>JAROYE020000007.1:24513696-25138696 GCA_029619315.2 Dynastes maya | reverse complement strand
TGATAAACACTGAGCATTTTTCTCTGTAGAAAATGCACAGTTTTGCATCCTAACAAACGGGCTTTAAACGTTAAATACTTTAAACGACAATAGTGTGCTTGATTGATGGAATGTTTCGAGTATTTTTAAAATTTGCTCTGATTGTAACACAAGTTTAAGAGTTCTTACCAAAAATCGCTTTATTACTGTGAAAAGATCAACAGCTTGCATACCTGAAAAAGAAAGAAAACAATTATAGAAACACCAAACAGTACAAAACAATAAAATATATACAAACGATCCAAGATGACTTTGTGTGAGTGATTCATAACTAGGAAAAGGTGTAATGATGGTCTAATTCTCACAATAACTGAAAAATGTTAACGATCAACTGCAAGACATAAGTACTTTTTTTACCTTGTTAACGAATGAGTTAATGGAAAGGTTGATGTGTAGGTTCTCATTATCTCTAATGAAGTCGAATATGTTTAGACTGTAATCCTGTTAAGGACAACCATACTACCTCCTTTGTCTGATTTAGTGATTATCAAACCATTTGAATTAACCTTTTTCTTTATTGCGATGAAGGTTTTATAGTTGAAGTTACCATGATTGAAAGGTCTCGTGGGTATTTGATTATAAGATTTCTTCTCATTCTTCGGAAGATGAATGGCACCAGCTCTTAAAGACTTTGCAGGGAGGTCAACCGATTGTATAATGGTTTCTACACAGACAGCTACCTCAAGGTCTTTCTAATATTGTGAATTCTTTGAATACATATTATAACTCAACCCCAAACCCAGCAACTTCAACTCGTTTTCATCTAGTTGAGTTTCTGAAAAATTTATGACTGGTTGATAAAAAGTTATTGCGAGAATTACACCTTTTCCTAATAAAATATATTGTGATGATAAAAATAAGTCTAACAGAATCGCTATGATTAGCGCATGGTTAACGCTGTTCACCTACATACGTAAAGGTACATTCAGTGACGTTCATGTAATGGCGACGCTCTGTCAAAGCTATATAGGCATATATGTTTGAATCTCCTCTTTTTTGTACCCTGTCCCTATTTCGGAGATTTATTTTATAAATGGGAAACAAGATAACTCGTCTCTACAATATATCCTTTTGATCTCAAATTTTATATAACCTAACATTCTAAACATGTTTAAAATAATTCAACTTAACATAAGGGAATGCTTCCTAAAATTAGAAACAGGTCGTTCGAGGTAATGATAGATAGCCAACCATAACATACAGATACTACAGACTGGGAAGAAATTCTTAAATAAAACAGGCATATGTTTTGTAATTTTATAATACAATTTTATTTTTATAACAAATATTTTAAATAGAAATCGTTTGCTGAATTATTGGACTAATTCACTTGTTAAACTGCCGAAAGAGTGTGAGGTTGATACCCCCAACTCCAATGAAAATATAGGCGATAATAATAAAAAATGTCTTATCCTACAAATTTTCTATATACATAGACATAGCTTTAGAATATGCTGTCAGTTATTAAAACGTAACTATATCAACAATTTACCGATTGAAAGAAATTCTAAATGTGACAATGAACCGCTGTAGATTTCTCAGAATACTGTAAACCGCAATCTCTACGTAAGCATCACTTCCGTCCATTTCCAGCAATTAAAAGTTTTACGGTGTCAACAGTGAGAACTTATCGCAAAGTACATCAAGAATTAATCTATTTTAGTAACGCAATTAACAAGCGTGAATAAAGTTGTAGTAACAATACAAGTAAGTAATTTATGGGTGTGCTACTGACCTAAGCCAGTTTTCTGACACTCTTTGTTCATGGTGGGATTAAGTTGTCTATTTTATCAACAGTAGCAAAACATGTACTCTTGCTATTGTTGTTTAAGATCCAGTAAATACTGTATTGTTAGATCTTTAACGTATCAAACTTTGCGAGTCATACGGAAGAAGAAGGAAAACTTAAGAAGAGTTTTAAAATAATAGAAACGATGACTTTCAATGCAAACCTTAATGTTAACATTCATGCTGTCACTCCTATTGATTTCCTTGGCATTCCCGACGAAATTAAATATTTGAAAAAATTTCGAATATGTAGGTATAAGAAGAGGAAAGTCTATAGATGAAATGAGAGCCTTAACCAGGGACCGTAAGGAATGGAAAAAATGGATAACTAGTGAAATAAACGATACTCTGACGCACTAAAAGAGCAAAAGGAAGAAGCGAAAAAGAAGAAGAAGAAATCTCGCTCCGGTAAGGAATTGAACCTATCATCTCCCGTTTGACGGACAGGCGCGCTAATCACTTCACCACGGGGCCTATGCCAGGATCGAAATCACTTTTTAATACAATGCGCCAAAATACGGGGTGTTTCAGGAGGAAAGGTAAGTATTTTAGTGAGTGATGGTGTAGATTAATTCGAATAAAGAATTCCATATAATATGTGTCCAATATTTATTGCTTACTGAGATACAGCTGTTTACGGAGAAAAGTTTTCATTTCGCGTGTTAATATTTTCCTAGTTGCTATGGGTATCGATTGTCAGTTTTGTTTTGAAGTTCAAGTTGTGAGGTTGTTCTTGAGTTTACATTGAATTTTTTAACTGTAACAAACGTGTATCGTTTAAGCAACAAACTACGGTACTGTTTAAGCATGCCGCACGTATTTACTACGCACTAAGTGCTCTGGAATGAATAAATCCCCAATCAGCGTGCAGTAGTGACCTGAAGATGTCCCATAAGAGTGTGGAAGAAACGTCGGCCAAAGCTACAACGACGTGGGTTCCAACCCGAAAACTGACGTATAGTATTACATGGTCCCATTGTTATATTTTTATTTTACCGTAGAAGTTATTTATAAAGACCGATACCAATATCCTGTCAGTTTAAAATACATGAAAATAACCGCCCAACATTATTCTTTGCTTCTAATTCTTTGGTGTTTTATGTTGGAGGAATGTAAGTACTGAAATATCTTTCTCAGGGGTTTTACTCTAAATTTTGTTAAATTTTCAAATTTAAATTAAATGATTTTTGTAGGTTCGGGGGTATCCCTAGATACACTTGCGGCAATTTTGAATGAATTTGCAACTTAATAAAATTAAATTAACGAATTTTTAAGATTTTAAAAATTAACTAACCTTTAAACTTTCGAACGACGCCAATGTATACAAACACTCTGTTTATATACCCACCACAGGAACTGCCTGCTTTGGATATTCAATCCTATTTACTTCTCTGATAATGACTTTGAATACACAACGGACATTTATCTTTGGATTGGATTCACGACAAACTTTGATTCAACCAAGGCCGAATAAAGATTGATGAAAATTTAGGGCGTCGTTCCTCTTTCATTTATTTTAAATCGCGAAAGACCGGCGATTGTTTTCTTTCACAGCCAATTTTGATAATTTGCCCAAATAGAAACTAACTTTTCGATGACTTTCTGTCAAATGATATTAGCATACGAGAACGAATGCAGTGACTTAACCGGGAGGTTGTTTGTTGATGATTCTGTGGAACGAACTGTCACCAAGAAGCTTTAAAATAGAAAATCCACTGCTAATTTATAGAAACCTTTCAGATAAAGATTTAATTGACGAAATATTACCTATTGTGTTTTGCAATTTATGTAGTTGGTTATTCCAGACGATTTTTACATTAATTTGGAAGAAATAATTGAATAGAAAACTTAATAAACGAGTAGATTTGTCCATTATACCCCACACTCGTCATTATCTGGACTTATATTTAAATTCTACCGTTCTCGCCTCAAGGACGGTTGGCTGAGGGGGGAATGGTAACGCAAAAATTATCAATTATCCCCGCAAGAGAGGGGTATTTGGTTGCCAACGAGTGGCCAGCCTGACATTTGGTCAGTACCGAGGTGACAACCGAGAGAAGTTGTTGTCGTCGTAAATACAACGTTGAACATAACATAACAGTACATACATAAATGTCGACAGATCATTTACAACTACATAGTTAAATCCCCAAATTTATCCCAACAAATTTTCCAGACTTTCGACCGATAATCCACGGACATAAAATCAAATTATAACTATTCAATTTTACTTGTCACCCGAACGGCAAATTTCCAAGGCGCATTAACTTAATCGATAAAATCGAATTAACCAACCCTCAAATTCAATACGATTCTCAAGTCACATAAAATAACAGTAAAATTAATAATGTTCTATTAACCAACGACATGATAGCATGTCGATGGGGCGAATGCGGGCGAGCCGGACAAAATGACAGAAATAAGCGCATGGATCACAGCATATAGATGGATACCGGCGACATCGAGGAAACCGTGAAAGGAAGAGAAGATAGCTTAATGCGCCCGCATCGTCTTATTAAGCAATTCATCATCCGTACGACACCTTCATATAAATGTGCTGCTGTACAAAAAAGTTCGAATCGAACTAATATCTTACTATAGACGTAAGCAATTAGGGAATTTTTCTTGCAATATTTCTAACATGACAGAAATTGCGCAACAATACCGTATCAACACGGCTATTAAATAAAACGTTAACATTCTCTAATACTAATAATGAAATAGAATTTGAAATGTTTTGCTGGTAAATTATTTTAATGGAGCTTTAATTTTCAAATTAAATTACAAAAAATTGAACATGTTTATATTAAGCAAATACGTTTCGTTCTAGCTACGAGCATCCAATAAGGAGGCAACAATAATATTTGTATTATTACTGGAAAAATTTTCATTAGCAGAAGGTGCTTTCAATGAATTACATTCTGTCGCTCACTTTTCTAAGAGCAGAAATAAACAAAAGCCTAAATTCGAAAGAAAACGGATACAATGGACATAACAACAAATTAAATGCAAAATAGAAATTATATTCATATGTAGAAATGGAACATAATTTTCAAAAATTTAAGAGTCACACGTAGTAAAAATAATATAATTGTCGATGTTTTCATGGATTCCCTCGGAAACCATATCACCGGGTTCTATTTTCGAAGAAATAAGAGACCATGATTATTGCCACCGGTATCAAAGCTACATGATTTTCTTCACAATTCATTCACGCAGTGAATTCTTTGCTTCGAACAATGGCAATGGAGTTAAAACATCAAGTTGACTCTTTTAAATGGAACATGTGTACTTGTATATTTTTAAGCTATTTGTTTCCACACATGTAAGCAAAATTCATATACATCAATCAAAAGTCATATACATCAATCCTTAAGTGCTGGGTGTGAATGATACGGCGACTGACTCAATATTTTAATGTTCTAGGCATTGAAATACTCAATCGTTCGAACAGCAGTGTACACCCTTGGGCGTTTTTCGCGAACATTTTAGAGAATTTGAGTCAAACAAACTGTAATGTACCATTCGGCATTACGACGATTCGCCAGTGCTACAGTAGAAACATGTCCTGTAATTCCAAAAAATGTGGCGACCATCTTTTTGTTTCAACTTTTGTCAAAAACAATTCTTCTTGGAGCCGATTCGTTCTTAAACACCCAAACTACCGACTGTAGCTTTCTTTTGGGATCATAGCAGTATACTAACGTTTCATCAGCTGTAATGTTGTTGCACGCCAAATCAGACAATCCACTGTTAAAGCGATCCAGCGTAGATCGGCACCATACCACACGGTTTTCTTTTTGATCTAGAGTCAAATTGTGGGAAATCCTACGGGGAAAATTGCTTTCACACAAATCAAAGATGCTTGAATACTTCTGGCAGTAACATGCCAGTCGTAACTAGTCTCTCGAAAATTCAGAGACTGGCATGTCTATGTATAACAGAAGCTATTAAAAGCACTCCAACAGCTGCTATGGAAACCATGCTAAACCTCCTCTTGAGATTTATATCAAGGGAGAAGCCAGAATGGGTGCATACAGACTGAAAAATACAAGCAACTGGAGATCCCACAGTGGATCTGGGCACACCAGAATAGAAGCAGTAGTAACAAACCCTATCTATGATATGGGTAGTGATACAACAATCTCCAGGATCTCCTATGACAAACCTTTCAAGGTTCTCTTGAATTGGGGGGAATGGAGGGTCGGAGAGGGGAGAAAGCCGAAGACCCTAGTCTGGTACACAGATGGGTCCAAAACGGGCACTACTTCTGGCGTTGGTGTATATGAGGAAAACCAGGGATACAAAGTATGTGTATCACTTGGGCGATACACCACGGTATTTCAAACAGAAATTTATGCTATACAAATCTGCGCGTGGGAGAGTCCGCGTCGGCGACCGCAGGGTGAGTCGATTTGCATTCTCTCTGACAGTCAGGCAGCCTTAAAGGCACTAGCATCCTATCGTATAACCTCCAAACTGGTATGGGAGTGCGTGCAAACCCTAATGGCTCTGTTTAAACACAACAAGGTCACACTGGTGTGGGTGCCAGGGCACAGGGGCATAGCGGGCAATGAAATTGCAGACCAGCTAGCGAGGGAAGGTTCAAAAATGAATTATATAGGCCCTGAACCGGGTCTAGGTATTACCAAGAGTGCAGTGTGTGGTGCAATTAATGAGTGGATCATAACACAACACCAATTAAATTGGAAACATGCAGCTGGACAAAAGCACAGCAAACGGATGATGGGAAGACCGTCGCAACATCTGACTGCTGACCTGCTTGAATTAAGCAAGATACAGCTTAGGGCAACAAGATGGCTGTTTGAGAGGCCACTTGCATAAGATGGGGATCTACAAAGATGAGCCCTTATGTAGACTTTGCAATGAGGAGGAGGAAACAGCCCCTCATATTATTTTCGAATATGCAGCGTTAGCTCAACGCAGATTCGCTATGCGAAGCACAATTGAACTACCAATGGAGAAAGATTTACTACATAGGCTCTTAAACCTGATTGCGGGAACTAACCTGTTCGAGTAAAACAAAACCGAAGCAGGAATAATACAATAAGCTACTAAGCTTCAGTGTTAGGGATGTAAAGACCAGCCCTGCTTTGGTAGAAAAATCAATCAATCAATCAACATGCCAGTCGTCCTTCATCATGTTGCGTACAAGACTAATATTCTTTTCGATAACTGCTTGGCTCGAAAGTTATCATTTAAGGAAAGTCGACCACGTTCAAATTGATTGTACCACCGCTTTACGGTAGCTAAGGAACACGATTTGTCACCGAACACTCGATTGATTTCCTCAAAATATTCTTTATGGCTTGATCCACGCTTGACGTAAAAAATCACAGCTGGATAATGCTTTTTATTAAATCCCATGATTCCTTGGGGAAAGGATTTCTCTAAAATTATGTATTTTAAAAACCTTCAAGTATGTTTGACAAGTTTCACTACAATTAAAGTTGTAGACAAGTATGTAAAAATGTCAAGGGAAATTTGTTTCAAAATATCTCAGTCTGCTAGATAGGCTCAGCGGAAAGAGAACGGCCCTAACTTACTAAAATTTGCAAAAGATATAACCTGCTACCTGTAATAATCTAATAGGAGGCCTTTATTGTTAATTACTATTGTTATTTGGTTTCAGTTATTTCGAAAAATTGGAATATATTAAAACTCAGGATTGTTTACTTCTAGGAATTAAAGGCGTATACTGCTATATCTGAGTTGTATAATTAACAGCTGGTATTTCCAACCTCAGATAAATCTAAAATTAACTATTCGAGGAGTAAGTATGTATATAACAATGTCATATACTTGACTTATCTGAGGTTGGAAATACCGGCCCTAAATAATTAATTTTCCATCGTATACAAATCAATTCGAGATTTAATTAATATCATTGCTCAACTAAACCCATACGTATTAAAATTTTCAAACATTTTCAAACATTAGATTAGTATAATCATATATACAGCGTGGTCAGAAATTCACGGAAAATAGTCAGGTAGGGCGAATCTATGATTAATTCTGAGTCGAAAATCCTACTTCAGAAAAGTTGTATGGTCATTCATTATGGCACACAAGGCAACCAAAGTTGAAAATATGCGACTAAAAAATAATTATTTTTTTTTTAATCTTCTGTTTCTTACAATTAAATAAAATTATGCAACACTACGAAAGCGTAATTAATCGTTTTATGCATAATTTAGTTGTAATTTAAAAGTAATTGTCAAATTTTGACGTTTATCAGTGTAACGTTTATTTTTTTCGTTTCAAGTTGTTCTTTTATTAATGGGCGAAGCTTTGGGATACGGAATACACCTCGCACTTCTAGGCATCGATTACTATGATCATTAGCCGACCCTATTAGAATTTTGCCGAATTAAGGTGTTCTAACCTTTGATAAGAATTTTTGAAGTGCTAAACATCGTATTGACACGGGGCCTAAGGTTTTATTTCCTTATCCAAGAAGAAGGCATACTTCGATTTTTATCCGTAATTAAAAATCAACGGTCCCAGTCGGATCGAACAGCAAGTATGCTAATCATTCGACTACCGAGACGGTCTTTCGTTTCACGTACTTACCTCGTTATTATGCCATCCCTAGCATTTTGTGACGTACACTTTCAATGAATACGCTAGTATGTATATGGTATTTGGATCTTGTAATGGAAATGCGTATATGGCAAAACACGAAGATGCCTTACTGTATCCGGAACGGCAGTACCCATCTAGTAACATATTCCGAAGATTAGAACAGAAACTTCGTGAGTCAGGCAGATTTGTCCCCAATTATCGAGGTGCAGGTACACCAAGGCATCGTCGTACGGTTCAAGTAAAAGAAAATATTTTGGATATTGTTCATGAGGATCCTACTTGCAGCACTAGACAAAAAGCACTGGAAATTAACATTCCAAGTAAGGCAACAGTATTTTCAGTGCTAACAAAAAACCTGAAGACCGTTTCATGGGACAAAAGTGCAACCATTATACGAAAATAGCACTGTTCAAAAAATAATGTTTTGTAATACAATTTTAAACAGAATTCAAGAAAAGCCAAACTTGGAAAATCCCAGACCGATTAGAGAATTTGGACAATAAAGAACATTTTCAGTGAATGTATGGTTAGACATCTTAAACCTTTACATTATAGGACCAATATGTCTTCCGAATAGATTATATCCAATTGAATACGTAAATGTCTTGGGGAAAGTATTGGATAATGTTCCATTAAATGTCAGAACCAACGCACAATGGTGCGCCAGCACACAATGCAAGAATTTCAAGGGCATGGTTGAAGGAACGTTTTCCAGATAGATGGATCGAGCAAAATGGACCAATATCAATGTCTCCAGATATGAATCTCTGATTTCTTCGTTTGAGGTTTTTTAAAGGAGCAAGTACATGAGGCGCCTTCGGGCAATCAACAGGAATTAATTAATAGAATTAACGTCACAGTTCCACAATTCCACAAAGACTATACCTTTGCATTCAAACTAATGGCTACTAGTTTGAGCATTTACATTAATTAACAATTATTATTTTTATTAGACTTAAATAAAACTCATATCTTGTCATGTCATTCCCATTGATTAATTACTGGTTATACGGTGTTGTCAAATCTCTACTTCTTTTAAGTAATCCGTATGGCTTAACTAATGACCATATAACTTTTCTGAATTGGGATTGTCGACTCAGAATTAATCATAGAATCGCCCTACCTGACGATTTTCCGTGAATTTCTGACCATCCTATATATAATATAATATTTCTAATTCACCCCGTATTCACCGAGTCTAATTTAATAACAGAGAATTATAACTATTATTATAACTTCGCGTACAATACTAAAAAAACTAAGTGATGTGAAATGAAAAAAAAACGAATGAGATACTAGTTGTAACACATTCCGTTTGAGGTCCAATGTATCAAAGCGTTAGATCGATGTATCACTGTTCACACTGTTAACTATTTTGGAGTACTTGAAACCATTTCACGAAGAAGCGAGCGCTGTGAAATGTAATACACTATACTACAATTGGATATCTGTGTAAGGGTCAAGTTACAAATTCTGAAAGCCACGAACTATTATGACCAGTTACACTGTACAACAGTTTCCTTCAGTTGTTGTTTCTGCAACTTAATCAACAACAAAAGGATTTACAAAAATTCACTTTTTTTATTATTGAAAGATGAGGATCATTTACTTCAATAGACAATAGTAATTTTGAGATAACAATATCTGTAGTATATGGATTTAATACCATTAGAAGGATCGTACGAGGGATACCTTTTAAGTATTTATAAAAACAATGAAAGAAAAAAAATGTTGGTACAAATCGTTTTATTATTTTTCAAAATAATCGCCACTAAGGTTTATACACTTTAGCATGCGTTGAAGCCAACCCTCGAAACATTTTTTCCACTCTCAAGGTGATATCTTCAAAACATGGTTCTTGAAGGCTTCAACAGTTCCATGAAGTGATAAAAATCGCCGTCCACATGCGCATTTTTTGTTTGACATTCGGGAACAAAAAGAAGTCGTTAGGCGATAGATCAGGTGAATAAGGACAATGAGACATTTATGCCATGTCTTTCTCCTTCAAGTAATCAATTATTTTACGCGCTGTGTGAGAGCCTGGCATTGCGATTCGACGTTATCGATTGTTTTTCTTGATTTCATCACTGACCTCTGGCAAGCAGATTGTTGTATACCATTCAGCATTTACTGTTCTTCGATCCTCCATTGCAATGCTTACGACTGCTTGGAATTGCTTCGTGAACGAACTTTTGTTGGAATCGATTCATCTGGAAACACCCAAACTGTTGATTGTTGCTTAGTTTCCGGCTCGAACCAATACATCCAAGTTTCGTCACCTGCTACGATGTTACGGATTTTGAAGAATTTTTTTGAGCGTTTCCTTGCACCAATTAACACGAGCCTTTTTCGTACTTGGGTCAAGTTATGCGGAATCCATCAGGAACAGATCTTTTTCATATCTAAGTGTTCCTGCAAAATCGAATACACGGCCTAAGAATGTCTCTATCTCACGAAATGCCGATCCTCTTCAATCATATTGCCTATAGCATCGATGTTTTCTGGAACAACAACCGATTTTGGTCGACCTTTACGAAATTCATCACTGACGGACGCACGACCACGAGGAAATTCTGTAAACCAATTGTGCACAGTCGTTTCTGATGGTGCTTCAATACCAAAAGTTGAACGAAGAGATTCGAGGCATTATTGTTGTGTCAGGCATTTACTAAAATCGTAAAAAACCATCCAACGAAAATCTTCACATGAAATTTACAAAAATTGCTTTTTTTTAAACACTCACTGGCCGATTTCTATGCTGTCACTGCTTCAACAATAACAAACAGTAATGTCAAATCTCAATAGCGCTATCTAGTAGTCGTTTGTAAAATCTTAAAACGCCACCGCTGCTATCAAGTAAACTATGGTACCAACACGTCTTGCTGGCTCAACCGATACTTTTATAGTTCCAAGAACAAGATCGAACATTTTGTTGCGAACACCAATGCATCACGTGGTAACTGCTCAACACAACTAATTTCCATCGAGGCTTTTTTCTTGCAGAATTCCTAACTTTTCTCTTACATTAGCATTCTTAGTATTTCGTTTTTGAATTTCTTGTTTCTTTTTAGAATTTCTGCACTTATTAATACAAAAATAGCTAATCTATAATTTATTATTATTAGAGGTAAGCTCTAGAAGAGAGGTAAGAAAAACGTTATTATATCGCGATCGATTGCAAGACTTTTTCGTATCATCGTGCGAAACGTCAAAATGGGTGTCAAATCGAATGCGTCAACTCTAATGCGTGAAACTTTGTAACACCACGTCAACTACACATGCACACACGCTTACGAGCACACGCACGGATCTTCCTCACCGCACGCATCAATCCATTACCGGTAACAGGACGCAGGTTCACCCACCTCTCATTCATCCATCGCTGACAGACACTAGCTCCATCTTCCGCGACCGAACGCAACTCGCCGCCTCTTGTTTGTAGAGCATTATTCAAATAAATGACACGAATAAATCGAATTATGTATCCATATTCGGCTGTCGAAGGGATTGAATCGAAACTGGAAAGTGACTTACGTAACTTCTCGCTTATTCTATATTGGCGAGTAAAAAATTTGAAGTTTACACATTTGGCAACATCAAGACGTTCACGAAAGAACAAATAATAAGTAGCGATTAAAATTGGGCATCTTACTGAACAATACGAAAATATAAAACATTTGTTGTGTACAAGCTGAAGCGATGAAAGTTAAATTTTGTATCCTTTATTGGTTCTTGAAATTCTCACTATAACGGAACGAATAATAGGGACGAATTTGTGCATTACAGTGCATAGTTCTAGAGATACAAGAAGTTAAAGTTTTATCATGCAAACTATTAAGGCGCAATTCAACTCGGGCAACATGTGGCATGCGGCAGTGATGCATGCTGCACCGTCATTCGATCAAAGCAACGTAATGCAACATGTAGCATGCAACAGTACCGCATGCCACACAGTGAGAAATGTCACAGGTCTCATGCGTCACTTTTCGACAGGATTCACCTCGTCGAACGATGTCGCAAATTATCCGACGGTCAGTGGATCCGTCCGGCTTAAAACGGGCGACATGGAGTAGAATATTGATAAAACTACGTTATTTATTAATGATGACCACAATACACCAGAACTATGGAATAATAAAAGTTCTGTCTATAAGTCAATAAAACAAAAGTTAACAAGTAAAAACAGCTTGCAAGCAAATACGACTGCAGCGTCGTTGATACGAAAAAGAAAATAAAAAAGAAGAAAGGCGGTGGATTTCCAAAAAGTACACAAAATGGTTTGCGTATGATTTATTCAATTTTATGGAAGACTTTTTCCATCAAATATTCAAAATCTTCTCTGTTCACTCGAGCAAATTAAATAAGGTTTCATCATCAGCAACCAATTTGTTGAAGAACTCTTCTTGAAATTCTTGACTTCCAACAAATAACTCCCTTCTCCACCATCTCGGCTTTTTTTTTCTTCTTTTTCTACTGACGGCTATTACCAAATACGTAGCTGCTACTACAGTTTCCAAAGACATGACGAACGTTGCTGTACTGTTTTAATGGAACTAATTTAGCCGCGCGCTCCACACAAAATCAACAAGGCCCATGCTACACTGGACGACGGTTTGAAGCCGTCCACCAAAAACAAGCGACACTAGAAGACATTCAGCATGCTACATTTCATTACAAGTGTATACTTCTCTTAAGCGGAGAAAGAAACGCCAAGAAAATATTTTGTTTGATTTAAAACAGTTATTGTAATTGAAACAGTAATTGTCTTGAATTAAGGCGGACAGCTTAGATACAAATAAACGTTCCTCTGCGTGTGTCAAACAACTTTTACAAAATAGTTCAGTGCCACTTACAACTGAAAAGCAATCATAATCTTTAATCCAATTTTCCATAATATCGTGGTGAAGATGCTTTTTAGGGCGAACTAATAAATATTAAGTAAATTAAAAGGAAAAATGCATATATTTTAAGCATAAGGTATAAATATTTTACAATAAACGAGTATTCCAGTATCTAAATAAATCTAGGGAAATAAGAATGAACTAGTAGAAAATGTTGTGAAAGAAACAAACAAGTAATTTTAAAGCAACAAAGAAACATTAACTACTTTCCAGGAAGCGAGAAATAGTAAATTGTATTATAAATCACACACGGACAAGCTTACTAATAACCAACTATTGAAATTATTTAAATAAACAGATATTTTAATACCTAAATAAATTCAAAGAAATATTAAATCCTTATCAAATAAAAACAACAAACAAAATGCAAAAAGTACACTTCGAGTAAATATTGCATCCAGACAACACTGCTATCTATTGCATATTACCGTACTTTACATATAAAGCGATACCGAAAGTGCGTTTTCGTGAATTATACGCCTGTTTCACCCCGTGTTTAAAATGATTCACACGCGATAGGGGCCTAGATCGCCCGCACTTTAACTATTACCAAACATGCGAAAGGTGGTTCGAGATTGTATAGGACCCACCAGAAAATCCGTCTCCAATTCTAAGAGGACTTGAACGCACAGCTCCTTGATCCTGCCACAAACAGGACCAGACCCTAATTTAATTACAATAATAAGTTCACTAAACAGAACAAGAAATCAACACAATTCAGCACTGGTTCTGCCAAAAAAAACGGTTAATACATAAATTGTATGCATCGTTGGTTGTTATAACAAAGCAACGAAAATCCAAAAGAATGGGGACAGTATACTATCTGCTTTGCTTTTTAATTATGTACTGCTTTTAAATAACCAAGCATATTTCCTAACACCAAACACAAGCAGGTGCATATTATTTATAATAACTTTATAATACTGTTGTTATTCGTGTTATTAATAATCCAGAATGTTTTAGAATATGAAGATTGAAAAGTTTTAAATTGCTTTAGTTAGCAGTTAAATCATCTGCAATGCCAGTTAATTATTCAAAGGGTAGACATCGTTATCACCCCAAAAATAGTTTCGCATTTGAGAGTCTTCCAATTTTAAAGTCACTTTCTGTTTTATCAAACTTTTAATGGAAATCTGATGCTTTTAAGCTTTAATAATAATAATAATAAATCCGTTTATTCCACAATGCAATAGCATAGAATACATCATCTCAATATATGTAATAAATAAAAAAAATAAGCAACAAACATAAAACAAATAGTACAAACAAAACATATACATGTATATGCAGTGGGAACATAAATTATGGAATAAATTCGTTAGCTAAAAAACGATTCATATTATGGAAAATCACTAGGACACGTCAACTTTATTTTTATTCGCTACATATTTTTTAAAATATTCGTACTACGGATATTTTTCATTAAATAAATAACAATCTTCTTGTTGGGTACACATTCTATCCCCATAACCAATCATCATCAATATTTTAATTTTTTGTGCTTTGGTTAATTCCATTTTTATTAGATGTAATCAATTTTTGACTAGAAAAAAAATACTGTTGTTTCGTTTCTGACAGCAAAATTAGTATTTGCTTAGATTATATTTAGTCTAAGATTTCCACAGCCTGCTTTGAAATAAATTTGTGAGTTCTCGAAGTGATTACTTTAATATTAATTATAAACATTTAAGTATGGTCGTATGCATATATATTGAAATATCTTTCTCAGGATTTTTACTCTAAATTCTGTTAAATTTTTAAATTTAACTCTATTAAATGATTTTCGTAGGTTCGGGGGTATCCCTAGATATCCTTGTGGCAATTGTGAATGAATTTGTAACTTAGTGAAATCAAATGAACGAATTTTACGATTTTAAAGTTAACTAACCTTAAACTTTCGAACGACGCCCATGTAAATAAACACTCTGTTTAAATACACACCACAGAAACTGCCTGTTCTGGATATTTAACCCACTTTGCTTTTCTAATAATGAATTTGAATACACCACGAACACTTATCTTTGGATTAGATTCACGACAAACTTTGATTCAACCAAGGCCGAATAAAGATTGATGAAAATTGAGGGCGTTCTTTCTCTTTCATTTATTTTAAATCGCGAAAGACCGGCGATTGTTTTCTTCCACAGCCAATTTTGATAATTTGCCTAAATACAAACTACCTCTTGATGACTTTCAATCAAAATGATATTTGTACTCGAGAACGAATGCAGTGACTTAACCAGGAGGTTGTTTGTTGATGATTCTGTGATACGAATTGTCACCAACAAGCTTTAAAAGAGAAAATTCACTACTAATTTATGGAAACCGTTCAGATAAGGATTTAATTGACGAAATATTTTCTGTTGTGCTTCGAAATTTACGTTGTTGCTTATTCCAGACGATTTTTACATTAATTTAGAAGAAGTAATTGAATAGGAAAATTGATAAATGAGTAGAATTGTCCATGATACCCCACACTCGTCGTTATCTGGACTTATAATTAATTTCTACCTTCCTCGCCCCAAGGACGGTTGGCTGAGGGGGGAAATGGTAACGCAAAAATTACCAATTATCCCCGCAAGAGGGATATTTGGTTGCCAACGAGTGGCCAGCCTGATATTTACTTCAGTACCGAAATGACAACCGAGAGAAATTGTTGTCGTCGTAAACACGACGTTGAACATAACATAACAACTATCCCCCGCCAGAAGGAAACATTAGGAGGATTACATACTAATAATGTTTTCTAGAACGTGTGAATAATATTTAACCGATGTACAATTTACGTTTTTAATAGATACTTTTCCGTTTCAGTTTTAGGTTAGATTCATTTGACGTATCTATTTCCTATTGGAAACGTTCTTTGTACATCGGTAAACACGACGTTGAACATAACATAATATATGAACTTATCAGCAACTACGTGACAGAATTTTTCATTATTTATCTAAATATATCACTTCAAAACAATTCTATATATACAGAATGTTATTGAAAATGATTTTAATACTAGACAGTAAGTATGTAAATAATACGGTTACTTGTGTTTGACAATCCATTCTAATATTTATTAAATTACGCATTCGAAAATAACAGATACTTTTCATATAAACACTTTCGCGATAAAATCTCTTTGTTGTTGTTATTGTATAATTCAGCAAATAATAACTACTCATACTAGCAGATCAGATCGAGTTTATTATCAGACGTCTAGACGTTTAAATAAATTATTATGAAATACTTTTTATTTCAAAAGTGTTATTACATATGTATTTATTCAATTATAGTACAGTATAGTAGGTCCATTGGTACAACTTTCATATGACAAAATACTTTTTCTTTGGATTGAAAGGTAAAACTCAATGATAACAATGTATACGGTTGAATTCAGTATGAAACAGCCCCTCTTTTCCGATATTTAAAAATTTTAAAGTTTTCAAAAGGATTGGGGTGGGGGTAATTTTTCTATTAAAATTAATACTATTTGAAATAAGGGTTATGCTGTTATATAGTCCTCTTCAAACAATTAAAAACTTGTCTTAACTTTTTTTCAATATCTCCAATAGTTTTCGAGATATTTACACAAATATAAACGGGTAGTTTTTTCTTAAGAGTGCCCTCCACCCCACCTACGGAGGATTCCGCCGATAAAAATAAGTGGGATGTTCTTACCTTGGACCCCTCTACAAATCCACAAAATTTTTTTGGGGAGTCCGGGTTGCCGGTGTTCCCTTGTGAGCAAATCGTAGCGTTATTTTAGTGTTGAATAGTGCTCAAAATTCAATTAAACTTAATAATTTTAAAGCATTTCCTCTATTGTTCATTGTAGAACCCAGCCCTAAATCCGCTAATATTTATGCATACCGTCGCAGGAAGACGGACTTGTTTAGTTATGCATTCAAAAATGCATTAACAACGGAATCAATAATCAATTACAGTACCGGCACAAAACAATGAATGATGATGTTATTAAATATTAATAAGTCAGCGATATATAATGAAATTGTTTGTACCTTTTTACGCGTGCTAATTTATTGTCGATGAATTATTCAGCACTAAAATATTAATCGGCGAAAAGAATTTCAAAGGTAGGCTCCGCATAGCACTAAGCGTTAAACAGTCACCGCTAGATGGTTTATAAAATGGTAATTGGATTCGATCGAACCAAATTGTATTGCAATTATCCGTGTTTTTTACAATGCCGTTTTTAAAACGCGTAATTTAATTAAGCCGGAATTTGTATATTTTTTTCAGGTGGCATTACAAACATGCAGTACCGATATCATAGCGGAACACAACGCTTAGTTTTTTTAACCGTCCACAAAAAATACCTTCGAAGCGCTGAATAAGCCCTACACGGAGAAATAAAATTAACGATTGCTACGATTGTAATTTAAAACACTAAGCATGCATTTCGATAACCGCATTTGTTGACATCTTCGGAAGGTAAAGAAACATTGCAGGCCTACGCGAAGGCGGTGGTTTCAGCCCAAAAATAGACCAACCGATTGGTCATTACAGTGAATCGAAGAACAAGACCCAACCTTTAGCCCAAATCGAAAATATAACGATTACACGCTCTTTGACTGCTATGCAGAAGGAACCAGTTTGACATGAGGACGAAATTTTTATTGTGCATCACATGTTTACGGCCAATTGTCACATACGGTGCGCTGGTCTGGTCTACGGCCCAGTCACCTTAAGAGACTGGAAAACCTACAGAGTCAAGTTACAAGGATGGTGGCCGGGGCCCCACGGTTCGTTTGTAACGTGTAACTGACAATGAAAGCGAATCTGAAGATCCCCACAGACAATAGGATCGTCCGCCACCAAGACCTTGAGTTGGGCGGATTGGGGACAGTTTAACGAGAAAAACTAGTGGAGGATATCTGAAGTCCCGACTAACAACTGGGAAGTACCAAATGCAGCAGCCGAGGACGTAGCGTAAAATAGTGTTAAGAGCAATAGCCTAGTTCTGGTAAATAATGAGGATGAGTATCACCGAAAGCGTACGAAATTCATTAGACAGCGGTATCTACGATCCCCTAAGTACAGAAGCGAATCGTGGCACCAGTTCCAAACACCGTCTGTTCATATTTTCAGTCAATGCCAAGAAGACCAAGAGGTAACCATAGGAACCCGTAGTAGAGCAATATGCAATTGAATAGCTCCAAACGTTTACGTACAAATGAATAAATTTGTAAAATAGCATTCGTTCGTTTGCATTTGTTCTAGTAGTTGCAATTTCGGGCCATTAATTCTCGGCCTGGCCTGATATAGAAAAAATAAACTTGGTAAAATATAACAATTTTTATTTTTCAATATAGTCTCCCCTAACTTCAATACATTTATTACAATGATCAATTAATGATTCTGTAACCTTGTAAAAATAATCTAAAGTTTTTCCCTCAAAATATTGTATTACAGCTGCTTGAAACGCGCTATCGTCCTCAAAACAACGTCCCCTATGGCCTTTCTTTAAATGAGAAAATAAATAATAATCACTTCGAGCCATGTCCGGACTATACGGTGGATGTTCCAATTCTTAGAAGCCACATTTGTGGATGGCAACTTGTAAAATGGTGGCACTATGGGCGGGTGCATTGTCGTGCAATAATCGAACACCTTTTGTCAATTTTCCTCGACGTTTTGCACGAATATTGTCCCTCAATTCATACACCAAAGACACGCAATATGCTGTTGACAGTTATATTGCGCTCTTTAAAGTCAATGAGTATACCCTCACAATCCCAGAATATTTGGCCATCACATTTTTCGTTAATTTAACGATTTTCGCCTTTCTGGGACGAAGGGTTTATCGGGTCGTCCCCACTCCATCGATTCTTTTTTGGATAGAGGATCATAATACAGAACCATGGTTTCATCTCCTGTGACATTGGACTCCAAAATCGGTTTCGGGTCGTCTCCACACATTAAAAACAAGCGCGCACATTCGACCCGACGTTGGAGAGCAAGAAGAAGACGCGGTACCCATCTTGCATTAATCCTATTCATACTCAAATGGCGAATTGGGTGAATACTTGTTTTAGAAATGTTAGACATCACTGCTAATTCCTTCACTTTCTTCAATAATTGAAATGTTTTGAGGCGTTATCAGTTCAATTGGCTGACCGGGGCGCTCATCATCTTCAAGGAATTCTTTCCCCAAACGGAAACATTTTGCCCACTTACAGTGGAACATGAAGGAGATAAGTCACTATAAACGCCGTCTAAACGTTGTTTAATGTGATAAGGCATATGCCCTTTTGTTAAAAATTTAATGACCGCGCGGTACTCAATTTTCGTTACCTGAGACATTTTCATGCACTAGTCACGTTGTCAGGCTGGCTACTAAAAACTACTATTCTTCTAGCCGTAATACATATAGTGTAGGTCTCACACATGTGCAACTATGACGCAACGGAGTCAGAACACGTTCGAACCTGTATAAGCGTGTCAGGTCGAGAATTTATGGCACGTACCTCGTACATTTGTTACCGTCTATTCGCGCAGGTAGTTGTTGCGTTCAAATCTAACTTACGTTATCAAGTACTGACTAAAAAATGTATAATAATTACGAAAAAAGCCTGTGGAACGTACATTAATTACCAAAGCTCGACTAGATCTTTCTACTTACCTTCCTAGAATTGTATTTAAATCATTACAGAAATGTACTGGAAAGTCTAAGCGAACAGTTAAAAACGAGTAAATACTAGTATTCTTATGGTATTACAAAATTTCGCTGATTGGAACAAAATGCATGGAAGTCACGTTCTGGCGAAAATCACACATTTACTGAACAATGAAATAAAAAAAAAATGTTAGATAGATACAAAAAAATAATAACAAACGGAAAGTAGGCTGTTTAAAAAATGGAAACCGTGCCGAACACGTAGATTGTTTGTAATTAATTGCTTATAAATGGTATTTCTGTAAAAAAAACCATCAATAAAAAGCAGTAAAAAGGATAATGTAAAACGTTAATAATTCGCAGTTCCAGAACAATATGGCTACAAAGCGATGCAAAGTGGAGCATAATGCTTTATAATTTAAGCGCCTTTCTATGCGATAAATCAATCAATTGAACCAACAAGTCACAAGTAATTGCATTTTCTCGAACGGCGGGCAAACAAAGCCGCTCGATCAAAAATAAACTCTAAGCTGGATGCTTTTTAACCTTCTATTTTCGAAGCAGTGTCTGAGCGAGGAATGAGGTCGTTTTAATCAATCTGTAAAATTAATTTTTAAAAGCTCAAGCTAAATATGCACGTCGTTTGTCATTTAATAGAATGAGTCAGTCAATACAGATTATATATCGATCGTAGGCAACTCTAGTGAATGCACTTTTATATGAGATTTACAGAAATGATGCGTTGACAGTAGTAAGTAATAAAAGTAGCTGAGCGTGCTGCAGAAGAAAATGATTATGATCATTTGGAACAGACATTTGTATCTCGAAACATCTGGTAAAATACTAAAGCTACTACTCTAATAAGTAATAACATGTGGTTTCAATGATTATGCAAGCAAGCACGCCAATATCCAAGCCAATTGCTCCCATTTATGAACACCTGCACGGGCTGTACATGTGTATCTCAATTTGTATGTAAGATTAATTACCCATGATGATGTACCGGATAAAAGCATGTTCTTCAATGTCCTTACATACCTTTCAGTTACATTTATACATAAATATTTTTAGTTGATTATCACTTCTTTTTTCAGTGAATCCATTTAAACACCAACATAAATATTCACCTAATCAGCCTGCTTCAAGATTTTTGTTCTCAAATTACGCGGGGTTGCTTTCTACTGTTGATTGAACCGTATTATTATATCGATGATTTTAGGCCTTCGTGATATGAACAAATGTATGTTAACATTCTTTTGAGGTGCACAGCTTCACAGAAATGGAATATGGACCAACAAAAGATATAGCTTACGATAAATGAAGTGTGAGAGTGAATTTCTTAGAAGCAAGGCTCCATTTATCACATAGTATTAACTTTATTAGTTTCTTGAATAGAAAACCGAATATAACAGGTTGCTCTTATAATAGTAGTTAAGTGGTTTACATTCGATTGTTCTACTACATTAGAAACTATCTTTTTAAATACCTTAATTGTATGGATTAATCCACTTTTCTTTAATATACATGCATCTAAACACCACACGTCTTTTGTTACTACTTCGCTTAATGGAAAAGAAGTTGCAAGCCAGACACGTATCATAAAAATGCATTTAACATAAACACGTATGTATATATACAAATCGTAATACTTATATACATAGATGGCGCTGTAAAGTAAACCTCGGTACAAACGTCCAAAATTACATGTGACCAAAGTGTTTGCAGTTGTCAGGAATCTTAGAAAAATTCTGTGTTGCTTAATATTATGCAGTTCATTGCAAAACATAATTAAGCCATGTATGTAAAATTTACTTGTAACGCATGCATTTTACTCTCGTTTCTTCAGTTAAAATCTTTATAATGAGCACTACTAACTGCAACAATAAATCAATAGTAATATTGTAAATTGATAGCAACCTACTTAAAATGAAAGCTTTATATCTACCTGGATGACATGAATGTTGTCTAAAGAATGCAACTCGTCCACAAGGATACGAGCAAAGACCTTTTAACAGTGAAATCAAACCATTATAATATACCCAAAGATGTGGTAATCAACATGTAAGCTTTTGGAAATGAGTCATTCTCGGTTATAGGAATATAAGTTTATGGTTTCTACCTTAAATTGTCAGGAAATGATCTTCAGAAAGCAGTCACACGCATTGAAAACCCTTAATCTACGTGACAGTGGTGGGGTTTGGATAAAAAAATAAATTTTGAAACATGCTTCCTACTACTACCAATACTGAGAATTTGAAAAAAATTCCAAGCATTTTTAATTAAATATTTCGACAAACCTAATATATTTTTGATACCCAACTAGGTACTCAATGGAAGTAGCAATAGCAACTAAAATATTAAAAGCTACAGCTTTCTTTGTCAATGTTTGCCGTGATAAAAATACCACTTCTAGAAGATACACAAAAATCAAAATTTGGAAGAAGGAACGTATAGAGTTCTTTATAATTGATATTATGGTTAAATCAGTGACCAATAAGATCTAGCAGCATGTCCTCAACGCAATGCATATGTATATGTAAATACCAGTACCCTCTATATTAAACATAAATCAACTGAAAATGCTACTTTTGCAAACAAACTGCATAAAATTAATTGATTGATCTCTATAACAAAAGCTTTCAAGCCCATAGAGATTAAATAGCATGCCATGGAGTTACTTGATATAATTTTGATACATTTTTCTCTGACCAGACTTATGCTATGCCCTTAATGTAAATAACTTTTATTTAATCTAGTTGATTGACTTTGTAACGGTGGTCATCAAGATCTAAAACAATAGTACTTATTAAATATTGCCTCAATTCACCCTAAAAATGAAGTAAACTGTGCTTAAAAAATTACCCAAAAATTAGACTTATTTTGAGTAATTTGGTAGGTATAGCAAAAACTAAAAATCAAAATATTTACTTTTATTTTTTAGTTTACTTATGATTAACATTTCCAAACAACAGAAACGGAAATTAAGATTGATTGAATTGGTAATTATGCTAATTTTTTTTGCAGTATACTTATAATACACAAACTACACACATACAAATCATAATACTGAAGACTTTTATGTTCAAGTATGAGGTAACGACATACATGCTAGAATCAAGTAACCCCAGTTGACAGTAAATATCGTACTCTTATGAATAGTCTGGGCAAACAGCGGTAACAGTCAGTATAGTAGATATGTGGTGCGGAGTCGGCGATTATTTATTTCACAGCGTCAGTACTAAATCGATGTTGTATGCGAGTAGTTCTGTGTATATGTAGGCTGTCGTAACTTATTTCGTAATTGTACTCTTATGTTTGTTTTAAAAATGTCGCAGTTAGGTACGTGGCGAAAACGACCAATAGCAGACACAGTTAAAAACTTTATAGTCGACATGCCGGACTTAATTTTTTATGGCGCTAAAATTCTATGCCTGGTTTGTAAAATCCCTTTAATGTGTTGGTCCAGAAGCCATTGTCAACTTCACATCGAAAGCAAACAGCATTCTTCTGCAAAAAGTGGCATTCGAGACCAAGAAAAATTTACATTGGATTTATGTGTTACTCTTATTTTATGTAATCTATCGTTTCGTTTACTAGCCAAAGAAGCATTTGTCTCCTTCTGAAATAAATATGCGGACTGTAATTTACCTAGTCGAACATCGATACGAATTGTAGTGCCATTTGCTCGTGAACATATAGAAAAAAGAATGAAAACGGAATTGAAAGATAAAAAACTGTGGTTGTGGGTGGACGAAACGACAGATCGTCAAAAACATTCTGTGGTTAATATAATGGTACGTACAATGGAACCACATCGACCATCATCCTCCTTCTTACTTGCTTCCAAAAGAGTTATAAATTGTACTGCCGATGAGATTTTAAAGGTGGTGTTGAACTCATTGAACAAATTTGAAGTTTCAACTAAGCAACTTTTAATGTTTATGAGTGATGGTGCCGCAAGCATGCGTTCTTTGGGCCGATCTCTTAAAGAACACAGTGGTAACTTCTTACATGTAACATGTAAAATCCATACTCTAAATCTTGCGGCACAAACGATTCCTACATGTTTTCCACTAGTAAATGCATTGATTGCTAGTACAAAGGCAGTGTTTCTAAAGTCCCCGAAACGTACCCGACTATTTCACAAACTGTGTCCTGATTTACCTGAACCACCATATCCGATTGTTACACGTTGGGGAACATGGTTGCAGGCTGCGTTTTACTGCAACAAATATTTTGATCAAGTAAAGAAGGTAGTTTTAAAATTCAATCCGACAGAAGCTGCAGCAATCAAGAAAAGCCAGGAAATACTTCAGGGTAGTCAGGTTAAAAGAGATTTACAAACTATTCACAACAATTACTTCGGACTAACGGAGGGAATAGAAAAATTACAAAATGTTTCGATGTCGCTAGTGGATTCTGTTGAAATTATGAATGATGTTCGCGCACAGTTATGCGTTGTAGAAGGCGAAACCAATTGGTGTGTAATACGAAAATTTGACAGCGTTTTAGAGAAAGACTCCGATTTTCTTATATTAAGACAAATTTGTGAAGGTGCGTGTGAAGATGCATTAAGTTGTTTCAAAGATTATTTTAAATATGCAAATATAACATCGCTAGATGTCAAACGGTCGTATTCGGCATTAAGAAACATTTATTTCGCACGTCGTACTCACTTGACTGAAGCAGCTGTGGAAACATATCTAATGTTATATCAGTTTGTGATTTCACGGAAAACTTTTAAAACGTGTTTCAGCACGTTTTATAATTTATTTCTTACCTTCTATTTTACGTGTAAACTTTTATGCGCTCGCCACGCCTCTGGCTGTTGCCGCATATTTGCCCAGGTTACTTATGAAAGTAGTCTGAAAAGTTTCAAACCTCAACATGAAGGTAGCGTTACTCGTTAAAAATATTCTGATAATATATACTGTTTATTCCATAATGCCCATGCATAAAATACGTCACTGTGTATAAAATACAAAAACATAAACATGTAAATCAACAAACATTGAATATGTAAATATAAAAGATAAAATATATAAATAAAATGTACAAACTATAACAAATGAGGTGCATTTAAAAAATCATTTACCGTATAAAAAGATTGACAGAATAATATCTTTAATTTTATTTTAAACATGAAGAACGGCATTTGTTTTAAAGTATTAGGTAAATAGTTATATATTGCGATACATTGCCACACAAACCGTCTTTGCACAATTGTCAGCTGAGTTTGCGAAGGTAGCAATTGCAAGTTACCTTTACTTCGTGTATTCTGCTCATGGTTTGGTATATATTTTTGAAATAGTTCATTGTTACTTTTTACAAACAGTGCAGATTCTAGTATATAAATTGATAGTGAGGTAAGTATACTGAAGTAAATACTGATTTACACGAGTCTGTAGTTTTTAATTGAAATATTGCCCTAACGTAACACAAATATTCTTTTCGCATCTACAGCGTTATCCCAAAGGATAACTCCGTATTGAAGCCGAAACTGAACACACGCGTGATAAACACTCAGCGCAGTCCGAACACCGACATTTTGTGAGATCACTCTCAAACTGTGGCAGAAACCACTCAACATCGCAGCAAGATCGTCTATGTGGGGTTTCCAAGATAAATTATTATCAACTACCACTCCGAGGAAGCGTGCTTGATTTACACAGGTAAGTTATTCTTCGCCATATTTTATGTTAAGTCGACTGAATCTGCGATATACAAAAGAATGTTAGTTTTATTGGTATTCAGTAGCAATTTATTTGTTTCGCACCATCCACGTATGAATTTTAAGTTATTTTCTAATGTATTTTTTATTTGTCCACAGGTACGCTCCCGAACAAGGCATGAAGTGTCATCAAAATAGCTAAGCCGTCTTCTAGTAGATCATTGATGCACAGAAGGAGCAAGAGCGGATCGAGAGTGGAGCCCTGTGGAACACCAAAGCGAATAGTTCACCAAGACGATGAAAGCTCCGCACCAGACGCATCATAAACCACTACTGCCTATTTTCTATCTGCGAGGTAAGACCCCATCACCTCCAATGCCACAACAATATAATTGTCCATACGCTGAAAGATACTTTTGAAAATTTCAGCCATGTTGGATGCTCAGTTGTTGTTTAACAGTCGTTTGTGTCAGTCGATGTTAGTGTTTCTGTAAACATCGAAAAAATCGAATATCGAGCCATCATTAAATTATTGCATTTGAAAGCCGCAATTAAAGCCGAGATGGATGCCGTTTACGGGGATCCTGCACCATCATTTGCCACAGTAAAATTCTGAGCAACTGAATTTTAATATAGTCGTACCAGCTTGGTTGACGATGAACGTTCGGGACGACCAAAAACTACAACCAGTACCGATAACATCGGAAAAATTCACCAAATGATGCTAGACGATCGTCAAATTAAGGTTAGGGAAATAATAGATGTTGGGGGTAACCGCGCGTTGGGTATCGCGCTTGCTTACTCATACACACATTCGAATAAACATTTCCAAAGCCCTGTTGAAACAGTTTACGCGAAATAAGCCAGAGTTTTGACGACGATTAATAACTAGATAAAACTTGGATGCACAAGTGCACTTCTAATACCAAGGCACAGTTGAAACAGTGGATTGCAAAGGGTAAATCGGCTCCAGAAAATCGTGAAAAAGGAAAAACGATGACTGGAGCATACTACGCACCATTACTTGACAAACTGAAGGCAGAAATTGGGGAAAAAGACCGCATTTGAAGAAGAAAGTTTTGTCTCAGAAAGTTAACACACACTCTCACACTTCAATGGTCGCCATGGCAAAAATTCACGAATTGCGGTTCGAATTGATAGACTACTCACCATATTCACCAGATCTGAACCCCAGCCCAAAACTTAGCTCGGAGACTTTCATCGAATGAGGAGGTCATCACTATATTAATCAGAATTGAACATTGCTGGGAAGAGTGTATAGACTTACAAGGAGACTATGTTGAGAAGTAAAACTGAAGTTGACAAAAAAATTCTTGTTTCTGTGATAAACTGTAAAATTTTCAGACTACTCTCGTAATTCGTAGATGCGTAAACACATTGAAGTTTACAATTTCATGAGTTTGTATAGAAATCTATTTTAGATTGCTTCCTATATGAATATGTAACTTTGATTTATGCATATGGATCGGTTTTTTATTGAACTGGGTAGCTGTAAAAATATTAGGGTTATTATGAAGCAGACAAAGTACTTTTTCTAGCTACTGTAGATCCATAGAATGTATACAGATCAATACCAGAATTCCTGGAAATCACAAGGCAACATTAACGCACTTTCCAACAAAATATGCAGAAGTTGGCTATGTGGACGACTTCGTCAACGGAGAGGAACGAGTATGCATACTCGAACGCAGTGGGTGGGAGGGTAAAATAATGTTTTCCGCTGCTATTTCGGTGCGATGACGTACACCGTATCACAGCACTGTCTGCGTCTGATGAGTTGGCTGGTTTGGAGGAGCTGAATTAGTAGTGCGGCGGCTTCGGAATTTCGCCGAACATCTTGATGTTCGTCGTCCGCAGTAGCACTTTCGTTAATTTCTTTATCTTCTGTTGTAATAGTGTACAGCGTACATATGTATGTGTGTATATATGATGTAATATAATTGCTACGATATCAAGTTTTGTTATTTATATCATACCGCGTAGTTTAACGAGTGATTCACTGATATGCCGATGTATGTATTGTACGTATAGATATAACTTCGGCCAAATCCATTTGTCACGTACACTCGTACTTACGAAACAAATTACAAGCATGCGTTTATCAAACTATTTTATCAAACACATAACTCCGAATGTATTTTGGAGTTATTTATTTTATTTATGTAATTATACTACTCAGTGATGTACTTTCGGCAATACGGTCCCATGCTTCGAAGGTTTTTTTGTTAACACTTTCTGAGTAGCTGTAAAATAGTTTGTAGGACAAAGTAGTAGATAACAAACTAGTTAACTAGTGCCGTCGACTCAGAGTGATTTTAAACTCAAAGCTCAATTCTAAAACAGTTCAGTAAATCTGATCGGTAACTTTGTCAGGGCTATTAGTTCTTTCTAAATTAATAATCAAATTCAAAGAACAGATTATGTCAAACCAATTGGAGCACTTAAATGCAAGAATCCGCCATAACATTGAATGCAGCTCTGTTCCGCTAGTGATCTGGTGAGAACTATTAAGGATAGTTACCGAAGTGTGAGATAGTGATATACATATGTACAGTGCCTTCAGCGAAGAATGGGAGAACGCGATATCTTGGAAGCGAATGAAGATTTTAAAATTTTGGAAACTTTGCTGGAAATAAGTGTATTCTGTAGAGATAATAAGCAAAGATTAATTTACCAAAAATTTTAATAAAACGTAAAAGACAAACGAAAACAAACCTCAAAATCAAATTGAACATGTTACATTAAGTACCCAAAACTTAACAGGCAAATATGAAAACAAAATCCCTCAAAGCAAAAGCGAAATTAAATTAAACTAGGTGCTCAAAAGTTCCTTCATCATATTCTACACATTTTTGATAACTCCTAATTAAGGCTATACTGGTTACATTTCATAAAGTGTTTAGCTCTATGCTGCCACAGGCGATCGTAATAAGCTCTTTTAATTCTTCGACATTTCCGGAAGATGTATCGTAGACTACACTTTTTAAATGTCCCTAAATAAAGTAGTGTGAAGGACTTAAATCAGCCGAACGAGCCGGCTATCCTATAATAATAATAATTACACCGTTTAATTACTTTTGCTTCCCAATAATAATAATAATAATTTTATTTTTCTAACCAAACCATTACAGAAAAAGTTTAATTTTTGTATTTTCCATGTAAAACAAATTGCAGATAGCCAAAGTGTATAAATAGAAAATTAATAATAAAAGTATAAATAATAAAATGTCACGGTTACAAAAAAAACGTATATAACAAACAATGTAATAAATAAAGGGTAGAAATGACTAGAGCTCCCCGATACTATAGCACTCTATTTCCAGCGGCATTTCCTTGACTTTTCTTTTAAAATTGGTAGAAGGAAGATCTTTTCATTCTTCTGGAAATTTGTTGTATAACCTATCTCCCCAATAGTCAAGCGCTTTTTATGAGCCCTTTTTAGCTGGTACGGGACTCTCATTTCATGACGAGAACGTGTAGAATATGTGTGGTAACTTCCATTAACCTTATTCTGGTGGATAAAAGTAACCGCTGCCATAAAGAACACAGAAGGTAGGGTAAATATTTATTCTTTCGCAAAGTGTGTTTTGCAGCTTTCTGTATCTTATAGGTTGCACAGGAATTTGTGAATGATTAGTACCTATCCACCGTCTCAGAAATACCCTCTTCAGATAATCGCTTATTATGTTACTGTTATGGGAAGGGGTGTCGTCTTGAAAATACATCACTTGCGGCAAATTTTAACTAACATTCTCAAGCAAAAGATGTAGCTGGTGTATTAGAAAATCTAGGTTATGAAGAATTTAACACAAAAATGAAAGTTGTTGGAATTATTTTTTCACTAAGCTCGACTAATTCGCCAGCCACGGGTTGTAAGGTCGTATAGGTCTTATTGATAACTTATTCGGCGACAGTTTGTAATGAATTTCAGCACTCAACCAATCTAAATATTCCCCTTTCCTTTTTTTTTACTTTAGTGAATGTAACAGATATAACAGCAAGTCTCTCGTGTTCGTACCGACCGCTTATGTGTGTAGAGAGTGATGATGTCAGAATTGGAATAAACAAAATTGGTCTGGATCGTAGCACATTCCACGCATCCCGAAGCACACGCAGCAATTCCAACTCAAGGAGTACGCGGTCAAACCGATTTAAATGAAATAGATATCGATTAGGAAAATGCGAAATTAGCCATATCGCTATCCCCTCCTCGCTCTCAAGCGGAGGAGTTAGCGGCAGTAGATGACTCAAGGTTACCGAACCGATGTAGTTAGTTACGAGGTAGACTGTAGTATGTGCGGACGATCTTAGAGAGAACTTCTGGAGTATATATTTTTCTTTTATTTTATTTCATCAGAATCTGTTTTTATTTATTGATTTCGTCTAAACTTCGTAGTAACAACAAAATAAATATGCGAAACTTTCATTTCCAGGCGACCTTGACTTCAAATTATTACGTGCGCTTTTCGCACAGTAAGTCTTATATCCCGACATTGTTCGAAGTGTACTAGCACGTCCCGAATTGCTCGGATTTCACTCAGTCCCCTCCACGCTCTCTCGCATGTACTGCAAGAGAGCGAGGAGGGAATACCAATATAGCTAATTTCTCATTTTCCCAATCGGGCAATACAGGTATGGCAAGAATTTAAATAACATAAACCAAACAAAAAAAAAAATAAATTAATATATTTCGCACACCACACATTTATGCTCCACGTTCTTTGGAAATTACTTTGTCAGACGACCAGTAACGTGAAGTATGACTGAATGTCATCGGCATCGTAGAGCCCATACACCAAATGAATTTTAAATGGTTTATATTTATTGAATTTTAACATCTTATGAACTGCACCAACTGATATAGCACAATCTTCAGCTGCTAATACACCTGTCCTGTTGGCTTCATTTGTTGCTGCTCTTTTTTAATTTTCACATTTACCATAAAATAACCAGTATTCCTTAACGTATTAGCCGCAAGGATAAATGTATTTTTCCTGGATGACAACGATGAGGAAATCTTGTGCCATATAATGCTTGCGTGGCTCTTGCATTTTGTTTACACCCTACATAAATTATTATCATATCGTAATACACTTCATTTAAAAACGTAAACATGATGTTAACAGTCACAGCGCGAAAACGTCAACAATTTTGAAACTTAAACACACTTTGATGTGTTTTGTTTTCCTAGGTGGCGGTTAAGTTTTGATAAATTTATCTTTGCAACTATAAATGATTAACAACTTTTCAATTTATTGGTAGACATCGTCGTCTTATTTAGGTATTATTTGCATTACATCTACAGAGCACGATCTTTTATCATTAAATTGATATAAAATCTATCAATTTATCTTCATTCATTCGAACTTTATAAGCACTTAAGTACATCTTAGGTTTAAATTTATAAAAATTATTTTCTCGACAAATAAATCAGATAGGTTGGTAGCAGTTAAAGGGAAAGTGACCACAAATCGAATTAAAAGTAGGGCATTCCATTAAAAAAAAAAGTTAGGTAGTGCTACCTACCGGTGACGCATTGTTTCCCGAGATATCGGGCGTTTCCATTCCTCGCTGAACATGCTGTATATAGATACGTATTGCAAGTAAAAACAATGCTATGAGAGAACATACGTATTAATGCTGAATTTAAGTTGTAACGGAATATAAAATTGTATTGACATCTTCCTTTACTTGAAGTAACTAACAACAACGCTTACTTAGTTCAAGAAATTATTTCATCGCATGTGTATAAATATTGTATTTTGATAAAATCACTGCGGTCTAACTTGTATAAAATGTATGGATATGCGTGGCCTCATATTCCCACACTTGTACGCATTTACACATTATTTATGTATGTATTGTAAACAAGTTACGTTATGCAAGATAATGTTTTGAAACGACAAATAATTATGCTTATTAAGCGAAACCAGTTTTGCGTGTAATACACTATAAATGTAGACCATAATTAAAAACTTAATTGCAAGTTAGTTGTAAATCTATTTAACTAAAGTGCACTAAAAATAATAAAGAGAAGAACTAAAATGAATAACTCAACATCGCAGTACTAAGGGTGTGTTAAACTCTAGACGTGTATACAGAGTGTTTCAAAATTTCCTCTAAAGCTTCAAGTAACTGTGTTTCCCTATTCTTCTTGACTAAATATGACAGTCATACACACACTTAAATGATACAACTAAAATCATCATCACATTATAATAATAAATAAAACAAGAAACCTTGGGATTCCTTTTTAAAGTGGTGGTAAAAACAAGAAAACAGAGTATCAATTTGGAAAGACAAATATATTCTATGAACTGTTGATGTATTCAGTGTTTAATTTTTTGCACCTTTCAATTATTCTGTGTTCTTAAATTGTCGCCCGAGAAGCATTGGCGAACGACGTTTAACTTGGAGCTTTGGTAGAAATTTTGAAGCACTCTGTATATAAATAACTAGTCTTACCGTGATGTCATACGAAGTTATTAAGAATAAATTGCACAACAAACAAAACACACAACACATGTCATAAGATCAATTTTATTTTCATTATATACAGTGTGTCCCCGGATGAACTGAACAAGAGGGGAAAAATTTTTACTTGTAACTTAACGCAAAAATTTAATTCTTTATAAAAATGTTTGCTTGTCTCAAAACCACCAATCTGAAACAAAAATCAGAATATTCTTTTTAGCAGCTGAGAAAATTACAAAAACACACTCGAGCTAAAGAAAAACATTTTATTTTATTCAACGTCGTATCCTCCAACCTCTGCACACTTTTCAGCTCTACGTACAAATTCTTTATAAACATTGTGGATCATATCTTCAGTGACAGAATGTACCGCCTCCGTAATTTTTTGTTTTAAAATTTCGATATTGTTATCCAAATTGGTATTATAAACATGCTGTTTAACATATCCCCATAAAAAGAAATCCAATGGGCTTAAATCAGGGGAACGAGCCGGCCAATTGACGGGTCCGTAACGTCCTATCCATCTGTCCAAAATGTTCTTGCAGATAATTTCTTACCAACACTGTTGAGTAAGCAGGGCATCCATCTCTTACCGCAGGCAACAACAAATTTTTTTGCTTAAATTTTTGTGTATTTTTGTAATTTTCTCAGCTGCTAAAAAGAATATTCTGATTTTTGTTTCAGAATTGGGGGTTTTGAAACAAGCAAAAAATTTTATAAGGAATGACATTTTTGCGTTAAGTTATAAATAAAAATTATTTCCCTCTTCTTCAGTCCATCCAGGGACACACTGTATATTTGTTTTCTAAATCAATCAAACATTTTCCACTTTCTGATTGGAACGCAGCTATAAATAAGATTACTAGGGGCCTAAAGCAACTTTTTACTGTATTTCGTTAACATAATTTGTCAATTAATTGCAGCAAATAGGAATAAGTGTTGTTTGGTACTACGCACGTGTATAGTAACGTGTGTAACGTGTTTGAATTAAACATTAATAATATACTGAAATGTTTTATTTCAGGGGTTTTTGTAAAAAAAATTGGATTTTTCATGTTAATTAAATTTTTAACTCGTTTGTGGGATACGCAAGTATTCTTTGATACTCTTGCAGCAATTATATCGAATTTTTGAAATCAATTAATGGAAATTAACGAATTTTAAAATTGAACAATTGAAACTATACCTTCGTTTTGAGAAGATGTCATATAAACACTATGTTCGTTATGACATTTATCTGCCTGTTCCAACCTTGAACCTTCTCTTCTACCTTGAATTTACTTTTTAAATTCTATATCGAACACTTTAAATTGGGACCGCAGCCAAAATACGAAAACACGAAGAAAATTTAACCAGGATTAATTAATTTATTAGCATCCCTCATCCCCTTTATTTTAATCGCGATGGCGATTGTTTCCACAGCATATTTTGATAATATCTACCCAAATATAATCGAACTAGGAATTTTGATGAATAAAATTATTTTTAGCCGCAGCATGAAAGAATCAATGTGGTAACGCTACTAGATAACTAAATTAGACGACTCTGTGATAGACAAACCTAAAAATACAAAAACTTCCCAACGTAAACGAAGATACCTTAGAGAAACATATTTAATGTGCGAAATAATGTTAGAAATACTTTTGAATCTACCCTGATGTTTGTTGTAGGAGAATTTTCCATTAATTTTAAGTTATGAAAGTAGGAGCAAATAAAAGAAGAGTTGTTTTGTCTTCGATCCACTAAGACCGTCGTTATCTGGACTTATATATTTTATATAATGTCCTCACTCCATGGCCAGTCGGCCTAGGGAGAGGGGATGGTGGCTTTTGACAGATAGCTTTTATCCGCTAGAGGGACTTTCATTACTATCGGGTGGCTATACTGAACACCCTAAACGTCTAAGACTGACAGCTGATTTCCGATCTAATATTGAACATAACAATACATTTTCTTACAGTTGAGAAAGCTAAATGACTTGGTCTAATTCGATACAACGCTCATATATGCTGCGAGCAAATTACTAGTTACGTAAAAGAGGTTTCTATTAACCTAAAAATGCTATATCTAGGTTAAAACAAAACCAAATATTTGCAACATCTGATGATATATAATGAGATAATAACTCAACAAAACTTAAATATATAGCTTTGGACAAAATTATTAGGCACCCCTTATATTTCGTTATATTAGAAAACTGATGCCATCTATGCAGTTATTTAATCATTCGGGGAATTATAAATAGTATATCTAAATATTCCTCGCGGAATTACCGTGTTATATCGCATATTTGGAAGTTAATAGAGCTTTTTGTGTTTCGCGGTGTTAGTTAGGACAGTAATGTGAGGGTGTAAGAACATTTGTGGGTCATTTTAAAGCAAAAGATACGTACTCGAAAATATACATCTAAACAAAAGTTAGAAAGAGCGGTAATAGAGGAATGAAATAAAATATCAGCTTCTACTTGCGAGAAACTTGTTGCTAGTTTACTGGAAAGGATAACTGCTGTAATAAACTCCCAAAAAGGATCAACATGATACTGAATTTTACTTTTTCTTAAATAAAATATTACATTTATACCATTTATTTCATTTATTTACTGGTGAAAGTTAAGATATAAACCATATGCGAGGGTGCTTAATAATCTTGTCCAATGCTATATATATTGGAAAATCTCTTTATTCCTTCAGGTTTACAAGAATTTACATCGATCTAACTTTTTGTAAACCTAAAGGAGTAAAGAGATTTACCAATATACATATATATCGCAATTTTTCCTTTAAACATGGACAAATACTTATTCTACAAAAACTTAAATAAACAAACTCGTTAGAATAAAACGCAAAATAAGAATTGCCACCTCAATTGGAAACAATATACCCGTCATAGTTAAACGATTTTTCAACTCAAACTTTTTGGGTATACCTATAATTAAAGCCAGTTTTACATTTATCAAAAAATTGATCGATTTCTATTACATTCGACAAGAAGTTCATGAATTTCTTAAATATAAATTAATCAATTGTGGTCTAGAACAAGTTTTATCTTTCAATGAAATCCGCTCACTTTAGTGGAGTGTTTAGAAGTTCCAACAATTACTATTTGGCAAGATTAAACGTATGCAACGCATTAAACTTGTTTAGGTATACACACCAAATTAGTACTCTAATTTGAACAAAATCAGTGAGTGGGAACATCTATGAAGATCTATTTAAGAAGAATCTTTCATTATACGTATTATAATACGTATCCCAAACTACTTTCGAGCTCTACAGCACTTGCCTAAAACAATTATTGATGAGAGTTTTCAAAAGTAGTGAGGATAAGCTCGAGGTCAGCAGATAAAACTATTGTGCAACCATTAAGTGAATAACCAATGAAAATCTAAGTTTGCACATACCTATATAACAGTTGCGTCTGCTGAACGTAACCATTGCTTACGCCTTTATAAAGATATACAGGATGTTCCAGTGCCAATAGGCTAAATTCAGTGTAGAGATACCTTACAACACATTGAACAAAATAACTTCACAAATCTACGTCCGCAAATGAAGTACTTTTGAGTAAAATGCAAATAAAGCAACAAAATTCTCTTGGTGTTTCTTCACAAATTAACATATAACTTTCCTTATAACGAAGTAGGTAACAGAATAACACAAAATAAAAATTTGTAAAAAATTTTCTGTGTCCAACATTTTGTAGAAAATGTAACTGAAGACGATTTGTCAGCCATATTGAGTGCTCGTAAATTGTTTGTAAATATTTCCCCAGCTTCACAAATTCGCTCAATAAGCTCTTCACGAGTGACGACTCTTGTACGAGGTAGGCGCCATAAATTCTCGGCCTGATATAGAAAAAATAATCTTGGTAAAATATAACAATTTTCATGTTTCAATATAATCTCCTCTAACTTCAATACATTTCTTACAACGATATATAAAAAAAATGTATTGCATCTGCTTGCAACTCACTATCGTCCTTAAAACGACGTCCATCGATTCCCTTTTGGATAGAGAATCATAAGACAGAACGATTGTTTGATCGCCTGTGACAACGGACTCCAAAATCGGTTTCGGCTCGTCTCCACACATGTTTAAAAACGAGTGTGCACGTTCGACCCGACGCTCACGTTGGAGAGCAGAACGAAGATGCGGTACCCATCTTATCTCATTCATACCCAAATGGTTATGGAGAATTCGGCGAATACTTGTTTCAAAAATGTTAGACATCACTGCTAATTCCTTCACTTTCAAACGGCGATCTGCTAATACCATTTCTTCCATAATTGAAGTGCTTTCAGGCGTTATCAGTTCAATTGGCCGACCAGACGTTTGGTAAGAACACGGGGCCGGTGAATCAGCAACTGCAGCCCACCCCATGACCACCACGATCACCGGACTTGACGTCTATGGATTTTTATGTGTGGAAATCTATGAAGGGAGGTTCACGCTACAAGAGTTGTTTTGTTGAGCGAATTTATAAAACTGGGAAAACATTAAGAAGCAATTTATAAACATGCAATATCCCCGACGCTAGAACAAGTCTTCAATTATATCTTGTACAAAATGGAAATTTATTATTTATAAACTTTCGTGGGACAGCCTGTATAACTTGGTAGTTGTGATTTTAAGTTTAATTTTACCAACAGAAAATTAACAAATGTAAAACGCTATTGTATGTTTATGTAAACAGCAACAGCCTGATATTCTTATGCTGTGAAAATACAGGTAAGAAAACTCAACAGTACGGAAAACCCGTTTCAAATTACGTATTTGTATAGAAAGCGAACCGTAGCCGAATTCGTTGAACTTTGTATAAATCATCAAAACCAAAAATAAGAGTCACAAAAATAGTAGGAATACACTGGTATTTTGATTCCATTCTCACGGCACGAAATATCGGCGGAAGTGTAGAAAAATCGAATGCAATTTCAGATATCAACAACGGTGAATCGTGAGCAAAGGAGAAAACAAATGGCAGTCTGTTTTTCCGCAGATCCCGGCATCCTCCCATGCGGAAAGTCGTAAATCAAAAATTTCGTCCCGGAGTTTCGGGCTGTACGAATGTCGTTTGTAGAAGTGCGTGGCATGTAATGGAAACGGCCACCTAAAATAACAATATCTCAACGCTTTCGACCTCTTTCGAAATTACGGCGAATGCTTTTTTTCGCTTACATTCGATACTCGACTATTAATACGAGACGATATACATATTTATTTATTGGATGGCGTTCAATTATGTAAAGCCATTTCCAATAAGCTGCAAAGACAAATTCTGTTAATAAGAAAACGTGAAAATTGCTTTAGAGGACTGTAAATACGAGTAGGTATGAATAAACTTCGATTATCACATTTGGCACAAGAGCGGCTATAAAAATCGTTATTCAAAGAGCATTTGCCAAGATGTTTCGTAAACAATGCTCGGTTTTTGTTTCGGAGAATCAAGAAAATGTCATCACAACTATTAATGCATGCTAGTCTCATGTAGTGACTTCATAACCCTATTTAAATTTTAACTACGAAAATGTGGGACGAACGATTTTGGGACAAACTAATATATTGCTGTTCGCTGTTAAGGTTAAGGATAAGTTAAACGCATTCAAATTTTGGATTATATCAGCTGTAATTTTTCTATCGAAACGTGAACATTTTAAAAAGACCTTTACACTCTCCTTTGAAACAAGGAAAACGGAAATTTTAAATTAATAACAATGTAGCTTCTATTTCAGCTCTCCACCAATTACTGGCGTTACAATTCTGACACTAATCCAGTAACTTTACATAATATACATGAAAAGTGTTACTGGTAGTGTAAAACTAAAAAGTATGAAATCACTCCCTTCTATTGTGGAAGCAGATTATGGGTTACCAACTTTTATATCTAGAATTTTATGGACAGGGGCTAAATACAGCGAAACATTTATTAATGTAGCGTAAATGCTTACTTTATTGCCTATTTTTGCAAATTCCAAATAAGAAACCTACCAATCCATATTACGTACGCAGAAAAACGGATTGCGGATAAATTAAAAATAAAAAAATCTACAGTACATGATACTATAGTTCGATTTAAGACAACCGGTGACGTGCAAGATCGTAATCGGCCAGGACCGTCAAGAAAAACGACTCCTGCGGAAGATTTACGAATAAAAATAATTAGTAAGCGCAATAGAAGACTAACAGCATCAGAAATTGCTGCAAAATTCAATAATGAGCGAGATTCCAAAGTTTCTGTGAGTACTGTGAAACGTTGGCTGAAAGAGGCTGGGTTGCATGGGCGAATGGCTTGTCGAAAACCGTTACTCCGAAGAGGAAATAGGCTGAAACGACTAAAATGGGCATAAGCTCATAGAGATTGGACAGGGGACGATTTTAAAAACGTTTTGTGGACTGACGAATCCAAGTTTTTGGAAATAGATGGACAGTTTTCGTACGCAGATCAAGAGAGGAAAGAATGTTACGGGAGTGTATAGTTCCTACGGTGAAGCATGGAGGCGGATCTGTAATGGTTTGGGGTTGTTTTTCCTTAATCGGAACAGGGGACTTGCTCAAAATTGAGGGCATAATAAAAAAAGAATATCGAAAAATCCTGGAGGAAAATGCCATACCGTCAGGAGTCCGATTAATTGGTCGTGGATTTGAATTTATGCAGGACAATGACGCCAAACATAAATCTAAATTGTGCAGAGATTACCTGCAACAAGAAGAAAATGAAAGAACCCTGAAAGTCATGGAATGGCCGCCACAGTCCCCCGATCTAAACCCGATAGAGTTGTTGTGGGAAGAATTAAACCGATGTGTTAGGAAAAAGTGTCCAAAATCGAAGGAACATTTGTGGACCATTCTCCAGGAGGTATGGACAAGCTTGCCCAATGAAACATTAGCAAAATTAGTGAATCGGATGCCGAGAATAGTGACAGCAGTTCTAAAGGCAAAAGGTGGATTTTTCGATGAAAATCGGATTTAAATTATTTGTATTGCATTAACTTTTTCTTTTTAATAAATTTGTGTTTGAAAATATGTGAAATCATGTAAGTAAGTATTAAATACATGGCCATTTAATATTTCTCTTATTTTCTTTGACTTCCGTACATTTTTTTGCTTGCCCGAACTTCCATGAACGGTAGTGTAAGTAGCTATATTGGATGTTTACTCCCTTGTTGGTTGTCGAAAAGGACACATTTTTAAGTGTGCTCTGTTAATTTTTTACTTGTAAAAAAAGGAATTTGTATTAGATTTTGCTTTAAGAATAGAATAAAAAAAATAGAATAGGAGTATTTACAAGTGGTGGAAACGTTTCCAAGAAGGCCGTGAAGACGTTGAAGGTGACGAGCACCTAGGCGTTCCAGCACATCAGTCAACGTGCTGCAGAGCAGCAGTCAACGTCAGAAAAGCGAAGAAAATGAATGGACAATCGTCGAATCACTGTCAGAGGGATTGCTGATGACATTGGCATATCATGTGGCTCATGCCAAACAATTTTTTCGGATGTTTTGGGCGTGAAATTTGTGACAAGATTTGTTTCAAAGTTGTTGAACTTCAACCAAAAGCAGCGCCGAATGACCATTGCACAGGAATTGCTAAATGAAGTCAACGACGCTCCAGAACTGCGTAAGCGGAATATAACTGGTGAGGAAACATAGGTGTATGGGTATGACGCCGAAACTAGGTCCCAATCGTTCCAATGGAAGCTTCCTGAAGAATCAAAAGCACTTTGAAGGGGACAAAATTATAGTCGACGAATAAATATTTGTTTAAAATTCCACGTATTTCTTACCAGACCTCGTACAAGACCTAATTTTTGGATTTCAGAGTCTTAAAACCTAAGATTAGGTCTCACATGCAGTGCTATAGCGTAAGTAAAAAATTTTCCCCGTATCAGCCAACTCTACCGAAGGAGGTAAACGATTCGATTAAAATAATATGTATAAAAGAAGAAACAAATTGCTTAAATTGATATTTAATACATATAGTAGTCATATAAACAATACCAATAAAGTTTGAAAACTTAACCGAATCTGGCTAAAAATCTTACGAACACAAATGAAGCAAATCCCCTGAGTTCTTACTTACATAAACTCTTTCGACTTTCGCAAACAAGCGTGTGTTATTTTCATATGTTGAAATACTCTTGCAAAACAGAGTAATTCTCAGAACGAAACAAATTTCCCCGATTCTCTTTTATAATTCGATATTATTTTAGGATACCACTTTGTGTGCGGACGTATCGAGAACAAAACGGACCGGGCTGAATATGACCGATTACTCAGTGAGTCAGTCAGTTACTCGGTAAACAAATACTTTAGTTTTACGAGGGAAATCGTAGCAAGACGGAGATAGACACGCGTATACGCCATCGTAGATAGATAGATATCGACCTTTCAAACTTGTGGAATTCCTCCTCCTCCCCAACGTTGCTTATTGTCCATCCTCCTCGACGTAGACGTACAGATAAGCAAAACGAACGAAGACATATACATTGAGATAGACAAGTCTCTGACTGACTGTAACAGGCAGAGCGGCAATAGCAAGTAGACGTCGTCTCGTTGCCGTATAGCGGGGCTTGGGGTTTGTTTTGATGATATTCGTGGATGGCATATCTTCTGCCCACACATTCCTCTCTTACCCATTGTTTTATTTACACGTCAAACGAGCTATGTTCACTGTCGGTGGTGAAGGAACGCTTTTTAGTTGCGATATTCGATACGCCATTATTAAATCGATATTATTCACGACTCATGAGCAAGTAAGTAAATGGGAAGTCGCGTAATTACAGATCGACAACAATGAACGAGATAGATCACAAAGTGTGCCAAGAAAAAGAGACAAAGGAAACCTGAATGTAACCTGTAGTTTATTTAACGAATCTTTTCTATTTTCATCACTCGAACTAGGAGATAATTTACGTTACGTAGCAGTACAGAAAATTGAAAGCACAAAAAGATATCACAAAAAACACAATATTTATTTATCAAATTTAAATTTAATAAAATTATCGTTGAAGAAGAAAAAAAAAAAGGACTGAATTCTCACAATCTCATTATTTAAAGAATCTAGGCTGCCGCTTTCATGCACGAAGGCACATCATCAGGCCAAGAAGACCTTATAACAATAAAATTTGTAAAAATAAAATAACACATTAAAATCCGGCCTTTTGACGGCTTTTTGCTTTATAAGTGGCAGTTTGCGAGGCAGGTTTCCTAACTGCCAAACACTACATACTTTCTTTAGGGAACTAGTTAACTTTATACCATTGGTAAGGGAAGCAAAAGTTAATCTAACGCTGTAAATTTCAATGTGGATCATTCCATGTCAAGTGGACCACTTTAGATATGGTCCCCACACGATTCTCTGCAATTTTCATGAAATTTTTATCGGATATACATATGGGAATAAATCATCAAGTGTGTTTCCTTACTGCTTATGAGCTGAAATCGCCACCATGTTGAAATTTGGTGATCCGGTTCAACTTTTTGGGTACAACAGCTTAATTGTAGAGTAAAAGCTGAACCAATGAGAAGTGGAACATTTAGGCTTGGGAACCTGTTATATACTCACATTTTGGCTTGAGAACCTGTGGTAAAGGAATCCACTCGTAGTTTAACTTGCCTTGCGATCTGGCATCACCTTTTGCCGATGGGGATACCAGTTTTTAAGACTGGTAGCGGCAAAGCCACCATGGACCAACGCATGAGTAGAAACGAAGTTTCATTGCTCTTACAGGCAAAGTCTCAAAAATGAAACAAACTTTCCCTGATCAAACAAGATGAGCTCTTTTCAATTACATCAAGAAAATTCAAATTCGAGATGTTTCTTTTGAGATACGGCCTCTTGAAAATGAGCCAAAATTGGCGAATGGAATTTAAAAATGGATAACTCAGTAATTATTTGAGCAGTCGAGACGCCACTCGCACAGTTTCATGACATGCTGACAGACTACAAGACTTAGCAGCACGAAGTCATTGCGTCAGCAGATACAAGTCGTTAAAGTATGACCCAAATTTGCCACAAGATTTATGAGCCACTTTGACAGCAGATTGCGGTAAATCTGCTACACTTTTACTCTACAACTAAACTGTTGTACCCACAAAAGTTGTGCCCGATTACCAAATTTCAACATGGTAGTCTTCTCGGGTCATGATCAGTAAGGAAACAAACTTGATGATTTATTCGTTACTATCGCGACATGAAAAAACTGACCTTTGCAAAAACTTGGCTAGTAGCCCAACCATACTGCTTTATGAAGCTGTAATTTTGGCATAATTCCATGTAAGACCCATATGTACATTCTGTCAAAATTTCATCAAAATTGGAGAGAATCGTGTGAAAACCCTTAGTTCACCCGACATGGAATAACCCAGAACTCAATGTGGTTGAGATACGGCTTTTAGGTGTTTAGAATTCTACTACAATGACCTAGCAAACCTAGAAATCACCCATTTATTCAATTACATATTTGCCACTGTGTCTATTTCATTCCATATAATTGCAGCTCTTTTATTTAAATTATACAAGAATACTACAGCGAAAAATCTAAATTCCCCATTCATTAACAAAAAATTACCATCATAAGAATAACTCTTACGTTGTAATTTTCCCATCATGATGTGTTGTATGTTCTCAGAGTCTCAGCCAAATAAATAGAGAAAGAGCATGGTGTAATTTGCATTCCAAATACAAAATCTAAAACTGTAACGCAACAGAATGAAGCATACGGAAAGATCTAGATCGAATAATAAATGATTTGGTCAATTTTTCGGTGTGTTGGCCCAATTAAAAAACGTTTTGCCGTTTAATTGTAAGCGATCATCGAGACGGAAAACAAAAACATTCCGTATATCAGTGCCAGGATTGACTTGGTTTTGTGAACTCATGCATTATTAAATCGCTAATTAAAAACACGTAACGACAGCCGGTATTAGCAAACGTTGAGTCATATCAATATGCGTCGATAGGTTTACACACATATAATACGATATTCCAATATTATAACAAAAATGTGTAGAGACGTTAATATAAGCGAACTCTGAGCATGTTTATTTTATTAATATAAAAGTGATCTTTTGGCGTGCTCTGAAAAGTATGCATGTTTCATCGTTTATATTAACTTCAATGGGTAGTGAATCTATATGATACCTAACTTATATATTTCAATTCTAATTTAATAGAATTTTTTTCTAAGAAGAGGAATTTTATTAGTAATCAGCAGTGTGGGGAAGAGTAAACAAGGTTAAGCTTTAAAAATATGTCCACGCAGCCAGTGAATGCAAGCCGTATTAAATATTCCTACTATAAATTAAGAAATATGCTATAGAAGTTGGTACATTGAAAGTATTACACGTATAAAAATACAACCGACACACTCTTGTTTAATTTACACCTCTCGTGTAGCAACATGAAAAATGAACATAATTAGGACTCTTATAAATAACTAGGCACAAAACAAATTGAAGCATATGCTAATGATATAATCAAGCTAGGAGAAACTAACTTTCAAAATTCAATTGCGAATATAAGCAATAAAATAAAAAGATTGGAACGAGTAACAGACAATCAACAAAAGACAAACTATGTCACCTCACAGAGCAGATAATAAACCCTTTCAATTTCGTTTTTACCAGTTTTAACTCGACTATATTTGGTTATTGCCAATGGATGCCAACTAACATTTATAATGTCATGAAAACCTCACTAAACCCACGCGGTAAATAACGCCATTGGTAGTTTAGTTCAGTATCGTTAATAAACATAACCTAGAAATTTGAAATCACTAGAGTGGGCGCATGGTATCTGTTGGAAGACTGCATCTCACCAATTTGAAATACATAAGTAGTTAGAGATAATTAACATGGAGAACAGAGACTAAACCAATAACTTATTCTTAAGTATTTGTAAATTCATTCGTTTGTTGAAATCGTATAATTTGCTATGTTTGTAAATATTTCTCTTGAATGTCGACTTGTGAAATCTGTGAAAATAGTTGGCAGTGCCAGTATTTCATAAAGTTTCTTCCATAATACAAATAAATACGACTATCCGTTTATACAGATGTGGACGAGATGAGATTAATCTGACAATTAACAACATTCAAAAAGATTTTTGATTATTTATCGATGGTTTCCAGCACAAGAATGTGGTGATCACTACCGAACTAGCGGTTTTTACTATTATAATATCGATAAGACCTAATGAAATTCTGCTACACCAAAACACATCTTATGCACTTTAATATACCAAAAATTGTGTGATGTTAACCCCAAATGATCGAGGAACCACAATAGATCTGAGGTGAAGGTCGCACTGAAATAGATCAGACACCACCTAGTGAACTAATCTAAACTAGCCCCACTTTTTTCGAAAATTGAAATTCTGGCGATTATTCCATGTTGTTCTAGGCATGCTCTACATTGTTCCAAGGTTGTTCAAATTGTTGTTCTATAGATTCAGATCCGTATTTGTTATAAATCAAAAGATATGGACAAAAGACAAAATTTATGTAGCCCCCCTTTTTTTGGAAAATCGAAATTATGACAATTGTTTCAGGTTGTTTTAGTTGTTTTAATTTCATATCTGTACCACTTATATAAGAAAACATATGAGCAAAAAATGAAATAAGAAATGGATTCTATATTCTTGGTTTTCAGGCTAGAACCGTGTCGTTGTAGCTTCTGCTAAAAGCTACGACAACGGTGCGGTTCCAACACGGAAACCAAGAGTATAGTGTTATTGACGACCGCGGAAACCTATATACGTACCAGAATACAGTATTATTTGAAATAAGAAAGTGTGAAGTTAGCGCAACTATGTTTGGCAGGTACAGTTCGCAATTTTCGTACAAAATATGGTCGGAATAGTGATTTAACTTCATCAACTGTGAAGAGATTAATTAAAAAATTCAAGGAGGCCGTCCTTCAACAAGTCGTTCAACGCAAGACATCGAAGCAGTTCGTGAATCCAGGAACATCAATTCGGCACCGTGGTCAAGAACTTATCACGAAGGATTTGCATCTTCATGCTTACAAAGTTCAATTGACTCAAGAACTGAAGCCTACTGACCACGCACAGCGAAGAGAGTTCGTTATATGGATTATGATCAACAACAAGTGGATGCTGATTTTTCGAACAAAATCATCTTCAGCGATGAGGCTCATTTTCATCTTGATGGCTTCGTTAATCGTCAAAATTGTCGCATTCGGGGTTCCACGAGTGATTGTTGAGAAACAAATGCATCCACAACGTGTCACTGTTTGGTGCGGATTTTGGGCTGGAGACATCATCGGACTATTCTTCTTCGAAAATGCGGCTAGTCAGGCAATAACGGTTAATGGTGCTCGTTATCGCGACATGATAATCCAGCGTTTTGTGCCTAAATTGCAAGATATGGATGTGGACATGTGGTTTCAACAAGACGATGTCACATGCCATACAGCCCGAGAAACAATTCAATTACTGCATGAGTCATTTCCTGGTCGTGTAATTTCCCGTTTTGCTGATCAAAATTGGCCGTCCAGATCATGTGATTTGACGCCGTTGGACTTTTTTCTTTGGTTTTTTTTGAAGTCTAATGTTTATGCCAACAAGCCCACGACCTCCCACGCCTTGAAGGAGGAAATTGAGCGCTGTATCAACGAAATGCAGTCACATTTATGCAAAACAGTCATGGAAAATTTCGACAAAAGAGCCCGTATGTGCCAGCAAAGCCGTGGAGGCCATTTACCCCATATGCTACTCCATACATAACCCTATACTGTATACTTTATGAATCAATAAAAAGTTCACAATTTTTAATTAAAAACCTATGTTCTCTATCCAAATTACTGCTTGCGTGAATTTTGGGGCACCCTTTATTTACTCCAGTAAACATTGTAAAAGCTTTTTTTACAAAACGAGTTAAATGGAAAAAAACATTAAATATAATGAAAAAAACGACGGAGGCACAGAAACAAATGGCGAAATTTCAATTCATTAACGTACCAAGAAACAGGCATGACTTTTCTTTAATAAAGTCACCTCTGGCAAACAAATTGTTATATTATGCAACATTAACTGTGCTTCAATCCTCCAAAGCAATACTTGCGATATGTCCAGTACAATGGAAGAAATTAAGTACTCATTTTCTTACAAGTGCTTCGTGAACGAACAACTTTCATTGGATTCGGTTCACCTGGATACACTGAAACAGCTGACTGTTGTTTAGTTTCCGGCACGTACTAATATATCCAAGTTTCGTCACCTGTTACGATGTACGGATTTTGAAGTTCCTCCCGAATTTTTTGCGCATTTCCTTCCACCAAATGACACGAGCCTTTTTTGTGCTTGGGTCAAATTATGCGGAACAGATCTTTTTCACCTAATATGCCTCTATCTCACGGCAAGCCACATGCCAGTCCTCTTCAATCATGTTGCGTACAACATCGATTTGAGGCAGTGTTTTTGTGTAAGGTCTCTATTAAAATCGTAAAAAACATCCAACTTCACGTGCAATTCACATTTTTTCACAAAATTGCTTTTTTTAAACGCTCACTATAAACAAACTACTCGGCCGATTTATGTGCTGTTAATGCTTCAACACTAACAAATGTCAAATTTTACGCAAGTAGTAATGTCGAATCTTAATAGCGTCACCTAGTGGTCGTTTGTAAAAACTAGTGACGTTACCCTCGTACACAACATAAAAGAAAAACCATGTGCTATATCAAATATGTGAGATTCTGAGAAAGTACAATAAAGATTGTTTAAACTACTACTGAGTAATCTGAAATTTAAAATAAACTGTATTGAAGTGTAATTCAACAAAGATAATTAACAAATCAAGCATCTCTTGCTCGTTACGTAACTATTTGACCAGAACTTGACTAGAAATACGACCGATAATTATAATTGACACATTCATGTCTAATTTTGTATATACTCGTAGATGGTATTATTGGATGTTCATGGGATAGATTTCAATGCATAAATTATATCCCCTTGCTGACCTAATTCGCGCTCGCCTACTCTGCGTATGGAATCCATCTTAATTACAACTAATTAGAGCTAGTCTTTATCTTAACGAACTAATTTATAGCCCGTTAAGCCAAAATGTCTGATGGTTCTTTAGTACGACCGAAAGAATATTATAAATCGTTCTTTCATGAACCCGAACGCTGATTCTTCTTCATACGTGTATGCCATGCATTAATTGCGAAACAATGATACGAGACACGTAGGTGCATTTAGGCACGCAATTTGCGGTAATGTCTAAAAGCAGGGACGTATTTTTTCCTCTTTGTAAGCAGCTAAAATTACCCGCCGGAATATCTTCTTTATAGCATCGTTTTTTTTTCTTTGTTCACATTCCATCCGTCTGTAGATTTTGATCAAAACACTCATTATTATCCGTTAGGAATTTTTCCTGACGCGACCACAGACTTCCCTTTATCGGCGTATTTGTCCGGTTTATCAGTTGAACGTCGAAGTTATAGTATCCTTCCGGTCAATGTCAAGCCTAATCTCTAACAATGGTGGAGAACGCTGTCGTGAGTAGAAGGAATGTTGTTGTCTTCTTTATAAGTGCCTTCGGTGCTTTTTAGTGGGTTAGTGCAAAACACAATCGGAATGAATGATATTGAATTTATACACACGCAGAGAAACGTTTACTTGTATCAAAGCTGTCCGCCCTAATTCAAGACAATTATTGTTTCAATTATTCGCAATACAATAACTGTTTTAAATCAAAAGAAATATTTTCTTAGCGATCCCTTCTCCGCTTAAGAGAGGTATATACATACTTGTAATGAAAAAATTACATTTCTTTGTTTAAGACAATTCTTAACTTGATTCTTAGTATAAATAAATGGCCATTATAACACAAAACAATATTTTCTTAAGGATAGTAAATAGTTTCCTTAATTCTAGAAAGCGTTTAGGTATTGTTCATAAATCAATCGTTCATTTTCTTAAAATCAGGCATCTTATACTTAGAATTCTTGAAATGTATATTGTTTATACATATGCACATTATTAATTGCGCTTACCTTGTTTAATGCAGTACGACGTATTCGTACATAATGCAGTAAATTATTCACATTGCTTGTGACTTTAAAAAGGCTAAGGTAGAGGTTATATACAGAATAATATTCAAACAAAGATGTACTTAATGTAGAAGTCCACATAAAAAAAGTACTTAGAAACAATAACCAAGATAATTCTAATATAAATAGCTTCTGGTATTAATGGAATCACTACCGGCAAAAACAATATGAGAAGAAAAAAGCGCTAATCTTCAAAAACAGCAACTGAAATATTTCCTGGCGCCACCTAGTTCCCGTAATTATAGTCATGCCGTCCTAGCTAATAGCGACGGAACCAAAATATTGATACCACTTACCCACACAATGATATCACTTTTAACGTACAACATTTCATAAACATTTTCAAAAGATACCCGGTTAATGTAATATTTTTTCTTATAACTATAAACAAACTTAAACTGATTAATTATTAAGGATATAATTTAATTATACTGCAACCTATAAAAAAAAACTTTTCCATTAGTTCATTCACTTTCTCCTAATTTTAATTATTAACTTTAGGTTTTTTTTTCCATTATTGTAATTTTCCTTTTATTGGATATCCTTGTAGCTGAGCCTGATGTGTTTTTGAACACGAAACCGGTCGTCTAATTTCTTAATAGAACTTTGTGAGATCTGGACCTTTTTTCATTCCTACCTTTAATATGAACATTTTCTTAACTTAAAACTAAATGATTTACTTGGAAGAAACATTTTTCTATCTTGGATTTTCTAACCCTAAGAAAATATTTATTTAATCCAAATAAAATTTCAAGAAAATTATTTTCTTATATTTTTTCTAGTCTTGAAATAAAAATATTTTCTTGAATAGAGACTGATGTTTGCAAGAAAAATTATTTTCTTGATTCAAAAAAAACATTTCTCTGCGTATATTCTTATATTTTTAGGGGGATTTGAATTGAAATGTATGAAATTGAAAAGCAAGCCTCATTTCAATATTAATACTAAGTCAATAAGAGATAATCACAACAAACTTCAAATCCTTAATACTTGGAAGGTTAGATATAATAAAATCTTTTAAAATCGGTTATTTCTTTTTCTAAAAAATATAATTTGCATTAAGGAAAGACAATTCTAACAAACGACGGTATATGTATGTATGTACATATGTTTTAAATTAGTAAATATGAGATCTCAGGTATAACCATGATAAATATATTGTATTGTAATAATAATAATAATAAACCTGATTTTTATTGTAATAACAATTACAAAAATCGTCAAAGTAAAATAGTGTATAAATAAAATCAAAGTTGTGACAGATTTCCTGTGAATGGCATAAGGAACATATTATGCCATTCACAGGAAATCTGCCCTTCTAACCTCGAACCTTCTCTTCTATTTTGAATTTATTTTCTAATTTCTATATCGAACACTTTAACTTGAAACCGCAGCCAAAATGCTAGTTAACTCAACTAAAGCTTAAGCAGGATTGATTCATTTATTGGCGTCCCTATGCTCCTTTATTTTAATCGCGATGGTGAATGTTTTTTTCTACAGCAAATATTGATGATATCTACTCAAATATAATCTCACGAGATATTTTTGATAAATAAAGTTATTTTTATACGTAGCATGAGAGAGTGAATGTGGTGACGCTACTAAATGACTCAACTAGACGATTCTATGCTTTAAAATATAACTGACAACATAAATATGACAAATTTTACCACCAAAAACGAAGATACCTTAACGAAACATATTTAATGTACGAAATAATGTTTGAAATACCCTTGAATTTACCCTGTTGCTTGTTTTGGAGAATTTTACATTAATTTTGCGAAATTAGGAGAAATAAAGGAAGAGTTGTTTTTTCTTCGATCCACTAAAATCGCCGTTATCTGGGCTCCAAGGTCAGTCGGACTGGGGGGAAAATTGTGGTTTCGAAAATTAGCCTTTTCTCCGCTAGAGGGAATTTCATTACTATCGAGGTAGCTATTCTGAATACCCAAAACGTCTGAGACTGACAGCTGATTTCCGATGTAGATATTGAACATAACAGTAGCTATTAAATCAGGCTTGGCTGGCAACCCGTATAGCATCCTCTTATACAATGAAAGACCCAATTTGTGTTAAACAGTGTTGTATGAATCAAAATATATTTGGAATAACAAACCAAGTTGCTAGAAGGAAACTTCCTTTAACAAAATAGATTTTATTAACACACGTAATATTAAAACTCTTAAATGCCATTAATGTAAATATTTTTATCAAGTTACTATTAATCATTACTTTGCAAAATCTCTTTTGGACGTTCATAAAAAGCGCCTTCAACGAAGTTCGAGAGTACACATACATGGATAAATATTTTACAAGCGACGACTAGCATTTGTCTCTTTCACGATTATCAACGAGCAACCATCAATGGAGTAGTGAGTCGCGTGGATGCTGGATGATGTAGAGAATGCATTTTCATGCACCGGTGCTGTTTTGTAATTTCAAGCATCGTTACCTCTAGATTTATGACGGAAATTTCAAAGACTGTATTGCGTCGCTTTATACTCGGAAACCATAACAATTGTCGTTTTTTAAATCTAAATTGCCTGTTTACTTTTTAAAGATCTATTATTTAGTAGTTTGCGTTCTTCTCTACACTGACTCTCTTTATGTGAAGTTAAACTAATTAAACTCCCTATCGTTCCGCGCTCACTTACGTTCTCTTAAACAATTTTCTCGGAAAAGTTTATTTATTTATTCGAACCAAAGCGAAAGTATATAAATATGTCTGCTTTTAACAACGGAAGTCACATGCCTACTTTCTATACACCTACATGCATAACACATATTTTTGCAAGTCACATACATGTATGTGAATTGAACTGAAATTTGTACAAAAAAATGCCATAGCCCAATAAAGCATCATTACACGTAAATCAAAAACCAATTTTATGCAAATAGCGTTATATTCATGGAAAAATGTAATATTTACATTTTGCGATAGCTCGGTTTCCACAAGATTCTACCATATGTCGATATGTCCTTGAAACATATTGTATAAAAATATTCACCATTCAAAAATCTTCAACAATTTATTTCTGCTATTTTCAGACATAGGATACCTATCCGTTAGAGATTCTAAGTAATCAAGTTTGAAGCGGTACACTTATACTGGTACATACGCCTGTTTAAATTTAGCGAATGTTTCCCTCCCGATTACGAAGTGCGCATCTAAATTGCTGGCATTTTTACTAAAATATGCTTTATTGCATCAGATGTCGAAGCAGGCGGACCACGCAAACAGGTAAAAGGCGTACGGCGCAACTGAGTACACACGCTTCTATTGTGTATCGCGTCATATTGTTCAGATTAAAAGCGCTTGAATGGGATTTAAAACGTAACGACGATCATTTCTAATTATTTCGCAGGTGATTTCGTTGTGAATAATTGCGAATGAAGGGAAAAAAGAACGTGCAACCGCAACGTTTTTGTTTGACGGGTTGTATAAGCGATTTTTTCAACTCTGGGCGGAACCGGCTTAATCTAAATACAATAAAGCACCATTCTTCTCTATATTGGTTCTGTTTTTTCACGAGCATCATTTTTGCCACTCATATATTTACTATAAAGGTTAGATTACCGAAGAAATCGCAAAGATGATTTATAATGGGATTAATAACATATTCTGCTAAAGCACATCTGAAAGAGATTGTAACTACATTGAAAAACTATGTTAAATAACAGCGGTATTTATGTTTGTAAGCTAGTAGAGGAACTGGTCTGAATATGGAACCCCATTTTTATTTTATAACATAACTCTTTCTGCTTGTTACCAATCTCTACATATTTCTGTGTGTGCTTTTTATGAATATTAATGCAGTATGGGGCGTACCCAGTTTTCCAAAAAAGTTTAAGCTTAAAAAAAATATTTAAAAAAATATGAGAAAGTGTACTTTCAAGTATTAACGCCAGACTGAGTGAAATATGGGCCCCCTAGAAATATATAAGAAACATTCAGATATAAACTTTACGACATTTCTTCATAAAATTGAACGACACAAGTACACTCCAAACAGTAGAAAAATATTTGCAAAACATAAAAATATCTCAATCGACAGTTTTTTTTACCAACCAAATAAAAAATACTTTAACATACAACACAAATTTGCAAGTTTATTTGCAAAAGTCGCAGACCTAAACATCTTTTTATGCCCCAGAACATTGTTCATGTGCCCAGAATTGACACATCAAACAGCGAATCCACATCTCCCTCCTTCTGTCATCTGAAAATCGACAAAACATGCACTCTGCGTCATCGTTTCCTAGAATTTAACCTATTTCTTCCACATCATTATGTTCATCAGCTGCTACAAAATCTTCGTCTTCTTCTGAATCACTTTCAGTTTCTTTCTGTCGCTTTCGTGACTTTTTGTTTGGTGTTTCAGAACTACAAAGAAACCTTTCTTTTTCCTTTTTCTGCGGCCTTTGAAGATTTTTCTAACGATTTTTGTAATTCATCCTTATATGGCGACAAAGTCATCATTTTAAATTCAACAGATTTTCTGCCTTGTGTGGATATTCTTTTTTTAGTAGCTGGTAAGGGCGAACAACTAGAAGAGAGATCCAAATCTTTGGAACATCCCGATTATGATTCCATATTTTTGGAGCATTCCGGCTGATGATCAGGAAAATTCAAACATCCTGGTTTAGGCGGAAGATCTTTTGTCGTTTCTGGTTGTACGTCGATATTACTGGACTGGGCTTCAAAAGAAGTTAAACTGCAGTTCTTTGCTACTTTTCCTCTTTCTGCAATGAAATCAGCATCAGAAAATATCTCCCTATTAAAAGGGTGGCCTTGAAGCCGTTAACTGCAGTTTCTGCTGTTTGACATTTAAGAAATGCTTTTCCTAACGACCCTGCCAAATCAAACTGGGTTAAGGTTCGTTGACTTGTTGTAAGCCATAGACGTATTTCTTCACAATAATACTTATATAAGCTTATGTGTGGTGTGGGGCCAAAAGGAAAGAATAACAACATGATGCTTTCTCGCCAAGTTAATTATGTCGAAATTACGTGTTCGGCTTTAATGCTCATCCAATACGAGGAGAACTGGTGATATTTTCTAACCTCAAAATTTTAAACGATTTTTATAGGAACGTTATACTTAACACTATAGAGCAAAAATGCCATGGCTTTTTTAACAAAAAAATCTTAGTATGTCGAAAACTCAAGAACAAATCCGACTAACAAACTGTGATCAGTGAACTAGCCATTTCGAAGAAATAGTCTGTAACTTAGGCAAACGAAAATTACAGGTTACGGCTGCCGCAAGTTTCATCCGCCGTATCTGTATGACCCTAAAACTTGTAATAACCCCAGGAGCCCTTTTTAATATGCAAACGATGTATGAAGAGTGTTCCATGGCTTTCTTACTATCACTTCCTCGTCGTAAAGGATGAAGCGGTGTTAATTGAACACAGTTATGCAAATGAGATCCATCCAGCAAATTCAATCTCTTGAGTAAATTAAAGAAGTATGTCTGTTCAGTTGTTGAAATTATTCACCACTTAAATTAACAATTATTGTTTGCGTTGTGGGTTGGTTGCTTGTTGCATAACGGAGTTCAATTATTCCTCAAAATGCGAATGGTGACTTGGGATTGTATCGGATCCGCTGGAAAAATCTGCTGCTTGACCCTAACGGGACTTGAGGGCACAGCGCCTAACTCTAGAATAGTCCGAAGCAGGCCCATTTTCCACCGGCTTATCGAGCCGTTTTAAATTAAAATTAATAGCTAATTTGTTTTTCTTTGTTAAACACACTCAACAGATGAGTGTGTAACTGGCCAAATGTGCTAAAAATGCTTCAGAATAGTAACATAATTTTTTCAGTTCATAAAAGATTCAACGACATTCCAGATTTCTCTGTAATATGTGTAGAACACAGCCAAAAAATAAGACTGAGCTGGGTATATAGAGCATTTCTTTTTAATATTTCCAAATACATTGCTTCTCAATCTTCCAATGCTCATACAATATTAAATTTGAAATACTTGCACAAAAAGCACTAACTCTTTGTTGATTTAAACGTTTTTGTAAGACTGGTATTGGCCAAAGTATAAGCAAGCATTTTCCACTGGCGACTTCTGGAAACTTGACGAAGTGATTCTGAAAACAAGTTGGTTCTTGTATTTAATTGTAAAAGCGTGGATAGGATCAAAAATGCGTTTACACTAAAAATTTCGAAGTTGTTATACAAAAAAGTTAAACTCAACCGATACTACAAGAATTTGATTAGGATAGGTGTTTTGCATAATTTGGTGCGTCATTACTAGAGCAAACCGTGCTGTAGATATAGAAAACAATATTGAATACAAAGAATCTCTTCTATACATTTGTGTATTGATCTAGGATAAAACTAAGAACTAAGTTAAGACGCATAAAGGTTCAAACATTCAAAATGTAGTAACTGTAACCTAATAATTTTGTATAAAAGAAGAAAAAGTTTACTTTAGAAACATTTTTGTTTGAAATTGTTTGAACTGAATACTTAATTAAAACGATCTGCAATACTAGAAAAATACATCCTAAGTTAATATTTTAGTAATTTAAAATAATCAACATCTGAACTTTATTCAAAGTTAAAATCAACAACTCAACAGCGAGATTAGCCAGTCTACAGAACACTATTCTTGTTTACAGAACAAGATCCTATTAATTATTAATCATGATGCATTCGCCTGCGAGGTTCAATCAACCAAGGAATCAATTTCCAACAAGACCATAACAACCAATAAGACGCATACAATCTTTCATAATAGCAGCAACGTTCCACTCGAGAAGAAAACACCAATTCCGGAATATCTAAGACGTAACCTGAATTTATTAGAATTAAATAGAGATAGTATTATTATTCAGCAATGGTGGATGCTCAAAGTTATTCCAGGTAACATTTCCATTGTTCCAAAGTGCATAGAGTTTGAAACTGTTTGTCTGTGTGTGTGCCGGCGCGAACAGAAATTGTTTGCGCTTGGTCAATCAATACGTTATTATGAATGCATTTCACAGATTCCGATGCATTAGCTGTCGGACATTTCTATCGCCGTCGTTCGCTGAATGCTGGGGAAATGTTACGTCTAAAAGGATCCGAGGGACATCCATTAAAGTTCGACTATAGGTCTTCCTAGGAAACAGATGGTGCGAGAATTTCGAGCGTTTGATTCAATACGGAATGTGCATATGCATCGAAAGGGATAATTTCAAATAAGGCTTCGGACTATTAATGAAGATGTCTAAATATTCCGCGTAGCTTGATTCTTAGCAAAGGCAAAGGCTATTACTTATGATCGAAAGCACTGCTAAAATGTGTTAAAAAATAAAAATTTACTTTAAATATACTACTGTAAGCATCACCATCACACATCCAAAAATATATACTAATTGAGTTGTAGCAAGAGACTAAGAATTGTTTGTTGGATATAGGTTTTTTTGTGTGGTATGGCAAAAACTTATCATAGATACTAGCAATCTTTGAACAAAAACTTTAAATTAAAGTCAATACTTTTTTAAAAAAGGAGTGTTTTTTTGAAGAAAGGGCAACTAAATGATAAGAGTCAAATTTCTGTTTTGTTACCACACAATTTAGATATACATGAAGACAACCAACATCAGAAATTGTTAATCCTTTATTGGTTACTACACTTCTTTCTACTCACTCTACTGTTTGATTTTCTCTTAATGTTGATATTTTTGTTATGTAGTCCAATAAATATTTTTGTTTTCCATCGTTTGATGTTCCATTTTAAATGGACGTGTTTAACCTGAAGGAGAATTTCTGCATACAAGCCAACTGTATATGTCATTGATTTTAGACCAAGAAAAAGAAGTATATTTTTTATTGTGAGTCAAAATTTAAATTTCTTGTTCTTTAAATATACCGCGTTAGTAAGTTCTGTAAAGTGAACCGCTAAAATATATGGACAGTGTTACAACGTTTGCCCGCTATGAAAGTATAAGGTGGGGAGCGCGCGGAGCGAATCAAGAACGCTCCTAGCACAAGCGACAACATTATTCGTTATATGTATGGGACTCACGCCTATAAATGAATCCTTACGTACCCTAGTATATCAGTTGAGTTATTTTGTGTTGGATTTCTGTTTATATGATCTAATAAGTATTAGCATATACTCTATTTAATAAACTCCTTAAACAAAAAAAAGTGTTTCACTAACCTCATGTTTGTTAATACCAAAAATGTTCGTTGCGATATATTTCAGAACCAAAATTAGGACCTAAAACTACCACCACAACATATGGCAACGTTTGACAAAAAACATTTCTATCATACAACCAAAAGTATTCAGCTAATTACACTAACTTTTAAATTAAAAGACTATTCTACTATGCTTCAAAACTAATATGTCAAAATTCTACACGATTTAATAATTCTTGACGAAATGAAATTTATTCGGAGCGTCGTCCGCCCAGCGAGTAAAAAAATGAACGTACAAAAGTACATAACCGGAGGTATTTTTCCGTTGAAAAATAATACATTCTTTCCATTCATCCATAACAAAGAACCGCATAAAAGAACAACTACTTGTTGGTAATGGAGCTGTTGAATGCGTCGATACTTAAAAGGCTGCTTTGTCAACAGCAAGGGTTTTCAATACTTTAATAGAAAAATTAACCAGTAAATAGCCTGCCGTTGTATGCACGACAGTACAAATAGTTTGTAAATGTCCCAACCACGGATGATGTAACCGCTGCGATGAAAGGAAGTAACCAGCATCCGGCATCTAAGCAAATTTTGTATTTATTAGATACTTTTACTGTTGGAATTAGACAGAAACCGTTAGCTTTTATTTGCTTTAAAATAAGAAGAAAATGAGATGTAATGCAATTGTTATTGATGCAATGCTGCACCTGTTATAAGAATTGCAATGGCAAATATACTACTACTCGTTACTACAGAGTGGTTTTACTTTTAATGTAATGACGAAGATGGTATGATAAATACCTGTTAAGGAAAACAATGCATCTAGTAACGGCATAATTTTCTTGTAGCTCTAAACACTTAATCCAGCGATGTTTCAACTTTTTAAGCCATAAATAATACGTATCGTAGGATTCTGCAAAAATTTATTTGACGTAAACCGCTTTCTGCCATGCCATTTTTGCAAGCTTGGAAAAAGAAAGAAGACACAGGAGGCCAAATCTGGCGGATGTGGAGGATGAGGCACCAATTCATACCGTAACTGAACTAGTTTTGCTGTCGCAATTGCCGATGAGTGGGCCAGGGCGTTATCATGATTCTAATAATTTTTTTCTTCGATAGATGGGGCCTGTTTCTCTTTAGTTCAGCGTCGAATCGATCCAGTAAATAAGCATAGTAATGTCCCGTGATTGTCCTTCCCTTCTCCAAATAGTAAATTAAGATTATGCCTTATGAATCCCAAAAAATCATCGCCATAACTTTTCTGGCTGATGAAATCATCTTCGCCTTTTTTCGGTGAACGTTCGCGAACGTGCCCATTTGGCCGATTGACCATTAGTTTCTGGCGTGTAATGATGTATCCATATCTCATCTACAGTCACATAACACCGCAGAAGCTCACTCATATTGCGCTTAAACATGTCCAAACATTGCCTTGAAGTTATCACGCCATTCCGTTTTTGATCAATCGTAAGCAGACGCGGCAACCATCTCACCAATAGCTTTCTCATACTCAATTTTTCCTGGAGGATGTTTTGCACACATTCAATTGAGATGTTTACCATATTAGTAATCTCTCTGATCTCCACGTGGCGGTCCGCGATCACGATATTATCAACTTTGGTCATATCGTGCGTGGTCATCTCAATAGGACGATCTGGCTGCTCCTCATTGAAAATCACTGACCGGTATTGTTCTTTTTCCATGATTTCACAAATACATAAACTTGCTCGTTCTCAACAGCTCAAAATAACGCTGCTCGATAAATCTTTCCAAAATTTTGACAGACGACGACTAAAGAATTACAATCGGTAATGTAGATTGCAAATACAGATACTTCTCATACCATTCTCGTATGTCGACAAAATAAAATAATATTTAGTATTATCGGTATTGCCAAAATAAAATTAATACCAGGGTGTATCAAATAGAAACGGACTTTATTTAACTAAGCTTGCAAATATATATTATTTTTCTACATACTCTCCCGGCCTTTTTTATTCCATCATCGTAAAAACTTTTCGGACGTTCGTGTAGCCGTTGTAGAACAAACGCTTCCACCGCTTCGTTGTCTTCGAAACGCTGGCCTCCAAGCGCTTCTTTGAGGGGTCCAAAAAGATGGAAGTCACAAGGTGACAAGTCTGGACTATAGGGTGGATGTTCCAGCATTTCCCATCCTAATGCATCCACTTTTTACATCGTGGCGTTGTCATGCTGAAGAATGTCACTTCTGGCCGATTGCTTCTTCCTTTTCCTTCGAAATGACAATTTTGCGGCATCCAGTACTTCACAATAATATTGCGCATTAATTGTGCGTCGATCGTGGAGAAAATCAACCTGGTGAAGCCCTTCCAGGTATGGAAGCCCTCCAGAATTTTTAAGAAAATCAGTGCCGTTTATATTTGATACGCCCTTGTATAATTATAAACGAAACGGTTGAATTTTAAAAGCTAATAATTCCTATATACGGAAAATTTTTGATAGAAAAATGTTTGTTCTTGCATTTGTTCCAGTATTTTGTTGAAGAAACATTTCGCGACTAATCGTTGGTATTTATAATGTGGTCAGTGAACATTATTGTATTATAGGGTAAGTTAGCTAGAGGTCCAGGCATTGCTGTTTTTAATAATAGTAAAAACTGAACCACATTTTTAATAGCTCTGTACACTGGCCACAAAATAGGAATTTTTCAACTGTAATTTACAGTATTTTAGTCTTTTAGTCAAAAATGATTTTAATACGACAAATAGCAGTCACAGATAAACCATCTACATCTACAATGACTTGAACAATGCTACTTACATATCTGACACGAGTTTAACCCCTTATTAAAGAAAGCTGGTCCGGTAGCATGTTGGTTACGTAAACGGCGCTGCGTAGTCTGAGAGACTACTTCTTTTGTGAAGCCAAAAAGAAATAAAAAATGAAGATTAACCAAATGTTTTAGTTAACATAAATATTACAAACATTACTGAACTGGAATATGTAAAAACAAGGGTATTTTAAATGAAAAATTCTAAAATATTATGCAGAAAATTTTGTAAGAGAAAACCAATTTGTAAACTAGGTGGCAAAAGAAAGTTAAAAATATATGAACAGCATATCTTTCTCCGTATTAAGTCTTTAAAGCATTAAATAAATGAAACATTTAGAAAAATAAAAATTCACCGTAAAGAAACGAATTACACAAACGGTCCAGCGTTGTCTAGGAGACTACGACTGAACTAACCTTCGTCATAACTTGTAAGAAACTAACTCAACCCCGTCTCAAACATGGCTGTTTATGATGCTCCTGTAGGAGAAGACTATAACGACAAGTATGTTGGTGGTCCCAGTAACCAATAACAACGAATTATTTTTGTCGCCTAGTCAGTCAAACTACGCCGAACCAGCTAAAGATAGAATTTCGTTGCAACGTTGAGCGTCCACGCTTCACGGCGACGTCCAGCAGTAACGGTCAACCGTTGCGGCTACATGTTTTCATTAAAACGTTCGCGTCTGCACGGCTGCTTTCGTAATTCAGGAATAGAAATTACTCTTTAAATGAACAGAAAGCTCTAGCAATGTTGATTTTGTTAGAAGATATATTTTTACTTTATACGCGTGATGAAACTAGAGTTATACGGATTTCGAAAAGAAGAAGGATATTTTTCGATATTAATAAAAGACCACCTAAATATTGACAACAAAAGGTTTCGTAGTTCTTTTATACCAAACATGGATCAATTTTGATTTGTACTGAATATCATTAAAGCTGATTTGAAGGAACAATCTACAAAATAATGTGAAAAACCTAATTTCACCAGAAGAAAAGTTGTCCATTACACTAGGATAAGGAAAATTTTACTACATTTAGAAAAATATCAAACGTTTTATTCAAAAGAAATACAAAACAAAAGATATAATTTATCTATTATAATATTATTACTCCCTCAAGGTATCTCCACCTTGTCGAAGGCAAAGATGTCTTTGCCGGGTGGGGGAGCTTGTGTGCTCTGGTGAACCTGAGAGCTATGCCGGCGGTAGCTTAGCTACTGGTAGGGTCACCCATGCCGAACAGGTCGAAGGTGAAGGGCCAGACTAAGAGAGATACCAAACCCAGGTCAAGGTGTTAGCTACCGTGCCGAGGGCCTCGTGGCACTGGGGACGCAGTGTCACTAACGGTGCCTCTGGAATACCGGGCGACCTTCCAGTAGTAATAGCCTTGCGCCGTGAAGGGGGCACCACGAACGTCGACGACCCATTCCCCCATACTCGTGGGAACAAAAATGGAGACTTCAAACATAAAAAAAACCAAAAACAAAAATACAAAAAAAGGAAGGGGAACCTTTACTCAAGGAAACCCCTGTAATGTTATCTGAGGCAGAGGAAGGTGCAGACAGCCAAGCCATTGCTACTCAGCAGAAACCAACTCCACAAAAATCGGAGGGAAATGGTAACTCCATAAACCCTACTGACACTGATGCGGAATTGCAAAAGGTAGCTTCAGGCTTCGATCGCCTGAAATTAACCAAACCAAAACTTTCCGGGGCTCAGTAACGGAAAAGGGCTATACAGGCTGCAATTGCTGCTGGGGAACCTGTAAGACCCAGAAAGAATCGATCGAGCCGGAGTTCTAAGGAACAAGAGGCGGGCCCTTCAACGAGCCAGGGGAAGACCGCAAAAAGGGCAAGATCAGAGGGGAGCACTCCGTCTTCGACTAAAGGCCAACCCTCGAAAAAGCTACAGAAATCGAATAGCGGCAAACCTCTTGAGGTAAAACCCAGTACGTCCTCTAACCAGGATACAACTGGGGCAACCTGTAGTCAGGCTTTAACCGCTACCAAGATGGCTGTAGTACTGGATAGATATCAATCAAAATCAAAATCAATAATATTATTAAATCTGAAAATATTGATTTGTGTCGCTGCATTTCTAATGGGATGAAATCGTTCCAAAATAGAGGAAACTGAATGTGATTGAATTAGAATTGGTACTGCTGCAGTTGGAATGTTTGTTGGTGAATATGGAGTATTTGATGATACACGGGACGTTTGGAAATTAATAACAATTGTCAAAATTTCCAATTTAGCTTGAGATATTAGATTAGGGCTAGAAGGCACATGAAAATGATTGATATATCCAACTGTCCAAATATAAACTCAACCTAATCCTCCTAATCTTAATCATTATCATTACGTAGTACGTTTCAACATTACCCAAAGATCATATTACCAAACATAATCTCGTTGCTGAACCACATTCCTGCAATTCCAAAACAACGCATGCGTCAACTCTACATATACGTACCAATTGAACGTAGAAGTTTGGAGTTTACAAACTTCTCCGCTTCTCTTGAAATTAAGATTATTAATTAGCTCTTAATTATAGCTACTACTTTTGAGGTTGTGAATGTACCTTTCACGCTTTTTTGATAAACGTGCATCGATCTCACTCCACACGTTTTCATGTATTTGGAAATCTTTAAAATCTTTATGCTCATGGTCGTAAATGCATCGGAATTCACCCACTCGTACTATTAACAATTCGTCATCAGTACGTAAAAATTTTTTGGACATTTTAAAGATTTTATTACTATCAATCAATGCGTCCGCGTCTAGACCTGTTTCTGAGCAGTCAAGCCCTAGCCGCCAACGGTTGGCCGTTGAGCCGACAAGTCGAGACGTAATGATGAAATCACTCGTTAAGGATTAAGTTTCATATACCTTCCTCCCGTAATTCTCATCTGAGTAATTTTCCAAAAGTCTTCAAAAACTAGGTGTTCTTAAGAATTAACGATAAGAAAACACCTTATACTTTGTATTTAAAAATACATCAGCTTAGTTTTAGTTTTCAATAGCAAATTATACAACTAAAATAAATAACTATACCTATATAACAGAATATACCTCAAACAGCAAGTAATGAACTTACGGACACATTTAGCGTGTAATATTCAGCAAATGTACAGTATGGTAAACAGTAAATATTGAAGACTGACTGATCGACAGCAAATATTGTCATCAAACATTGACCATGCCATATGGCAAAGTGGTATGTGATACATCCATTGCTGATTATGAGTAATACGGCCAAGGTATCTAACATACCACTATTAAAGATATTCTTAAATTTGAATGCATGAACAAGCTTTTCTTAAAGTCCAGTGTAATATTTTTTATTACTTTGCCAAACATAACTGCATACGTAAAAATTATTAATAGCAACAATTTAGATAAACATCGGCGAAGAAGGTTTTAGCTCACTCTCTAGATCCCGATTCGATATTTATGTACATATATTAAACCAAGTCTGAAGTAAAACGTATTGCGAAATCAATCAAGTTTGTTTAAGCTGTCAGCTGTTTAAGTTATTATTCCATGTTCCGGCAACCGTAACAGCCGGCTTGATTATCCTAATTTTCGAAGCCGAATCGATTAGTCAGTCTACTGGCTTGCATAAAAATTCCAACAACTCATAAATTTCCGGTAAAACTAGACGGGCTACCGCTTATTTCAGTATCGGAGCGTTCTATTCACGTAAGATACATAAGAAACAACAACAAACAGTTATGCCTTATTTATAGACTCACAACTAGAAAAGCCACAAATGTTCGTAGACGGTAGATGAGGATTGTTTGCTTCTAGTGGCAATTACCACTCGTATTACAGTTTTATTTAAACCTGATGCGTCTATTTTACTATTTTAAGTTTATATTTCGTTTTCTTTTTATTTAGGGTATTTTAATGAAAGGATTTAGTCGCTAGTTTATTCTTCCAAAGATTCAGATACCTATTATACTAACTTTATTCTATGGAATTGGTTATTACAGTTAAAGTGTTATTTATTTTGAGAAATCACAGTGATTAAATGTATTTCTACTACAATTTCTATATATAAGTATGTTTTTTTTTATTTTAGATTGCTGTGATAATTTTGGTTCCACGTACATATATTCTCAGAACAAAATGGAGTATATTTGCTGCGTAACGATGAAAATTAAGTATAATTGAGTTTGAATTAATTTTATAGTATTAAATATGACATTTTCTATTTTTCTCATTTTTTCACATTAGTTATTGTAATAATTTCACATTCCGTGGTCCAAATGGCTCAAATAATTAACCGAAATTCACTCAAAGAAAATCAGTTATTGCATTCACTCTTTGAAAGATCTTTCGCTTACTGCAGATGTAGATACAGTAAATACAACTGCTTACCACAGGGATTGAAACGAATGAATTGTTATCGATTTAGGCGCGAACACCGAGCTATGCTGTTCCGTCAGCAGACGGTTTGATAATATGCTGCTTTTTTTTTTAATTGAATTATTTTCTGTTTCTTTGCTTTGCATTGTTTTTTTGTTAAACAGTTAACAATATACACATGAAAAAATGCGTGTCGTCACGGTCTAGAACGGCTTGACTGTGTTTCTTGGCGCTAGGGGGCGCTGGGAAATATTTTCAGTGATGTTATGATGAGTGCTCGTAGCCACGCTGATGGCGCGGGGTAGGCAGAAACATGTCCATGTGTTAGTGCTCCTCTTTTCCCTGCTAGCATTGTTCTTGTCGGGAATGATTCCACCAATACCATGAGCTACAGTACTGTGAAATGAAATCCGAACACCTATGAGTTTTCAATATATATCTCATTATTAATGTTGTTGGTAATTAAATTTATGTTTAGTTTTTGAAACTTGTTTAGGGCATGTTTTATACATCAAATAATACACAAAATTATTTTTGTTAACACATATTTTGTTTTATTTTTTACAATATCTAAAAAATGTACAAATTTACACAAATATAGAAATTACAAAAATATTTGAAATAATACAAGGATGTTAAAAAACTAAATCAAATTTTTCAGTTATATGAAAGATAACTTACAAATTGTAATTAATATTTGGTGGTTCCACCGGGCTTTGACAGTACCCTCTATAACGTGTAAAAGACCGACTGTATCAGCAGTAATGCAACCCCAAACCATTACGCTGGTTGAAAACTTGGTGGTAAGTTTAAGGCATTCTTGTTTCTATTCTTCACCTTTTCTTCGTCGTACAAACTGAATTCCATCTGTTCCATGTAAATTAAATTTGGATTCGTCGGAAAATATTACACGCTCCCATTGTTTTTTTGTCCAACTTGCGTATTCCCGTGCCCACTTAAGCCTAGCAGATTTCAATTTCTTTGTTAACAACGGCTTTTTCCTAGGACGCCGGGCGTTAAGTCCCACAGAAATCAATCTTCTGCGAACAGTACTGGCGCACACTTGCTTGCCTGTTAATTGCGACCGTTCGCTAGGTAACTCTGTCGAGGTTGCCTGTCTATTACTTAAACTCACGTTCTAATAACCGGTCATCCCTTGCAGTAGTGGCACGCTTCTTGCCGTTACCTTTTTTTCGATCGGTAGACCCTATTTCTTCATATTTTCTTAATAAGTCACAAACACTTGATACATTACATTTTACTCGACTTGCTATCGTATGCATCGATAAACTCTCCTTACTTAGCGCAACAATAACGGCTTTTTCTTCATTAGTAAGCTTCGAAAAGTTCGGCATTTTTACATAACGCTGTAACACATTCAATAATATACGGGTAACTGAGATCGTTAGTAATGTGTTTAAGGTCTGTATATTGAGGGATGGGGTTCCGTTTTATACGTGTTATACCATAAATATTAATGTACTCAAATAATACCCAGGAATTTTAAGTATAATTGATTATTTATTAGTGTTCGGATTTCATTTCACAGCACTGTATATTAGAATTATAGTATATATAGAATTTTAGGTTAAGTTTTTGATATAGGCAATAACTATTACATATTGTCTTTTTATTGGCGGAGGGTTAGCGTATTTTATATATCTAACTGGTCCTTGCCGTGAGATTATACAACGTTCCACTTTTTAGTTTTTTTCTTTTTCTCATTTTTTTTTGGATATTTTTATTTTATGTAACTTTTTGTGTGCATTAAAGGCTACTATTATTATTACTATTACTATTATTATTGTTATTACTATAATATTCGTCAGTATTTACAACATTTTATAATGGAGTAAAAATGTTCATCAAACAGAAAATTATAGGATGAGAGCGCATTGTTAAAGACTAACAAATACATATAATTTTGCTAGACTAGGAGCTTCTATTCTCTTTCGAATTTTTTGCAGTTTCAAATAAACACTATCAATGACCTACAACTGTGTTAGTACGCATCTCACAACCTTTTATTGGCGGATAGTATTTCAATGAACCAAAACCCATAAATAACATGTAATTTTCTATTTTATACCAATTATATGACTTTGCCTGTTATTAAGCACAAGTGCAGATGAATTTAGACAATTCTATTCAAATTTTTACCAACAGTACCTCGGTATAGGTATCTTCTTACACTTTTGTTAAGCCTCCTTTTGCAGCTCGACACTATCTAAAAGTATCAGCTCTACCTTTAAAAGAAGAATAATAGCAAAAAAATTGAAAATTAATTGGCTCTTCCCCCCCCAAAAAAAAAATCCTATTGTAAGTGCACTTAATATATTGTTGAGCAACAAAGGGTTAAATAACACATAATGGAACTCTATTTGTAGCTCGCTATCAATAGAAAATTTGTGTAAAATCCTTTTGGTTCAATAGTTCCTAATACGCAGCTTTCAAAATATTATTTAGTCGTCTTAATTGTTTATACATGACAATAATGTTTGGTTGGTTGCAAATCAGAATCAGTTGCAGCCACCTTAAAAAACTTCGCTAATGTACCAAAACCAAAGAACTAAAAGGAATCCCATTAATACATCCAAACTTAAATACATATCAAATTTACATCATTTGAAACTTGTATCTAACATAAACATTGAATTTTCGATGTTTTTGTTTTTTCATAATGGTCTTAAACGTTTGATCTGATAGATTTACAAAATGAATAAAATTCATGGATAACCTCAGTTTATTCAAAAAACAAGCGATGTATTTTTCGGATATTGTTTCGTGTATATTTTACGAATAAATGTTATCTTATCGTACCAGTTACACCACACACAAACAGTATGACAGGTCACCGATTACCGTTTCTCTCTCCAATCATCACTGTGACAACTGTCATGGATAAGATACTGGTTTATAAAAGTCGTGCATTCAAAAGCGCAGGAATCTACAGCTTCTTGTCCTATTCCTCGGCGATCCCGAATCTAAAACCCGCCCGATTTAATAAATAATGGAAAAGACCGAAGGGACGACCAGCGGCGGCGATGTCGCAGCTTATATTTTCATCATTAAAGGGGACGAAATTATTTATTGAAGAGACGCAGAACCGTCACAACCGACGCGACGACGCGTAGTATAGGAAGGAACGGAAATAAGGAGACGCGATCAAGTCATTTTCAGTCTAAATCATGTTATGTTGGCGGTATAAATAGGGGTAAAATTTATTATATAGCTTTAATAGAAATAATTAGAAAAAACAATATTATTATAATAAATAATTAGCTAATTATTAAAAAGAATACATATGGGCTGGGAAGCGACCCGAACCCTATAGTTGAACGTTACACTGCGAGTCAGACCGACACGCATTTTTTTATCTAAACGTGAGAGTCATCAAAAAAGGGATTATTCGAACCAATGAATTAGAGGTTTTACTAATTTCGAAAAGGCATTCTTAATTTTTGTTTTTATAAACTTACTTATTTCGAATGAATAACGTTACTTGTTTATTGAACCCGGGAATCATAGTTTATTTAGCGCTAATGTTGATTTATTTATTGTTTCGGGTACGGCGGGTAAAGAAGCAAATGCCCATATAAATATTTGAGTCGTCGATTTCCACATTGTATACCATGAAGCAAATGTTCAATATTTGCAAAAATCGCTCATATATTACACTGAGAAAAGGTATTAACATATTGCATAAAATTTCCAATAATACACAAACAAAATGGCAAGAGCAAAATAATAGTAATTTCCCTAATTTAAATTAAATATCACTATCTGTAAAAATATTACCATTTCCTATCTAAAATAGTGTGTGCTGGGCATCAGATGTCAAGTGGTTTTGATGTAGGTGCACTTAAAACAAAACAATAATATATCTACCGTACATAATGTTTGTAATATAAATAAATAAATAAATAACTCCACTTTAGTCAAATATAAAGATCCAGTAAATTGTGTCAAACGCCTTCAAGAAAATCATTGGAATTATACCAACTGTATTTTTAAAATCCCATCCTATGTCGTAAAAGAATTGTTCATGACGTTATTGTTGTTAGCTCATTAACGTCACCATCAACCTCTTTAAACAATAACTCATACTTTTTATCTTGTTTTCGATAGATCTTCTGACTACCTATGCAAAAATATACAAAAGTTGGCACCTTACTTACATTTTACTGTCATGCAGTATCAACTTAAGTTAGAAAAACTAAAGTTAAGAACAAAACGAAAAACAACATTCTATTTTAATGAATGAAACATTCTAAATGGCTATTGACTTGCTGACAAGACAGTCTGAAATAAAATTCCATTGGAACATTTTCTGAAACCTCCAGCGAAATATTTCTTATTTCTGTTCTTTTAAACCGTCAAATTCTGTACTCTGTATTGCAACTAACGAGATTAACAGTATAAAAAATACATACTTTGCATGAAATTAAGGTCTAGTGCATATATTTAATTTTTGTGTATAGAATGAATATTTTCTATTTTTTAAACATAAAATCTACATTAAGCGGTTTTGTCAGATGAACTTCGGAGGAATGCATATTCGATAACCGTGGAATTGCCCAATTACTAAGGTTGTAATTCTTGCCGACGAGACAGGATCGGATCTGATGTAGTAAATACGTACTACAAGCAGGAAGCCGAATGGGTGAAGTAAATATTAACCTTTTCGTTACCAAGATCTTTCGTTACCAAGGGGAGGTATCTCAAATACACCACACTAATATTCACTGTTTTAAGAAAAATTTAATGTGCATCCAGAATAAATAATCTGTATATACCTTAGAACCTTTATTTTATAAAAAATACATGCCTATAAATAATATAGTCGAATGGGACCGGGCATAACCGAATATAGTCGAACGTAACCAAATGGATCCGGAAATGACCGAATAGATTCCAACGTAGCCGAATGGAACCGAAAAGAACTGAATCTAGTCGAACGTAGCCGAATGGGCCTGAACTGAAACGAATATAGTCGAACTGAGCCGAACAAAATCGGCTTTTCTTTAAATTCGATTAATAATGCTTTAGATTTAAATTTCAACCGTATTGCTGCATTAAAACAACCTTTTTCGACGTATATAAAATAAAATAATCCATAGTGACTCTGTGTGAAGTAGAAATGAAAAGTGGTCCAGAACTCATAAAATTTTGTATTAAAAAGTTAGGCGACCGGTTTCGTAATCAAGAACAGTGGCAGATTGTGTCAAAATATAAAAGTAAAATATATAACTATGCGTACTCCAACAATGTACCATACGGATCTTACTTTTATATTAATTAAGAACAATTGTATAAAAATTTAAAAAATTGTAAAATTAGCACAGCGCAAATAGATTAAAAGACATCGAACGATTGTAATAAAATTGGTTAAACATTTTGTTTGATTAATATATATTACTTTTAGATTTTGACACAATCCGTCACTGTTATATTTGATTCTGGCTTGTATTCTTTAACATGAAACTGGTCGCCTAACTTTTTAATACAGAATTTTGTAAGATCTGAACTACCTTTCGTATATAAAGTACACTAACTGATGGAAGACAAAAATTTACTGTTGAAAATCTTGGAATTTAATTGTTAATTAGTATAATTGGTTTTATAGCTTCAACAACAACAAAGTTAGTAATGGTGGACAAATACTTTGGAACAAGGCGTATACTCACAGTCAACGACAAAATAAAGTGGACATGAAGAAGTGAAAAAAGAGTAAATGGTTAGTATATCGGGTGTATAATAGATAACAACAAATAATATTGTTATGGACGTTAAGAAATAAATAAAATCTATTATTGTGAATAATCGGAAAACCGTACAACTCAATGTGGTTCGCCGAAAACGTACAACTAAAGAAACCATCCTACTTTCATCAATATGAACTATATTTAAAGTATGTATGTTCACAATATTTTATTTCTCTTACAAATTAAGCACATTATAACTTTATATATTATTAATGAATCTTATTATTAGTAAAGCAAGTTAATTTTGAACTAATTCACATCTTAGGCACTCCTCTACCCCGCTACGATGTGGGAAATCGAAGATGAAGGACGGAAAGGCGGAAGTCAACCGACAACGTTAGTATTAAAGTTGAGTTGGGACGTCCTGCATAATTGATGCGGATGACATAAATGTTAAGGGATTTTGATGTCGAGAATCGATGATCTACCTTAACGGATACGTCTTTCTTGACTGGAAGCTGGCGCTGCTGCTATTACCGCCCGGCTGGTTAGAAAAGATGAACAAATCAGTCGGGCGAGTGAATATTTCATGAATGCGGATTTTTCAACTTGACGGCAAGAGTTTACCTTTGACATTTTAAAGTGTTAGACCTCTATTAATATAAAAAGATTCGATACGTGCAGATAGGGTAGTCTTGAGCCATTTCTTAAATCGCCTTGTATTACGTTCAATTGTTTTATATTTAAATACTGTTTCGAAAACTAAATCCAAGTGCAATCACTTTGTCTAGAATACGATACATACAATTTTTTGCATTGGTGAAGTGAAGCATGTGAAGTACGAAGAAAAATTAAATGATTTCCTCCCTCGAAAATTTCTAAATTAATAGTGTTTTGGATACAATTAAGTATTTTTGTTACTCTATTTTTTTACTTATCACACTACACAAATAGATATATAGATCCATTTTAATAAAAGCAATTGTTATAAAAACTAATTTTATTTTGCATTGGAATTGGACTGAAATAAACAAAATATTATCGGCACTTAAAAGTAATTAAAATAACGTTTATGAAATCAAATATCAATGAACAAAAAAAGAAAGTGCAAATACTTCAAAACTTTGTCAAATTAAAAACTGAAATGGTACATGCTGTTAAAAGTGGGTGTTTGAATATCTTATGCACATTCAAAAGCAATTCACATCGAGACAAATTAAAAGCAATTTTGCATTTTAATCTGTAAACAGCATAACTGAAGTTTTTATCGTATTTACGATTATAAAATAAAAAAAAATAAATTGAAATCCTTCGATGAACAATTTAACTTTACTGCTGAAGATGATAGCTTTGCCATCGAAACGTGCATCCATTACTAGCGAAGTGTTAATGGTAAGGATGGCGGTGAAGTGCTTCAGTGTTCAAGTGATGCAGTGTTTGAGTATGTGATTTCTTTAAGTTGGTTTTGTCATTAATGTCACTAACAAAATTATTTTTGGCTTTCTGGAAATATTTAGCTTGCCATACTAGCCCAGTAATTCATAGTACCAGTATGAACTAGCACACTATTTTGCAATTATTATTAGGTATGCCTTAGATATGCCTTTTCGCAATAGGGTATTTTTGTGGTTCATCTAGGATTGTGCATATTCATATTTCGAACGCATTGCGACCGCCTGTGGTCCACATTCAACAGATCATGCATTATTTCCTATTATCAGAACATTTAATGACTTAACAATCCTTCACTTTAACAGTATTACAATGAAGTACCTGTATCTTCAAAATGACTAGTTCTCAGACCTATGATGAAAACTACTAGGGCAATCTGAAAAATTTCAAGCCTCAACATGAAAATAGCGTTACTCATTACAACTATTCTGGTAGTATAATTGCGCATACGTTGAAAAATACTTTTGAAAATTTAGGCCATGTTGGACGCTTAATTGTTGTTTAACAGTCGTTTGTGTCAATCAATGTTAGTGTTTCTGTGAAAATGGAAAACATCGTGAGTTTGAAAAAAAATACGCCTACGCAAATTAAAGCCGAGATGAACGCTGTTTACGGAGACTTTGCATCATCGTTTGCACCAGTGACATTTTGGGCAACTAAATTTAAACATGGTCGTACCAGCTTGGTTGGTGATGAACGTTCGAGACAGCCAAAAGCTCCAACCAGTACCGATAACATGGGAAAAGTTCACCAAATGGTGCTAGACGACCGTCGAATTAAAGTTAGAGATACAGCAGAGGCTATGGGCATCTCGCTAACCGCGTGTCAGGTGCCGCGCTTGTTCACTGAGGACCAAAAACGCATGAACATTTCCAAAGCCTTGTTGACGCAGTTTAAGCAAAATAAGTCAGAGTTTTGGCGTCGATGCATACACTACATCCTGACAGGCACAGTCGAAACAATGGACTGCGAAGGGTGAATCAACTCCGAAAAAGGCGAAGGTTGCTCCATCGTCTGGGAAAGTGATGGCGACTGTTTTTTTGGGATAGCCATGGCGTTGTGTTCGACTATCTTCACAAAGGAAAAACGATCGTTACTTGACAAGCTGTATTTGAAAAAAAAGGAAGCTTTGTTCCGCCAAGACACACATCTCTTGCGCGAGTCATTGAAATGTAAAAATAAAAGAAAACATGTTAAGAAGAAAAATTTTGTAAACGTAAGAAAAATTGTTTTTTTTTCATTAAAATTTATTTTAAAGGGAAGGGGCAACCAATACGTTCACACGGACGTTTTCTGGTCGCGACCCGCAAGCACATGTCAATACATTTCAATGTCCATTAGCCTGAAGGTAACCATTTTGAGTCGAAATCAATAGCGCTAGTAAAAAATAAATTCCAGATATTGAAATAGGTACAATTTGTTTTTCTTAATCCAAAATTATTTACGCTATTGCAGTATAACGAAGGATAACGTCAAGTTAGGCTAAAAAAGTAGCAACATTTCCATAATATACTACCGCCATGTTACAAAGTTCGTCAAGCGTTTTAAGTATTTTATCAATAAAGCATATCCTGCAAAGGATACATGGAAGAGAAATTAGTAGAGGATTACGCAACACAAAAAATTATATTTATGCGCCTTAATTAAGAAGCAATGCCAGAGAATGGCCACGTTTAAGATTAAATTCCGGAATTGTCCCCGATGCCGAGACGAAGCTAATTTCGGAAGGCATAAATCCGTGAAAAACAATGACAGAGGCCTCTTATTATACAATTCCTTGCCGTATATATAGACAACAGGTGCAAAATACTGTTAAAGGTAACGCAGTAAATAAACAAACTTAATTACAGCGAAGGACAGAAATAGGATTTATTACAAAATTAAAACTCCACGTTATGTTTATCAAGTAATCTAACTGACGCGTCACGAGAAATTAGAAATTCAATCCCACTAAATTTCACCTATTACTTGCTAAATGGTTACTCGTAATTGTAAAGGATAGAAAACCTGATACGATAAACCTGATCCATTACGCCAGTGCGTATTAGGATTTCCACAGCGAATCCAGCTAATTGACGAATAAATAAAACGCGTTTTTATTACATAGGATGGTGCGAATTAATCTTGTGAAACTAAATATGGATACGTTTTCTATTTTTTCGTACGTACATACATCTACTTAATTGTTTAATATTATCTTCAATTACAATTACGTAAATTTACATAGAAATATGATAAATATGCAAATGTTACTGCTGGTCATGCAATTACTTAACTAGCGTTAACAACGTTATTGTTTCACGCATCAATAGTTTTATGCACTAGTATGAAAAAGAAGTTTCCATGAAACGTTACAATAAAAAAGTAGTTCTTATCTGTAGACTGAGATAACGAGTGGCGCGAACGAATTAGCAGTCTATCAGGAGTCATTCAGGACTGCACAACGATCGCACTTATCGATTCTATCATGGTAAAGTTGTTTGATGGCGTTTTAAATTAAGAAAAGAAATCACATTAGTGATTATCCTACATTAATCTTTACACTCTTTATGTGCTACGGCAGGAAAAGCATTTATACACACAGAATCGACATGGAACATGTTTAAGAATCTTTTATTTAAACGTACCAGTTGTCAACCAAAACTGATTAAAAGCCTGTTTTACACGCCGCGATTTATTGGTCAGTTAATTGAACAAGTTGATCTTCGATTTTATCGTACCGTGTAAAACAGCAAAGATCGGTACGATTTCTTGAACAATTTGTCGTACGATTAATTGAATTGAATAGAACATGCTCAGTTTTTGCGACGATTTTCCAACGATTTCTCACTAACTTTGCTGTTTTAATGCCAACCTAATAACAAAAAAGTACCTAAGTACAAAATAGTAAGTATTTTTAAAGTAAAATGAGGATAGATTTCAAAAGTTTACGGTCATGATGTAATGTATAATTTGAATTAAGTAACCGAAATTGAAGCAAGCTAATCTAATATGTGAATATACCAAAACTGCCAAAACATTTGACAAAGGCAGATTGTCAATCTATTTTTATAAGTAGATGAAAGTTTCCTACCTACTTAATAATTCTTCCGTTTAAGTATTAACGAAATTAGACGGGTACTCACGATCGCTAAAAAATTCTTCAATTTATTGTAGCGTGTAAAGGCAGCATAGCTCTATCGATTTCTTGGCCAAGAACTTGTTCAATTAATTGGCTAATAAATCGCGGCGTGTAAAACAGTCTTAATAACTGTGTATCTAACAGAAAAGAACGCTGTGGTAGCGATATTAGGTGATACTGTCTACTATATGACGTAGGAGGTGTGGCAATTAAATAACCGGACTGCTGCTACAAAACATTTTATTGATCACCAATTACATTACAAAGTTTATCCCCTTCAATGCACTCTCCTTGCCGATCCCTACAACGCTCCATACGAATTTTCCACTGTCGAAAGCAGTGCTGGAAGTCCGTTTATGTCAGCTTGTTGAGAACCTCCATCGCTTTCGCTTTCATCGCTTCCACACTGTCAAATCTTGTCGCCTTAAGCTCCGATTTTACCCTAGGAAATAAAAAAAAGTCACAGGGGGCCAGGTTGGGCGAGTACGGTGGATGGTCCAACAAGGTGATGCCGGATTTCGCCGGAACGCCTTCACAGACAAGGCGGAATGGGCTGGCGCATTGTCTTGGTGAAGCATTCAGGATTTGCTCTTCCACAAATCGGGTCTTCGTCTTCTCACCCGTTCACGAAGGGTAGTTAGAACCTCGTGTTTCACAAGAAACTTGAGGTTATCTCGTTGCTCGATCTGAACACTCTGCATTTTCCGACGCGACGCTAGCGTAAGGACTTGAACGGACGATTGCTACAGCGAGACTGAGCGACGTACAACCGTGCCCATCGAGCTCAGGATGGGGGAAGCATCTGCAAGCACGGACATGTTCAAACCTGCCGCGGCGTGCTCGCTGTTTGCCGATAGTAGCACCAGTCCGGTATTTTAGTTGCCACACCTCGTATACCTATGAAGTGTACTCTTCTCTATTAAATACGTATTTACGTAGCAAGCGCCATAAATTCTCGCCCTGATATAGACAAAGTAAACTTGGTAAGATATAACAATTTTTCGATCTATAACTGAGTATCACAGGAGTCGTTTGCGGAATTATTCAATGTGATATAATTCTTTTACTTGCAAATAAATAATTATACCCCCTAAATAACAATAACAAACAAATAATTTCCTAAAATCCAAGCAAAAATGAAGGAGGGCAAATAATTATGACCAACAGTGTATATTTGTATACATAACAGAATCATAAGTTTTATTGAAATATATTTATAGCACGCCAACGTTATTTAAAAAGATTGCAGCTCTTATAGATTACATTTTTATGTGTCAACGTTTATTGCATGTACACACTTATATTTATGACATTGTACACACGTCCGTATAGATATCTTGTATGTAGACTTTGTAACGGCAATATATTCTGAATATTGGCGGAATATCTGATGGAAATTTCATATGTTACAAATCGTTATTGCAAAAAAACAAACTTCATGGCACATGGATGCATTATCGTACCCCAAACATGTACTATGCGTAATATCTTTCTCAGAAAATCGCATGTGAATATAAACAAAATATTTATCAAGCGAAATTAATCAGGCAGATTACTCATGCCGTATCAGGTACGATTTAGATAAGGTGTTTTGTGCACTTGAACGATGAAAATTCTCTCTACGAAATTGATGTGTGAGCCGGCTACGCGACCGTGTGCTACGTTCAAAAGATAGGTATGTATATAAATAGACACGACCGAGCGCAGGCCAGTAATATCCAATGTCGAGGATATTTTATTACCTCAAGACAACGCCACGCCGGTAAATTATTGCAACAAACGAGCACGCTGTAATACCGTGTACGTTACGTTTCTGTTCCCGTACAACGGTTATCCGTGCCGGATAGTTGTAGTTAATAATATACGCGGTGTGACCTAAAAGCAAACAGGATCGCATAGATGTATAGCCGGTACGGTGTTTGCGTTTATCTCTCCTTGATATTTGTTAATGCTAAGGCGACAATTTCGTTGTGTTTGTTAGCAATTCATTTGCATCTGCGCAACCTATTGTATCAATATTTGTATTGGTGACTTAAATTGAAGATGTTTACACTTTATAGAGTGTTGGATGACCTTAGGAATAAATCTGTTTAGAGTACTCTTGCAAGTACAGTACAGACTCTTTAATCCAAACTCACCTTAATTCGAACATCCAGTAATCCGAACTAATGTAGCTCAAATCGATGGTCCGAACAAGACTCTATAATTCGAAGGAAGTGCGGTTTAACGAACGTCATTCGGATTGTAGAGTGGTTAGCTTTATGTGGGTAATTTCTCGGCCGTTTCGGGGAAATCCTTTTTGTGAGTCGAAAGTATCGTTCTTAGTTGGAATATCACTACCGTGCAAACATGTCGCAAAAAAGAAAACATCACACGTTAACCCTATTGCAAAAAGTAGAAATTCTAAATAAATTAGATGAAGGTGAATCGGCATCTCAATCATCTAAAAGTTATAACGTCGGAAAATCTACTATTACGGATATTAAGAAACATAAAGAGAACATTTTTAATTTCGTCGCTTCTACTTTTGAAAACGGACCTGGAGGAAGAAAAACTCTAGTTTTTACAACAGGGTGCTAGAGGTAGCCCGATTTCTGGAGACATGCTATATGAAAAAGCTAGGGTTTTTTCTGTGAAGGTACGTATTAAGGACTTTAACGCCAGTTGTGGGTGGTTGCAGAAGTTCAAAAAGAGATATGGATTTCGCCAATTAAGTGTCTCGGGAGAAAAGCTGTCTAGTGATTTTAGTGTAGTAGAACCCTTTTAATTGAAATTCTTAGAAACAATTGAGAGATTAGGCCAAACGTCTGATCAAATTTACAACGCGGATGAGAGTGGGCTTTTTTGGAGGGTGTTGCCCAAAAAACGTTGATTAATAAATCTGAAGCATCGGCACCCGGAAGAAAATTAAGTAAACAAAGGATAACTTTCATGCCACGTGCAAACGCATCAGGAAATCACAAACTGCCGTTATTTGTTTTGGGAAAGTCAAAAACGCCACGTGCTTTTCGTAATTGCCAGTTACCAGTTATTTATAAGGGAGCAAAAAAAGTTTGGGTGACAAAGGATCTATTTAAAGACTGGTTTTATTCGCACTTTGTGCCGTCGGTAGAAAACAAAATGGATGAATTGGGGTTACCTAAGAAAGCTGTGTACTTTTGGATAATGTTCCTCGCCATCCTGATGCTTTAGAACAAACTTCCGTCATGTACCTTCCACCAAATTGTACACCGATTCTGCAGCCCATGGATCAACATGTGATTCAGGCTATTAAACATAATTATCGCAAGAAACTTCTCTCACAAATTGTTGAATTTAATGATGACATTGCACAAATTTTAAAGGCAATAAATTTAAAAGACGTGGTATTTTTGCTCAACGAAGCCTGGCAAAGAGTAAAAACTGAGCTGTTGAGAAACTCCTGGAAAATTATTTGTCCTAACTTAACTACTGAACAAAAGGATGTCGATTTAGCTACGAACGATGACCAGACTAAAGATGATTTAAGCATATTCCTTCCATCTAATAAAATTCAAACTAATGAGCTAGCTGAAAGCAAGGACATGTTTGGAAAAATTGGTGAAGCTGCGTCAGATCAGGATGTATAGGAATGGGTATAAGGAGAAAATGAAGATGGAGCATTTCTCAGTGCAGAAGAAATAATTGATGAAGTCGCTTATGATTCAGAAAATGAAGACTGTTGATAATCAAGAAAGCGATGGAGAAATGCCAGCAGTTAAGCTTATGGTGCATGAAGAAGCTGTGAAATGTTTCGCCACGTGTTTAAGATGCTTGTAAAAATAATTTAGCTCCTCAACAAGTAACATTGCTCCGCACACTGCACTCGGAATGCATTAAAAAAGAAATTGCTGCCAAAAAACAAACACGTATAACTGATTTCTTTTTTGATCATTGAAATGTACATTTTAATTTATGTATTTTTTAATTTGTTTTTCTTTTTTATTTTTGATAAATATCTTTCAAGGTAACATTTTTGTTTTATTGTCAGCTCTTTTTTTTACTTCTCAGTAACACATAAAACCTAATACGAGGGTCACGCTATATATTTTGAGATACAAGAAAACTACAAGTCTTTTTACGAAAATGATTTTATTTATGTTCAAAATAATCTCCTCCTGCATCAATGCACTTTTGTAACCGAAGTAAAAGCGTGAAGCCAGACATCTCTTGGAATGCTCTCAAAAAATAGATGAATTGCTTCATCTATCTCATCCTCCGTCGTGAAAGGGCGACCACGTAAATGTTTCTTTAGGTTGAAGAACAACCAGAAATCACGCATGGCCAAATCAGGCGAATAGGGTGGATGTTCAATCACTTTTACTTTATTTTCACGTAAAAATTCAACTGTCTGCTGTGCACTGTGTGACGATGCATTGTCGTGATGCAACATTAACCCGCGAATGTTGGCTGACTCAAGAACTATACGTAAACATTTTGTGGTGTACCAGTTTGCTGTGACTGTACGTTGATTTTCCAGCTTCATTGCTTTTACTAATCCGGTGCTACGGAAGAAAACTGCGTACATAACTTTCTTGACAGCCCTTTGCCTTTTGGCCATTGTTGGTGTTGGTGCATCTTCGTGAATCCACACGCGGCTCTCCTGGTGGGTAGGAATCTCGTAAAATGGGATGTAAGTTTCATCACCTGTTACTATTTTTGATAGAATGCGATGTCCACCATTATTTAACATTTCCAATGTTTCCCGAGCGATTCTTACTCGCTTTGCTTTTTGGAAATCGGTAAGCGTGTGTGGCACCCAACGAGTAACAATTTTTTTCATCCGAAGATGATCATGTAAAATTGAATTTACTGTTGCGGATCCAACACCAAGAGTTGCCTCAATCACTTGATAGGTGCATCTTGGATCTTCGTCGATCATACGTCTCACACTCTCAATGTTTCCAGCGGTAACTGAAGAACAGGGCCTACCGGTACGTTCCTCATCACCAAGCGATATCCGTCCTCTTTTAAATTCGCTATACCAGCGAAACACAGTTGCACGTGAAGGACTTTCATCACCAAATGCGAGTTGCAATCGTTCAAGACTTTGTTGTTCACTTAAACCGACCTTAAAATCGTAGTAAATAATTGCGCGCACATGTTCTCTTGACAAGTCCATGTTTCGATGACAAATCGTACCTACCACGTTTATTCTATGATAGCAGCGACTCGACTGACAGTCAGAGTTTGCTACTTAAGGATGGTGGTATTTAGAAATGCAGTGTTGCCAGCTCTAACTTCTCTACTTTTGTGGCATCTCAAAATATATAGCGTGTCCCTCGTATGTATTCACTATCCAGAAATCCGAAAATATCGGCTATCCGAACTTATCTGTTTAAACCCGTGTTTTAATTAGTTCGGATTAAAGAGTTAAAGAGAGAGTAAAATAGTGTAGCAGTATTACATACAAAACGACACAGAATACTTAATCTAATCTATCAAACAGTATAAAATTATTACAATCGAGAGATAAAAATAAATACTTGATTTAAAAATTACCTTGCAACTGCAAATATGCCAATACAAATCTGTTTTACTGTTATTAGATAGATACCTATGAACTGCGACCCAGAAATAACGTATAAAATTCATATTTCTGTTTATGCTTGCCAAAGAAAATATATTTTTTTTGAACAAGTCATTTTACTATTGCAGACGCAAAAGATATTTCAAATAAAAGTTGTAGCGTTTTACCTCCGCCGAATAAAAATTTGATAACTATCAAAATTACAAACGACAGTCGTCTGAAAAGTTTCCAGCCTAACACAGAAACAAGTTCTTTTTTGTCAAATCCAGTTTTATTTCTCGAAATGGTCTTCTTATAAGTCTACACACTTTCCCCAGCGATGCTCCCATCTCTTTAATCTGTCCAAATAGTAGCTGTCATCGTGTTCTGCAAAGTAAGCGTTTACAAACGTGATAGCCTCTTCATTCGATGAAATGAATCTCTGTCCTCCGAGCGAAACTTTGAGTCTAGGAAACAGAAAAAAGACGCTGGGGGCTAGATCTGGTGAATAGCGTGGGTGTTCTATCAATTCGAACCACAATTCGTGAATTTTTGCCATGGCGACCACTAAAGTGCGAGACTGAGTTATTTTAGTGCTGCAAAGCTGTCTATTTCTTTAAATGCGGCTGTCTTTTTTGTATGTAGTATGCCCCTGCTATTGTTATTCCTTTTTTCAAGATAGTCGATTAACACAACTCCACAACTATACCAAGAAACAGATGGAACAGTCCACACTTCGCAGTCCACTGTTTCGATCGTGTCCTGGCTTCAGGAATGTACACGTAGAGAAATGGCTTCTTGCTCCAAGAAATCAGCCTCTATTCAAGAAAATATTTTTATTTCATGACTATAAAGATGTTTAATATAAGAAAATAATTCTCTTGAAATTCCATTTGTATTAAATAAATATTTTCTCGGGGTTAGAATATCAAAAAATTCAAGACAGAAAAATATTTCTTCCAGGTAAATCACTTAGCTTTAAGTTAAAAAAATATTCATATTACATTAACCAGTATTTTTTTAAAATATTTCCGAAACGTTGTACGTTAAAGGGTTTCTGTCGCTACTTTCTACGGCGTGACTATATCTCTTGGCACTAGGTAGCGCCAGGAAATATGTCAGTGCTGTTTTTTAAGATTAGTGGCACAAATAGAGATATGAATAGTAATGTGGGCAAGGAGCAAGAAGCGTTAGTGCTTTTCTTTTCTCACATTGTTTTTGCCTGGAGTGATTCCATCAATACCAGAAGCTATATATCAACATTATCTTGGTTATTGTTTGTAGACACTGTTTTCATGTGTACTTCTAGATTAAAGTTCACTTTTATTTGAACATTTCTCCGTAAATAACCTACCTTAGCCTTTTAAAATCACAAGCAATGAGAATAATTTTCTGCATTATGTACGGATGTGTCTTACTGTTTTAAACAAGGTAAATGCAATTAATAATGTGAATATAAATAATATACATTTCAAGAATTCAAAGTAAATAAATGCTTTATTTTAAGAAAAGGAAACTATTCATTTATGAATAATAAACGCTTTCTTGAATTAAGAAAACTATTTACTATCTTTAAGAAAATATTGTTTTGTGTTATAATGGCTATTTACTTTCTTCAAATTTTCTGCAAAATTTTCTTGAATCGAATTAACAAATGTCTTACACAAAGAAATACAATTATTTCATTACAAGTATATAGTTCTCTTAAGCAGAGAAAAAAGGGGTTAAGAAAATATTTCGTTTGATTTAAAACAGTAATTGTATTGTGGATAAATAAAACGATAATTTTCTTGAATTGGGACGGTCAGTCTTGATATATATAACTAAACGTTGCGTGGGCTGGTGTATTCAAGTTTCATCTACAGTTATTAATCGACGTCAAAACTGATTTCGTTTGAACTGCTTCAACAGAGCTTTGAAAATGTTCATTCGAATGCGGTTTTGGTCCTGAGTGAGCAAGTGCGGACCCAACGCATGGTTAGCTTTCTCTCATCCCCAAATTAGGCAATATACGCTCTCGAGATGCCCTCTGCTACCTCTCTAACCCTAATTTGACGGTCGTCAAAGCACCATTTGGTGAATTTTTCCGAGGTTTGCAACTGGTACAACCACATTTAAATTCAGCTGCCCAAAATTTCACTCTGGCAAATGATGGTGCAGAGTCCGCGTCCAAATCGGCTTTAATTTGCGTAGGCGTATTGCTTTTCAAGTGCAAGAATTTAACGGTTCGATATTTGATTTTTTGCCATTTTTTACAGAAACACTGACATCGGCTGATAAAAATGACTGTTTGTGACAAATGAACGTATCAGCAGTTGTAAAAAACTCTTACATACATTTACAACCTCTGTATATTCTGTGGTTTTGTATATGCTCAGTAACTCTTCATACGCTTTTTTTTCGTGTCTATTGGAATGAGATTCTCCTCTAGCTTTCCACAAACACGGCAATTGTGGATACAGTTCAACAAATGCGGTTACAAACTCCGTTTTGTTGCTTTTCGCTGACGTTTTAAATCGTAGAAACTGCTCAGATTCGAAATCTACCAACTAGTTGGAAGATTAAGAGTGACTATGAGAACTGCGGATTTTGCAATATACACGTCAATTCTATGTAAACTGCGACGCTACGCCCGAACAGTAGCCTGCGTGTGTATTGCAAAATTGTAAATGACGAACTGAATAACTTAAAGCCGTGAATGGCTGTATTTACACTTACTGGCACGATAGCAGCATGACACCACCAACGATACCGGTGTACATCAAATCTCATCTAAATAAAGGGAATCCTTTCTCACGTACCAACATGTCGGCGTCACACAGTGGCGGAAATAGACGAAACTTGACGCTTCAGATAAAAGATAAATATTATTTCGATTGATAGAACACTTCCAAGGTAAGAAATAATAAAACGCTACTACTAAAACAACAAAATATAATTAGGGATAGATAAATTATTGTTATTTATTTAAATAGCTTCAATATTTGCTACAAGTAAAAACTTTGAATAGAATAATGGCTTTTTTTCACCCAACGAGACACTGTTTGGCAATCCTATCAACTTGTTTATTTAATTTCTCCATAATATTGCCTTTATGACCTTGTAAATGAAATCTATTCAGTAAAAATGTATAAAGCCCTATCTTCCTTGTTTGATCTATTTCATTTCGCCATACTTCAAACAATTCTCTCCTTGTGACGAAGCCCTGGCTGACTAAAACCAAATTTTCTTACTTATATGTAGAGCAACGCAAACTGCGCTGAAAGCCAGTGGCTGACGCATAAAAGTTTACACAAAATAAACACAGCTGGGACAATTCGGTATAAGCGTCAGTATAACCGCGACTCGATAGCTGATCTGTTGTATATGCATCTACTATATCGTAGTTCTACGTTTGTTTTGAAAATGTTTCCTACGTCGCGAAAACGACCAAAGTTGGACACAATAAGAGAATTTATTGCAGAAATGCCTGATTTAAAGTGTGATGGCGCTAAAATTCAATGTGTAGTGTGTAAAATAGATTTAATGTGTTGGTCGAAAAGTGATTGTCTACGGCACGTAAATAGTGCAGGGCATGTTTCAAAAAAAAATTCCGCACGAGATTATGACAAATTTAAATTTAATTTATGTGTTTATTGCATGTAATTTACCATTTCATTTACTAAGGAAGAAAGCATACGTCTCGTTTTGGAATGAATATTCGGACTTTAAGTTACCAAGTGAGAGAACATTACAGAGGGTTGTGCCGTCTGCTCGCGAGCATGTCGAAAAAAGAATTAAATCGGAGTTGCAAAAAACTGTGGTTATGTGTGGACGAAACAACAGATCGTAAAAAACATTCTGTGGTTAATGTAATGGTACGCACAATGGAACCACATCGACCGTCACCCTCAATTTTACTAGCTTCCAGACGAATACAACAATGCACTGCCGCAGTAATTTCAATATTGGTGTTAAATACATTGGAAAAGTTTGAACTTTCAACAAATCAACTGTTGATGTTTATGAGTGATGGTGCCGCAAACATGCTTGCTGTAGGTCGATCTCTTAAAAAACATTGTGCTAACTTGTTGCATATTACATGTAAAATTCATACTCTCATCTCGTAGCAGATAGTATCAGAAAATGTTATCCCGAGGTAGACGCTCTAATAGCACATACAAAAGCTGTGTTTGTAAATCCCCAAAACGTATTCGGGAATTTTATAGACTATGCCCCGGTATTCCTGAACCACCACAACCTATTCTTACTCGTTGGGGAACATGGTTAGAGGCTGCATTTTATTATCTTAAATATTTTGAGAATATAAAGAACGTGACTTTAGAATTCGACCCTAAGGAGGCGGCGGCTGCCAAGGTAAGCCGCTTGAAATTTCAGGATAGTCAAGTTAAAACAGATTTGGAAATTATTCCGAACAATTACGTGGGACTAGCGGATGCGATAGAAAAACTACAAAATTCTTCGGTGTCGTTAGTGGAATCTTTGCAAATAGTGCAACATGTTCACGCACAGCTATGCGCGATAGAAGACGCGAGAAATGTTTGTGTTTTTAGAAAGGTTTGAAAGTGTTTTAGATAAGACTGATTTTGGCACATTAAGACAAATTTTGTTGAAGGCTGCGTCAACAGAACCGTTAAGTTATTAGAAAGATTATTTTACTTACGCAAATATAACGTCACTAGATGTAGAACGTTCGTTTTCGGCATACAAAAACACTTTTTCTTCACGCCGCACTCACTTTGCCGAAACAACTTTGGAATCTAATGTTACAAATATTAAATAGACATTATCCACTTTGTGATTTCACGGAGGACTCTTAAAACGGTAAGTGTTTGAGCACGTATCACATTTAATTTATTTTGTGTAAACTTTTATGCGTCCGCCACTGGCTTTCAGCGCAGTTGCGTTGCTCTACTTATATGGTATTTTATGGCAATAAAGTATGTATGTACGTATTTGTAAAACTTAATAACCTGGGCAAATGTGCGGTAACAGCCAGAGGCGTGGCGAGTGCATAAAAGTTTGCACATAAAATAGAAGGTAAGAAATAAATTATAAAACGCGCTGAAACACTTACTGTTTTAAAAGTCTTCCGTGAAATCACAAACTGGGTAACATCTGTTAAATATTTGAATCATTAGATATGTTTCCACAGCTATTTCAGTCAAGTAAGTACGACGTGCGGAATAAATGTTTTTTAATGCCGAAAACGACCGTTCGACATCTGGCGATGTTATATTTGCATATTTAAAATAATCTTTGAAACAACTTAATGCATCTTCACAGGCACCTTCACAAATTTGTCTTAATATAAGAAAATCGGAGTCTTTCTTTAAAACACTTTCAAATATTCGTATTACACATCAATTTGTTTCGCCTTCTACAGCGCATAACTGTGCATGAACATCATTCACAATTTGAACAGAATCCACTAGCGACATCGAAACATTTTGTAATTTTTCTATTCCCTCCGCTAGTCCGAAGTAATTGTTGTGAATAGTTTGTAAATCTCTTTTAACCTGACTATCTTGAAATATTTCCTGGCTTTTCTTGATTGCTGCAGCTTCTGTCGGATTGAATTTTAAAACTACCTTCTTTACTTGATCAAAATATTTGCTGTAGTAAAACGCAGCCTGCAACCATGTTCCCCCCTGTGTAACAATCGGCTGTGGTGGTTCAGGTAAATCAGGACACAGTTTGTGAAATGGTCGGGTACGTTTCGAGGACTTTAGAAACACTGCCTTTGTACTAGCAATCAATGCATTTACTAGTGGAAAACATGTAGGAATCGTTTGTGCCGCAAGATTTAGAGTATGGGTTTTACATGTTGCATGTAAGTTACCACTGTGTTCTTTAAGATCGGCCCAAAAGAACGCGTGTTTGCGGCACCATCACTCATAAACATTAAAAATTGCTCAGTTGAAACTTCAAATTTGTTCAATGAGTTCAACACCACCTTTAAAATCTCATCGGCAGTACATATTTATAACTCTTTTGGAAGCAAGTAAGAAGTAGGATGACTGTCGATGTGGTTCCATTGTACGTACCATTACATTAACCACAGAATGCTTTTGACGATCTGTTGTTTGGTCCACACACAACCACAGTTTTTTATCTTTCAATTCCGTTTTCATTCCTTTTTCTATATGTTCACAAGCAAATGGCACTACATTTTGTATCGATGTCCGACTACATAATTTACAGTCTGCATATTTATTCCAGGAGACAAATGCTTCTTTGTCTAGTAAACGAAACGATAAATTACATAAAATAAGAGTAACACATAAATCAAATGTAAATTTTTCTTGGTCTCGTATGCTACTTTTTGCAGAAGAATGCTGTTTGCTTTCGATGTGACGTTGAAAATGGCTTCCGGACCAACACATTAAAGGGATTTTACAAACTAGACATTGAATTTTAGCGCCATCAAAAATTAAGTCCGGCATGTCCACTATAAAGTTTTTAACTGCATCTGCCATTGGTCGTTTTCGCGACGTACCTAATTTTTAAAGTACATAAGCGTACAATTACGAAATAAGTTACGACAGCCTACATATACACGGAAGTACTCGCACAGCATCGATTCAGTACTGACGCTGTGAACGCGCGAAATAAATGATCGCCGACTCCGCATCACATATTTACTACACTAACTGTTACCCCTGTTTACCCAGACTACTTATTAAATTGCTTATCTGTAAGGTTCGACACGCAACGTTAGAGGCGTATCGCGCAAAAGTACAGTGAGATACAGTATTATTAAAAAATAATATATTGTTACCTTTTATTGACGTCCTGATGTCCACTGCGACAAAATACTACTGCTCCGGCAAGCCCGGTTGTCGCAGTGGATATCAGGACGTCAATAAAAGGTAACAATATATTATTTTATAATAATACTGTCTATTTTTGCGCGATACTCCTCTGACGTTGCACTCGTTTGTCGAACCTTACTTATCTGATGCTGTATAATTTGTTTTCTGCATTTTTCTGCTAAAAAAATTACATTTAGTATACTCGTAAAGTATGGACTTTAGAAATATTAATTCCGTAAAGTAATTAGCGGCAAATTTCAACCACTGTGCGTCGTGTCGTTGCTATTGCCGATTTGTCGGTGGGTATCGGTCATTTAATCGGTCCGGCGTCGTCTCTAAGCATGCTCATTATTTCACCTTATGAGCTCAAACAGATCATTTGTTATAGCATTAATAGTGATTGCGTTTAAGTACGATATTATTACATTAAAAGAATTAGTGTATTTGGGATAAAACCAATGAGAACAGTAAAAACAACATAAACAGCAGTGAAATCGATCGACGATTGGTCGATAAATGTAAATATTATTTTGTTCATATCGTGTTAGTGTCGCTGCCGGGTCGTGATCCTGTCGGTGCTGTTAACCGACAAATTTTAAACCTACTTAGCTATTATAAATATACATACTTTGCGATCAATGATTCCTAAATCAGAGTACATACATACATTGAAGACACAAACAGTTAAATGAATACTCCCATTACGTAGATAAAAATTCCTCCCTTTAATAATATAAGTGCTGTTTTCAACAAATACTAGCGAGCTACAATTTCCTACGTATTAAGTTTTCATGGAACTTAGCTACCGTAAAGTAAATTGAATGATCAAGAATTCCCTTTAAATAATTTCCAGATTAAACCATATCCATTAGTGGGTTAAGTGCAAGCAATTCCTTTAAGTTGTTTGATTACTCTGCCTATGTACGCTAAGCAAGCATACACACGTAAATACGTATGTGAATTATTATGACTTACTAAGGTACTAAGTAAGTGCTAGGAATAACTTCAAAACTGTGACTATGATGACGTTAAGCTTTCGCAAAAACAAATAATTCCCTAGATTCAAGTTTGGTTAACCTGGCCAAATATAATTGAAATAAATAAGCTGCGATTTGTATGGTATACTAAAGGCTACAAGTATAATAAAATTGATAAAACCTTAGAAAAGGACTAAAGAAGATGGTAGCACAGAAGTAAACTGTAGTACAACTAAACTGATAATATTATTAGAAAAGGAAGACTGCTTAACGAATACGTGCAATAAGGCATGGTGTGTATTTTTTACTTGAATGTAATAATGTCCTATATGAATTAAGTAAGACGTATTCGCTATGATTTTAGTGAGAAGAATAAATTAATATTTTACCATAAAAGATGAATAAACAAAAATGAATTCCAGAAATAAATAAAACCTATCATTAGAAAACAAATAAAATTCCTTTTTTAATAAATATATTAAATATTTTTTTTTAATATATTCAATTCCTAAACAAAAGATAGTACGTTTTCCAAAACCCAATTTTTTCCACTCTCTTCTATTTCTTGTCATTATTTTCATTTCTTCTAAAGTCTCCGTTTTTCTTCCCATTTACCTTATCTGGTCTGTCCATTCTCTTCCCGGTCTTTCTGGATATCCTACCTCCATTATTTTTCTTTTCATTCTATCTGTCTCCATGTTTGCTATATGTCCGTACCAACTCAGTTGCTTCTTTTATATTTTTCTCATTATTGGTTCTTGTTTCGTTAGTAGTCTGATGTCTTCACTTGTAATCCTACCAAATTTTGTTTTTCCGCCTATTCTTCTTAGGTGTTTCATTTCCATGACATTTATCTTTGCTTCATTTTTCTTCCGTAATGTCCAGTTTTCACACACATAGGTTATTATTGGAATTGTTCCTGCGTTATAATTTTTATTTTGGTATCCATGCCTATATTCCTGTGTCCTAATGTGGTCTTATTTAGAGTAATATATTCTCGTTGATTTATTCTCTCTATTTATTATTTCTCTATCAATTTTTCCATTTTCTGTTACTGTGCTCCCCAAGTAATAATATGTCGTTACCCTTTCCAATGTCTTGTCTCTGCACTTAATCTCTTTACTAACTTGATTGCCTTGGTTTTAATTTATAGTTATTCCTTTAGTTTTACTTGTGTTAACATCCATCTTAAAGTTTTCTATTTCTTTTGCCCAGATGTTCATTAGTTTTTCTATTTTGTTTTTGGAGTTTGCTATTGTTACGTTCTCCTGATTTGAAGAAGAATGCCGCTAGTCATCTGCTTTGGTATATCTTCCCTGTGAAGAGGGAAGACCAATTGCTTATATTTAACTGTATGTAATTTTTGTATATTTGCTCGCTTCTTTGTTGCTCTCTAAATTAAACACAGCACGTAGGTATAAAAAATAAATTTATTATATAGACAGTTCCCTTAATAACATAAAAAGATAAAAACGTACTATTTCTCATATATAAAAATGCAAATACATAAATACTGTATATATTAATTATATAAATTCGGTTTCTTTAATTTGTACATATTTCGTGTACGCATTTGTATGTATCGCAACGTTCATATGTGTAATACTAGGGCCACCACCAAACCCTATAATAATAATAATAATAATAAACCCTACCGGAGCTTGAGCGTCTGATATGGGGACAGCAGCAAATAGCCGATCACTACAACAAAAAAATGTCATACAACTCACGGCTACCCAGACGCTCTCAGTACTTCATGACAATAGTGGTATTATATTTTCTCCCTCGGCGGTTGATTTTCTTTTGGAAGTAAAATAATAAATGAAATAATTGAATATGGATCAGAAAGGGCAATACAAAAATTGGGAGGAGATACTAAATACTTCTATAATTAATGTTTCATGACTTATAATCTTGGAATTCATTGCGAGTACAACGTATTGAGTTTAACATTATCACATGGACGTAATCTTCAATAACAAATAATTGTTTATTCACATTCATGATGCGTAACTTACAAATGATTCCAATTAAGATACGAATTAACCCGCTAGTGCGAATTTCTTTACGCAATAGCCCTGCAATATTAATACGAAATTAATATAAAACTAATGATCCTGAATGTATGTAATTACGCGTCATTTCAAATTAATGATAATTATCCAGCGTTGTACAGCATGTGCATAGGACGATACTATTTCCCGGCTTAGAACTCCAAATACAAATTATACTGCCACACCGCGCCGTTTCCTTCCTAACTGTATAGGAAATTTACAGTAAATGACATTCGAATTATATGCTTGTAACTTTATTTGCACAATAAACGATCGTATTCCGCTGTAATTAAATTACGGCTTCCGTATTATTATCAAATACCTGAGGGTTCTCAATTGCAAGAACTTGATGTACTCAATTGAGTTATTCTATTTAGGTACTTTATTATTATTTAATAATAGACATTTTCAATTCATCTCACTTGTAAGTCATAATACATCTAATTGTTACAATGATCACTAAAGCTGGCCACGAGCGGTACCGCGCAGTAGCGTAGAGTCGACCAGGCCTCGCGTTCCACTAGAGTTATTCTGCTAATAGAGATGTTTGCTGCCGCAAATAATTTCGCTCATCTTTTAAATAAAAATTAAACAACACGTGCTCAAACACTTACCATTTTAAGAGTCCTCCGTGAAATCACAAAGTGAATAATGTCTGTTAAATATCTGCAACATTAGATATGTTTCAACTGTTGTTTCGGCAAAACTAGTACGGGATGAGGAAAAAATGCGTTTATATGCAGAGAACGAACGTTCTACATCTAGTGACGTAATATTTGCGTAAGTAAAATAATCTTTCAAATAACTTAACGATTCTGTTGACGCACCTTCACAAATGTGTCTTAATGTGCCAAAATCAGAATTTTTCTCAAAAACACTTTCAAATTTTTCTAGAACAGAAACATTTTTTGCGTCTTCAATCGCGCATAGCTGTGCGTGAACATGTTGCACTATTTGTAGAGATTCTTCTAACGGCACCGCAGGATTTTGTAATTTTTCTATTGCATCTGCTAGCCCGAAGTAATTGTCGTGAATGATTTTTAAATCCATTTTAACCTGACTATCTTGAAATTTCGACTGGCTTTTCTGGATAGCGGCAGCTTCCTTTGTATCGAATTGTAAAACCACGTTCTTAATATTGTCAAAATATTTATGATAATAAAACGCGGCCTGCAACCATGTTCCCCAACGAGTTAGAATAGGTTCTGGTGGCTCTGGTATACGGGGGCACAGTCTGTGAAATTCGCGAATACGTTTCGGTGATTTGACAAATACTGCTTTGGTATGCGCTATTAAAGCGTCTACCTCAGGATAACATTTTCTGATACTATCCGCCACAAGATTGAGAGCATGAATTTTACACGTAATGTGTAACAAATTGGCAGAATGCATTTTAAGAGACCGGCCTACAGAAAGCATGTTTGCAGCACCATCACTCACTAACATCAAGAGTTGGTTTGTTGAAAGTTCAAACTTGTCCAATGTATTTAACACCAACTTTGAAATTACTTCGGCAGTACACTGTTGTATTCGTTTGGAGACTAATAGAATTGAAGGTGCCAATTGATGAGGTTCCAATTTGCGTGTCATTACATTAAGAACAGAATGTTTCTTCCGATCTGTTGTTTCGTCGACACATAACCACAATTTTTGATCTTTCAACTCCGATTTTATTTTTTGTTCAATATGTTCGCGCGCAGATGGCACAATTCTTCGTAACGATGTTCGACTTGGTAATTTGCACTCCGAATAGTTATTCCAAAAGCAGATAAATGGTTCCTTGTCTAGTAAATTAAACGGTATATTACATGCGATAAACGTAACGCATAAATTAAATATAAATTTTTCATTGTCTCGTGCGCAATTTCTTTTTGAGACATGCTTTTCACTATTTACGTGTCGTAGACAATGTTGTCTGGACCAACACATTAACGGGATTTTACAGATTACACATTTAATTTTAGCACCTTCATATATTAAGTCTGGAATTTCTGCAATAAATTTTCGAAGTTTGTCCGACCGCGGTCGTTTTGCTGACGAAATCATAATTTTTCTAGGACAGATAAACAATTGCGCAAATGACCGACAGCGAAAATGTCCGTATTGCTCCGCAGACGAAGTAATACTACCGTTCCTCTCGGTCCGAACTGATTCTACGCCGATGCGCGGTACCGCTCGTGGTCAGCGTTAATGATCACTGATCGAATATTTATAAGTTTGCTTTTATAACATCTGTATTCAAAATCCATAAAATGAGGGAGAAATAAAATATTTACAGCCCATTTTTTGCTAATTTAAAAAAATAAAAAGTGCCTACTTTAATGTTTTGGGTTACATTTCTTCAAGTACTGAAAAAATCGTAATTGGTGTTGACCAAATAATTCTTAAAAGAAACAATAATATCGATATCAATTTCTATATTTTGCTGACTTCAAGATTTTTTTTTAACTTGCAAATATAAACAATTACATAATTGTAAGTGCTGGTTTTCTGAAAAAAATAAATAAATAAAATGCTCACACCTGAAGAAAAGTATAAACTATTTGGAATAAAAGGGATCTAAAAAATGCTTTACTAGAGGAAGGGAACAAAATATCATTGCTCATTATGCGAAAAATTAGTTAGATCAATTCCTAAAAGGTTCGAAGCTGTGAAGAAAAGCAAAGGATACCGCACCAAATACTCTATGTATAATATTTTCGATTAAAAGGTAATATGATTCTTATTATTAATATGTATGAGTTTCATTTCTGTGTAAGTTATGCAACACCGCTTATTCTTTAGTTTTTTTATTATTATTTTATTTAATATTATTTAAATTTTGAATTAAATAATGTTATAAACAGAGTTCGAAATATCATGGTATTTACATAAATATTATATCTAACGATATATGTGTGTATATCGTTTAGACAAACAGTAGTGCCCGGATATAACGAACCGCAATGAACCGAGAATTTCAGTTCCTTGTATGCGGAGTTCGTAATAAACAAAACGGATGAAATACATTGGATAAATTAAAAAAATAGTGATAACTACATCATTCAAACGATACTTATTTACATAAGAGTACAAAGTTTGTTGTTATGTGAAGAAGAGTCGGAAAACATACTTTTAACATCCTACCAGCTTCCAGCATTGTTGCGGCTCCGTCAGAAACTAACATGATGGTTTGGCCTCCTACGATGCAAAATTCTCTTAACATATTTTTTATTTTGTTTACAACGGTTTCGGCATCATTTCTTTCAATCCTTTTACTGGCTAACAAACAAGGAAGCTGCTGGACCATTACGTTTTAAAGCACGCGCCACAGTATGAATCACGCTGTGTTTCTGAGCATCAATAGTTTCGTCCTCAGTGAGCCAGATTTTTTGATTTCTCAACTCGTCTTTTATACAGTCTTTTACTATACTTTGCACATGTGGTCAATTGTACCGCAATTGCCTTTTTGTTGGTAGCTTCCATGATGGAACATATTTATCCCAAAAAAGACGAAAGTTTTCATTATCTACTAGGTGTTGTGGGATGTTGCACGTGCTCAACATGAAAATAAAGTCATACAAAAATTGCCAGCACGGAATATTGCTTCTTAAATTCAATACATGACGTTTACTTTTAATGTGACTTTTACATTCAAATGTCATGCGACCTCCTAGCAACCCTATACCGCAAAATTTGCAACGAATGTGCGAACCTGTAAATTCCAAACCAGGGAAACGCCAAATATATTTCTTCACATGCGATGCAAGAGGCACACCAGGCTTACGTCCCATGTTTTCGAAAACACACAATGAGAATCCGATAAATAACCGAACCGCCGAACTCTTCAATGTCTACCGCATTACTGAACTCTGCATCCACATACGTACATACACCCCCCGTACAGGCGTCTCTGCGGATGCAACCGTTTGTCACACTTTACTCATCAAAATAGACAAGTACTATTACTTTTAAAAAATTACAAAGATAACCACCATCACAGTATGATAATTACAAACTAAACATAATATGTACCAATAAGCTATAATAAAAAATAAATCACAACACGACACAAAGACCAGCACAATTAATTTCAACATTAATTATTAAAGTATTAGTAGTACTATCAACTCCGTATTTTCATTTTCAAGCATTCTGTATAATAGACGAAATCGAAATTTATCATTTTTGTAATAAGTTTCTCCAAGTACCGCGCATTGGATCCGCTGAATGGCTGTTACGAACTAGACCCGATGTATTTCCACGAATTTCTGAATACAAATACATCAATTCAAGGTAAATCTCACTATTTCTAAAAACGCGAAATATTGGCGTACGCTCAAAAACCTTGCACGTTCAAATGTTAAGGTCAATGCTGTTACGATAACACGCAACATGTCTGGGCAATATTTTAACTTATTTTTATCTCGGTTCCCATTGATCGTATGTAAGCGCCTATACTTTCACAGCAAAACGGAATGCCTCCATTCGTTTTATTTTCGATTATCATTCCAGTCTGTATGGAGGTAATTTATCGTAGAAAAGATAAGAAAATCGATAATTAATTTGTATTTATATGATATTCGTTTTATTGGAGGATATCGAGGAATCTATTATTATTGGCAAGAGAAAGAATCGAGAAAATACTACCGCATCGTGGAATTTGACCTTGATTCGCAACGGTCAGTTTCGAAACGTTCCAAGCAGATTTTCCAGTGAACCGAACCTAGAATAACGATACTTCGTAGCGCTAATTGTAATTTTTGTTAGGCGTTTAGCAATAAACGAGTTATGCGGCAGATAAATAGAAAATTATTGCTTAAAGTAGTAGGTATGTGAAGATTATTTCTTATAAATATTTAACAGTAGTTACGCACGTATATAAACAGACGCCAAGGGCTAGAAGATATGTATATTTTAGCGTAGAAAATCTTGTGAAGAATTAAACTGAGAAAAATTCGTTTGATGAGTATCTTGCGAAGAATGCTTAATTTTATAATAAGATATGTTCTCTAAATAACGAGCTGTGTATTTATTACATACAATAAAATGGAATCAAATATATATATGTATATACGGTACTCTGCAATACAAGACGATTAAATATACTGGTATCTGCAATTAAAGATCGTATATTAAAATGTAAGCATCGTATTGAAAGATCTATTATTAAATGTAACGCACGTACTGAAGATAATGTATTGTGAACCTCTGGATGCGCCTATTATATCGAATAACTAAGCAAAGCTGCAGATGGTAGGGTGGTTACTCTTGTGGAAGGGTGCATTTCAGAAACGAAAAATACAAGACAAAAAGTCAATTCATTTTACTTACAGAAACATTAACTTCACCGTTGAAGTGTTTTGAAAATGCAAACTTAGTTAAGTTGTTCATAGGATTATTTAGGGATATAAACAAATGTATGTGAGAGTTTTCGTATTTCGGTATATTTAGTTTCTTGAACGTTTTCATGTCATTTACTTCTCAGTGTTTGTAGCAGCGGGCAATTGTCTGCATTCTTTCAAAATAAAGAACTGTTCTCCCCATTATTATTTGTGTTCTTCCCACATTTTTACATTCAAACTTGCAAACTTCTCTGTTATTATGTCAACAATATTTTGATTCCTTTCATCGTAACACATCAAACTGCTCACCAAGCTGATATTTTCCAAAAGTAAGAAATAATAATCTTTATTATTATACTACAATTACAATTAATGTACTAAAATGCAAAATGAATGAGCGTCAAAAGGAAATATTTATGTAAGTAGCTTTCATCAGCGCTGTAGAGAATATATGAGGGCGATTCGTAAAGTAAGTTTCATTTCCGCCTAGTGAGCAGAGGAATGGGGATATCGGCGCGATCGCAGCGCTGTGGTGTAGTCTGGTTCAATGTGAGTCTGGCAGTGCTAATTAGACAATCGTTCGGACACTCTTTCGTGCTATTTTGGTCGTTTAAAATGTCTGCTGCAATTGAAAATCCCGCCGACTGTGAACTGCGTGCTCTTATCCAATTTCTGTGTGCAAAGAACATGAAGGTTGCTGAGATACATCGTGAACTTTGTTTCGTTTATGGTGAAAATGTCCTGAGGGACAGTGCGGTTAGAAGATGGTGCCGTATGTTTCCAGAAGAACGAACTAATGTCCATGATGAAGAACGGAGTGGAAGACCAACTGTTGTGACGGACGAACTTTTGGGTAATGTCGAAGAGAGAATTCGTGAAAATCGGCGATTCACAATCACAGAACTGAGTGCCTTTTTCCCTCAAATATCACGTATAGTTCACAACAGGATCACGACGGTTTGAGAGCGATGAAAAGCTGCAGGACAGTGTTACAACATGGCTTAATTCACAGGCGGCAATGTTCTATGAAGAGGACATTAAAAAACTGGTCCATCGCTATGACAAATGTCTCAATCTTAATGGCAACTATGTAGAAAAATATCTGAAAGTAGTAGCTTTAAATTGTATATAATAAAAACCTCTTCATGTATTGGTATTTTTTTTTAATAACCAAACGGAACTTACTTTATGAATCGCTCTCGTATGAACTGACAGCGCTGATATCCAATAATCTACCAACTTTACAAGACTATCTACGAAAATTTAGAATATTTTTCATTCAAGCTGTCTACTCAAATTTTTCTGCTTCCAATTGTTCTTGTGTTTTTAGAGAAACATTTAATTCTATTCTTATCTCTAAACATTCTTGGAATTCACCCCAGTCAGTAGATTTCTTTGCTAATGATGGTCGAGCTCTTTTTGTAATATTCTCATTTAAAATCATTATTCTGATCAGATGTGAGATCGAACCCAACTTCTAGTTTGATATAGTCTGCTGATACCTTTCTTATTACGAAGAAATCGAGTTTCATGATCACTGGCGATAGCAAACTTGTCATTACAATTGCTTTCAACATCGCTATATTCGTTACATATTTCGTCGTACCACCTCGATGGTGTTTCTTCAAAATTAGAATCGCCAAATTTGACACCCGCGCAACTTCTGAACTTACTTAGTAAATTACACATATTGACCTTCCACAGTCCCTGGCCATATTACTTGAAACATGTCATAAATCAACCCTTTTACCTGGAAATTCCCATCCTATTATAGTGATATTCTTTTGTTTTGAATCCGATCGTTTATAGGAGGACTAGATTATTGTATCAATAAATAAAAATACCAGAGAAATTATATTTAGAAGAGTAAAGTACGTATATATAAATATTTCAGTTATCAACTTACATTTAGCGAGTTCACAGTTTAGAGATTGCATCGATATTTTTTAAAATATTTCGTCATAACCGTATAGAAGCTAAGTTGTGGAGAGTCGTTGAGTGTTTTGTGTTGATATATCGTTATTGCAAAGGTAAAATTGTTATTCTATCTCTCTCTTAATAATTAATTATTTGGAATTTAAAAAATATTTAAATATTTGGGTTTTTTTGTAGAAAATGCCCGGGAAAGATTTAACAAGTGAACAAAAAGACGCTATGCAAGCTCTTCTACAATCAAACAAACATTCATAACGAGAAATTGCAAAATTACAGAAAGTATCTTCTTCTTCTGTATCGCGTTCAGCTGGAAACTTAAACGAAGGAGCTAGCACATCGACACAAAGACGGGCAAAGTGCGGTCGGAAAAGAAAACTTCGAAGAGATTTGACCATGAAATTGTTCATCAGGCTTTGAGCAATAGATTTGCTACAATTAAAATGATTCAAAAAAAATTACAAGAGAGAGGAATAGAGATTTTGAGTAGAACTGTCAGGCGCCGATTGCGCGAAAATGGGCCGAAGACCTGTAAAAAAAACGCGTTTAACAGAAAAAACGAAATCTACTCGTCTCAACTTTGCAAGAGAATATCGACATTTCATAGACGAGAATTGGAAAAATGTGAATAACTTAACAACATGATTTTTACTGAATTAATGTTTGCATTATTTAATAGGTTTTCTTTAGTGACGAGTGCTCGCTCTGTGTGTTAGTGCAGCGAGCACAATTTGTTCGTAGACGATTTGGCGAACGTCTCACAGAGTCCACGGTTCTTCGAACTGTAAAACACCCTCCACAGGTAATGACTTGGGGAGTGATTAGTGGAGACGGACCCGGCCCTTTGTATTTTGTAGAAGGTATAATGCGTCAAGAGCAGTACATAAATGTGTTAAAACACACGTTATTACCGTATTTTAAGCTAGGACGTCGCATACCGACAGGGCGTATATTTATGCAAGATAATGCTCGTTGCCATGTGGCAAAAAAGGTTAAGAAATTCTAGACAATCACATACCTCTTTTACGTTGGCCCGGAAATTCACAGGACCTCAATCCCATCAAGAACGTATGGAATCGACTAAAAAGTAAGGTATATGAAAGAGAAAACCCTACAAAGGAAATATTAATGAAGAATATAAAGGATGTATGGGAGAACGATGAAGATATGAAAGAGACAATCATATCTTGCATTGAAAGTATGCCCCGAAGAATTAAGGGTATTTGCATATGTTACATATTTTTACAATATATTTTATAAATAAAAAATATAATACATGTATATTTTATTATGAAGAAACTGCAAAATATTGAGTGTTTCAAGTAATTTGAGGAGGGACTGTATCTTCCCACGATCAAGAACTACTGTAAACTATGTTTCCTATATCTTTTCCGTGAACCTTATAAGTGCATAGGAAACTGGAAGACTCGTAATTCGATTTTAAATATCTTTAAGAACAAACGGGTGACTTCGAAAATATACATAAATATTTCTAAACCTAAGAGTAAAATTTACGTGGGTGCGACATAAATTAAAAAAAATTATACAACCAGATATCGTATATTGGTCTACATGATGCCATCTGTAAGACGTATCGTTAGTGCTTAAGGGTTTAATACAAGATGTTCCAAGGACATTTTTTTTATTAGAACTTTGTCTCCCTATCAGCTACTCTGATTGTCTAAAGTAACCTGTGTTTAATTCAAATAAATTTCACTTAATGTTTTAGTGCCCAACTAAAGCGATATCAAACGACTTAGCTACGCTTTAGTTACTTCAATTAAGGAGTATAAAATAAAACAAACAAAACCATCAAAAGTACGGAGCGAAATGAAACTTAATAATAGTACACAGTTAAAACAATTCCTATAATTTATAGCCTGGCAGATATTTAAAGAGTTAAGCCTCATTACGAAGGGAAGGCTGCGGTCATTTTCGAACTTTTGGTTTTCCTTTTTCCTGTGGTTAAGCAGAGAATGTTTTTTTTTGCTTTAATAGGAGATAAAGTCCCTACACGAAATGTCTGACATTTTTTCCACTCCATAACACGATAAATTATCGAAACCGTAGGGCGGTCGAAACGATACTCGATGAAAAACGATACGGTTAAACGTTCGTTTGTTTACCTATCGCCGTCGATTGTTTTTCGAGGAGCGAAGGAAAGAACCACAGCCGCCATTCGCCTGTAAAATTGTTCATTCCTATAGGAAGGTAAAACAGGAACGTGCTTTATCTGCTGGGCGGTATTTACGAATGTTCGTCAGCGATATGACGAAGCAAAAAAAAAGTTGAAGGAGGAAAATTCGTAGTGTTTACTTACAAAATCCAATATAGGAAACCAAAGAAATATTATCTACATTTCATTTTGTAAACGGATGTTTTTGAGTGAGTGTAAACTCATAAAATATAACCGCATGTAAATAAAAGAATCGATTTTATAGTGTTCTATTAAACGTGCTAGCGTACATAGGTATATTTCAAAATAAGTTAGCTAATTCCATTATAATCTCCTATTTATGTGGTTTATTTGGAAAACTGATTGACATCCATTGCATAACATATACATACACATATCTAGAATGGATTAGTCATCGTTTAAGTATTGTCTGTAAAATGATAACATTTTATGATCTACGTCAGTCTTGATAAATATGCAGGATTATCTTTCTAAGCACCAAAATTTCCCACTCTGTGTATATGTCTTTATTTCAATACAACGAGAAACTTTATTTATTGCAGTATACCGCGTTCGTAAGTTCCGTATTAAAATGAACAGTGTTACAACGTTTGCCCGCTATGAAAGTATAAGGTGGGGGGCGCGCAAAGCGAATCAAGGACACTCGGCAACATTATTCACGATATGCATGGCACTCGCGCTTATAAATGAATCCTTACGTACCCTAGTATTTTTACAATCTTATTTTAGTATTTGCTAGAGAGAAGCAAATTAATCCAGCAATGTATTAATTCCAGTTCATAACTCACAAAATGTATCTAAGCAATATAGGTAATGGACAGATTTTCATGGAGTTAGTCATTTCTTTCTTTGACGCAAAAGTTAAAGAGACCTACAACCTATGGGAGCCTTGTTCTTGAAAAATACTGTACAATATCCTAGAGACGTTTAAAAGCTTCTGAAGAAATCAACTATGAGACTATTAAGGATATTGTACATATAACCTCTGATGTCTGGAAGTTATACGTTATTTATCACAGGAAAACAGCTACATCTTCAAGAAGAAATAATAATTTAAAATATTGACAAGAGACCAGAATCAACTGTATGATCACGGTCAAGTCAAATGAAAAAATTAACTGAAATTTCTAAGGCAGAATGACTCCAATTATAGTCACGTTGATAAAAATAAGCGATAACCAGAGCTCGTTATCGCATGGGCAATCAACAAAAGTTCAGCGGTGTCTGCAATATAATAAGAAGTCCGTTTTCTATAATGAATTAATAATGATGGCAAGGACGACGACGTAGCATAGCAAACATTGAAGTACCACCACATTCCCCACCACACAAGTTATTTGATTAGTTCGGAACAATTGTTTCGGGTATCCGAGAATTATATGAAAAAGAGGTTTTAATTCTAACATACCTTATTGCATCCCTACTCTAAAAGAAATTTACAAGTACCTACTTTTACCACCATAAAACATGCGAAATACACGAAACTAAATGGAAAGGTTCCTGGCCGTAGCACGAGACGTAAACATGTGTCCGTTTTGCATCAATAGATCCATTAGAGCTGAGTGGCTCAATGGTATACTTTCCCTGATTTGCATTCTTTTTCATACAAATGGTTTCGTAAGCGTTTAATTCTCGCGGCGAATTTATGTACATTCTTAATTAATTTGAGGTTTACTAGTTTAGCATTATGCCCAGTTGTGTGTATGTGTTGTTCTACACACGACGATTCAATCGTTCCGTATCGGTAATGAGCTATATATTCTTCGAATCGGGATCATATGACAGGCAGTTCTTCTCCACACAAGACGCCATTTTAGTAACAATGGAGCAGTGGGATTTGCAGCATCGTTTGTTCGTCTATGACAGTTTCGTTAAAAGTGGTGAATCTGTGACAGCTACGTAGCGAACATTTCGTTTACAATTCAATGTCGGTCGACACGGAGCTATTCCGAGTCGTAACACAAGACAGAGATGGGTCGAACACTTCAGATCAACTGGGAACAATAAGAGGCATACCGGTCCGAGACGCAGTGTAACGACACCAGAAAACGTCGCAAGATATTTTGAGAAGAGAATTGAGACGTTTATTCAAAATGATGGACACCTCGATGACATTATTTTTCACACATAAATCTGTCCTACATAAAATTAATTCTTTATTTCTTAAAAAAAAGACTCCATTAACATTACTTTATGGGGGATAGTCAAAGTCACAAGTTATTTTCAATAATTCACATCTTAAAAATATTTGTTGTAAAAATCAAACAAAATTTATGCACAACACACATCATGTGGAATCTAGTAGTCAAAGTTCACAACGTCTTCTAAAGCAGCGGAAATGATGATCGTTGGGCCAACCACGAAAGTATCAAGTCGTTGGATTGGCACTTCTGTGACAAGGAGTAGACAAATGAATAGATGGAAAATATTTTTTCTAACAGACATTTTTTGTCAAACTCATCTAGAAAATCGATTTACGACAGCATTAAAAGTATTATGCTTAGTTGAAACCGTTAAAAATAATCAAGAAAACACCTTGAAGAAAATAACCAAGAAAATTAAACTAAAGAAGCTAAGAAAAACGGCTGGAGGGGATTTATTACAAAAGGATTTGGAGCATTAACTTAAAAGGAAGAATACGGGATTTAAAAAAAGAACTTTAAACGATACACGAACACAGCAGTCACATTACACTTTACTATAAGTAAGCCAAAATTATTTTTATAAGTGGAGCATTGAAAATAATCAAACGGAACTTGTAATTATCATTTAATTTCATATTCCATTTTTTAAAAACATCTATATATTCCACATTAAGCACTAACGCGTTCAGCTAATAAAATTGGCGTAACAGATACGCAATTTAAATATCTATTATCTATTACATTCACTTACAAATCTTAAGTAGGTTTGGTAACAGTCAGTGACAGATAAGCGTTTAATCAAATTGTGTAATTACAAAATATGGATAAGGTAATTTTATACAATAATCTAGATATAACAAAATTGTTATCTATGATATAATGGAGCTAAAGATAATACATTTCAATAAAATGTCTCCGTTCGCAATGAAGACGCGATATATCGGACAAATCGAAAAGAACATGTGAAATGCACAAAGCTCTTTTAATTAAATCTAACTCTGCTTCGCAAGAACAAAGAGAGCTTTAATCTACGAGATGATCCATGTTACCGTGCAATTAACCGCCGATACACTTACAAGAGAAAGGCAATGTGGTTAATGTGAAACCTCCAGGAAGAACTCGAGTCGATTGGTATGACCTAAAATATTGAACGTGTTCGACAGAGTGTAATGCGAATTCCGGGAAGATCCGTTACGTGACATTTTTCTACGTTAGGAATATGGAACAAAAGTATTCACAGGATGTTACATAAAGGTTTACACTTTGATCCATTAACGTGAGCTTTTATAGTTTCCAAGAAACTCCATGCTACTTTCTTAATTTATCTATTCCAATAAGTAATTCACGATTTGTGGCTTATTTAAGAATTTTAATACTGTGAAACTAAGCAGTAACGCTGGCCACGAGCGGTACCGCGCATCGGTGTAGAATCAGTTCGGACCGAGAGGAACGGTAGTATTACTTCGTCTGCGGAGCAGTACGGAGATTTTCGCTGTCGGTCATTTGCGCAATTGTTTATCTGTCGTAGAAAAATTATGATTTCGTCAGCAAAACGACCGCGGTCGGACAAACTTCGAAAATTTATTGCAGAAATTCCAGACTTAATATATGAAGGTGCTAAAATTAAATGTGTAATCTGTAAAATCCGTTAATGTGTTGGTCCAGACAACATTGTCTACGACACGTAAATAGTGAAAAGCATGTCTCAAAAAGAAATTGCGCACGAGACAATGAAAAATTTATATTTCATTTATGCGTTACGTTTATCGCATGTAATATACCGTTTAATTTACTAGACAAGGAACCATTTATCTGCTTTTGGAATAACTTTTTGGAGTGCAAATTACCAAGTCGAACATCGTTACGAAGAATTGTGCCATCTGCGCCGAACATATTGAACAAAAAATAAAATCGGAGTTGAAAGATCAAAAATTGTGGTTATGTGTCGACGAAACAAGAGATCGGAAGAAACATTCTGTTCTTAATGTAATGGCACGCAAATTGGAACTTCATCAATCGGCACCTTCAATTCTATTAGTCTCGAAACGAATATAACAGTGTACTGCCGAAGTAATTTCAAAGTTAGTGTTAAATACATTGGACAAGTTTGAACTTTCAACAAACCAACTCTTGATGTTAGTGAGTGATGGTGCTGCAAACATGCTTTCTGTAGGCCGGTCCTTAAAAAGCATTCTGCTAATATGTTACACATTACGTGTAGAATTCATGCTCTCAATCTTGTGGCGGATAGTATCAGAAAATGTTATCCTGAGGTAGACGCTTTAATAGCGCATACCAAAGCAGTATTTGTCAAATCACCGAAACGTATTCGCGAATTTCACAGACTGTGCCTCCGTATACCAGAGCCGCCAGAACCTATTCTAACTCGTTGGAGAACATGGTTGCAGGCCGCGTTTTATTATCATAAATATTTCGACAATATTAAGAACGTGGTTTTACAATTCGATACAAAGGAAGCTGCCGCTATCCAGAAAAGCCAGTCGAAATTTCAAGATAGTCAGGTTAAAATGGATTTAAAAATCATTCACAACAATTACTTCGGGCTAGTAGATGCAATAGAAAAATTACAAAATCCTGCGGTGCCGTTAGAAGAATCTCTACAAATAGTGCAACATATTCACGCACAGTTATGCGCGATTGAAGACGCAAAAATGTTTCTGTTCTAGAAAAATTTGAAAGTGTTTTTGAGAAAAATTCTGATTTTGGCACATTAAGACACATTTGTGAAGGTGCGTCAACAGAATCGTTAAGTTATTTGAAAGATTATTTTACTTACGCAAATATTACGTCACTAGATGTAGAACGTTCGTTCCTTGCATATAAACGTATTTTTTCCTCATGCCGTACTAGTTTTGCCGAAACAACAGTTGAAACATATCTAATGTTGCAGATATTTAACAGACATTATTCACTTTGTGATTTCACGGAGGACTCTTAAAATGGTAAGTGTTTGAGCACGTGTTATATAATTTTTATTTAAAAGATGAGCGAAATTATTTGCGGCAGCAAACATCTCTATTAGCAGAATAACTCTAGTGGAACGCGAGGCCTGGTCGACTCTACGCTACTGCGCGGTACCGCTCGTGGCCATCTTTACTAAGCAGACAGGAAAGACGCGGTCTAAAATAAATTCCAGGTGCTATTTTAAAAATATTTATCATAGTGGATATTAAAACCCATGAATCCACAATAAACATGTGCCCCACTTCAGAAATAACACATGCACATACAAAAGAATTTAAAAATATTTTATACATTTGTATCTATACTATGCTTTGTTTTCGAACTTTATATGCGAACAGACGATTTCCAAAGTATAGAAATCAGTACACAGAGTTAGGGAGTCTTTATTCCAGAAGAACACAATACAAATCCTTATAATTAGGGCTCGGCGCATGACTCGGTTATTTGGTTAATCGATTAATCGACTAGTCAATAGTCACGGTTTCCAAATTTCAATTAGTTCATTAACCGATTATTCTAGTAATCGACTAATCTACCAATTAAACAGTCGACTAGTAATAGTCGACTAATTTACTAACAGGAGCCGATATTACTGGTCCTGCGCATTCGAGATTAGAGTTCTTTATTACTTGTTTCTGTCGCGGTTCTCATTCCTCTTGTGTGAATCATATATTTGGGTGATTACCCGACTCGTCTTTTGTTATTTCTTTGGACTTTAGGTCGCAGTTGGGTACTTTAATAATACGCGCGTTTGTATATCATTCATCTTGTTCGTGCTGTATTTTATTAATGTTAGGCATAATCGATATATTTCAATAATCGAATGAATCGAAATAATCGTTTAAAATAATCCAAAGATCATACGAAATTTACTAACGATTTCGATTATTTGACAGAATCCGAGTGACGAGTGAATTATTTCGAAACCTCGAAGTTTCGAATACAGATCTCGAATCGTAATCCGTTTGTGTGCTCCTGCGCAGTCGAAACGAATAATGAATGATTTCTGAACCATAATCGAATGATCGATTATTCGGGTATAATCGATATATCTCGATTATATCATTCATAATCGCCCAACACCAGAAATAACTTTAATTGGAAAAAAGTTGAGGTGCGAAACGTTAGATGTGTGTACGTTTCTTGATTCTCGTTACAAAAACGTAGAAAGGAGTTTTGGACTCTCTGCACAAAAAGACACATGGAAAATGTGATTAAAAATATTTCTACCCAAGATGTATCGTATTCTCAACCAGAAGTAAGCTGTAGTAAGGCTGCTGTAGACATTTTGTTTCTCGAGAATGCACAAAACAAGGAGATACAAAGTTAATAGTTGATAAGTACTGCGAAGAAAGATCTATAGACAAAAGCCGGTGTCCCCTTCAGTGTTGGATTAAAAACGAATGTCGCTTTCCGTCGTTGGCCCTATTAGCTAAAAAATATTTAGCAATACCTGCGATTTCCATACCGGCAGAGAGAGTGTTTTCTACAGCTACAAACATTGTAAACGCAAAGAGAAGTTGCAAGGAAAAACGGTGGACGCATTAGTTCTTTAGAATAACAATTTAGAAGTATTACAAAGTTAGAATGTAAATAAAATGTATATAATTATAAAAATTACGGTTTCTTTGTTCACATACGTATCCCGCTTTTCTGTCTCCGTAAGATCCATGGTACATTTCTATATAAACAACTTTTTCTGTAATTAACTAAAAACAACTAATGACCATCTTTACTTTCAATTTTCAATTCAGATTAATCGATTAATTTAATACTCGCCATTAGTCGACTAATTGATTAACCACCGTTGGTGGACTAATCGGTATTACTTGATTAATCGGTTACATCGGTTAATGACTATTTTGTATTTCGACTAGTCGACTACGGTTACCAGTAAAAGTCCGAGCACTACTTGTAATATATCTTGATTTTGTTTGGAAAATCAAGAAGCCACTTTTTTCCTATTTTACTTGATACATACAGCGCTCTAGTTTTTGTTTAGATACTCATAATTATGACGTATTAGTTATCTTATCAGCTTTGAACAAAATGTTTGGTACAAATATTTTTAACCCGATAATAAACAAAATGTAAAATATCATCAAACAGTAAAGTTGAAATACTATTAAAGGGTACCAAAGTGGTATACAAAAATGTTTTTCTTCAAGAGGAGAATACATATACCGGCCGCTTGGAAACGACCCGAACGCAATAGTTGAATGCTGCACTACGAAACTTGGATAAGCAGCATTTTCCTTATCAAAGTGCGAGAGAGTCATCAATAAATCGGGCACAATCGGTCTTCGCAACAGAATCGGATCAGTAGCATGGGCCGCGGATTATAAATAGTGTATATGTGACTTACAGCCGACAAAAGTGACATTTTGAAATATTCCACTGTTAAAAATAAAAGCTGACGCAATAAAAATGTTTGGTAAATAAAAGGAATATATGTAGACGTTGAAGTGTTTTTATTGTCATTAAATTTTTCTTTGTTTGAAAACGGCATTTGTTCGTAAAAAGTGAACAAAGTAGTTTCTTCAAAAATCTGTTGAATTTAGTACCGAAACAATACATAATAATATAATAAATAAACTAATTTCCAAACAGTGTGGGTAGGATTGGTGAAAAACTTGCACCATCAGGTATGTTTCCGCATTTGTCTCAGTGATGGTTGTTCGCTGTGATGAAAACATATTTTTATATTTCGAGAAAGACCGTTCAACATCTATGGAAGTAACATAGGCATAATTAAAATAATCCTTAGAGTTAGTCAATGAATCTGTAGGTACATCACCACACATTTGTCTTAATCTCGTATAATAGGATTTTTTTCTTAAACACTGTCGAACTTTGCTATAACGCGACCGTTTTTAGCGTCGTTTATACCGTGTAGCAATATATTAACTTTGTCCCGATTTGCATTGATTCTACTAACGACAACCCAGCATTTTGCAATTTTTCTATTGCGTCTAGTAATCGCTTATAATTGTTGCTAATACCTTTTAAATCTGTTTCAACAGGAATATCTAGAAATCCTTTCTGGCTCTTCTTAATAGCTGTAGCTTCGTCAGGGTCGAATTGTAAAATCACAGATTTTACTTCTTGGAAATGTTCAGAATAATAAAAACTCACTTGCAACCATGTTCCCCAGCGCATAAGAAGCGGCTGCGGTGGTTCGCGAATACCGGGACAAAGCCTATGAAATGCCCGAATCCGTTTGGGAAATTTGAGAAACCCTTTTTTTGTATTTGCTATTAATGCTTTCACTTTTGAGCAATATTCTCGCATAATTTGTGCCACAAGATGTAAAGCATGAACTTTACACCTAACGTGTAAAGGTCCCTCACACTTTTTTTTAAGAGAACGGCCTACACTACACATTGTCGCTGCTCCATCGCTCATAAACATCAACAATTGACTAGTTGGCACTTGAAATTGTTGTAACGTAATTGCTTCGCCAATACACTTGTTTAGTCTTTTGCTTGTTAATAAGATTGCAAATTTCGGTTTAACAGGATCTAGTATCCGTACTATAATATTCAAAATAGATCTTTTTTACAATCTGTCGTCTCACCAAGACATAGCCACAGCTGTTTATCTTTTAATTCTGTTTTGATCCTATTTTCGATATCTTTACGTATACTTGGTACCTCTTTCGGTAACGCTATCCGTAATGGTAAGTCCCAGTCGGAAGTATGGAGTAAGCAAAGCGGTAGACCACAAATGGTTTATTGAGTTAGAGTTTTGTTAAATGGTAAAAGGCATTGTTAATTCTTATATTTATAAGGTTATTTAGTTCGAATGAATAGAGTTGCTTGTTCATTGAAGCTGAAAATCGTAGTTTATTAATTCTAAGGCTGTTTTTTTTTGTTCTTTCAAGTGCGACGGATTAACTACAAAGCAAATAAATGCCCATGTATGTATTGCACATACCCGATCGAATCGTCGATTTCCACACGGTATAGTATCCGTTCAAGAATTACCAATTATCTTTTAGAGATGTTAGAGAATTACAAAACAAAGACCAACAAATGTTTGTTGAAAACTACCTTACTTCAAACAGGCTTAAAAGTCCCTCATTTGAGCTGTGTAGAAATTCACATACAGTAACGTAGTTACATAATAAAGTTGTTAGCAAAACTACTTACAAAAGGTATTAGTCGAAAAAAGCATTGGTACTTAAATACAGAATAACTCGAATGCAACATTATTTTCTGGCGATCTCATAAAATTACTACTCATTTTAGTTTCAAAATAGTGTACTAGAAAACAAGCTTGATGAGAGGGCATTTTAACGCACGTGTCCAAAACTTGAAAAACGAGTCAAAGGCGAGTTTTTCAAACGAACAAGTGTAACAAAATGCATTACGAAACGAGTTTTCCATGCTACTTTTTCTATTATGCATTCCTATGACAAAAAAAAATCTTTTTATTACCTATTTTTTATCAGCTACTGGCGACACAAGTTTAGACTTGTGCGATATAAAGACTGGTCACATTGACATTGAATTAGGGTTTGTTACACTGATGTTGTTTAAATTTAAAAACTGCCGTTGCAATATTGCAATTATATTTTGTTTGTATTTGAAAGTACATATACAATATTGAATATAAAAATATAAATGGTACTACACTGAACTGCGAAAAATAACAAAAAGAATTGTTGGTAACTTATTACTAGAGTAACCAAAACTTACGGACTCGCATAGGCGTCGGTATTACGGGTTAATATAAGAATACGAAAAATTCATAAATAAACTTACTTACTAATTATTCAACAAATTAGAGGCATCAGGATGTGAACTACTGTAAACTTGCATCATTGCATATGTTTCCACAGTTACTTCTTTAAACCTTGTGCGTCGACAAGAAAAAATATTCTTATACATAGAAAACGATCTCTCCACATCTAAGGAAGTTACATTTGCATGTAGAAACTGTTTTTCAAAATCACTTAAAAGTTCACTATTCTTACACTTATTATAAACGGCCTCTAAAGTATTAAAATCGGGATTTTTCCTTAAAACATCTGCCAACTTTTGACTAGCCCATAACCTGGCGTATCATTTAATGTGTGTAATTTATTTTTTACACTCTCCACTATGTCTAATGATTCCTGCAATGACAATTCAGTACATTGTAGTTTTCTGATGGCATCTAGTAATACTGTATAATTGGTACATATTGTTGTTAAATCTTCTAAAAGTTGAGGAATTTGAAATTCTCTTTGACTTTCTCTAATTGCTTTGGATTCATTCCGATTAAATTGCATTATAACTGATTGAATTTGTTGAAAATGGATCAATAGTAAGAAGCTGCTGTTAGCCAATACCCCATCGCGTTAAAATTGGTTCAGAGGTTCTGGAATACCTTGGACAAAATTTACGAAATCCTTTTAAACGTTTAGGAGATTTACGAAACACTGCTTTAGTACTTCAATCATCCGATCAACGTTTCCGTAATGTTGTCGAACAACTCACCAACTAAATGCAAAGCATGCACACGCAGGTTATATGTATTAAGTTAGGAAATATATGTTTTAAGGATCGCCCAACACTTAACATCGTTGCTGCACTATCTGTCACAATCATTACAACTTGACCTTGGGCAATTTTAAATTTTTTCAAAGCGTTCATTATCACTTTTTGAATATTTTCCGCGGTACATTGTTGAACACGTTTGCAAGCTAACAAATATCGAGATGCTGTGTTCTCGCTAGATAAAACGCGAGCTATTACATTCACAATACTGTTTTTCTTTATATCGGTCGTCTCGTCCACGGTAATCATATTTTTTGGAACACAAATCACGTTTACACACATTTTCTAGCATCTCTTTCATTCGCGGCAAATGATCCTGTAATTGTGTTTGTGAGGGTAATGGGTACTTTGGAACGTATTGTTGCCAAAACGTTTTAAAAGCTACTTTTCTCACCAACGACAAATGAATATTACAAGAGGTAAACATAATTAATAAATGTATGAGGAATAGTGTATAAGGTATTTCAGTTCTTGCATTTCCCATATGCTTAATACCATTGACATGCCTCTGGCAATCAGTTCTGTCCAATGCAGCCAAACGAACATTGCATATTAAGCAAAAAACTGCACTACCGTCATATTTTAAATGGGGAAAAAGTGACACATACTTTGTACATTAGTAGCAAATCTATTACGAGGCATTGTTTTCTTAGGTATGTAAATATTAGTTCTATATGAAACGATACACTAATTATGTACTTGGTATAATACTACAACACACAAAAAACACCAGCTATATTTTCAAAAGCGACGCGTAAGTACATAACCTTGACCGTTCGACTAATCTCTGCAACAGCTCAACCGGTACTAAAACTAAATCTCTCTCAGCGCTGTTTAACATGATTTATATTCAAGGTCGACACTACATGCCTGCTTCTCTACCGGTTTAGTTTATTTATGAATTTTTCGTATTCTTATATTAACCCGTAATACCGACGCCTATGCGAGTCCGCAAGTTTAGGTTACTCTACTTATTACCTAGTAAATCACGTGAAGTGTATGAAAAAGAATAACGTTTCAATCCCTGGTGTATACAGAATAATGTTTGAACAGTGTCTGAGAACATTTTGTTGGCATTTTCAAATGCAAAGAAAAACAAAGAGGTCTATCACTTTATGGTCGATGTACTTCATGTTGTGTTCATGTCTTAATCTTAACAAGAATGTAGAGATATCAAAATACTCTAAATTGCATTTGTGAAACGTTTATCAGTAGGTTACGAACTAAAGAAGTCTAAAATATTATAAATGGAAGCAACTAATGAATTTATTGAGAAAGTTGATAACAATAATTATAATAATCAAAGTCATAATTAAGTAAATATACGTAATTAACATAAGTTATGCTTTTGCACTATTATATATACGTATATACTAATTTGTATTAAGCACGTTTGTGTACTTCAGATTTCATAACATTAATTAAAAAAGATGCTTAGCCTAGTTGTCATGTCATTTGTGTGTGTGTCATTGACATCAATGTGTTGCGTATCATAATGAAGTTCAAGTAGGTGCTAGAACCAGAAAGCTCCAGTTTGGCAAATTTGCGGGAAATCAAAAAAAATGTTTGAAAAATATCAGATCTATTACATGGCCTTTATGACTCGTTTCTGAAAATGCAGGTATCCTTCTTTTTCTTCTTTAAAAAGAGAACTTGTTGGTTTTTGTTCCTCGCTAAAAATATATGTCCCAAGTCATACATATTAGCAGTTTTGTGTGATATTTTACACAGAGAAGAATTTGTTTTGTTATTTTAAAGCTGTCTGGTTTTTGCTTAGAAACAATCTAACACGTCTGGTGATTTTTTAAGATTCTATTTCACATACAATTACAAATAAAAATTATTTTCTTAAAAAAAAACATGCAAGGCAGTGTTTAAAAAAAAGGTACTATTCGCTTCCATCATTTGTTTCCGATGTTTGGCTTTCGTCAACTTCTGCAGTAACCAGTTTTTGGTAATACCAAATTTCAACCGCTCCAACATATTGTGTAACCAGCTCTAGATTTTTTTACTTTTCTTTTCTGAGAGACACAGGAGTTTATGGTCCGGTCCCGGAAACATCGGCTTTGAGATCAAATGATTCAGACACAAAACTATTTGCCATTTCAGACACATAACACTTTGTTTGTGTTGTTCTCTAAACTCTATTATTTTGTATTTTGAAATTGAAATTTTTGGTCTTCATTATTTTTTATATTATTCTTCTCGAAAAAAAGGACAATTTTTTCTTTGTAATTTAAAATTATCTCTTGTATGAGTTCTTTAACGAAAAATTTCTTACTGGTATTTTCTATAATTTTAGAAGCAAGAACCATACAGGTCCAGGAGCTGCCTTATTCTTGCAGAAAACAAAAAGTGAACCAGTTCCAAATAAATAGCTAGCGCCCGTACGTTTAATAGAAGCTAGCTGATTCTTGCAACGTCTATTTTTACGTCAAACCCAATAAAAACCTAATTTTGGCAAAAAGTGGAGCTGCCTGGGTATTGCACCCACCCCTTCAATTCCTTATTGATATTAAAATATTGGGTCACACGTAAAAGACTTAATAGCTTTTATGGCACAGTCACATTGTGATTAATTCTAGAGTGTTTATGTTCTTTTTGACACTCACGCGCTTGGGTATACATTATTTCGGTATTCTGTATAAATTGTTACTCTGCGAATTCCGAACACAATTTAGTAGCAAGATCTCAGTACAAATGTTTCTAAAAATACTCCTGATTCGTATGGATTTGCTGCCTGTAATTCTTTTTGCCTTCAAAACCTCTATTTTACTTATGTAAATCAACAAATAGTGATGTTATCTTCTAATATTATCTAATATTTATCTTGTCCATAAATCTTATGTTGTAGTAGTATAGTAATGAGAATTTGAAACCAGAAACAGGTCCCGGAATTCTTCTGATAGCCATTTCTAACTGCAATTCGGAAATAGTACGAGCAGTAGTCAAAATTTGGAACTGCTTTTGTGTGGTAAGCAACATTAAGCCGGAATGAATTTTAAATGGTGTTTCCTTAACATTGGCATAACTCTCGGCTATTTCTAACGTAAAAATGTGTAATAAACTATTATTTATTCGCAGAAATATGTTGCTATTGATTTACAGTTTCTAGAAATAAAATTCAAGGGTTTGAACTGAAAACCAATCTCATTTAACTCACTAACAATAAGAAGTCTTCCATTTAAACCTCTATACTTCATTCCATTTAAGAAACCAGTGGTTGTTGTCTCAGCTAAGAGCAGTTTAAACTGTAAAATATATTAGAGATTTGATGTATGTTTGGTTACATATATAGCTACCCAGTAATTTATGATTTTGTAATTTTCATTTCACAAAGTTGAAATATAGCACAATATTAATTGTTAACAATTTACTACAATATAAGATTCAAATTTAAAATACAATTCTACAAAGAACTGACTTTTAAGAACAATTTGACAAATGCATTAATCACAAAATGCAAAACTTCAAATTACTCGAATCTACTACGCCGCTAATAACTTAATACATAAACCAAAACAATGTTATATGCAACCAATCTTACATTTACATTTTTATGTTGTGTTAGTGTTATTAAACCTTTCGTACTAGCCAATCAGAAGTGAGAAAAATGTTACCCTATCTAAATGAACACTGTTTTCTTAAATGGAATGGAGTATAGGTCACCCATAAGTTTTGACACTGACCGCGTACATTACTTCAAAATACTTATAATTACTTGATTCGCCTTATTGAGCTAAATATTTTAAATCGCGTAGAAGAATCTCATCGGCACATAGCTGCTATTTCTCTAGCTATGCAATTTCGATGTCATCACATACGCAAAGGCACACCGAATGCGAGTATACATTCAAAGGCAGCACAAATTTTCAATGTATGCGGGGCATTTTTCAATTACTACGTACTTTCGACAGGCTTTCGCCGAAGTATGCGCTGAAATATTCAAACAATCTAGCGGAAAGATAAAGTTTCGACGGTACAAACGAATACCGGATGTCAGTTCGCTATCGCCGGTAATCGGCTAGTGAAGATAGTAAATCTCTATTAGGTCAATTATGAAGTAGTAAATGAATTTGGGCACGCCGCTCTTTTTTCAACCTAGCAGTTCCAACGATGCGTGCATCCGAGAGTCCGTCGAATGAAAAATTCACAGCCAATGGAGCGCAAAATGTACGAGATACATTCAAAATTTTCTCCGACAATTTGCTTCACGATTTATGTGCGGACGCATCACGAACCCGTACCGAGTGGAATTCTATTAGCATCGATAAGAAATTTACTACTGACGGCGATTCTATTAACTATTTATGGCAGCAAGCGTTTTACATGAACGTGATGCAGTCGACCTTCTAAACTGGGACATAAATTCACGTATGAATTCGTATGTAAGTGTGTACATAAATGACTGCTAATGCTATCAATTTAACAAAGTTCAGCAAGTTTGCGTCACTAGATGATAGGAATGTAATTCTGATTAGGGTTAGAGAATTGCGATTGACTATTTAACGGTAGGATTAGTAATTCCAATTTTGGATTTCATAGGATTACTAGTTTCATGAATTAATTACAGGTAGTTCTAATTAACCGGCAAGTATGGAATTTCAAAGACTAATTGTCCCATCTGTGAAATGAACTGAAACTATGATTTGATAAGATCTTATAAAACTGGGAGGCCCTGGCATTGGCGCCGGAATACACAAACAAAATGGCAATATTTATAATTTTTAAAATGTTAAAAACAGCAAACTTTAATCGTGGTTATTGTTGCCAGGGGGTGGCGGCTCTTGGAATTCAACGAGAAAACTATTTTGGCTCCTCTCGTAGATATACCGCAAACTAACCTATACCTATCTCTTACATAATTGGTTTGTAACTAGGGTTTCAAAGTTTGTAACATGTTTGTAACCATAGTAACTGTGGTTGAAAATGTAATTCGCCAAGTTCATGCCGCGTTCCTGTTTAGTTTTGGACGTTTGTCTGTATTATGGTCTGTATTTGTCAGTGAATTATAGTGGATTTCTTCATTTCATACTCGTTTAGTTCTGTTGCTTGAAGTTTTCGTTTAAAAATCGGTCCTTTCAAAGCTGCCTGCACGAACAAATTTTACAATTACAAGAATTACAACACAGCAATAGGTGCGTTTATTGTTTATCGTATTTGTAAATTATATTACTTAAAAATATGTTTATTTGTAGTACTATCGTCATAGACCCCAATTTAATGGGCCAGCAAGTTTTTTAAACGTCTACGGAAATTCGCAATGCAATATGTTCGCTTTAACGTGGACAATGTATTTCCTCTATTGAAAAACGCACTACATCGAAGGCCACTCATACACCCTATAAGTACTGTGTCATATCTAGTCTTGAATCCTGCTAATAAATGTATATGCAAATGAAAACTTGTGGTTTGTGCTTTAATGTTTGTGTTAAGTACAGGATTTGACAAAAATTGAGGGAGAAGAAAATTTTAAAGAGGTAGACCGCGTATTCTACTGGTAGTTTCCGGTATGTTTACGAGAGGTGCCAAAATACGGGACCACGTCCATGGCCAGAGTTGCCCTTCTATCTAAGTTATTCTATGGTTGGAACTACGAGGGTGTATCAAATATAAACGGGACTGATTTTCTTAAAAATTCCGGAGGGCTTCTAAACCTGGAAGGGGTTGACGCGCAGGTAGTTTGCACCGTTAGGGAGAGGGAAGAACCGACCGCAACTCTCTCGGGTCCCTTTAGTATCAGAAGAAACCATCAGCGAGAAAGAAGTGTATATCTCCATGGAGCAGCGGATTATCATCAAGTTTTTGGCCAAGGAGAGGGTGAACCAAACCGAAATTTTACGACGATTACAGGCACAGTTCGGGGATAACACCTTGTCAAGAACCCGTGTGTTTGCATGGCACCAAAAAATTTCTGGAGTGCGTGAAAAGGTCGAGAACGAGTGTCATGATCGCCGCCCAAAAACATGCCTCATGTGGCTAACGCCACGATGCAAAAAGTGGATGCATTAGGATGGGAAACCCTGGAACATCCACCCTATAGTCCAGACTTGTCGCCTTGTGACTTCCATCTTTTTGGACCCCTCAAAGAAGCGCTTGAAGGCCAGCGTTTAAACGACAACGAAGCGGTGGAAGCGTTTGTACTCCAATGGCTACACGAACGTCCAGAGAGTTTTTACGATGATGGAATAAAAAAACTCCCAATCCGACCGAGAAAATGTATTTCTAGGGCGGGAGAATATGTAGAAAAATTATATATGTATATTTGTAAGCTTAGTTAAGTAAAGTTAGAATTTTTTAAAAACGAGACCCGTTTATATTTAATACACCCTCGTACAATATGATTATGAAAAAACGTCATCGAGAGGCCCACATTTTCTTATAATTTTTTTCTTTTGTTGGTTAAAACTACATTGGACAGTTAAATTTTGCTTAAATTATATCAAGATTAAAACTTGAAATTACGTTTGACATATTTGACAGTAATTATGCAAATGAGTTTCCGTTTAAAACGTAAATGGCTAATGTGGTAATCTAAGTCAATAACAATAAAGCTAGCAGAATAAAAAAATATTTCCTAGTAAAAGTAAAAGAAAAATGTAGCAAACCGGTGTTGTTGTCTTTTGCTCCTCGTTGTTCAGGCTTTGCGTCGTTTTGCTCCGTTGGGGTATTTTTCTTTTCAACTTTCAATCTCGCTGCTGAGTAACCAGGCAGGTGGTAGAATGTAGATCTGTGCAATGCGTTACAGCGCAGCTCCCCCACCATAACGTCTGATTTATTCTCCCGCCAAATGCGAGTTGCGCAGCATCATTCGTTTTTTAGAGACAGAAAGGAATGGTGCAGCAAAATTTATCGCAGAATGTGCCTGTCTTCTGGAATTGTTTTGACTCATGATAACGCACGACCGAATACTACTGCAGTAACAGTAATGGGAAGCGTTCGATCACTAGACTTACACCCCAGACTAAGTGACTTTCATCTTTTTCGACAACTGAAGACAGGTCTGGGAGGACAGCGCTTCCACAACAACAAAGTGTTTCAAGACGCTGTGGAGACCTATCTGAACACGTTACGAACACGTCAGCAGTAGCCTTCTATGGAAAGGGCATCTGGAAACTCGTTGGCCGGTGTAACAAATGTCTCAATCTTTGCGATGATTATATTAAAAAGTAATTTTGATTGTACTTGACTTCTAAAATTATTTTATGCATACTCGTATTTATGTTATACCCCATCGGGCGTCGAAAAACAAAACCCCCTGTATTACTACTCGGATTATGTCCATTGTAAGTTGTCCTCTTACTAGTTCAGTGGAAACTAGCCGCGAAAGCCTACACTCAACTAAATTCCGCTTTGTTTATTATTATTTTAACTTCGCAGTTATTGGGAATCACTAAAGAAACAATTCTAAAATGCCGACATTTCAAAACTGTTTCTGTTTCAGAAGTAATCTTTAATGTATGGAAGTATGAAAAAATGCAAAAAAAATACATATGATCAAATCAGAAAAATGTACTTTATCTTTATTTAACACTGTGGATGCCAAACAGGAAGACTTGGGGCTCAAATTAAATTAAATGGTATCCAAACTGGTTTTGTGATAGGTGGGCCTATAGACTGCATGCAGGTCTAAGACGAAATTCTAGGAAGACCCATAAATGCAAAAAATGCAATACCAAGGAATCGGTACCTAAAAAATCACTTCCTTAGCTAGAACTAAAATGTCGTACTCATTTAAACTGTTATAAACATTTCATACAAACCCCACATTGAGACAAACTAAATTAAATTAACCCCCTTCTTGTTCATACCAAGCATAAGCGAGCTCTAGCACTCTTATTAAGTTGCTCCTAGACAAGTGGAAAAACCTCCGCATATTAGGCAACTTTCCTCTGTCCCTTTAAAAATCACTTCTTTCGGCATAGCACAGAATAATAAACTAAAGCCTTTTTTCATTTAGCTAAACTAGTATGTTTTAACAGAGAATCATTTTTAATGTAAATGTGCTTTACATCTGCAACTTGCCAGTTGATTCTAGTTAGATCTACTATATTAATTTACAAGTATATTACCGTGTTATGACAAGAAGTCGTATACGTCATTGAAGTTACGACTGTGTGTCTCAGCACGGCAGTGTAGTTACGGCATCATAGCTGTGCAATTTATAACCACGTTATTAGTTTAATTTCCACCGTAAAGTAAGCATTTTATCTGTCTGCACAAATAAAAATCTGAAGGGTTTAAATTAGGTGATAATCTTATAATTAAAGACATCAGAACTTAGGATTTTCTTACAACCGTTTTAAGTTTTGGAGTCTTTAAAGATAACAATACAAGTATAAAATAAATAACACACACAAATCATTTAAAAAGTACAACGAAAGAAGGGAATACTAGAGGATGTACAATTAACTATGACAATACACTGAAACTGTTGAGCCTACGCAAAAGTAAAAATAGAAAAAACAGTAATAACACATGATCCTAAGTGATATCCTAAGTAAACTGACCGATATTATCTGAAAGCGTTGACATCCATGATATACAGTAACTCAGCACTAGGCAACGGTGATGATGTAACCAAGTGATGTCAAGTTGCAGATGTGTATACTGCGAATTCGAATTTATTTGTTATAATTCAGACACCGCAGCTCTCACAATTAGACAGTACAATAAATTGGCACACAAATTTTATTTCTTTTTAAGAATGTCATTCGTTTAAAAATTTCTTCTCGGTCTTAATCCAGCCTGTGTCTAGGAATCCGCTATAATATTTAATGTAAGCTGTTCTGTCGGCATTCTGGTGAAAGGCTTATTTCTCAAGCTTTTAATTTGGAAGTACATGTTGACATCCAAAATCGGTCTAATACTAGGAGTAATACCGTCTACAATGCGATGTTACATGAGTCATTACGTACATTTTATATGAGTCCAAGTTTTTTTATGGCTTTTATGAATGTGTCATTGCTTCTATAAAAACCGAAATGAAAATGGCATAATTTGGTAAACCCTATACTGAATTTTTTTAATGCAACACTATTTATTCGCAGCAATTTTAAATGTTATTTACAAAATTAAAATCGGTTGAGAAATGACAGAGATAAACGTTTGTGAAGATACCACTGTAAAACCAGAAACAGCACCAACAAGACATCTAGCGTGCCATGACTGACGGAAGAATAAGCAAAATCGCAAAACTTCCTAACGAATAGACGCCGTTAGTGTGTGGTTTTGTTGATAATGGGTTTCACGAAGCAAGAAGAATCGTTAATTCAAACAAGACCAAGTTTTAGAACACAGTTTATTAAAAATCGGCCGTCTGCAAATACCATAAAAGCTTGGTATAAGAAATTTCGAGAGACTGCATCAATTTCTAGGAAGAAGAGAACCCACGATCCCAACTTATTTTTAAACCAGATTTTAGCTGTATAGGAACTGATTCAAGGAAATCACAAAATGTCAATCCAAAAAATGGCATCCCACCTAAAGTTGAATTGGTTTTCAGAATACTGAAGGTATTAAAACTGAAACCATATAAACTTCAACGTTTGCAAACGCTTAAGGAAACGGACTACCGGAACAAAATGTTGATGACATGTGGCGATGATTAAGTCAGATGAGGCTACTTTTCATTTGAACAGTTGAATAATCGTCATAATTGCAGGATTTGAAGTCAAGAAAACCCGAGATTATTTGAGGAGCACGAAAGGTATTCTCCCAAAGTTAGTGTTTGGTGCGGTATTTCTCGCGAAAAAAATTACGGGCCTTTTACCGTAAATACAGTTTTCGGCAATAATTACATGGACATGTTAAAAAACTTCTTCTATCCACAATTAGAACAAGATGGCGTTTTAGAGAATCCCTATTTTTTCTTTCAACAACATGAGGTTCCTTCCCATTTCTCTAATATCGCTAGATTCTGCTTCAGCAAAATTTAGTAATAATTGGATTGTTAGAGGTAGGCCAATAGAATGGGCGTCTTGATCTCCAGACCTTAGTTCTCGATTTTTTTTCTGTGGGGTTGTTAAGGAAAGAGCTTATAATCCACTTCCGGAAAACATCTCTGATCTAAAACGCAATATTCAGAATGTTATTGAAAATATTCCAGTGGAAATACTAAATATAGCACTAGATAATTTTCTGGTGAGATTGAATACCTGCATACAGGAAAACGGCAGGCGCATTGAAAAATTGGTATATGGCCTTTTGTTTATCAAGAACCGGCTAAGCGACACTCGAAAAATAGACCTAAAGGAACTTTGGTAAAGTCCGTCAATTCAGCAGAATGTAGAAAAATGATTCTTGAGAACATCATTCCGGCAATCAAGTTAAAGTTTCCCATAAGTCATAAGCAAAAACCGATATTTATACAACAGGACAATGCAAAACCTCATGCTTGTGACAACGATGAAGAACTTCTGGATCATGGTTCTACAGATGGCTGGTCTATTCAGTTTAAATCACAACCACTAAACAGTCCCGATTTAAACGTTTTGGATCCTCGCTTTTTCAATTCCATACAATCTTTGCAACATAAAGCTTCGACAAAAACAGTTGACGAATTGATCGAATGTGTTGAAAAAGCCTTTGACGATTTAGACAGAGAGACCCTTGACAATGTTTTTCTAACATGGCAGACCTGTATGGAATCAATTATGTTGGTTGAAGGAGGAAATTCGTATAAGATTCCCCATCAATAAGGCCAAACTTCGGCGTGAAGGACGCTTACCATCTAGTTTAGTGTGTTCCGAACAAGCCGTAGACAAAGCTAGATCCCTCATCAATTTTTATTCATAATTATATTAAATAGTACACCAATTTAATAGGAGTATGTAATTGATTAAAATTGTAAATGTATACCATAAATTCGGACAAAAATAAATTCCAAATGTATACCATATTTTCGGACGGAGGGAGTACTTCACTACCGTGAAGGTGAAAAAATATTTTCTTTGTAACTCTGCAAACTATTATTACAGTTATTGAAAACCATTTGAAAGAAAACATAATTAACTACAGTTGTTACGGAATTAATTGGTTTCAAAAAACATTTCCGAAATTTCATAACTGGCATAAAATTTTCTTATAAGAAATAGAAATAAAAATAATCGGTTCCCACCAACCAAAAAAATAATTGAAAATTGGTTTTATGCATTTTAGATACAATTTAACACACAGAAAATAACACTACATAGAGATATCAATAAAAACTTATACGGGGTTTGGCAAAAGTAACGCATTAGTCTATCACTGTAAATATAAACTTTAGAAAAAAATGTTATTAACAAAATTTGTTTGACAAGTTATTTTCTATTATTTTCCACCATTTGTGAATTTGTTCTCAAATTACTTCTTATGGCATTAAAAAAAAAATTTTTTTAAATGATAGTAACATTTTTTGGCCGATTTGGAATCCTTATAAATGTCTTAATGTGGATATGTATTATTGTTTTCAATCCACGGTTTCGAGATTGGTTGTTAAATTTAGAGAAACGGGTGGTATTAAAGATATTCCTAAAGCCGACCACTAATGCGGTACGAATGCGGCTTTGTGGAACAATGATGGAAATATCTAATAATGATCCAAATTTTTTCAACAATATTTTATTTTCTGACGAAGCTACATTTTGTCTTAACGAAGCTACATAGGCATAACTGCCGTTATTGGTTAACCGAGAATCCGGATTGGATGATGGAACATCATACACAGCATCCCCAAAAGCTCAATGCGTAAGGTAACATTGTTGGGCAACGAATCTAGGTCCATATTTTTTATAAACACCCTGACAGGGGACGGTTACTTAAACTTAGTGCGTAACCACATTGTACCAGACATTTTGAATTTGTTTCCTAATGGTAATCAACCAGATATGCCAAACCGTGACCAATGGCTTCAACAAGATGGGGCTCCACCACAGTATGCAATTAATGTTCGACAGTACTTAGATACAATTTTTCCCGATCGTTGGATTGGACATCGGGGTTTTATTGAATGGCCCGCTAGATCGCCCGATTTAAACCCATTGGAATTTTTTCTGTGGGATCACTAAAAAATAAAAGTATAGGTACAAGGAGAAACCCCAAAACTTTAAAAAGATTTTAGAATGAAAATTAGGCATAAGATACAAGACATATCACTTAATGGGCTTCAAAATACTATTCGCATGTTTTGGAAACGTATAGGACACTGTGAGGCCATACAAGGACTTCAACCTGAGCATTTAATTTAATTGTTTAATTGTTGTATTTTTATTTCTTTCTCAATGTTTTTGTTATCTAACCCCAAGAAAACAATACATATCCACATTAAGAAATTTGTAAGAATTCCAAATCGACCAAAAAAATATTGCTATTATTTTTTAAAAATCACAGATGGCAGAAAATGGCTTGTGAAACAAATTTAATTAATAACATCTTTTTCTAAACTTTATATTTACAGAGATATTACACTAATGCGTTACTTTTCCCGAACTCTGTATATGGTTGAAATTAAACATAAATAAGATCACTTACATACAGTATCCTTAAGAAGAATTCATTGGCGTATAGAAGACGGTGAGAAGGAGAGGGGTTAGTGTTTGAAAGGAGAGTCACCTTCCATTAAAACTTCTGGGATATAACTATCTTTTTCTAGCATGTACACGGAAATTCTGCCGAATCTACATATATACTGAAATATCTTTCTCGGGGGTTTTTCTCAAATTTTGTTAAATTTTCTAATTTAATTTGAATAAACGATTCTTGTAGGTTCGGGGGTATCCCTAGATACCCTTACGGCAATTTTTGAATGAATTTCCAACTCAGTAAAATGAAATTAACGAATTTTAAGATTTGAAAAGTAACTAACCTTTAACTTTTGAACGAAGGAAACACTACAAGAAACTGCCTGCTCTGGATATTTAACCCTTTTCTCTTCTAATAAAGACTTTGAATACACAATCGAACACTTATATTGGGATTGGATTTAAGACACACTTTGATTCAACCAAGACCGAATAAAGACTTAATTGATGAAATAGTATTTGTTGTACCTTTCAATTTACGCTGTTGCTTATTCCAGACGATTTCTACATTAATTTGGACGAAATAAGTGAATATAAAAATTAACTAACAAGTAGATTTGTCCATGCTACCCCACACTCGTCATTATCTGGACCTATAATTAAATTATAATGTAATTGCTACAAGGATGGTTGGCTGAGCGGGAAAGGTAACGAAGAAATTTCCAATTTTCCCCGCAAGAGGGATATTTAGTTACCAACGAGTGGCCAGCCTGACATTTAGTCAGTACCGAAGTGACAACTGAGAGAAGTTGTTGTTGTCGTAGATACAACGTCAAACATAACAACTATCTAACGTCGGACCAAATTAAAAAAAAAAAACCGAGAAAGATATTTCAATACATATGTTGTGTAACCTGCATTTCGTATCTGGGAGCACCTTTCGGTTTCGGAAACAAAAATTCATAAAAATTTTCTTTCGTAACCCAAAAATACCGCAGTAAGATACTATCGTAAACCGAGGTACCACTGTATTCTGTTCATAACTTTACAATAGGTGTAAGGTGGTTTTCATGCATTAACCGATATACATATTTTAATGTTTCCGTAAACGTGTTGTGTAAGTTGCAAACTTCACCAACGCTAAAATACATTATTAAAGAACTAATTTGACTTCACTAAATTCTTGATTTACCTCGCAACTATGTTGCTACAGCATTTAATTTAATATAAACAACAACAGTTACGCTTGACTAGCACTAATTGGAATACCTGGTATGTGCATGTATGTACATGCACGAGAATCTAGAGCTATGAATAGTCACCACCTGAGACGCTCTAGGTAATAGGATCGGTACGTATTCATAACAAACATAACTGTAATAGCTTGAATAATAGGGATAAGAATATAAATGAAATAAACAGCATTCGCATCAGACGCAGATATACTCGGAATGTTTGCTGTGTAACTAAAAGCTAAACGCTCCAGTCCAATGCAGTACTATTACGAATACACATTTACAATTAGATAAAAAAAACTCCACGATGATATATGGTATGCATGGCTATCTGGTATGCCGAAGTTGACGCAACACGCCGACTCTCAATTATTTATATGCAGGTATTGCTGTCTCGTGTAACCGGTTTTTTATATTTAGGACAATGGAAAACATTTAAAGGTAGTATAGAAGGCAAGTGATGTCATCTACTTGCACAATATCCATTACCTACGTTTAACCTATTTTCTAATTCGGTTATCTAATACATATACATTAAAAAAGTGTTTTTTTTCTCTATAGTTATCCGTATCTACAAAATAATTGTATTGAAAGAACATGATTCCGTCCAGATTTTACGAAACTGATCATATCTTTCCTTATTTGGCTTCGTTACATGAATGCAACACTTTCTAGAAGTTACAGAGCACAGCATACATGTAAAAACGCTAATGAATAATGTCAAAAAGCTTCTACAAATTTAACTTGTTAGTAATGAACGATTAGCAGCGTCTTTGTTTATTTTTGACATCACTCCACCATAGCATGAAACATAGGGTATGGTACACTAATTTAAGCAAAAAAGAACAAAGGAAGAAGGGAAAAAGATAATCACGTTATCATCTGCATGGAAGCGAAAGGTATTTTTGGTGAATTATGAAAACAGCAAGGACGTTATTTGATTTAGATTCGATGCAGATAGTAAACTGTGGATCTGAATTGAAAAACAAAAAAGAGTTGGGATAAACAAGTTTCGACAAGATTTACTTCAAAATCTTTCGATAAAATTTAAAAGGTTTCAAGTTAATATGAAGCTGTTAAAACAATAAAGTGACAAACATCATTAAATAAATCTATTTGGATCTTCAAACAACAAAATTATTAACCACGAAACAAGATTTAAAGAAAGAAATATTTGCTTTTGAATCAGATGCAGCTATGAGCCAGGATTTTGAAGAACGGACATCGAAGCATAACATTCTACCGAAGAACTTCAGTGAGCAGGTACAAGATTTATTATTTGGGCAAATAAACAAACAAATTATGAATGAAATGAAAATGAAATACAATTTTTAAAATTCAATAAAAATACTGCAACTCCTTAAGGGCATGCGCCCACTGGTGACTTTTGTCACACAACAGTTTCTGTAGCTGTCACCCTCTAAAATTCGGCCGCGCTAACGAATAGGTGACTGTCATGGTGACTTTTTAAAAATTTTCAATTAAGTTTTAAAATGGACTTCAACGAGACTGTGTGCGCTCTTTTAATTAAATATCGCAAAAAACATAAGAAAAAATATTACTGGGTTCATCAAGTTTAGAGTAATTGATTAATAAATTTAATTAGTAAATTTTACACCTTGCACGAGCAATTGAAGTATTATCCTAAGAAGTTTTTGGGACAGTATAGAAAGAGCATAAAAGCTTTGACACCTTCGATTACTCAAAATACTTTTTTTTCTAAGAATCAAACAAAATGTAAGTAATGCAGAAATAAATGCATATTTAAAATATATTATCAACACACACCTGTGATAAGAATAATGATGTTAACAAAATGTGAAAAAATAACACAAAAAATTCAATATAACCTCTCTCAAAGTGACAGTTACCCGTATGCGCATATGAGAGTGACAGTTTCGTCACGGGGAAGTTACCTGCTCAAGTAACAAAAAAATCACTCTACTGTCACGTTGCCTGGTGTGCGCATCTCCATGTTTTTAACGACTCATACTGGAGAGTGACAGATTATCGCGTGACAAAACTCACCAGTGGGCGCACATCCTAACACTAAAAATTGTTTAATTTTTCACTCGATTTCTATTCGATTTATTAATAAGTAGATCCTACATGTTTAAAATAATTTATAAAACGCTAAACCTGAATAAGTAAATAATTTTATACCGACTCGCATAACAATATATTTATTCCTATCCACTATCTAGTGGTACAATTGGTGTTTCGACTACTTGCTGCACAAGGCAGTACTTTTGTGTGTTAGGGAGTACAGCCTCAATACCTTACACGCATACGCTCTATCGTTCTGTAGTTGTTCTGGAATTTGTTAATATTGTCGACTACGACGTACGTAGATAACTTTTCAGAACTGTAACTTCAACTTACGTAACTGTAACTAGAATTGTAGAGAACCGTTTGGAACGTTATCACTTAATAAATAATTTTTAGATTAATTGAACTAATATTTCAAATAATTTCTATTTTTAGTTAATTTTTTGCAGCGTGTCGTTCGAATGGGGGTCATTTCGGGTGGCTGTTACATTTTTTGTTTAAATTTTTACTCTCATTACTGCACAAATAGTTTAGGGGAAAGGCCACCATTTACCAATAGATCTTTAAATATAAAATGTTAAACAAGAAAAGAGCGTGGGAAGAAAAGTGGAATTGTAACTTCAATCATATAAAGCCACACAAGAACAACGAAAACTGGTAAAAAAGAACAATGAACGGGTTGCAAATATGAAGAGATTAAAGAAGAAAAACCTCAAAAATAAATACAAGAAAAGGAAAAACTTTAGCGAAACGGAAATATAAATAAAACTAGAAGAAAGTTTAAAAAAGAGTAAGTATTTTTTTCCACTTGAAAATCAAACTATACTAACTGCATTGTAGGCTTCGTCAAAGACCGGATCCACTGCAACATTTATAAGGGATGGTTCGACGAAAATTGTACTACTGATCTTGATGAGGAATGATATCTTTTACGACTGTGTTTGCAACATTAGAAGTTTTCACACAGATATTATTGTTCGTAAAATAGTCAATTTCGCAGCATTGGTGTTCGCTGTAACGAGGGTTTACTGTAGTACGATAAAGTAGGTAGAGTCCGTTTACTTTCGGAAGACACCAGCGCAAAGACGCATTTTAGGATTAAAAAGAGAAGTTGGTGCTAACCGAGAGAAATAGCTATGTATTTCTTACCTACAGTAAGACCACAAACATTACCTCATTTCGGCATCAGTTGTTGATGTGTTGTCGTTGAATTCGTTTCGTGCTCTCTACTTTTAATATTGTTATTGGCGTACTATTTATTAAAAAATCAGTTTTTCTCAAAACTATTTTGAATTAGGGGTAATATTCTACTGTAAGTATTTTGTTTTAAACAGATTTTAATTAAGTTGTATTAAATAATTAAGTTACAGGTGAGAATGTCCGAATCATCGAACATCGCTTAGAAGAGACAAGTTTTGCATGAGCAATCACGAAACATTGTTTTTAATGTCTACAACTATTTTAAAAAATATAAGACAGAAGGTATGATAATATTTTTTTTAAGTATTTTTAATACTATTTTTACATATTCATATATCAGTGAAGTCATTATGTTTGTTTACAGGTAAAATTTTAAATATTGTTAGTGAAGCTACGGGAATATCTAAAAGTACTGTTGCCAGAATTATTCGAAAGAGTAATTCTGTTGAAACAGAGCAAAGTGGCAGTTCAAAAGACAATGTTGTAAGACATTCACCAAAATCTACTGTGGATAATGCTGGGGAAGCAGTTTTACGTCAGGTTATTCACAATTTTCACATAACTGACAAACAGAGGCCTACATTAAATGCTGTATATAATAAAATACAGTCAGATGATACCATTGGTTTTGTAGGCAAGCGCAGCTCTTTAAGAAAGTGAATATTCAAATTAGGATTTAGTTACGTACTAATATTCAAATTTATTATTATTTTAGTAATTAATATATTTATCAAATAACAGGTGGAAGAAGACTACTGATAACCGAAAGCTATTGATGGAAAGATCAAATATACGTGAGCTAAGATCCTCATATATCCGAAATGTTACAAACTATCGGTTACAAGGTCGACCAATCGTGTATACAGGTGAAGCAAAATAAATTTTTATTTGATGTTGAAAAACTAAAGTATTGTATCTTAGACGAAACATACCTCCATGAGAGTCACATAACTCCATATGAATGGGTTGATCACTCTAACAATGGACTTAAGTGCCCTATATCAAAAGGGAAACGTTTAATAATTGTACATGCAGGTACATTAGTAAAATTTCTTCTAAAATTTTTAGCATGTACTGTATATTTATTGTTTTAGGTAGTGAACATGGATTTATGATAATGCCTTGTTGATCTATAAGTCCGGCCAAAAAAGTGGAGATTATCATGACGATATGAACTTCATAAAGTATAAAAGGTGGTTAGAAAAACAGTTGATTCCAAATTTGCCACCTAAATCTGTTGTTGTGATGGATAATGCAAGCTACCGCAACGTTCTCTCAGTTAAACATCCAACTCCTAACAGCAAAAAATCAGAAATGATAAAATGGCTAAGTGAACGTGGCATTATATTTAATGAAAATTTGACAAAAGTTGAATTGTATAGATTAGTACATATGCATAAACCAAGTTACAAGAATTACACTATAGATTCTATATTTGCCAAAGATGGACATACAGTGTTGAGATGGCCCCCATATCATCCGGAACTCAACCCTATTGAAAAGATATGGGCAATTTTCAAGGGCAGAGTAGCATCTAAAAATATAACTTTTAAACTAAATGATGTCGAGGAATTCGCTAAAGAAGAATTTGGAAAAATCACAAAAGATGAATGGTCACATGTTTGTCGACATGCAGTGAATATTGAGGAAAATTATATCCAAAAAGAACACATAATGGATAAGCTTAGCGATGAACTTACTATAAACCTTGATGATGACAGTGACAGCGATTTTGATTTTTCTTCTGATGATGATTAAATTAAAATTGTATTTGATATAGTTAATTTAAATATGTATATATTATCTTTAAATGTATAATAAATAAAGGTGTAATTACATTCCGATTATTCTTTTTTATTAAGTACAAATATTAATTATTATAAACAACAGACCAAACATTTCTCACCTATTTTTTTTGAGCACTAAATATTCCTACTTTTCTTTTAAAGAAATTATTTAATACATAAAGTGAAATGAAAAATTAAGAAAAAATACATTAATATACACATAAGTAAGATTTATGCTATTACTAAATACTATAAATTATAAAACTGTTAATACTATCAGAATCTAAATTTGTTTTGTATAAAAAATTACAATTATATACAATTTAATATACGTTCAACCTTCTCGTATACTTTTAAAAAGCGCGCGTATTTTGGTCAACATATTTAAGACGGTCAATACATATCAGCTGACAATTTTCGCGCAGCTTGGGTGTCTTCCGAAAGTAAACGCAGTCTAAGTATTATTAACTTTCTCACGTATTAAATTTTACAACATCAAATTATATCAACAGCAATACGTTATCTTTAACATTACGATACGTATCTCGTATATTCTGCCATAACATTTTATTAAATCTAATCTGATCTACATTAATTTAGTAAAATCGGCAATAACGCTGCTTTAATAAGTATGTTGTAGCAAGTATTAACTTTCACTAGAAATTCTCGTATTATCTACTAGAATTCTAGTTGTCATGACGATATATTTGACTCCGTGTATGAGAAAGGATGCGAAGCTGTTTTATACTTGATGGTAGAACTCGATGTAATTTTCGCTTTATGTTCACTTCACTTTTGAATTTAAACAAATGTTTCTATTATCTAAAGTTCTTTGATTTTGAAAACTCGAAAATGTAAGGTCTACAAAAATTTTAGAAAAAAATATTTATGATGACATTTTTATTTCATGCCAAATTCAAAAATTTACATTCATAGAAAAAATTTAACAAAAAAGGCACATTTTCTCATGTTCCTTTTTGAGTGTCCTCCAAAATTTATTGCTTGTGTATCTCACAACTACCATGTAGCTGGACAAAAGCGCAGCAAATTAATGATGAGAAGACCGTCAACACTTGCGCAAGTTTGGGATCTACAAAGATGAGTCCTTATGTAGACTTTATAATGAAGTGAAGGAAACAGCTTCTGGCGCAATTGATCTACCACTGGGGAAAGATTTACTGTAAAGGCTCTTAAACCTGATCGAGGGAACTAACCTGTTCAAGTAAAACGAAACCAAAGCAGGAATAATACAATCGGTCCATTAATTCTGCAGTGTTAAAGATGTAAAGACTAATTCTGCTTAAGGCAACAATCAATCAATCAATCAATCAATCAATCAAATACCTAACTGAATAGCTACCGAGGAACATACTAAAAATATATCTATACCTCCAGGTAAAGAGAAAAAAATTGGAATTATTATAATTGAGTAATCTGAAGGATATATATTGTATAAATCTTTTATCATCTGCGTTTCGAACGAGTTTTTCTTCTAAAAAAAAATTCCAATCTCGCTGCTACTTTCTAGCCCTCATAAAATGCATTCAAGAATTCTGATACTTATTGTGCTTAAAAACCATAGCGTATACTTATCGATAACTCTACCAGTCACGGTAATTATCCATGAAGAAATCGTAAACAGTATATGGAACCGTTCATAACTTATTGTTCCCACATCGCATAAACAATTTCCAGTCTACGTATCGACGTATACAGATAGATACGAGCGGCGTTCAAGCTATTGTGTGTGAGGGCAGTTATTTTCATTTTGTGTGACAAACACAAATGATTAATTGCATTACAGACAGGCCGTTATATGACCGACTATTATTTATATCTTTAAAACTCTTGTGGGACTTTAATAAAATCAGTCATTCATGAATTAACGTTCTCAGCCGAGGTCGCACTTATGAGTTCAATCAACTAAATAGGTTATTATTATTATTGTGCTATGCCTATTAGAATTGAAGTCGTTATATACAGCCGGCGAAAAGGCGGAGGCGTTTTTACTCCTATTTAGGGAACGAGCTAAGTAATTTACTCGACAAGTATCTGCGGGTACTTTACATACGGAGGATCGAGAACCAGTTATTAAAACGCTCGACTGGCGAAAATGTTCGACTAGCGGCGAAGGTATTGCTTACATTGCTGTTCAGAAAGCCACGAACAACTCTCAACGTTAAAACGTAACGATAGAGGTTATCTCTGTCAGCTTTTGGATGTGGTATAATAAAAAGTTACATCATATGTATGCACAAGTAATAATTTTCGTTTAAAAAGTAGTAGGATTATATTCTACTTGTAAACATTTTAGAGGCTTGTGGCAATAATATGATGTGCCACAATAAGAAATATGTATATTCAATAAAATACTTAAAAGTTCCAAAATAAATCTGTATGTATTCCGATTACAACTTTAAATTAGTTCTACACACGCTGGTCTTTTCACCCACATTTCAATTAAGGAACAGAATTCTTCAAAAAAAAAATCATATGCCGTGAATATATGTATGACTTGTCATGTTATTGTAATAGGCGCTTCGTTTTTATTCTTATACGGAGAAACAGCACAACACTTTATTACAAGATAACTAATGCAGGAGTTATATCAAGATAGATAAATTTTAGGTACACACAAATTTGATATTATTTTATTTCTGATGGTTAACTCAGATGAACCATATACGAAGTAATTTTTAATAAATATTAATACTCGAAGATTTGAATATCCCGCACAGATCACAAGCACTACCAGGTCGCGCCGCTAAGTGTCTCTTGGTGCACCTTTCAGCTGCTGCTCTGTTAACTAGCGTCATCATAGGCGCATTTCTTTACTGAGTTATTGCCGTTTGTGTTGCAACCCGTTCTTCTGTTCTTTGGAGATTTATTCAGAAATTTGGCACTTATGTATATTAGACAAGATTAAAAGCATACGTTGGTCAAAAGAAATTAAATTTCAGCAATAAGTGTATACAGAAATAAGTTTTTATAATACTGAGTTGAACTCCTCAATTCAAGACATAAAAACTCTAAATTGAACATAGCAACGTCGAAGCAAATATCATCAAATCTTCCTAAAATGAGAATAATTCTACAAGTAAGCTTAACTATAAGTTTATTCGTTTTAATAATATTAGAACAGTTCCATAAGTGTTTTAGAATTTTAGAGTTCATCTAAATTAATTCGCATATTGCCTTAGAATGGTTCCTACCACGATCAAATTGAACATTAAAGTGACGGTATCTAATTGGAGTGGGAATATGTGACCTAACCTATTTGATAGCTAAAGATATTGCGCATGCGCGAGAGACTGCGACAATTTATGTGTTTAGGCTAGAGCTATTAGAACAATTCTGAAATTGCTTCAAATCTAGAATTTTTTCAAAACCAACACTGAACCAACATTGTTGTAAAGTCTAGATTTTCCGAATTTCTAACTACGCATGACGAGTGCCGTTCTACTACAAATTCTGCAGCAAATTGAACAAATCTTATAGAAAGTAACAACATGCTAAACCAACTTTTTACTTTTTTACTAGCATTTTTTCGGTAATTAAGGCAAAACATTGCTGATGTAGGCATCAGAAATTGGCACACCGAGAAAAACTATATACTTTAAAAAATATATTGAAATGTTTTAATACAGGGAAATTGTTCAAAAAAATTGGAATTTTTGTGAATCAGTTAAATAATTAGATGAACCGGGGGTTCGAAAGTGTTGTTACACACTCTTTCGGCAATTTTAAACGAATTTTTTATATCAATAAATGGGAATTAATTAAATATTAAACTGAAAAATGCAACTAACTTGAATTTCTAAGACAATATCATATAAACTTTATGTTTATATGGGATTCACGGGGAACTGCCAATTCTCAAACTCCAACCTTCACTTCTACCTCGAATATTTACTATGATTTAAATATTACACACTTTGAAACTAGGAACACAGTCAAAATACGAGTTACCTCGATGAAAGCTTGACCAAACGTCCTCAAATTGAATGGCGTCCCTTCACTCGATTATTTTAATCGCGATGGCGATTGTTTTGTTCGTAGCAAATTTTGATAATATTTTCCAAATATAATTTGATGTTAAATTTCCAATAAAGTTATTTATTTTAAAGTAGCATAAAAGAACATGTAGTGGCGCGACTGTATGACTGAATTCAGGCTATTCTGTTATACAGAATAGCATTGATACCTAAACAATATTAAAACTCACTAACGTTCTAGACAGAAACATTACGATAGATCATTCCATCATGACTCAAGTGTGAGTTATAAAGTAAAATACAAAAAAGGAGGCTGCCCCCTTTTTTGTGTTAAAGAATTTTGTGGGAAGCTTAGACCTTTATTTATTTCCTTGATTATTACGATAGATATTTAATTTACGAAATTATACTCGAACTACCTCTGAATTTATGATGCTATTTGTTGTAGGAATAATTACCATTAATTTTGAAGAGTTACGAAAATAGGCAGATGAACTAAAGAGTTCCACGTTTGTCGTTGTCTGGACTAAATAAATATTTAGTACCCCCACTCCGTAAATCGGAGGCTCCGGGGGAAAGGCTTCCAAAAAAAGAACTAATATCCGCCAGAAAAAAATTCACATTGCCCGAGTGGCCATACTCAAAACACTATACGTGCTGGGTGAGACGATGTAAATATGCACAACTACATTATATAATAAACTATATCATAGCAACACTTTATCTTAAATCCAACTATATTTTTTGTTAAGGCAACCACATATTTTGTTAGATTAAATAAACGTTTTGTAATTCTTAATATAAATGTTCTCATTTTAAAAATACAAGGATTACTGTCCCGAAATTGTTTTCTGTGCAGAATATAGAGAAATCAAAAGAAGAAGCAACCACAAACATTTTAAGAATGAAGTCTTGATTTCTTTTTGGGAAACCTGGAACATATGGACTTACATCACATGTTGTTTTTAGAAATAATTACCGTTTTAGCTTTCGTAAAAATGTCTAAATAAGCTGCATTTATTGCCTAAATATAAATGCATTGTAAGTTATAGCAATGTGTTTAGAAAAAGAATAATTTTTATAAATTTTTGGCACAATATCTTCCTTTCAATTATTAGAATTTAGGTAAAATCCTACAAAATGATTAAAACATTAATATTCAAACTATCATCCACATTACTGAAAATGTGTACACTATATAAATTGATCCAGGCGATCGTTTTCGTGGACACAGCATGACAAAGCAGTATGACTCAGTTTCATTCATAACTCTTTGTGTTAACGTTCGGTATGAATGAGGCATAATTGAAAAGAATATTGCTCATTATTATTCATATCTGTACATCCTAAAAACTGGATCACAAGAATTAATAGATGAAAAGAAATGGGATATTATTTACGTGAAGAACCTGGAATTTACTTCTAAGAAAGTATCGTTTATCGTTCACGTAGGACCGCAGAGAAATTATACTTGTCTTGTCACACATGCACGGTACGATGGGCACTAAAAAACTACAACCTTTTGGGTTAAAAAAAAGAAAGAGTAAGGTTGTTATATCGGAGGACAGGTGTGGAGGATTATACTTTGTGTAAAAAGAAATAGGAGAACAGATGTCGGGTCCCAGCCTAAAAGCACAGGTGTTTGGTTGGTGGATTCAGGTAGATAATGCTCGAGGCTTGTGCAAAATAACTGTGTAAAATGTTGAAGATAGTACACGGTAATTTCTACAAAATTAATTCAGGAACTATACCTGATATTATTTCTACTTATTGTTCTGTACTCAAAATTAATTTAAAAGTTGAATAATACGAACTCCGTGTACATATCTAAAGTTGCTTACATTGTGTAGCTTCCGAATAGTACATTTGGTCGATTTGGTACTCAAAAGCTGCAAATATTCGCGCCGTATCTATCCGATTGCTTGCTGGAATATTATTCCACTCTCTTATATTACTGCTATTAATTTTTATCCTTATTTTTAAAAAAATAATTAACTACTTTTCACATTGTAGGTAAATTTCAAGGTCATTAAGTCATTATAATGTATCTTAAAACGTAGTATGTAAATGTGAATGACACACTAGGAATTAGTAAGAAAATGAATCAGTGGATACATAAATTATTTACATTTGTGTAAGCAAATGTAGAAACCGCAAAAACGTTTCGCGATAATGCATATTAACCTGGGTAATATGCAATTTGCAAGAGGTGAAAAGAAGAAAACAGCATAATATTGATAATATAGTTACAAATTAGATTACTGCTGATTAAACTATAACGAAGTGTTTAATGAGTTTCGTTTCAAAGCATTGTGAAATCTATCAGGAGGTGTAGTTTGTAATTTATTACAGAAGTTAATGCATATTTATACAAACTAGGCTCAAGCTTAGCTGTAAGATCTATGTATCCTATACAGTGCGACCTCCATAATCCGAATCTTTAGTAAATCGGATTTTTCGATAATTCGGCCAAGCATTACAATTGCATTGTGTACTTTATAATCCGGACCTGCGTTTTTAGACGAAATCTATCGTGAGGGATTCCCCAAACTTCCTAAATTCGGCGGGTTCTGACATCTGGGAGTTCACATAAGCAGTGTGTGCCTTTGCTTTGACTGCTACATACCGCGTCTGAGGATTATGTAATTGTTTAGCTGTTTTTTACATACGTGTTATCTTGTGTACGTATATGTACATACGTGTTATCTTGTGTAAGCATATGTACATACATACACTACAGGCCATAAGTTTGGAGTCACTTATGGCTGAGATATTTATTTACTTGGTTTGTAAGAATTGTTTATAATAATAAGATATTATTCCTTCACGTATTACAGACTTTCTTTTAACTGCCTTGAGTTAAAATACCTATTCCTAGCAAAATATCTTAGTATTTAATTATCCCTTGTATAAATAACACTTATCAGAGCAGGTAGTAACCTTTATGACGATTTACAAAAGACAAAAACCTTTTGTTGCCGCACTGTTTGATTTGACATATTACCTTAATTTCCAAAAGAAATCGAAGACTAACACCGCCGGAAATCCGCAGTGAATTCAACAGACAGCGTGAACAACCAATATCTTTAATGACAACAAAAAGGCGACTGGGAGCTGCAGGATTTGTAGGGCGTGTGGCAATTTGGAAACCATTGTTACGTCTTCAAAATAGAAAAAAAAGGTTGCAGTGGGCTAAAAGACAAAGATTGGTTGTTAACGATTGGGCGAAGGTACTATGGACAGGAATCCAAGCACGAAGTTTTCGGTTCCAGGCGGCGTGTTTTTGTAAGAAGATCTGCCGCAGAAAAAATGATGCCTCAGTATGTAGTTCCCACTGTCAAAGATGGTGGTGGTTCTATTATGATCTGATGTTTTTACTCTTCTGGAGTTGGCGATCTTGTAAAAATAGACGGTATTCTAAAAAAGGAGGGCTACAAAAATATTTTAGAAAATAATGCAGCACTGTCTGGTTTAAGATTAATTGGTGCAAACTTTACAATGATGCAAGGTAATGACCCGAAACATAGCGCTAAAGTATGCAGACGATACCTTGGAGGAACCAAATGGGATGCTGCAAAATATGATTTGGCCGCAAAAATCGCCAGATCTCAATCTAATTGAGTTTCTGTGGGATGAGCTTGATTGTCGTGTTCTTCATCAATGTCTAACATCCAAAGACCATTTGTGGCAGCTATTAATGGATGCGTGGATGAATATAAATGTCGAAACGCTTCAAAAATTAGTGTTCAGAATGCCAAGACTGTGTACGGCTGTCATCAAAGCCAAAGGAGGCTATTTTGATGAACGTGCAGTTTAATGGAAATGCTTAATATTTAGGAATAATATGTAGGTCTGTCAAAAATCTGTGTTATTTTAGTATAGTTCTAAATAAAGTGTAGCAACTATGCAATATTGTATCATTTTAATAACGGTTGCAGGAATTTTGCAATATTTCTGTTAAAATTGTGGGTGATTCCAAACTTATGGCCTGTAGTGTACATATAAACATTTCTTTTAGATACATATATTAAAATGCCTCCTAAAACATACTACGTTGTCAATAAAACAAAAATCCGATATAATAGAAAGACTAGTCCGTGGTGAAAGTGGAAAGGTGTTGGCAAATGAATACGGAGTAGGAACATCAACAATTTCGGATATAAAAAAGAACAAAGACAAAATCAAAAGGTATGATGTATTTTAAAAACCATTATGAACTTTTACTATGTAGTGTAATTTCTTTTAGATTTATTGACAAATGTGATTCCGTTCCCGACCTCATAAAAACATTACGAAAAGCCGAATATTCAAAAATGGAAACTCATTTGTATGCACGGTTTTGTACACAACGATCAAGACACGTTCCAATTTTCTATGACATTTTATCTACCAAAGCACAACAGTTCTATTCTGAAATCTATAGAAATGATAATTTTAGAGCTAGCAGGGGCTGGATTTCTAATTTCAGAAAAAAGGCATGGCCTGCGTTCTTTATTTCTTAAGGTAGAGAGGTTTCACTTCCTACCTGCACACATTGAGATCTGTTTGACAAAAATCTGGTCAGTAAATTTAAAGAATCCGAGCCAAATCCCCCACTTGACAGTTATTTCTAAAAGTTTACTATGAGACACAGTGTCTCATAGTAAAAGGCCCTAGAAAAATCCAGGAGCACAAGAACGGTCATCAATCCACTATCCGAAGCTTGTAAAATATCATCCGTCACGCACAGTAAAGCAGTTATGCAGTTGTAGCCATAGCGATAGCCAGATCGTACATCTGGTAGTAGATTTTCATTTATAATGAAATTTTTTATTTGACTTTCTAATACACGTTCTAAGATTTTAGATAGAACGGGCAAAATGCTAATCGGTCTGAGGTCCTTAAACTCCCGAATCAAATCACCTTTTGGTATTGGAATAACTACAGCTTGCTTCCAGCTGGATAGGATTGCATTTAGTAAAATCCAACTATTAATAATGTGCGTGACCTATGGCACGATATAAAGAGAACAAAGCCGAATCATATTGATGTCAAGTCCATCACATCCAATTGCAGTAGACTTAACATTTCGAATAATATCTGCGATAGTATCATTATGTACTAATCGAAAGTTAAAGCTGTTTGAACTATATTGCTGAGAATATTGCGGTGCGCAAAGTGTAGACACTGGGATGTGATAGGTAGCGTAACACAAGGGTAATTTGTGCAAATTCGTTACGTAATTCTTAATTGTAGCAGCGTAAAATAAATGTGTAACTACATTTATTTACTAAATATTCAAAATAAATTGAATTCTAATAAAAGAATAAAAATATTTAAATCTAAAAGTAGCTATAATGTAAAGAAATTAAATTCCTTCGTTGTAATTTAAAAATAATAATCGTTTTATCTTTGCTGAACTTCATCTGCTTCTTCTATAATAACATTTTTTTAAGTTTAGTTTTAGTTTTTAAAAATACTCATTATAGAACTCAAATTACAGTGTGTCTCATGTAGATATATAAAGAGATCGACCAATAAGCGACCATTTTATATCAGTTACATTATATCGTTCCAAAGTAACGGTATTTTATCGCGGTATTAGTGTGTCGCGGTCGCGAAAGGAACGTTCCATGAGTGGAGCGGTATTTCCCATTTCTAGTGGTAACGATGCTTTTTGTTTGTAAATATTGTATGTACCCGATCGAATCGACTATTTCCACACGCTATATATGTATTTACAAGCAAAGGACAGTCAATAAGTTGTTTTCAATTAACAACGGTCTACATAATCCTCTGTAAAATTTGCCAACCTTAAGAACTCTCTTTTGACAAATCAGCACGGGCTCTTATGATATTTTAGGCAAGAATCGACTGTGTCAATACTCGATTGTCATAATACTAATTTTTAGTTGTATAATCCAGTAATAGGTTAAATTTACCTTTTTCCAAATGTTTTGATTTGTTCATTAAAAGACAGATTATGATCACTGTTTATTCCGACCATTTTCGTAGTGTTTGAAAAGCTGAAACCGAGATTATCACCAAATTGGGAAATGACAAATCTGTTGTTGCAGCATGGGAAAAAGAATTCGTTCGCAGCACCTTGAATTCAATCTCGATTAAGGACTTAGTAAAAAGGGCAACGGAGATATCATCCACATTGACCAGGGCATGCTTAAATGTGAAAAATCCGGGCAAATGATTTGCTACATCCATAATAATTGGCTAGACTAACATAACCAACTAATTTTTTCCTTGACATACTGCAATTTAAAATTACAAAAACGTTCGTAAACTACCTGAAACTATCGTGTAACCTTTCTACAAGAGGCTAATTTGGTCAGGTGATTTTAAGAACCCAATCCACAATCCGAATGAAGTTTCCGAAAAGACCTGTAGTATGTACATTTATAATGAAAAGTATTGCATGAAAAATGTAATTGCAAAGTCGAAGTTAAATTAAATTACAAAGTTTTAGAGAAATCGTACTGACTAAACGGAAATCGAAAAAATACCGGTGCAATACAACTTCGACAGTTCTCGACACTCTTACAATGCGAACACTATTTAGTTCATTTGCCTCTACAATTCGTACACCTTGCTATAAACGTATCTAAATGTATTATTATTACACAGAATACATGGGAAACCCCCTAATTATTTAGTTTATCAAGCGTGTGATTTGCAGACGGCAAGTAAAAATGTTATTTCTTGGTGATCACGCTGCAGGCCGCACATCATTGTTTAGTTAATTCAAAGTGTTAAAACATATCAGTTGCAAAGCAAAGACGCATCAAATCTTAGCCGATAACACGAAATGTCACAAAAACGTAAACATGTTACTCTCACGCTAGAGAGAAAATTGAATTAAAAAAAAAATACAAAAAGGAAGAAACGTGAGATTCGTATCCAATAAATTCAATACGCCACGATCGACAGTGGCAGATATTAAAAAACAAAAACAACAAATCGTACATTTTGTAAGTTCATAATTTCAAGGAATAAGTAAGTAAACAATTACTTAAGGCGAAATAAATTTTATATCCAGTTGTTGATTGTTTTAGAGAAAAGAAAAATTATGAAAAAGTCTGAGAATCCTGAGGTAAAAGCGGCATTGTATACGTGGTTTCTACAACAAAGGGTCGCCCATGTTCCAATTTCTTCAGAAATTTTAAGAGAGAAGGCTAAATACTTTTACGAACACGTTACAGGAAAAACTGATTTTCTTGCTAGCGCTGGTTAGTTAGATAAATTCAGGCAACGTCATGGAATCCGATTTTTGAAAGTCTGTGGAGAAAGTCTTTCTAGCAACATCGCTGCTGTTTTGCCTTTCAAACTTTACCCACAGGAACACTAGTGCTTCAAGATGAAAAATCTGCTCCTGGTAGAAAAATATCCAAGGACAGACTAACATTTATGCCATGTCGCAACGCAACAGGAACACACAAGCTTCCACTGCTAGTTCTCGGAAAAGCAAAAAACCCTCGAGTGTTCAAAAATGCAACATTGCCTGTTATATATGACGGATCTAAGAAGGGTTGGATGACTAAAGTAACATTTGCAAAGTGATTTAATAATAACTTTGTTCCTGAAGTTTTTGGAAAGCACAAATATGCCCCAAAAAGCGTTATTATTAGTTGATAATGCTCCATTATATCTGGCCACTGAAGAAATGCATGATCCGAGTTTCCGTATTTTGCTGATGCCACCAAACTGTACAGCTATATTGCAACCTATGGATCAAAATTTAATTCAAAACATAAAAGTTTACTACAAGAAAAGTTTACTGAAATATGCAGTTTCCTTTGAAGATGGGGGTATTACACAACATTTGAAGGAGTTTAGCATTAAAAATGCAGTTCGCTATTTACATGATGCCTGGGAACACATTACAGAAAAAAAACCACAAAAAAGTTGGGATAAATTATTGCCCAAATGGGACGAAGGAGATGAGTTACCACTCAGCACTATTCAAGAGCAGCAGCCAGCTAGCAGCTCACAGTTATTAGAAGATGCCTGTGAAATTAATAACATGGTAAAGAGTATTAATTACGATGTAAGTAACGACACGATTCTGAGCTGGGTCTCGGGAAAACACGAAAATGTTCCGGAAACGACTGAAGAGGATATCATTAACGAAGTCGTAAATATCAGCGAAGATATGGATTCAGGTGATACTCCGCCGATCCCTACAACAATAATAAAGCATGTCGATGCAATAAAATCATTTGAAAAGTGTCTACAATGGGCGGAAGAGAATGATTTTCCATTACAAGATATATTGTTATTGAAAAGACTGAAGGCAAAGGCACAATCAAATTATGAAACTGCCAACTAGTTATTCGTTTTTTTTAAAGTAACGATATTATTTAAACAAGTTATGTGAATTGCAATCTCATTTCAGTTCGTATTTTTATATGTTTTGCAATAAAAATAAATAACTGAAATGTCTAGTTGATTTTAGGTCATTTAAATATATGATAAAAAATAAATAAAAACGCCGCCAATCCGGACAAACTTGATGATCCGGACAGGGCAACTACTTTATGTGTCCGAACTGTGGAAGTTTTTTATAATATATCGGTTTCGGTATTATAATGGTATCGGTACAGCTTTGAAGACATGAAACCGGTATTAAAATAATACTGGTGCTAAGTCTCTGTTTAAAGGACAATCCAAATGGGCACCGAAAAACAAAGCCAAGTCCTGAAACAGGATTCGTCAATATAAATAAGGTGGTGACTTATCGAGAAACTATTCAAACTATCAAATGTCGGTACTCATTTCGAGAGAATACCTTAAATAATTAAAAATTTCCGATATGAATCATTGGTCACTAACTAAATTTGCACGGTGTCTGAACAGTTTTCCAAGAAAGAAAGTAGGTAAGTTAAAGCGCAAATGAACACATGTAATTATAATTGCTAAAATGAAAGGTAAATAATAACATATTAATTAAACTTAATCATTACATATTAGAACCATCGAAATAAACAACAAAATAAACATGAATCCTGCTATGAATTACTCGATATTAGGCAGGCATTAATATTCCAACCGTACAGGTGGTACCGGCTTGAAAGAGAAAACTATTTGTTACTTAATTAGCATAAATTGTAGACACATAAAAGCAGAACGAACTCGTAAAAAGCATCGTGATCCTGTACCTTTAACGTACATACGTATGGAGCACGCTGTGTAACGCGTATAATTACGTAAGCAGTTTTATAAAAAGTATAAATAGCGGCGGCGTTATGCAACTATTTATAGTGATGTTATCAGAGATTTTGTTTGTTACGTCGCTGATAGCCTGCCGTAGGTAATGACATGTCACCTCGTGTCCTACATTTATCGACTTCGAAGTAGCAATTCACTTTATAAAAAAAAAATGCAAAATCCAACTTGAATTCGTCATCGCATATACGCAATTACCAAATTGAAATATTGTGGGAAATTTATACAATGGGAAACTATTCTTTTTTTTTATATTCAGGAGGATACGAGACGAAAAATAAGCTTAAATTTAAATCCTAAACACTCCGACTTCAAGCGAAATAATTCAAGGGAATAAGGCCGTTCTTTTGTGCCAATGACATTACTTTAAAGTGCTATTAAATTACGTAATGTGTACTAAGCGTGACGACAATGCTGTATGGCTATCTAAACTGCAACGTTATACTCATTAAAAAAAGAGTAAAGTTAAATTTATTTCTGCATGTATAGGAGTTAACACGTCTTCAAGGAAGTGCGTTCCAATTCTATGATAAATAAAACAATTTAATTAATCATAATGCAAAAAATTTGCTGGATAGATTCAAACTATCACACGGCATCTATTTTTGTTGAATATTTTCAATATTTGACATATTCCCTCTCAAGGGATTAAAATTCCAATTAGAGGATACCGCATGTTCCCTTATTCAAGTTATCTCAGAGCATTAATGAAATTAAAGAGCCGGTTCACCGTGAAAAGTGTAATAGGAAAAGTGTAAACAGATATAAACAATACCTGTTGCCAACGGTCCTCAAGAGAAGACGGTGCCGAGAAGTAGCCGGTATCGTGTATATCCTGAAGTTCTCTGAAGATGTTACCGCTAGGTAGGACATCCATGTTTATATGTATACCGTGATAGAACTTCCAGTCACAACGAAATAACACACAAAGAAGAAATAATATAAGAACGATAAAAAAATAAACAACACTAAATCAACACAACACAGACAACTTTATCTCCGCTGCAGTTGTAAAGACGGGAACTCTCGTCGGGCAGTCGAAACTTCTCTCCAGAAATAAAATTAACAAAAAAAAACTTATCACGTTGCCATGTTCTGTATAACCTTAAACTCTGTTAAGAACGGGAAGATGCAGTTCGCCGGATGAGGAAAAAACAGTAAGTGTATAAAGAATATTGATCCCGAAACAGCCAGACCAGACACTTTATGTTGTATAAGCAACAAACAACCAGAACGCTTCCAACTTGGTGAGTATGTGGTAGTATATATACAACGGCACGCAATTGCGTTCTTCCACTCCAAAGCCGGCAAATAAAATCGTATTAATCCCGTACGGGAAAAAGAAACGAAAAAAACAGGCGAAAGTAATCGCACAATCCTTGAAGAATGTTTGATCGTTGTTTTTCGCTCGTCGCTCTTCCTTGTAGATCAGGTGACGTTCACGTTGTTGTGATAGATCAGGCTCCGGTGATTTAAATTTGGAGCAGGTGCGTGAAATACAGACCGCGTGCGGACTTGCTCTGTGTAAGCTGTCGCGCGACTGGTGTACAACCGCTAACGCGGTTCCCAGTGCGTGATTCACGATGCGTCCGCTCCGTGGCGCCACGGTAAGAACCGCTTCGATCGCGTGCGCCGCCTGAATGCGCGAAAGGAGACGTCGCGTTGGACCAATAACGTTTTGCGTGTATACGGCCGTCTCGAACGAATATTTCTCTGTCCGACATCGATTGAAATACACACAGCCGCGTGTATATGAGACAAGCATACGCATCCGTAGAATATTTGTAACTAATTCATTGAGCTACGTGTGCGGGGGAGAGGAAAGCTTCGCGCCGTTTCTAAAACCGCGTCGTAAAGCACATGCAGACATCTCTATCATTGCAGGAACATGCACACACTAATCACCTATAATATATGATGAACACATTGTTAAAGTAAACGGAAAACTTACAAACATTATAATAATACGCACCTGCTGATCACTCCAAAACGATTGTCGCAATTTTTCCATGTTAATATGCGGCAGACTCCCAGAAGCAATGCGCACTTTTTAGCTTCCACGTACAGCGAGCGCCATCTAACGGCGATTGCATACAATCTAAGATGCTGGGGCTATGGGAAGATTCAAAAACAACATATTATGTACACTAAGACGGTGATTAAATTCCACATTTTGTAATCAGGTATACATAAATATTAGATAGAAAGCAGTAGCATAGCTAGAGGGGGAGCGGTCGGTCCCGGGCGGCACATATTTTGGAGCGACATTTTTTTTATATTTTTGTCTAAATTATATAAAAATAAATAGTATAATATTGTTCTAATGTTGTAATCAACAGAATCAATGTTTATAATAAGTGTGCAACTTAAGAAAAATGCATGCTGGTCCCGGCGACATTTTTACGCTTAATCAGTGAAAACTGAAAATACGTGCACCGTGTCAGCTGTTAATACTTTCTTTAGTCCCATTGCTGTTATTAGAAACAGCGCCACCATCTAAAGGAGAAAATATTACAAACAACAGAGAGTATCGGCACACTCCTCACCACACAAAATATTATTAATTAATGCGGAACAGCTGTTTCAAAGGCTCATTGGGTCCCAATCGTGGTGAGGAGTGTGCCGGTACTCTGTGTTGTTTGTCATACTACCCCACAGTCCTTGCTATCATTATTGAAGAAAATATTAAAACGAGATATTACTCAACTCAATGCAATCCTTTTCTTTTCTATGCTACCCAATTTTTGGAACCCCTTCTTTTGGAAATTAATGACGCGCAACAGTACGTCGAAACAAAGGGGTTAAATACGAGGGGAACCCTAAAAATTTCTGGAAAAAGAAAAAAGATATTTTATAGAAAAAAACCACTTTATTGTTTCTCAAAATATTCGTCTTTAAATTTTAAACACGTTTACGTTCAAAGAAACCAATTGTCGAAACATTTATTCCACTCTGAAACGGATATCTCAGAAACATGCCTTTTAAATGCTTCAACGGCCTCTTCCGATGTTGAAAAACGTTCACCATGCACTTTGCTGGCGTTATCTTGGTGAAGGATGATGCGCTGATGTCTGTTGTTTTTTCTGATTTCAGCAAAGACTTCAGGCAAAGAAATTGTTTTATACTTATCAGCGTTTACTGTTTTTCGATCATCAAGAGCAACGGTAGCAACTAGCCCGGTTTTGCGGAAGAAAAAAGCAATAATTTTTTGTTAAGTACTTTAATTGGTTTTGGTTCACTTTGGAACATCCAAACAGTCGATTGTTGTTTTATTTCTGGTTCGCACGAATATATCCAAGTTTCATCACCTGTTATGATATTGCATACGTTTGCAGAAGCACCGCGATTGAATTTTTTAAGCATTTTTTGCACTAACTCGCACGAGCCATTTCTTGAGCTTCGGTCAAATTCTGTGGAGTCCAACGACTACAAAGTCTCTTCACTACAAAATGCTCATGTAAAATGGTTTGTATTTGACTTGTCTGTATTTGACCGATGCTCAAAGATGCCTTTATCTCTCGATATGTCACATGTCGATCCGCTTCAATCATTTCTCGCACAGCATCGATGTTTGCCGGAACAATAGCAGTTGATGGACGGCCTGTGTGACAAAATCATATGATGGAGGCTAGTTGGGTAGAAATTATCGTTAGTTATAGCATCGACAAAGAAACACCATACACATTCCGCACTCTCCTCAAACTTAGGGATATCTATTTAGATCGCAACAGATGCAGTAGGAACGTTAAAGTAACCATTGAACATACTAGGGTGCGTAAGGATTCATTTATAAGCGCGAGTCCCATGCATATGGTGAATAATGTTGTCGCTTGTGCTATGAGTGTCCTTGATTCGCTTCGCGCGCTCCCCACCTTATACTTTTACAGCAGGCAAACGTTGTAACACTGTCCATATATTTTAGCGGTTCACTTCACTACGGAACATACGAACGCGGTATACCTTCCATGCATTGATGCGTTTTTGTTATAATTGAGCATATAGGCGTTTAGCATGGCGAGTAGCTACTGGGATTATTACAGAAAATAAAAAACAAATACGTCAAATTTGATGATGAGTTAATTTTTTCACTTCAGGAATTTCACAATAGGCTTGCAAACTGTATGGAGTGTGAAGCTTGGCACTTCCAACACTTGTTCCATTGAAATTTTCGCTTCGATTCCCTTGTCAACATATTCTTTGTTAATACATAATAAGTCACTACCATAACCTTTTTGTAACCTGTTAATTAGACAGGATTTGGTAAAAAATTAAATGTCAAATTTCACGTATTTGTGTTTTATTTTCTGCAATAATCTCAGTAGCTACTCGCCATGCTAAACGCCTATACGTTCAATTGTAAAAAAAACGCGTCAATGCACGGAAGATATACCGAAAGAGGCAAGCGTTCTATGATCAGCCAGCATAATCGGCATTTTTCGGAAATGCTAGCGCAAAGTTGTGTCTTACACGTGTAGATGAGCGAATCTGCCGTTTATAACCTGAGCAAGGTGTTTTCGAAAATGCAAGAGCGAAATCGTGGCTTGCACATGTACGTAAACGAATACGCCGTTTATAACGTGAGCAAGGTGCACAAATGAATATGCGTTTACGCAATTTTGTTAAGCAAATGACGTTCCGCAGTGACATTCAACACAGCACACGTTTAGAGCTGAGTTCGTATACAATCGGGTGATCATAGTACGTTCGCTCGTACGGTATGTATGTTCAGTGATAAAAAAGTGCACGATATATTTGCTAATTAGCAGAGGTAATTAACAGGATTATTACAACAACGAACGCTAGCAAAAGCTATGTTCATCAAAGAGGTCGACTAGTTATTCGACAGCTTTAATGGAAGTGAACCATTGTTGCTGTGTGAATCCAAAATCGAAATACGTAGAATTTGAAGTAGGGCAAAGTTGGAAAGCAGAAATACATGCAAGGCGAATGGCAGACCGTAATCCTGGCTTCTTTCTTCTTCTTTCTAGATTTGTTGACAGTATGAATCCTGCATATCTTAGCTGTTTTATTGCTAAATGAATTCTCACTAATATTAATTGCGGTACATATTAGACGTGCTTGTTGGTCAGGGAATTAAGTTGTTAGAACATAAATTACGAAATAGTCGACATTCAAAAAGAAGCTTTATTTTTTATCAGAAAGAATATTGATTTCTCTTGTTCAACTCATTTCACTCTTGTTAAAGATAGCGTTGTTATAAGAATTTGTCATGTTGACTTCGCTGGGTACATTATCAGATTCAACTAGCACAGCAAGAGCGTACCCAGGATCTGAACTAGAGGGGGGCAACCCAAAACTATTGAAAAACTGTTTTTATTATTCATTATCATACTAATACTAATATTAACATAGTAATAATACTTTGTACCCCATATCATGTAGTTAACTGAGTTAGATTTTTATGTTGGCAATAATCTTCTCGGATTTACCGATTCGAGAAGATTTTTCTATAATTTTCTTTTCCACTATCTCACGGTGTTTTTTCACAAAATTCCGCTGCACGCCCATCAGGCACAATCCAGTCAGTGTTTTCTCTACCATAGTGCTCCTAAGTCAGGTCTTTACTCTTCGCAGCAGGTACTGAAGAATCGTTCTACGGTCGCCGTAGTGCATGGTATAGTGCTCAGAATTGTGAATGATTTTCTCATGGCAGAAGAAAAAATATTAGTTTCGTTAAACAGATCAACGACATCTATATCCCTTAATTTATCTTCCGGTAAATTCTTCTGCATCCACAAATTATACCAAAGGTCCAGTTCTCCGGTCACATCATCCAACTTGTGTAAATCTGTGATACTAATTTTGGTCATGTATAGAGGATGTAGTTTTGTTAAAGCAAAGGCTGCGACTTCAACTCTTGCGGTGTACCCAGCCGTTACCTACGATATAACAAGGGCTCAGCGCTCTTTAATGACGTCACGCTGGGTTGGTGATGTATCGCCATGCATGATATTAGCCTAAGCGGTAAAGGAATCGTTTCTTTGCATTTCGTTTTTAAGTTTTGAAGGGCTTCCGGTTTGAAGAGGATGCCAGCCGTCAACTGAATCCTTCTTCTCATCCCATTCGACTTTATTTTGGAAAAACGAAGTTTCAAAGCAAAAATCAAACACGTAACCGAGCACCGTTTTCGTGAAAGATGTATTTGTGGTTGATATTTAATCGACTAATTATTATTATTTGTAATTAAGCATGTATTTGGATGAAACTAAGGTTTTCCCACAATACTGTTTAAGTAGGGGAACAAGTTATTATAATTGTTAATATGTTCACTGCTGCGAATATGACATTTACATATATCAGCATCCAAATAGCTCTGTTCAGTGATATAATTTACAATATATTGTATTAAAACAGAAGAACATCTCTTCGTGTTTAAAAATAATATTGTTAAATATAACGTAAGAATATAAAACTATTTGAACAATAAAATCTTGACGCTTTTTGTCAAATACAATGAACAGTTAGGGAATTGAGTTGGAATAGCATATTTTTTAAACGTAGGATATTTTAGACTTAATTATAGTTTCACCAGTCCTTGAATATGTAGCTGTTGAAAAATAAATATCTTCTTTTACAAAGTACAACTCACAAACAAAACAGCCGACGCCGCAGTAAATAGGGTTGAATAAGATTGAAATGATAGGGTAATTACAATTTTATTTGTTCAATTTCACGAGAAAATTCACAGACATGCTATTTAACCTGGGTCCTTAATTTCCTAATATGTGGTGTTTTACTTAATCTATCTTTCCTATTATGTGGTGTTTTACTTAATCTATCATTACTTTTCCCACAATTATTTTTAAATAAGGTATTTGTAAAACAAGTTATTATAATTGTTGCAATACCAGCGTAGCCATTTGGATGCTGATAAAATATATTGTATTACAACAGAACGTTTATTACACATATTTAAAAACATCTCTTCGAGTTCAAAAATAATTTTGTTAAATATAACATAAGAATGTAAAACTATTTCACGTTTTTTGTCAAATACAACGGGCAGTTAGGGAATTGTGTTGGAATAGCATTTTTTAAACTTACAGTTATAGTTTCCCCGGTCCTTGAATCTGTAGCTAATGAAAAATAAATATCTTCTTTTACAAAGCGTAACTCACAAACAAAAGATAGAAAACACCCGACGTCATGTTAGGTTGCCTCGTTTTTGTCGTTTCAAAAAAGATTTTATCGCTTATACAACACAAGAAAGACATTACAGGTATCACCAACGAAGTAAGGAAATATCACTATATAGTATCTTTTTAATAAAACCAATATAATTTGGATAAACCAATTCAAAACGCAAGAAACGATCTGAACATATGAATGATCGGCGACCTACTTCAAAATACGTCACAGCCTGCTGACGTCAAAGCGCTCGGGCCTTATGTATATCGTAGGCAACGACCCAGCGCCCAAAGTACTTCAAAAATAGGAAACATGATGCGTGTGGTTATGTTCGTTAAATTCGGTACTACCAATTTTCAAATTTTTCTCTTTTTTAGAAATTGGAGGCCAGACTATTTTATTGACTTCAATCTTTTTCTGTCTGCCATTTCTTTTTGCCATTTAACTGAATGCCTTCAAGGAAAAAGCATTGCCCAACTTTGTTTTGAAAGCTTATGTATGTACATATTTATTTCTATCACGACGTATTTTCCCGAATTACAAATAGGAGAAAACAAAAAGAGTCAATAACGCCGATAAATTGGCAGTGAAAACGTCTACAGCTCATATATTCTTGGGCGAATATGAAAATAAATAGAAGTCGTCCAGAATACGAATGATGAAATTCAAAATCTACTACGCAAACACGCCGTTAAATTGCAAATAAATATTAAAACAAAACAGGGGAGCCTTCTGACATTTGCATGGTTTATTGATAAAATAAACAACATTCTTTGCCGCCCTTCGAACGAAAATCGGGGAAAGCTAGCGCTCCAATTGCACTTTGAAGGAAATCTCGAATTCTCGAGCAACGTTTGTTTCAGTCGAATAAGAAGAAAACGACAAGAGAAAATATAAAAGTGGAAACGAATCGATTCGAAAGCGTGAGATTTCCAAAAGAAAATGTGGAATCTTCTTTTTTTTTTAATTTGTAGTAATTTTGTTTTTAAAATACGCAAGTTCAAATATTAGCTAGATATTTCCTTTCTAAAAAGGCTACTTGAAATTAAGTAACTACTACAAGTAAGCGTACCTATTATAATTAATATATCAATGTACGAGAATCAGTCGAAAAATAAAAACGTCACATAACAGCAACAAATTAAACTACATGCGAACTATTTGTAATATTGATATTAATTGCGAAGCCAGTACATGTTCCGATATTTCATTCTGACTCAATTAAAGCTTTCAAGGCTTTAATAGTTAAAAATAGTGATGTAATTCGAATAGTATCAATTGTTATTAATGTACGCGTATATTTTGTTCGCGTTCAATAATAAAAACAAATTCGTAAAAAACATGGACTTTTACGAGTACCCTACAAGAGGCAGAAGTAACCATAGTGTTCCTTTACACAAGTCTGCAATCTTGGGGTGTAGAAGGAGCAGTATTAAAAAGTTAAATATCTAAAGTTTTATTAGAATTTTAATTTTCTTCTCATTTAAGCTCTGAATATATCCTTCTACCACATTTGAAGATTTACAATCATCATGTGTGTTTAAAACAGCACCTGTATTTGTAAATAAAGTACCTAATGTACTTCGAAAGAATATAAACTCTAGGATTTGAAGACTTCAAATGATCTGCAATTGAATTAGATATTTGTTTAGATTTATTAATTTCAACTATGCATTTTTACACATGAAAAAAGGCCTAGTAACAAAATCAAAAATAATGCTAATATAGCTCATGGTATTGGTGGGATCATTCTCGGCTGGAACAATGCGAGCAGAGGAAAAAGAACGCTAACACACGGACATGTTTCTGCCTACCCGGCGTCATCGGCGTGGCTACGAGCTTTCGTACGAGCACCTTTCTGCTGCAAGCACTGCGTCTACCTCTCAGTTTATGTCACCTAGCAGCTCATGGGCTGCTAACATAAGGTGCCGTTGCGCTTAAGCGCTTGGGGAACTGCATGTACAAATGATCCCTCAGGCTCACCATGATATATAAAAATACACATGAAAAAGTGCTTAGTAACAAAATCAAAAATAATGCTAATATAGCTCATGCTATTGGAAGCTGTGTATTTCCCTAGAATTTGGCTTAGATACGTAGACGATATTTTCGCGGTTTTTGATACGAAGAAAAGTACCATTCCGGAGTTCCTCGCGACACTAAACTCAAAATTCGAAAACGTTAAATTCACAGTAGAAGATGTGAACAATCAACTTCCGTTCCTGGATAGGTTAGTAATTAGAAATAATAAAAAACTGGAAATTGACATCTATAGAAAGGAAACAAATACTGATAGATACATTATGTCCGACTTCAGCCACAGTAGACAACACAAAATGGCCTCGAGTAGCTTCTTAGTCAATCAAGTATTCGAAATCTGGCACTGAAGCACTGAAAACGCTTACTACAATACTTTACTCGTACTGGATGCACGTTTTGATAGCCAAGCTATCATCATCAGCAGTAAAACTGAATTGATAATAATAGCGTGGCTATCGAAACATGTGTCCGGTACGAATAGAGTATTGTGGTAAAGGTTTTAGTGAACTGTTTCCACGATGAAACTTTCCTTTTGGCAGAATATCGAAAGGCATTAATAATGTTTTTAAAGGACAAGATATGAACGTGTGCTTCAATTGGCAAAATACACTCCGAAATCTTCTAGGCAATCCGAAAGATAGACCGAATACGAAGGAAAGGTAAGGAACTTGCGGTGACTGTGATAAAGCCTATTTTGGACAAACGAAACGACCGATAAGCACCAGATTCAAAGAACATATCGGTCACTAATGCTATGTAAGAACTGAATCCTCAAGTCGTAACTAGAGTTGCTCAATTTGCGCCAACAGCCAGTGGCGGGCGCATAAAAGTTTACACAAAATAAATGGTCAGAAATAAAATGTAATACGTGCTCAAACACTTACCGTCTTAGGAGTCTTCCGTGAAATCACAAAGTGAATAATGTCTGTTAAATATCTGCAACATTAGATATGTTTCCACTGTTGTTTCGGCAAACCGAGTGCGGCGTGGGGAAAAAGGGTGTTTATATGCAGAAAACGAACTTTCAACATCTAGTGACATTATATTTGCGTAATTAAAATAATCTTTGGAACAACTTGACGGTTCAGTTGACGCACCTTCACAAATTTGTCATAATGTGCCAAAGTCTTTCTCTAAGACACTTTCAAACCTTTCTAGAACACAAAGATTTTTTGCGTCTTCTACCGCGCATAGCTGTGCGTGAACATGTTGCACTATTTGCAGAGATTCCACTAACGACACCGGAGGATTTTGTAATTTTTCTATTGCCTCCACTAGTCCGAAGTAATTGTTCTGAATAGTTTTTAAATCCGTTTTAACCTGACTATCTTGAAATTTCGACTGGCTTTCCTTGGTAGCCGCAGTTTCCTTTGGATCGAATTGTAAAACCACGTTTTTAATATTCTCAAAATATTTATGATAATAAAACGCGGCCTGTAACCATGTTCCCCAACGTGTAAGAATAGGTTCTGGTGGCTCAGGCATACGGGGGCACAGTCTGTGAAATTTGCGAATACGTTTTGGGGATTTGACAAACACTACTTTTGTATGCGCTATTAAAACGTCTACCTCAGGATAACATTTTCTAATATTATCTGCCACATGACTGAAAGCATGAATTTTACACGTAATATGTAACAAGTTAGCACAATGTTGGATAAGAGACCGACCTACAGAAAGCATGTTTGCGGCACCATCACTCATAAACATCAACAGTTGGTTTGTTGAAAATTTAAACTTTTCCAATGTATTTAACGCTAACTTTGAAATGACTTCGGCAGTACATTGTTGTACTCGTCTGGAAGCTAATAGAATTGAAGGTGACGATCGATGTGGTTCCATTACACGTACCATTACATTAACCACAAAATGTTTTTTACGATCTGTTGTTTCGTCCACAAATAACCACAGTTTTTTATCTTTAAACTCCGATTTAATTCTTTTTTCAACATGTTCGCGAGCAGATGGCACAATTCTTTGTAACGATGCCCGACTTGGTAATTTGCAGTCCGAATATTTGTTCCAAAAGAAGACATATGCTTCCTTATCTAGTAAATCAAACGGTAGATTACATGCAATAAAGGTAACACACAAATTAAATTTAAATTTGTCATAGTGTCGTGTGCAATTTCTTTTTTGAGAATGCTGTTTACTATTGTGACGTAGACAATCCTTTTTGGACCAACACATTAAAGGGATATTACAAACTACACATTGAATTTTAACGCCATCATAATTTAGGTCAGGCATTTCTGCTATAAATTCTGTAACTTTGTCCAACATTGGTCGTTTTCGCGACGTAGGCAACATTTTTACGTAGATCTACGAAATAGTATTTACGGCAGCGTACATGTATACACAACAGATCTGGTTGAGACTCGCAGTTATACTGAGGGTTGTATCGTACTTCCGCCACTGCCCGTCGGCGCTGGTGAGCAACTCTAGTCATAACAGATAAACGAAACCGAGTATAATATTAAATTAGAAAACTTCAAATTAATTAAGAACGTAACTTTGCCGCGATTAGATGCTTACGAAACCATTTGTATAAAAAAGAATGGAAATTTGTTAAACAAGGAAAGAGGTCCACTAGCCTCCCAGCTTTGATGGATTTATTGGTGTAAAGCGAACACAATTTTCGTATATTTCGCAAGTTTTAGGGCATATAGACTGTGAAAGCAGATACTTTTAAATGCCTTTTAGACTAGGGACGTTACAATTAAAATCTTCTTTCTCACATCACTCGACCGTACGATAGCCAATGGAAATCCACGAATTTCTAAAACAATTGTTCCAAATTAATTAAATAACGTGTGGTGCGAGGTATGCCGATACTTCAGTGTTTGCCGTACTACTCCACAACCCTTCCTATTATTATTAAAAAACTATACTTAGCCAGAGAAAGAGAACGGTAACTTTACCCCTTGTTTCTTTCGCTGTTGATATGATGTAAACTTCAAACGGCAATAACTAAAAGACGGTTAGAGCCATCGACCAAAGTTGAAAAGAGCATAGTGAGAAGCTGAAAGTGCACCTGATTGGCTGGTCAGATCAGTAATTTTCGAACATTTCCGAATTTTACATTTTTCACCTAGCACAAATTTTTGGTTCCCCTCTTATAACCCCACCGAGACCATTAAGTGTTTATTTGAAAGATTTCGATGAGTATTTTTCAGTTTTGAAAAAAAATTTGGAACACATATTTTGAGTGTCCTAATCTTAAGCCTGTATTTTCTATTGTGATCTTTGTATCGCTTTATACGCTGTAGTACCAATATATAAATGAAAAATTTTTTAACATGTACTTCCAACAAATGCACCAAAATTGCTGCTTCTCCTGGTGCATGAAAATTCACTAATTATCTCCTCTTCGTTCATCAAATTTAAAATCCTTATTTGTTCCTCAATGCTTAATCTAAAGTACTCAAAGAACCTGGGATACTTTATATTCGTTGACTATATTACTTTAAACTTGACAGAAATTTGGAAAAATACTTAGGAAGCAACACTTTAGTGAATCTTGATAATAAACATTAGTGTAGATACATACACTTCCATATTCTATTGCTGCTATCATTATTATTATTCTATTATCTACATGACTGAAAACAGTAGTCAGTATTTAAAAATTATTTCATATGCCATGTTAAGAGCTGTAACAAGTTTATCTGCAGAAGCTTTAACAATAACCGTCCCAACTGACGAAAATGAAGCAAACATGTTTCCTTTTCAATTTTCGATAAGAACCAACAAAACGCTATTGTATTCAAATATATAAGAAAATCGAAGCTCTTTTTGCCTTTCCTCTTGTTTTCGTGCGTCGACTTTTACCGTTGACAAAAAAAAAAAAGATAAAGGATTGCCGAGGTGGTCGTTGTAGATAACAAATTAGAAATATTAAAGAGAAAAATTTTATATTTTCGATAGAGGGTGCTGGTGATGGTGGTCCCTCGTTTCCCGGTGCGACAGTGCGAGCTTAAAGTGCCATTTCTCGGCACGTCACTGACGTCACGCCGTGGAGCTTGATTGATGCCCGCTCATTTATTTTATTCTTGCTCGCCCCCATGCGCTATTCTCGTTCCTTCTTTGCCTGCCCCGTGACAGTCCATGATATTGGCAAAAAGCCTAGACCGCAGAAATGTAGAAAAACGCGCATGTTTGGAATTGTTGTTTTTACACGCAGAAAATGGTACGGAAATGCGATATGCATTATGTATACTTGATTACTTACTGCGGCTTAACACAACAAGCATTTATTTAAAAAACTAAGCGTTTATAGAAAACATTGAAATAAAAGAAATAAGCAGTATAACTGAAGGTATGTGCATAAATTGTAAAATAGTAACGCCTGCGAAAGATGAATTAATAATAAAAAAATTAACCTCAAAACTTGGACGTTTACTCTCTGTGCTAGCGCGTTACGAAAGGAATCCCGCGTTCTTTCAAATGACCGAACTTGAATCAACCTTGGACTTGAAATAAATTTGGAACACTACAACACTTGAAATTACTTTGAAAATATACCACACAGCGAAACACGTCTTCGCTCAAAGGCGACTCGAGTTAAAAAACGTCGATTGTCTTGGCGTCACTTCGTTCCTTTGTCGCCGATAGCTGTTGTGAAATATTAATCACGACCAACTACGATACGCATTTCGTATTGACGATATTTAATATTCTTACAATTAAATTATAATATATAGTATAAGAAAAAGAGGTCCACTACTCACAAAATTCTTTAATATATAAAAAACAAAGCGACCAGTTTCGAGCTATATGCTCATCCTCAGACCAGCTAGCAGGTACAAAACTAAATTACAAACTGTAATATGTATATCTTGTTATTTTCATTTTTTTTAACAATTATTATAAATATGTATTGTATTCTAATTTGTTACATATATATTTTTAAATATATATATACTTATATTAAAATCTGAATGTAGTGTCAATATATTTCTTATATATAATAATTAAGTGTGTTTAATGTTATTAGTACTCACAATTTTTTTTTATTACAGCAGAATTTGTCTTGATATAGATTAAGTTTTTCAGGTACAATACACTGGATTATCATAATAAAATGTAGCAATTATAAAACGAATTAAAAATATTGTAAATGGGACAATCACGACACGTTAAAATTTAGTTGTCAATGTAATAAACTATAAAAAATTAAAACTTTTTTATTATATTAATTATACAGATGTAAAATTTATTAGTGACATCTGTAAGTGATATTCCCAAGTACAAATGTTGGTAAAAGTGGAACACCTCCTATGACAGAAATCTCTACTCCAACAATGTCTGAAAGGTTGGGGTTATTATATTGTTCTCTCTTAATCTCAAGAGACTCGAAATTATTCAAGAAACTTCCTCTATTAGCTACATGCAAGATGGTAAAATTATTATCTATTGTTAAGTTATGGTTATTATTGACAAGGTGTTGACCAAAGTGTGAAAATCCAGAGGAGTTCGGCTGCAAACTGTGACTGATGTGTTCTTTAATACGAGTTTCGAAATTTCGATAAGTTCTGCCAACATAGCTACTCTGGCAGTTATTACAAGTAAGCCTTTCCTTTTTTTTTTCAACTTTATCTTTGTTGTTTAACAGAGTATTACGTAGGAGATGGGTCGTCCTGTAAGCAACGTTGAAATAGTTTTTTAACACCTCTCTTACAGAATAGGAAATAGGACCTATGTATGGAATTGATATACAGATCAGTCAGCTCAACTAGATACACTCCGTGTTGCGAAATCATCCGACGAATTCCGAGTAGGTTCCCGAGTAGTTTTCAATTTGACAGTTCGTAATAATGACGTTAAAGCTTTAATGACACATATGTAATTGTTCGATTGTAATGTTTTATTCAAATTAGAGTTATTATAGCTTGTTGTGAAGAACCGGTGTTTTCTATTTCATGCTAACGAATATTTTACAGGCCGCGTCGTATTGATATTGGGTGGCAAGGCAAGCAAAGGGCCATGTTTGTATCTAGTCAGGCTGAGAAGACAACAAGACGTTCTCTTCTACAGTCGTTTTAACGTCATTATTACGAACTGTCAAATTCAAAACTACTGGCGCACCTATTCGGAATTTGGCCATTTTTGTCGAATGCAGTCGGATGATTTCGTTACTCGGGGGTGTATCTAGTTAAGCGGACTGATCTGTATAGTGTTTGTCTATATCTATTGTTGGTAAGGTGGTTTGGTCTAAATAAACGTTTTTCTCCAACTGTTTTCTCTGATTCAAAAGCTTGTCTATACTGTGTGGTTTATAATGATTCATAATTGCTATTTGTTTAATTGTGTTTAACTCTTTATTAAATGAATCTTGAGTAAGGGGCATGTTTACCATCGTATGTAAGTAGCTGTAAAATGAAGACTATTTGCTACAGTATAGATGATTTGCGTATTCGTCAATTGTAATACCGTTATAAGTGGGTTTTCTGTAAATGTCGAAAACTAATTTTTTATTATTTTCTGATTTTGATATAGTGAGTATAGTGACATCTAGGAAATTGATACTATTATTTTCAGTTTCTAATGTGAATTTTAATGAGTTTTGAAAGTTATTGATGTAAAAAATAATCTTGTAAATTCGAGTGATTTCCTGACCAAATTGTCAAAATGTCGTCAACGTACCATCACTTGCACAAAAATCTGGGACAACACTTATGAGCTCATTTTGACGTTGTTTCAATCGTGTGACAATGTCCATTTACGATTGACACTGACAGACAATTTGACATATTTTTTGATAGTTTACAAAAGACATGTTTAAAATGGGTAATGTCGCTGGTCCCAGACTTTTATGCAAGTGATAGTACCTGGTATAAAATTTAATGTATTCACAAAAGGGATTATTAGCTATTAAGTATGTAGATTCAAGTAATGCATAAAAAGATTTTGTGAGTAGTGGACTTATACTATATATTATGGATAACTCACACTGAGTCATCATCGAATAATTAAACTATATCTCACTTAATTAGTTTACATTATAAGGTGTAATATTCTATTAGAGATCGTGATCTGTCATTTAACGAAATGATATTAGTAAATGTCAACTGGCAACTGTAAAATCTGGACATTTTCTAGCGGATTTGACGACATATTACAAAGTGATATTTGATTTGCGAAATTATTGAAAAGACAAAACAGAATTAATTTTCTGGTTGTTTATAGGAAGAAGTTACATTAAAGCCGAAATTAAGAACTGAAGGAATACAGAAATAAAAGAAATTATTTAGTGATTTCCTCGAAATTATCGTTGGTTCAACGTATATTTACCTAATAGAACACCAGGACCACAAAGAGAAGAGCCAGAAGTTATATAAGCCGCCGCAAACCGAAAGAGGTGCAGAAAGGCTTTACTCTTGTTGCCGGGACGCAAATGGCTGCACGTCATTCGTCGTGGCGCTAATGGCAGTGATTTTACATGCGCTATTTTCAACATTAAAATATACATAAAACAACATTCAAACGATCAATTCCCAATACGGTAATTTTCCACTATATACAATTGTGCACGTTGTATGGGTACACAAGCGACTGATTTTCAGAATGCAATTTTTTTTAAAAGAGGACTTGTGTGATTTTCAAAAGCTTTATAACATGGTATTTGCTTTGTTTTATTAATTATAAAACATTGTTGTAAAAGCGGCAAATTGAAGTATCTAAGGCCAACTTAATATAAAGTTGACATAGGACATTGCGTTTTGAAAATGAGGTGCTCGTATGCTTATATACCGAAAATCTTCGTTTGTAAAAATACTTATTGGTACAATGATATCTTGGTAAATATTTTTGTAATTTTAGAAACTTCATCATTTAATTTCTTAATAACAATATCATCAATTTTACCTTCCACAAGTTTCGTTTTCGTTATTTATTCATCCACTACTGCAGTGCATTAATAAAAGATGATTTTTATTCACCTAATTGTTTCAGTGCCCATAAATGAATTTTAGAAACGCAAATTTTGAAGCAATACATTTTTTAAGTAATTATAAGCCTACATAAATTTTTACAAGTTTTAGTAGGTATTTTAAGCAAAGCAAAATAAGTGAAAAGTCTTATTATAGATAATATGTACATATACATATTATAGATGTTCCTTATTTGTACATATTATTACAACATATTCATACGAAAAAACATAATTTGTTAAGCTTTTTTAAAGTATGGTTCAATCTTTGTTTGCTTCAAATTTTTTAACTTCGATTTAAAAACCACAGCTTCACATGTAAGTAAAATTCGAGAAACATCCATAAAAATTTCACCATTGTTTTTGCACAATAAATAATTCTGTATGTCTCTTAATTTTGCACACACTTCGCTCATACTAGATAAAGTAGATTTTAGAGTTTCACATTCGTCCACATCACTATTATCAGAGTTATGTTCTTCATCATTATTGCACAATTCTTCAACAATTTCTGTAATACTGAAGTTAGGGCTCTCTGTAGGCACATGACTATCAACAGAAGCATATTCATCTAAATCTACAATTTCGTTACGAACTGTAGGAAAAAGTTGAGCAAGGGGTATTTCGTCTTCTTCATCAAACATTGTATCTTCTTGGATAACATCAGAGAATCCGGCCTTAGAAAAACATTTCTTAACTATAGCAGGAGATACCTTTTTCCAAACAGCTGTAATCCATATAAGTGCATTGGCTAAATTTATGTTTTTTTCAGAATTTTCAAAATCACATTCACCGGCAATAAACGTTAGAAGCCTTTTAATCAAAAAATTTCGATAAATCAATTTGAAATTCTGAATTATTCCTTGATCCAAGGGCTGACAATGCGAAGTGGTGTTTGGCGGCAGGAAGACTAGTTTAACTTTTTTTAATGGAACTTTAGAATGTGACGTGGCGTTATCTAAGAAAAGAAGCACTTTTCCATTTTGTGTTTTCATTTTATTGTCAAATTTATGCAGCCATCTTGTCATAATTTCCGTTGTCATCCATGCCTTTTTGTTAGAAACCCATTCTAAGTGTAATTTGTCAACATGATTACCCTTAAAACAGCGAGATTTTTTACTTTTTCCAATTATTAATGGATCTTCTTTTTCACCTTCCATATTTGCACACAGTAAAATAGTCAAACGTTGTTCTGTTGCATTCTTTCCTGCGCAATTCTCATTTTTTAATGCAAATGTCTTATTTGGCATGGCGCGGTAATAAAGACCGTTTCGTTGGCATTAAAGACATCTCGAGGAGAAAAATTTCTTAAAATCAACGGTAACTTGGTTTTCCAGTCCTCTATATTGTCCAAATTAACCTCTGCTGACTCACCACAAATTGATTTAAACGTTATACTGTGTCGCCAGCAGAAACTTTCCAACTATCCATTAGATGCTGCGAAATTTTCCATCTTTAAACTGCTTGCTGTCTCCAGTGCTTTTTGTTTAAGTAACGGCCCGGATATTGGAATTGCTTTATTTCTGGCTTTGCAAAACCAATTGTAAACGACTTGATCCACTGCCAATCCTTCCGACTGCGGAAATTTTCGTTTTTGCTCCAAGTTAATACCTTCCTCAACCATCTTTTTTAATTCACCTTTATTTTTCATAACCGTTAATTTGCGGCCAACTTTCGCGAACTTAACGCATACTTTTCACTTTCCCGATTATTTTATTTTGTCTTTTAGCGACAAACGTTTTCTTTTTAGTGACATACTTAATTAAGAACCTTTCGAATACGGAGACAACTTTAAACTAATCAACTAACCGAAAGAACCTTTCGAATACGAAGAGAATTTTAAACTAACCTCAACGACCACATTATATGTAAGCTTGTAGAAATGAAGGCGATCTCTGTTTGATCAAACATAAACGTGCACGTATTGCGCCGGCAATTTGCTGTCGAGGCGTGTTCGGGATTGAGATCGCATTCATTGCGCAAATACGAGATAATATTAGGTACATAATTCCATCAATAAAGATACATCATAAATAGTCTGGCCGATATCGGCAGGTAAATTTCTATGAAGATAGGCCGTAAAAATTTGGGTTTATTTGGCCGAAGTCGTTTTATAGGGGTGGCCGTAAATAACGGGTTTTCGTATATAGGATCCTTATAGTCGATTCGGGGAACTTTGAAACTGTCCGTTACCTCAGGTGGCTGCTTTAGACAGGTGGCCGTTAACACAGGTTTTACTGTATTACACTTTGACGACAGGACGTGCACCTCATCATTACATTTTGACGCCGGATACTAACTATATTTAACATGTAATTTATGATTATCAATAAAGATGCATCCTCCAGCCCGTTAACCATATTACTGACAAAATTGTTATTATTATGTGAGAGAGAAGTCAAGTCGGGGGAGGAAGATTATTAAAGAAATAATGTAATTATACTGTAACCTATAAAAAAACATTTTCATTAGCTCATTCAGTTGCTTTTAATTTTATTCCATTATTGTAATTTTTCTTTTATTGGATATCTTTGTAGCTGGCCTGATGATGTGTTTTTTTAACACGAAACTGGTCGCCTAATTTCTCAATTGAACTTTGTGAGATCTGGACTATTTTTTCATACCTACCTTTAATATGAATATTTTCTTAACTTAAGCCTAAATGATTTACTTATAAGAAACACTTTCTGTATATCTGAATTATTTTTATTTTTGACTACAAATAATTCTTTAAGTCAAAAATATTCACATTGCATACATTACATGTTGTTATGATATTTGTTTACATACGTTCTAAAGTGTATTATTTTGATATTTCCATTTTATTACAAGTGTTGGCGGTCTCTTCGCTCCAATTTTCCCCAGATCGGTTTTTCTTTTTTGTCTTACACACATAGACAAGAGTCCAGTAAACAACTAAAAGTGCGAGAAACTAAATTCACTAACCGAAAGTTCAATTATATTTTTTCATTTCAAAATTATAGTATTGCATTGTATGTACCGATTGGGAAAATGATAAATTAGCTATATTGGTATCCCCTCCTCGCGCTCTCGCCGTACATGCGAGAGAGCGTGGAGGGGACTGAGTGATATCATGCGGAAGATGCTAGTCAACTTGGAACAATGTTGGGATGTAGACCTACTGTGCGAAAAGCGCACGTGATAATTTGAAGTCAAGGTCGCCTGGAAATGAGAGTTTCGCATATTTATTTTGTTGTTGCAACGAAGTTTAGACGAAATTAATAAGAGATTCTAAAAACGAAAATAAAAACAGATTCTGATGAAATTAAAGAAAAGACAAATAAATACTCCAGAAATTCTTACTAAGATCGTCCGCACATCATGCAGTCTACCTCGTAACTAACTACATCGGTACCCTCGAGCCATCTATTGCCCCCTTGAGAGCAAGGAGGGGGTAGCGATATAGCTAATTTCGCATTTTCTATCGATTAGGAAAATGGCTAAGCAGAATGCTATTCACATGCAGTCATTAAATTAGAGTCCTTTTCATGGTAACCATTCTGACATTACTGTACCTGGAAATTTGGACATCATCACCCTGGAAGCAAATGGTATTTTCGATGGATTTTGAAGACATTACATGTTATTTAATATAATTCAGATGGTAAACAGTGGATATGAATTGAAAAATAAAATGAGATGGGATAAACAATTTTCGATAACATGCTCCACATCAAAATTCTTCGACAAATTTTGACAGTTTCAATAATATACGCAACTATTTCATCACAAATATAAATATCATTTATTAAACCTATTTGGATCATCGAACAACAAAAGTATGAAGTCGATCAAGAATTGGAGAAGGAACAAATTTGGTTTTGAATCGGGTGCCGCTTGGAACCAAGACTATCAAGAACGGACATCGAAGTTCATCAGTTCACTGAAAAATTTCAGTGAGCAGGTACAAAATTTACTATTTGGCCAAATAAACAGGAAAATTTAATTCAATCAAATTTTATTTAATTTCAAAAACTCAAGTAAATATATTAAAACTTTAACTTAGCTGTCGGTTAGGGATTGCGCTAAGTCATTGTCTAAAAATTCAAAACTTTCTCAAAAGAAATATAATTTTTTTAAATTCAAAATAAAATACTGTAACTCTTGAACATTAAAAATTGTCTAATTTCTCACTCATTTCCATTAGCAAAAGGAAATAAGTAGATCCCACACATTAAGTAATTTATAAACGTTAACCCCGAGTTACTACCTAATCAATTTTATACAGAGTCTCATTGCAATATACCTATAATACTAATAAATCTAATAATCATTGAAATATCATTTTTTTTTTACTGTAGAATGCGATAACAAAAAGTAAAATCAAGGATGCAACCTTCAAAACGTTATTTTACATTTTGGTCAGCTTAACCGTCAAAATTCCAAATGTCATAACAGATCTCGTACATTCTTTAGACCCTGGGTAATATTTAGCATCGATTACAAATAATATTTTAATGGCTACTGCAAAAACGCGCCAATTGCCAGTCGGTATTGATTTAGGAACCACGTACTCTTGCGTAGGTGTTTTTCGAAATAATATCGTGGAAATAATTGCCAACGATCAAGGAAACAGAACGACGCCCAGTTACATTGCTTTTAATGATGTGGAAAGACTTATTGGAGATGCAGCTAAGAATCAAGTCGCTCTTAATCCTTCCAATACAATTTATGGTAATTATAAACTTTGTCATTAGTTTTAAACCTAATTAAGTATAATTTAAAAGCTAATCTTTTGTAAACCCTTTTTTTATTAAAATTACAGATAATTTTATCTAGTAATTAATTTCAGCTATATAGAACTAATAAAGATATAAAATAATCTTCATTATCTCAAGGAGCAGATGTAATAATGAATTCAATATATTAAAAAATGTACATATTCGTATATGTGCGGCCATCTGGAGCATAGTAGCTGCACTAATATTAGGTCGGCCATATTTCACACTAAGAAGTGAATGCCGCAAATTTAAATGCATATAATTTTTCTATAGTGCCATTATTCCTAATTAAGTATGAAGAAATATTGGTAATACCATTATTATTTCTTTAAAAATTATATTTAAATAAAAGAAAAAAGTCCTCCCCGGCGGGGAATCGAACCCCGGTCTCCCGCGTGACAGGCGGGGATACTGACCACTATACTACCGAGGACATGAAATACAATCTCTCAGTAGGTGTATAAAACCATGTAGGATAAAATATAATTTTATTTCTTTCAATTAACAACTATAATTATCTCAATTCTCTAAAATCTAAATAAATTTCCTACCTTTCAACAACCCATGCAATTCCCACTCAGTATCAATCTTAATTTATTAATAAACTTGTTTTAAATGATATTCGTTGGAAATACCCATAAAATAATATGCATGAAGTATGATGCTCTATGCATAGTAGCAATATAAGATATATCCATCAGCCTACATTTTTAGAAAATCACAAAAAAACTGTGTTATATCTAGTTCTTTTAAAATCTTGATGGTCTTGCTTTCTGAAGTTCTTCATTCCGTTCAATATTATTTATAAGTAATAAAACATTAAAATAAATAAGTTTCGCTGTCGGCAAAAAATATATAATTATAAAAATGTTATATTTGGTTAGAAATAATAAAATTTTAACTTTTCAAATACTCTTTCGTAAAAAGCACTACGTTCATTCTATTACATTAAATGTAATAATTTATATTATATGTTATTGATTCCCATGACATAATTGGAGCGCATTTTATGTCACGTATTTAAAACTAATCTTTGGACACATATTTTCATATTTTCGTGTTTTCATCTTTTTTCATGAATGATACCTGTAATTGTAGGATGGCCGGTAATGCTCTCAAAATAAAAGTAAACACCTTACTTTACGTCTGTTTGAATTATAATTCATCACTATAATCATACATTTCGTGTTTTCTCTATTCTTACATGTCTCTCTAATCTACATAACTTTCTCTTATGAAAAACCCTAAGTTTTAATTCCCGGCGATGCCAACGTATACACCTACAATCAGCCATTCTGTTCAGACATTGTCCCAATGTCAGGGTCACTTGCAGGAACGATCTTTATCACTTCTTCCATGTCCTCATCTTCCAGGTCGCTGACTACTTGGAGGTCTGCGATATCGGCTTCGACGGCTTCTTCAGGTTCGCCTCCATCTTGAGGTTCAACTTCGGGTTCACTTTCTTTATCAGTATCTAGTCTTCTCCATAATTTTATCCTTTCTGGTGCGAGGACAGTCTTGAATGGCTTTTGGGACACTTGATATCCTGGGATATCCGCGACACAATACCGATCATTGTCTAGGAATTTAGTTATCTGGTTGGTATGCACATCCTACAAATTTGGGGGACATTTTCGGATTTACGTCGTTTTCAGGGGTAGTCTTTCTTATCATAACAAGGTTTCCTTCACAAAATCGTTTATGGGCTCTTCTTTTCTTGTTACAGTTTCGTTCATTTTCTCCTTAGGTCTTCTTGTTCCGGTCCACGGCATGTATTCTTAACTTCTCTCTTGTTTTGACGTAACTGTCGACATCCAGCTCTTCTTCTAGATGATCTTCAATTGTATGGTTTGATAATACCATTTTATAACCCAAAAATACCTCTGCAGGCGATTTGTCCATGCTCCTATTGACTGTCGAATTTAGGGATGATTACACTTTTGCGATAACATCTATCCATTTTGCAGGGTCTTCAATTTGTTTGAGCAATGCCGCAAAAGCAAGCTTTGTTTACTTTTTCGACTTGTCCATTTGCCCTTGGCGTTTCTACGGCCACATGAACTAGTTTGATGCTATTTTCTGCACAGAATTGTCTGAACACTTCGCTTGTAAAAGCGCTTCCTCTATCGGTGATGATTCGGCGCGGTCTACCAAAAATTTTCATTAGTTTCCCCATTGCCTTCGTTACCTCTGCGGTATTGGTGGTTTTCGTCACTTGCAAGAAGATAAAACGGGTAAATGCATCTACTATGCATAGTATGTATTTGTAGCTCCGTTTACTTGCTTCGGGGATTTTTAGGTGGTCGACATGTAGAGTGTCAAAGGGTTGATCACCCTTTTCTATGCTGTGCAGGTATCCGTCATTAGTTATGTTCTTATAGTTATGTTCCAGGCATTTTACACAATTTTCTAGACATTTTTTTGACGTAGTTGTTCTAACGTTTTGTCTAGTCCTAAATGGGATATGTCACTGTGAGCTTTCATCAAACTTTTCCTTCGTTGTAGGTTTGGCTTTCAGATCTTTTGGCCTCAATACTCATAATTCATGCATATCATGCAGCAAATGATCAGCATTGAAATGTTGTCTGGCCATCATCGCTTCACATAGACTCATGTTTTCCTTGACTTCGCTTTGTTATCTTTTTATACTTATCCGATATAGCTTCTTCCATAACAAACGTTGCTTTAAAATTATCCATAAAATCTTGCCATGTGTGTATTTGATTTTTCTTAACCTGACACCAGTGATAGGCCCCATCCATCATAAGCCGTGTTCGAGCTGTCTCTAACATATAGTTATCGGGTATGTTGTGTAAAATTTACGCACTGTTCAGACTCTGTAGCCATTCTCCTGCTTTAGAGGTACTTCCGTCAAAAACTCCCAACATGTTGTGGTGGTTGTGTTGAATTGTTTTTATTGATAATTTTATCTACTAGTTTTTCAAGCAGAGTGTCCCTTCTTTGGTTTTCTAAAATCATCTTTTCTAATAACTGTGAAAGGTTTACTTACGTTCGTCGCATTTTCATTTTCGTCAACTATATTGTTTTTCTCTATATCAGGTCCCTGTTGTGGCCCCATCCTGTCTTCGTTGTCGACTGCAATTGCATCATCTTTCTGCGTTCTCTTATTGTGCTCATCCTGGAAACGATCGAATTCATTCTCATCCTGCGACTTGTCGTTGGATGATGCTATTTTTCTCCCGTTTTCTGTGTATTATCGTCGCTCGCTGAACTTGTATTTTACTTGGGTGATCCCTTGTAACCCGCTTCTGATTTTGTAGGGTGGCCGGTAATGCTCTCAAAATAAAAGTAAACACCTTACTTTACGTCTCTTTTAATTATTTGATATTTTCTTTTGAAAATTGCAAAGCAAAGCTATATTTTTAAAATCGAAGTGTCAATTTTTTTCCAATTTGCCAATTTTAAATAGTGCAAGTTAGATTTGCTTTTTCTTTAAATTCTTTAAACAGGTTAATTTCGTAAATCTAATTTATTTTTTCTTAATATTTTTTTATAATTCCATGCATGTGCCTAAGTACTTATTAATAACGCTGGCCACGAGCGGTACCGCGCATCGGCGTAGAATCAGTTCGGACCGAGAGGAACGGTAGTATTACTTCGTCTGCGGAGCAGTACGGACATTTTCGCTGTCGGTCATTTGCGCAATTGTTTATCTGTCCTAGAAAAATTATGATTTCGTCAGCAAAACGACCGCGGTCGGACAAACTTCGAAAAGTTATTGCAGAAATTCCAGACTTAATATATGAAGGTGCTAAAATTAAATGTGTAATCTGTAAAATCCCGTTAATGTGTTGGTCCAGACAACATTGTCTACGACACGTAAATAGTGAAAAGCATGTCTCAAAAAGAAATTGCACACGAGACAATGAAAAATTTATATTTAATTTACTAGACAAGGAACCATTTATCTGCTTTTGGAATAACTATTCCGAGTGCAAATTACCAAGTTGAACATCGTTACAAAGAATTGTGTCATCTGCGCGCGAACATATTGAACAAAAAATAAAATCGGAGTTGAAAGAACAAAAATTGTGGTTATGTGTCGACGAAACAACAGATCGGAAGAAACATTCTGTTCTTAATGCAATGGCACGCAAATTAGAACCTCATCAATCGGCACCTTCAATTCTATTAGTCTCCAAATGAATACAACAGTGTACTGCCGAAGTAATTTCAAAGTTAGTGTTAAATACATTGGACAAGTTTGAACTTTCAACAAACCAACTCTTGATGTTAGTGAGTGATGGTGCTGCAACCATGCTTTCTGTAGGCCGGTCTCTTAAAAAGCATTCTGCTAATTTGTTACACATTACGTGTAAAATTCATGCTCTCAATCTTGTGGCGGATAGTATCAGAAAATGTTATCCTGAGGTAGACGCTTTAATAGCGCATACCAAAGCAGTATTTGTCAAATCACCGAAACGTATTCGCGAATTTCACAGACTGTGCAGACGCAAAAAATGTTTCTGTTCTAGAAAAATTTGAAAGTGTTTTTGAGAAAAATTCTGATTTTGGCACATTAAGACACATTTGTGAAGGTGCGTCAACAGAATCGTTAAGTTATCTGAAAGATTATTTTACTTACGCAAATATTACGTCACTAGATGTAGAACGTTCGTTCTCTGCATATAAACGCATTTTTTCCTCATGCCGTACTAGCTTTGCCGAAACAACAGTTGAAACATATCTAATGTTGCAGATATTTAACAGACATTATTCACTTTGTGATTCACGGAGGACTCTTAAAATGGTAAGTGTTTGAGCACGTGTTATTTAATTTTTATTTAAAAGATGAGCGAAATTATTTGTGGCAGCAAACATCTCTATTAGCAGAATAACTCTAGTGGAACGCGAAGCCTGGTCGACTCTACGCTACTGCGCGGTACCGCTCGTGGCCAGCTTTACTTATTAAAAAATAATAATAAAGTAGGTTTTGCAATTATTTGTACAAACTAAATCAATTTTACATCAAGTGAATGCAGTGTCATTAGAATACTTTTATTTACCTAAAAAATGTCAACCTGATACAATTTTTAGCAACAAAAATATATTCTAATTGTGTCTTTCCTATAAAAAAATAATTCTGTACAAATTAAATGAGAAGCGCGTTTGTTACATAGACTCATGTAACAAAAATTAAACAAATTAACTAGAATATTGAAAATTGCTAAGTAAAACAAGCAAGATTTCCCTTTGACATTTGAAAAATAAAACCATATTATTATTTTTTTTTAAGACAATGGCAGTTAAAAAAGTTATATGATTGCGTGAGTGCTTGTGATTTGATTTCATTTTTCATATAAAAATAAATGGCACAAAATTTACCTAAGACTAAGAAAAGATTTGTCCATATAATGACTGTGTGGCACTGTATAACACTCTCAATATAATCAAATCAACCATTTCACGTGTATGAAAACATCTTATGAGAAGATTACCATGGAAATGTGCAGCATATTAAGAAATCCCTTCTGTTTTTAAGTATCAAACAATTTTTCAAATTAAAATTTGTGTGTCCCTGCAAATGCGTCAAACAGAAAGCGGCCACGTGATTCTTGATCGTACATTGTTTAAACAAGCGTTTCATGTTGCCAGATGCCAAAAGACTAATAGGCCGAAAATTCTCCGACCCTATGGTGCAACAAGATATGAAGGTTTGGCCGTTCCAGGTTATCAACGACAAGGGTAAACCGAGGATCGTCGTCAAGTACAAAGGTGAAACGAAAAGCTTTTACCCGGAAGAGATTTCGTCAATGCTACTAGGCAAGATGAGAGAAATAGCGGAAGTGTATTTCGGCTCTGCCGTGACCAAAGCTGTTATCACAGTGCCTGCCTATTTTAACGACTCACAAAGACAGGCGACAAAAGATGCGGGCACTATAGCCGGCCTAGACGTTCTAAGGATTATAAACGAGCCCACAGCGGCGGCCATTGCCTATGGACTTGACAAAAAGGTAAGATACATTTCACAATACAATTGAAGTAGATAATTGTGCGCTGCAAGAGGAATAAAAATATATGAAACGATAGTTCCAGGATAAAATCTTCGAAAGAAATAAGTAGAAACATTTTCTCTTGAAGAAAAATTCTATTTGGTCATTTATCTAACATGAACATTTTTTTTTTGTATTTTCCCTCCATCCGTCAACGATGGCACAATAAAGCATAGTCAACATTTCGTATGTGTAGCAAGCCTCGACATACACGAAATTTGAATTCTTGCATGCTTTTATAGGGCGATCAAGAGAGGCGCGTACTAATTTTTGATATGGGCGGTGGCACATTTGATGTGTCTGTGCTGCTGATCGCAGGTGGAATTTTCGAGGTGAAGTCGACGTCGGGAGACACCCACCTGGGAGGCGAGGACATAGACAACAGGATGGTACAGTATTTCGCCGAGGAATTCTTTAGGAAAAACAAAGTCGATGTTATGAATAACAAGCGTGCCTTGCGTCGTTTGCAAACTGCATGCGAACGTGCCAAGAGAACGCTCTCTGTCGCGACGCAAGCGAACATCGAGATAGACTCCCTTTGTGAAGGCATCGACTTGTACGCCAGCATGACGCGTGCCAAGTTCGAGGAATTGAATTCGGATATCTTTAGAAGGACGCTGGAACCAGTGGAGAAGGCGGTGAAAGACGCCAAACTAAATAAAAATATGGTAAGGCAGCGTAAAATCAATATCACTTTGTCACGGAGATATTTATTGTCGCGCCATAGTAATTTCCATTAGGTTCAGCATCCAGCACTATTATATTACATTGCATCTCACATGTACATATACGAAACAATTTTTAATTTACTGAAAAAAAAAACGAATTTAAGTTTATGGCTGCATATTTGCTCTTACGTCATTTTTAGTATGTATGAGCTTTTATTAAATTATTATTTCTCTTGCTCTCTTTCATTCTTTTATTTCTTCCAGTAGTCCATTTCTTTCATTTTTTCCTAATATATAAATCATATGTATTACCTAACTCTACTTACTCAGGCTTGACATTTTTACAGTTTAAGAACGTCATCTTCTTGTTGTTTTGTTTACTGTTACCACGGTAACAAAATAATACTAATTCCAGAAACCATTTAAATGCAATATCCAAATGCAAAACCTGCATCTCATTACAACTACAACTACTTAGGCTCAAAATTTTAGATTAATAATTTAAAAACATCAACTGGATCTTTTCATTGATAATATTGACACTAAGCATGGCTTCCAAATGTAAGACTCGCCTCTGACACTGTAAACACTTCTTTTACTTTGAACATTAAACATATGCATCATTATAATGTTAGAAATATGAAAAATGATGTCTCCTGCATTAGAACTTACAGGCAAACGTAGGCAACTGTCCTCCATCGATTTTAATAAAATTTTGCAGGGATGTAGTACACCGAGAAATATTAGTCACGTATTTTTCCTCAGCCTCTTCTTTTCGATTTAAGGGGGTGTAACTGACGCCCAAAGTTACCTCCCGAAAACATTGTTTGCTATTTCTCAGGAACAAGAGAAAAAAACGAGAAAAAAATAAAAAGGGATTATTTCCTGTTACTCGCACTACATTTTAGATGAGAAAAGATCAGACCCATCGAGTCGTTAGTGTATTGAAAAATCTTATCTTTTTTCACCGTCGCCCACAGAGATTGTCAATTTCTTTTTCCTCTTAATATCCTTAAACTATAAAAAAGAAGTGACCTGTTTTTGGATTTTTTTCTTAAAGTGCGTTTTAGGGGAATTATCGTCATTTTAATTAATCCCCCCGAAACCTATGTTTCTTTATATTTTTAGAAATATACACATAAATATCAATCTCCTATTCCTTCAGTTTAAGGAGGGTGACACAACATTGAAACATAGATCAAACAAATTTTCATTACAAAAATTTATCTGCATTTTATGCGTTAATATGAATGTAAACTATTACGCATAAAAAAATAAATGTTTTCTAAAAAGATAACAAAGAGGTTTTACTTAAAATACAATAGGATATAAAATTTCATTCTACAAACATAGAGAAAAATAGATTTCGGGGGGATACATTAAAATGACGATAACTCCCTTAAAATGGACATTCAGAAAGAATTCCTAAAACAAGTAACTTTTATTTTTTAATTTAAAGATATGAAGAGGAAGAGTAAATTGATAATATCTATGGGCGGTGTGCGAAAAAAAGAGGAATGTTTTAACCCCATAACGACCCCGTTGATTTTTTCTCCTCTAAAGTGCAGTGCTGGTAACAGAGAATAATCTTTTTTAAACGAATTTTATATCGCGTCTTGTTCCTGTTTTCAAAGGGTAACTTTGAGCATCAAATACACCTCCTTAAACCGAAAAAAGCAGTTAAAAGATACGTGTCCAATATTTTTCAGTGTGCTAGATCCCTGCAAAGTTTTATCGAAATCGGAGGGGACGCTTGCCTCCGTTGGCTTGTTAGTAAAATTTGTTACTCAACATTGAGCGCCCTGTACACCTTGACGGCGTTCTGATATGCCAAAATGCATTTCAATTTTGGATTCTTTGAGCTACTGAAGACAAAATTATAAATACATATAACGAAATCTGTTAGAAATAGACATAGAAAATCCATACCATGTTGATTTGTTTTTCTACAGAGAAATTAAAAAGATGATATATAGGATGTTCTATTTAAAATAACAAAGTAGGTGCCTTCGTTACTACTTATCAATCATCCGGTGTATACGGAAATATATTTAAAAGATACCCATACCATAAGATGTCTATTATGTTATCAACAAACTTCAGCTTCCTACTATTTACACAGTGAGCGCAATTTTACAATTCCGGAAAGTTGAAACGCTCTGTATGTCTTTTTTATAATGTTTCAATTAATAGTAGTAGTTGTTGTTGTGTATTGGGCGAAACGTCGGGTTACGGAATACACCTCGCAGTTCTAGGCATCGATTACTATGATTATTAGCCAACCCCACTAGAATTTTGCCGAATCCAGATGTGTTCCAACCTTTGGTAGGGATTTTTAACGTGCCAAACATCGTATTGACACGGGACCTACGGTTTCACTTCCTTATCCGAGGAGAAGGCATATCTTGATTTTTATCCGTAATTAAAAAACAACCGTCTCAACCGGGATATGAACCCGCGCCTTCCGGATCGAAAGGCAAGTATGTTAACCATTCGACCACCGAGACGGTCATTAATAGTAGTATACTACTCTAAATGATTATGAATCCAGTGGCGGCTAGTTGTGACGTAAATGGGAAGTCAAGGACAATGCTTCGATTCCCTCGTGTATTTCCGTTGCATATTGTGTACGTTGTACTGGACAAAAAAATACAGGAAGTGTTGTCCTTGACCGCCTCTTTTCGTCACCACCAGCCACCACTGATAGATTGTACACTGGCAGATATCTTGTTCCAAGTTAATTTGAATAACCACATTACAGTTATTGCCTTGAACCAAGAAAATTGTTTTGGCTCAATTTAAAACAGCATTCTAAGAAAATTATAATTTTACATGAAGTAAAATGCTTTCTTTTAGAAAGACAAACATCCGTTGGATGATATATTGCCACATTTTTTTATATAAAAATATTTTCTCTAGGTTTCATAGCAAAAAAAAAAAAATACATGTGTTTTATTTATTACTGTAAGATTTTTTTCTATTTGCTGTCCAAGATAATAGAATTGTATTTTTATTGAAAACTTCATTCTTCTAGTTCTAGTACAGAAAGCACACATCACCTTTATACTTGTATTTACTGCACTCATGTAGACATTTTATCGCAAAGTCTATACCGTACAATGCACGTGAAAGGTTTTTTTTATTAAAAGAGATTATAACAAAATTTATGTTCAGATAGATGATATCGTGCTAGTCGGCGGTTCGACACGCATTCCCAAAATACAGCAGTTACTGCAGGACGCGTTCAAGGGAAAAACTCTGAATAAATCCATCAATCCGGATGAAGCGGTAGCCTACGGGGCAGCCGTCCAGGCGGCCATCTTAGGCGGAGATCAGTCGGAAGTCCTTAACGACCTCCTGCTCCTAGACGTGACGCCGCTATCGCTGGGTATCGAGACGGCCGGAGGAGTTATGTCCGTTCTGATAGGAAGGAATTCGACGATCCCGACCAAGCACACACAGGTGAGTGGCATTATCTCCTCGCTAACCTGAATGCGCTGGAGCAGTTGACTGTGTTCTTCGTTTTCTTCCTCCTTTTTTTGCGATTTGGTTTGTGATAAATTTGTCTGTTTTACTCGTCGACGTGTTGTTTTCGAAAACGATACGTGATGAAGGTTTGCTAAGAGAAGTGGGAGATAAAGGATTTTTTTTTTAACTTCAACTGCATCCTTAGAAAACATAAACTCTAAGCAGGATATAAAATTTCAAGTAGCATATAATTAACCTCAATTTAAGTGGAATATAGAATGATACCTCAATTTCTTAACAGTGCCATATACCGGATTCCAATTTATATGCACTGAGATCTCCCCTCCCTCGAACGACGGAAGCTAACGTTTTTCGAAAAAACGTCGATTTCTGTTGTAAACTAACTCTTGGTGTTACCGATAATTCAATTGCATTTTCGGCGTCACCGGTAGCGATGCCTTTCTTATCTTAAATAGATCACCCTGTATATTTTTCGCGTTTTTGCAAATACCTAATTGTTTCCCGTGACGCCATATTCATCCAAGAAACTCATTGTTAGGCAGCTTAATCACAACAATTGTCCATTTGTCAAATCTTTGTTTAAAAACGAAAATGTAAAGTTTTTCTAGTAATTTATTGTTATTAAATCTTGCATTTTTCATATTTTCGTTCTTCGTTCACGTTAGTTCCCCTTATATTTATTATTTATCGTTTTGTGAATTGTTATTTCTCTACCTTGTCCATCTATAGAATTAATTAATTAATTAATTATGAAGCAGGCGAACTTCCGAATGTACTAAAATTAGGCTGTTTACGATGTGAGAGTGGAAACAATGAACTTTGAAATTATCACCGTTAGATTTTAAGTAAAATCTCAAAATTATAGAGAAAAATTAGTAAATGAATGTTGGCAATTCATAAGTATTTAACATCATGTCACCAGAATCAACAGGTTTTAAGAAGTAATTCTAAGGAAGGTACGTTTGGATTTCGATTCAGCAGGTACAAGCGAGTTACAAAGGAATTTGTTATGACGCATTATTTTTCGATTTTTCAAGAGCCTTGACACATATCCTGCATTCGCAGACAGCTTTCGCATGGTATCCTGGCAACATTAACACCTGACACTTCTTTATGACAACAAGCGTGGTTATGAACGCAACGGTGAGATTCTGAGCATTGAGGGGAATCTCGCCGCCACAAGATCTCCATTGGGACCTTGTATCTTTACTCTTTGTCAACGAGTCTTATAACTCCATAAAAATGCACCATAATCAACTTTTAGATGATACACAGTCTGAGGGTAACATCGTAAACCGAGAGTGAAACAATGGTTGATCGCAACAACGTGACCTGACACCGCTAACAACGACATTAAATTTTCATCGCAGTTTATATGAAGGTTGACTACAAATTTTTGGATTTCTTGGATCAGATCTCACTTGGATCACAGTGGATCAAGTAGTAGGGAAAGTTAATAGTGCATACCACGCACTGTTAAAACTTAAAGACACCCTGAGCACCCAACAGATACTAGAATTGTACTTTGTTGTGGCATATTCGCATTTTAGCTACAATGTAATACCCACAGTATGTGGTGCTTCGTCGCGATATAATATGAATCGCATGTTCGTATCGCAAAAAAGGCTGTTGAAGTTAGTATTTAATATAAAACCTAATGACGAACCAATAAAGATAAACAAAACAGGTAAAAATAAGGGAAAATAGTAACGAGAATCAAGGACGAAAATGGAAAAAACGCAGGTTTGAATAACAATAAATAGCAAGAACAATATGCATTTTTAGAAGTGATATTTGACAATTGTTGTGATTACGTTGCTTATCAACGGACTGTTTGGATGAACCTATGGCGTCGCAGGAGACAACTTGGTGTTCTTTCAACATACAGTGGTACCTCGGTTTACGAAATTAATTGGTTCCGAAAAACATTTTGTAATCCGAAATTTCGTAAATGGAATCAAATTTTCGTCAAGAAATATAGGAAATAGAAATAATCCGTTCCCATAATCAAAAATTCATTTTATGCATTTTAAATAAAGGTTGGTTGAACATGAAATCGCGAAGAACATTGCATTGTGCCTGTTTTTGCTTTAACTTAACAATTTTTAAGATACTCCCTTATTTAGATTCCGTAACAAGATACTGATGTAAATCGAGGTACCACTGCATGTGATTTCATTGGGTTTATCTTTTCACTACTTTTCCAAAAACGCAAAAATATACAGGCCGTTCCACTTAAGATAAGAAATTTGGCGTCATTTCCAGCAAAACCGCATGATGGTGTGGCGTTGGAAAATGTTGTTCACTAAATCGCTACTCTGCTGTATATTTAGAATTATGTATATAAAATATTGAACGCGCAGAATGATTCTTTTCTGTACGTTCTCTTCTATTCCTTGCGGCTAGATAATTCCATTATCATCTATATTGCCAACACAGTCACTTGGGACCATTTTTTAACTATTATCACACGTATGAAAAAAATAGATACTCTCATCGTCTTAATACAGTTTTAATGCGCTTATTTGTGTTCCCGCAGTTACTAGCTATAATTACATATTTGAAAGGTCTGCAATGAAATTTGCGATATATAACTGTTATATTCTAAGAGACTTAACGAAGAACGTTAGCCACATTCTGAATTGAATTATAAATTTCTTCCTCTGTATCCGTTCAAGGGGAACGATTGCGACGATCGGTGCTACGATATTTTTTGTTTTCAATTTGTCAGTGTTAACTCTACCGAAACTTCAGTCTTGAAATTATGGACTCACGGGCCCGCATCACATAAATTACGACGACCGGGCCGCCAGGAAGAACAACTGCGCTGAGCTCCGCTCAGATAACCGGTGTATTGCATTCGTCAACACGTGTGCGGAACTCGCAGACAAATCATGTGCCACGATCCGGGTCCGTTAGCGGAGAGAGAACCCGGATGGACTGCGCTGTGGATGACATGTAATAACGGAGCGGTCTTTCAGTTTCGCGATTTGCTGTTTCCGTTCCGCCATTGCAGAACTTTTTCGTCATTTTTGCGACTTCTATTCGTATTCGTTCTTCGCAAGTTCTTTGTGATTCGATCTTATTCGGATACCCAAAAGTTCTGGAAGTTTGAATCGCGCGCGTGAACAGACGAACTTACAACCAAACTCAGCTACGTGGAGTTGTATACACTTTTTGTGAGTCAGTATGCCAAGCGACATTAACGTAAGTCGAAACGTTAGTTTCTGGTGAACAATTTTTCTTTATTGTATTTACTTATGGTTGCGACTTGAGGGAACAGTGTAGGGTAACTAAGTGTGAGATGCCACATTTAACGAAGAAACTAAAAAAAAAAACAAATGTTAATTTTACTTTTATTAATAATGTTTTGGGTCCCCCTTTTAGTTTCACACTTCCTCACGCTTCGTGGCATTGATTCAAGTGGATGGTTGATACCCTCTTGGGGTATGGTGTCCCAAACAACCTGCGATTCATGCCGGACAGCTTCCCATGTTCGCGGAGGATTCGCTAGATTCCTCAGTTTTTTTTTCCCATAATGTTCCACACATGTTCCATTAGCGAGAGGTCGAGAGATCTGGGTGGCCATGGCAAGATATTAACATGTGTCTCTTCGACCCGATTTAGAGAAGTTTTCGCTACGTGGGGACAAGTATTATCCTGTTGGAAGAGTGGGTCTTTGAGTCGCTAAGAATATGGGGTTCGATCACCTCATCAACCTAACGCTGGGCGTACACAGTGCCTCGGATGAACACCAACTGAGACCTACTCCCACATACTATAGCTTCCCATACCATAATTCCCATGGCTCGGTGCGCATGCCTTTTACAAAAAATTGAATATCGCAACGTTTCCCCCGTCTGATTCTCATGCGGCCATCATGCATCCCTATACAAAATCGAGATTCGTCACTGACCACCACCCTATGCTACTCTAAGTTCCAGCGTATTTGCAACCTTCACCATTCCAAACATTGCCGTCGGTGTTGAGTGGTAAGTGGTAACATAACATGTGGTCAGTAAGATTTCAAGCCGAAAGCCCTGATTCGTCGATAAACAGTTCGAAGGACAACCTTCATTACCCAACCACAGATTAGCAATTGAGCTGGTACGGAAAATCGGTCTCTTAGTGCCATTAGGCGAAGGTGGCAGTCCTGAACCTCATTAGTTCGTCTCGGTGACTTTCTGGGTCCTAGACTAATAACAGCACATAGTGGTGGATTGCTTCCGGTTAAGGTGATTTGCAATTTTCCTGAACGAAAAACCATCCTCGAGCAAGCCAGATGGCAAGAAATACACCTAACATTAATGTCAGAAAAAACTGCAACAAAATTATAATCAATTATTACCTTTGAATAGTTATACGTTTCTGCCAAGACTAGTCAAAAAATTCGCACCCCTTCTTGGTGTTGCAATTTCCATATCATATTTGCTAGGACAGAACAAATTCTGGCCGCATAATCTACTGATTCAAACGAACACATCGACTGCGTTTTGACTGCCATTTAATTAGAATCTTAGCAAAATACAATATTGTGGCATCTTCCCCACATTGGTATCTTATACCGACCTATCTGGATTAAGTTATGTTTTAAATTCGGTAAGACTGCCATAGAAACACATAAAATGTTAAAGGAAACATTTGCACACGACGCTCTAGGTCAAACTCAAACTTGTGGTTTAAACGTTTGAAAAACGGCCGAACGTACGATCATCAATCAGTATTACACCAGAACATGTGGTTGGTGTTTGGAGTGCAATTGTGAATGATCCTGAATCCAGACAACAATTGTCACAATAGAAATGTCCATCTTCACTCCGGCCAAAGAAAGCCTGTCAAGTCAAAAGCAACATCAAGTCTTCACTGGTCTGCTTTGTGGATATTGATGGAATTATCCACAAAGAGAGGCTGAATCGCGGACGGTGCTGAATGCATTAAGAAAATAAGACCTATAATGCATTCCTTTCATTGGAATTGGTGTTTGCACTCCCAATGGAACAACTTTGTAGATGACGAACGTTAATCAAATCCTTCTTTTGGGTACCACATCGTCCGTATATTAAAGAATCGTGTTCTTTTCTCCTCGCAATTTGCTTGTGATTCTTAATTTCCATTTTCCGTTTTTTAGACATTCTCTACTTACTCTGATAACCAACCCAGCGTCCTAATTCAAGTATATGAAGGTGAAAGAGCAATGACAAGAGATAATAACCTCCTAGGGAAATTTGATTTAATAGGAATTCCACCTGCACCTCGTGGTGTACCGCAGGTAACTATACAACAATCGACAACGATCGCCTATTTCGTAATTTTTTGAACAATGACTCGTACTAATTGTTTTTACTGCTTTGACTATGTTCTATAAAGGTTTCGTACAGATTAAAGTGTGTGTGCTTATTTAAAGTACCGAAATATATTGGGTGTGAATTATGTAAATAATCTTGTTCATCTTACTCGAAATTTGCAGTCAATCATATATGTCTGCATAATCTTACATTTTTAGCACCATTTAACCTTAGTATGTTGACCCACCGCAAAATTTAATACCGTAAATACAATTAAGAATTAGATTTGATTATTATTGTATAGACACCATATAAAATCATTTTAAGAATAGAATTGGTGAATAAGTTTATCATAAACCATGCTAACCGTTTTAATTTCCACAGATTGAAGTAACTTTTGATATAGATGCAAATGGCATATTGAATGTGACAGCTAAAGAAGCTGCCACAGGAAAGAGAAGCCAAATTATCATTACCAATGATAAAGGTCGGCTATCAAAAAATCAAATTGACAAAATGATATTTGATGCGGAAAAATACAAAGCTGAAGACGAAGAAATGAGAAACTCTATAGCGGCTAAGAATGAACTAGAAAATTACGTTTATCAAATAAAAGCAATGGTACGTACTAAAATATAAATTTTCTTCAAACATGTACAACTTTTTTAAAATCGATATCTAGGTGGATGATCCAAGTGTATCAACGAAACTTTCGAATGAAGAGAAAGAAACCTTGAACAGGATTTGTAACGATAGTACGAGTTGGATGGGCGAACATAAGAATGCAAAAGAAGATGACTATAATGAGAAAAAAAGGGAGATTGAATTAGCTTGCAAACCAATAATAATGAAATTTTTTGCGTCTACTGGAGGATTCAGAGTACCTGAAAGAAGCTTCAATACAGGTAATGGGGGCCCAACTATCGACGAAGTGGAATAGTTTGAAATTTACATCAGAGAAATCTGTTATACCAACTACCATGTCACTTACACTAAAGAAATCTACCTCATCTGTTCTTCCCATTAAAGAAATCTATAATCGGTGAAGAAAGAAATCTATAATTAAACATATCTACTATACCGACAAATGTTTGGAATTATTAAAATGACATTTTACAAATTGTAAATAAATATGAATCAAAAATTGGTAAGATGTTCGTAAGTATAATCATAGTTCCTTGTTACAACCCTGATGTAGATATCTGTCTTTATAAATTTAGGATGTCCAACAAAGAGGGAAGCTGCAATTGCTTTGCAAGTGTATTTGGAATTGTGCGAAGGTAGATGAACCTTAGTTCTATATAGTATATTTACCTTAGTAGTGAATATGATTGATGTAAGTGTAATATCTTCGTTTTCTAGTGAAGAGATATCATGATGTTGAATATCGATTCTCAGCAGATTTAAAATGTATGTATTTTATGGGTAGAAAAACAAAGTTAAGTGATGCAGCGATATTTGTGCCCATTCCAGTATCCAATAATATATCTTTCTTAGAAATGGAGAAATATCTTGGTTTAAGCAACGAAGATCAAAAGAGGTGAGAATGTATAGAGAACAATGTTTTATAATCTTCATGGCAAATATTAAAGTATGGACATGTTCCACACAAATTAGTTCCGTTATGTCGACACTTTAATGTTTGCTGTACCCCCACAGTCCTTGCTATCATTATTTAAAATCTGCATATTTGATTACATTCTGATTTATGTATATAACACAATAGGTTCCAATAATTAACCCATTAATGGCCAAGCACAAAAATTATAGAAAAAATTAATATTTGTTCATATCTCCTCTAATAGGCTTTATTTAAATAACATTTTGTATATATGTTAAATAAATAAAATAGTTCCAACTTGGTGAAAAATAATGTTTCGAAGACGATACTTTGACATGATTAACAAAATATTGCGTATGAATACATATATGTATGTAATAGAGATAATGTTTTTGAAATACCCTCTATTTCTTTTTATGCTACTTTCTTGTGTTCTAGTGGACAATTCGGTAGACAATTTTTTATTTCTGCAGCTGTAAAAGAACCATTTTCCCTCAAAAGACAAAAAAAGTGTAGCCAAAGAAAAAGTTATCAAAAAATAGCCAGTGTTGCGATGAATTTGGAACTGCAGCCAGTAAATCTCACTACTCAACTCTTGCGCCTAAAGGATGTTGAGGTTTTTGTACTTCAGAAGATACTCCTCCATAAGGCAAAAATTGGTAGAGATAAGAAAAGGCACCAAACTTTAAATCCAAACCGCACAGGATTTCCTTAGATGAACATTTTAGCCCAATACCTACCAGAATAGAATGGTTACATTCAGCCGACACAACCGTTGTGGAACAGTGAATAACCAATGAAAATACAAGGCCTCACATTCACACTCAACTGTTCCACAACAGGTGCGTCTGTTGAATGCACCCAATATCTGCTCATTGATAGACAAATTATAAGAAAGTATGCCAAATTGTAAATATTTTCGACCAACAGGGAATCAAATGTTTTGTCTTATTTTTGGATTTTCCCTTTCTGGTTGTACTTGGTTAAAGTATATCTTCAATGGATGACTCTCCACTATTAAATTTCTTGTCTCAGGATATTTCAAATGTTCCAGCAACATCTAAGGAGACTATCATTTATATCGTCTTGGTCTACTGGCGCAGTACCATCCACCAAATCCATTTCTTTATGCACCACCGACATATTTTCTAAAATAGCCACCAGTTCTGAATAGAAAGAGGCTTTTTTTCATTTCACAAATTTACGCAAAAAACGTATTTTTTTGAAAGCGGAGGTAATAAAGCAAAAATATAATCACATACTCATACATATCTCATTCTGAAAACATGTCTCAAATAGCAATAAACTTACAAATTTTCGATAAACAACCATGTATTTTGTTGTATATAAATATATATTATATTATAAAACGGCAACAAAGAAACAAAGTGTCTCTCGATATCCTGTCACTAATACAACGAACATACTCCAGAGAATCACTTAGGAAAGAATAAAAAAATTTCGGTGGTAATAGCTTTACTTCAGAGATTATGCCAAAGTGTCGAAAACGAAACATTAAGTTCACAGGGTTGTATATAACTGTTATCGTTAGCGATGAAAGCTATTTCTCTGTAGCTAAAACAACAGTTCAGAAGGTAATAAGTATGTCTTGTATAGGGTAATTGTGAAGGAGGAGGAGACATTTTACATTTTGTGTAATTTTTTGTAGAGCGATGCACGCTGTCGAAAACTTAATATGTAAACAACGGTTATAAAGACGTTTGATTCTAAAACTGCATTTTCTATATCGAAATGTTTAATCTAATATATTCAAAGTAAATGTGGGATTTAAAATAAATAATACATTACGTATAAGGATGTAAAAAAACACTTTAATGTTTCGTTTATGATACTTTGGGTTAATGAGTTAAGGCAGTTTTCTTACTTTAGTTATTTCATTGAATAATTATAACGTGTCACTAAAATATTTTTAGCATTATTTTGGCCATGGTAGATTCTGATTCAACTTGTGTATATTATCAAATTACGGAAGGTATCAAAGATCCATCACCTGAAACTCCACCTGTAGACGTAGAAGAAAAGAGGACGAAGTTGGATATAGAACTCCGCAAAAATATTAAATTATTAGAACAGTCTGCTTTGTATGGTTTACCGATTAGTTTAAGCAAAGTAACAAAGGGTCGAAAAGAGAAAGAAGTCTCGAAATAACTTAGTATGTACAAATACTTTTTTAAATTGTTATTTGTACGATAAAAAATTATGCAATTTTATGATTATATAGATTAGCATTAAAGAATTAAAATCAAACTAAACTGATGAGCTTTTCTTCTAGTTATAGTATCTAATATTCTACCAAAAAGAATCACAAACACCGGTCTGTGTTAATGAGATGTAAAAAAAATTCCCACGTTTCACAATCCTTGCATCCATGCATATTGGAAACGATAATTGTCTATCGATACACCGTTCGCCAATTAATAGGCATTCCCAGTTCTACCCAGACAAGCGACACCAATCGCGAAAAACTCTTCCTAATATAAACATTTTAAGTATATAATAAATTACAATATTGCGTGTCCGTGGGTGACAACATAAATAAATAAAATTGTATGTCTTTATTATTTTTTTCTTTAAAACCTTTGATTTATATTACTAAATCTTTTACACTTTTGCAATTTATTACAGAAAAAAAGAATGTTTTAATATAGCCAATTTATACAACGATAAAACGTTATAAATTAGCGTAATGTGTCTTGAAGACCAAAATAATGATTGATCTTCGGCCGATGTTGTCAGAATGACGTTTCCAGTAGTGTTGGGCGATTATGAGATATAATCGAGATGTATCGATTATACCCGAATAATCGATCATTCGATTATGATTCAGAAATCATTCATTATTCGTTTCGACTGCGCAGGAGCACACAAACGGATTACGATTCGAGATCTGTACTCGAAACTTCGAGTTTCGAAATAATTCACTCGTCACTCGGATTCTGTCAAATAATCGAAATCGTTAGTAAATTTCGAACGATGATTTCGAATGATCATTCGATTATTGAAATATATCGATTATGCCCAACACTAATTTTCAGAGCTTTAGTGCACAAGTGTCTAGTTTCGGTCAGCGAGATGCCTCATTTAAGTGTCATAAATTGTGTAAAAATTGTTTGTTTAGCCAATGAAGGTTACAAGCAAAGATATTGCACGGAGATTAAATATCCACCAATCGACTGTCTCTCGTATAGTAAGACGACACAATGAGACTGGAGAATACAAAAGGCGGCGTAGTTAAGGACGTAAAAGATGTACAACGCCAAGAGATGACTAATATTTGAGACTTTAATTTTTACGAAATCGCACACTTACAGCACCGCATCTTAGAAATGAATTATTGAAGACAAGACAAGTCAATGTATCTGTCAAAACAGTAATAAGGAGATCGGCTTAAATCCTGCCAGAGTTCCTCGGCTTCTCCCACGTCACAAATTTCGACATCGAGAGTATGCAAGAGCTCATGCTAACTGGAATAGACATCAATGGGGAAAATTTCTTTTTGCAGACGAAACAAGAATACAATTATGGAAGGTTGACGGACGTAGTCGTGTATACAGAAGGTCAGGAGAACGTTTCCTAGAATGTAATCTTGCACAAAATCTAAGCTTTGGTGGCGGTTCCATTATGTTATGGGGCGGCATTAGTTGGGAGAGTCGCACGGAACACATTGATGTAAATTTAAGAATGAATGCTGACTGGTACATACACAACATCCTTGAAGAACATGTTTTACTTTATGCCGACTTTATTGGCAACGATAATTTTATGCTAATGCATGATAATGCCCGATCCCATGCAGCAAGGACAGTGATCCAGTACCTTGAGGATGTCGGGGTTGCGGCATTTGAATGGCCAGCAAATAATCCTGATGCAAATCCTATAGAACATCTATGGGACATTCTAAAAAGAAATATGCGAGCACGAAATCCAGCTCCTAACTCAATTACACAATTAAGAATTGCTACACAGGAAGAAATCGATAAAGATCTTGTGCGCAGCATGCCTAGAAGGATGCAGGATATCGTTAGAGCAAGAGGAGGAAGTACTAAGTATTAAAGTATTATCATGTTGCGTTGTTATCATGTTTATGGGTAATTAATGTTGCTTTTTCCAATTAAACGTTTTAGCCAAAAACAAATAATAATAATTAGTCGATTAAATATCCACCACAAATACATCTTTCACGAAAACGGTGCTTAGTTACGTGTTTGGTTTTTGCTTTAAACTTCGTTTTTCTAAAATAAAATTGAATGGAATGCGAAGAAGGGCTCAGTTGACGAGTGGCATCCTCTAAACCGGACGGCCTTCAAAATTGAAAAAAGAAATGCAAGAAGACGATTCCTTTACCGCTTAGGCTAATATTGTGCATGGCGATACATCACCTAAACAAAGTGGAAGCGCAGGTTAGGCCTTCTAGTTTCGGTGGTAACGACCGGATACCTGGAGAGCGGTTTGCAAAGTGCTGCATTGAAAAGCGAATCGGCTATGGCGGCGGTTCATAAATGATTTGGGGTACAATTTTTATGAAAGCACGAATCGACACGGTTTTCATCGCTAAGTCTAGTCGTGCGAGTGCGGTTAACAAGCGCTTGGTATATTAAAGAAATTCTAGCACCTCATGTGATACCTTACATCGATTGTATTGACGATTTTACTTTTATGCATGACAACGCGACACCACACGCCGTGATTATTGTCCGAGATTACATTGAAAATGGTTTTCGAGTTATGGAGTGGCCACCACGAAGCCCAGACTTGAACCCAATATTTATGGAGACGAGCTAAAACGAAGAATTCGATTCAAAGTTTTTGTCCAACGTCGATTCCAGAATTTATTGTTGCAGTAGAAGAAACTATATGTAGGATGTTTTTTGAGCTAGAGGGGGTCATACCCATTATTAGACCGTGTTGTTACCGAATGATCTTAATTCCTAAGAAAACTTCTTTCACTCAGTAATAAAATGTTAATTTGTTTCGTGCATTTCATTTCGGAACTTTTCGTTTGAGAACACGAAATGAACTCTAATTAATTTAACTTTATGTTAAAGAGTATTAAAGGATCGTTTAAACGGCATAAGTTTTTTTAATCCGAGATTGATTCTCAAAAAAAAAAACAAAAACAAATAATTACATACAAAACTATAAAGTGGACAATTTCTGTGTACGTAAGCGTATTTCTAGTAAATAATTTGTATAACATTCCTAATATTCTTGTACGAAAATAAAATAAAATTGAACCTGTTATATCAGAAAACCTCTAAAATATGTCTTTTTATAAATGTAATTGGAACAGTGTCCTAAATTTTAGAATCAAATATATTGATCAAATTTTAAAATCATACATATCCAAATATATCGTGCAATTCACGAGTGAAATTAAATTTTCTTCAAGAGGGTAACAGATATTTCAGGGTCTCAGTTGATGCATATTTCCCCGTTTTTCATTTAATTATATTTCCAACATCTAATAATGTGTGATACCTACCGCTATTTTACACACAATAACCAAAAGTGTTTAAATTGTCCAAATATAAACTCTGTGGCAAACTTATGTAAATGGAAAATAAAACAATATACAACTTTTTCACATATTTTCATTTAATATATATGCAGTATGAAAACATATAATTTAAATAGGTCGGTTAAAGCATCAAAAAATATTATTTAATTATTAGAATTAGTAGATTATGTACAGGTGTCTGAGCTATGTCGTTACTTATTGATGTAACGCAAGAAAAAAACAGGCACTTCCAAAACAAAAGTAATACTCAGCAAACATCAAATACAGTCTCAATTTGTATAAAATTGCTTCTCGAACACTTGGAAGAGCGATTAAATATTTCTTTATATCTAATTTAAAAATTATGCTCAGTAATCAGCTACACATACAAAATATATATATTTACAAATACAAATGGTAAAATAGATTAAAATCAATTGTTCAATTGACTAAAGGAAAGGAAATCAATTTACCATTATTGCAAAAAAAAAATGAAAAATAATGAGAATAAAATACACATATGAAAATTAGTCATCAAGGTATTGTAGACTTAACTATGCATAAATATTAAAACCGTGATTAACAAAAAAAAAGAAAAAAAAGAGAAATTCGTTATATGTATAAATTTCACTTGCATCTGGTCTTCAATAAAATGTATATAAACACTTAAAATTCGACGATCCATCTAGCACTTGACAAAAATACATGATTAAATAAAATCCGTTGCTAATATGTATGCTTAGCATTTACTAATATTGGCAACTTGTTCCCAATCATCGGTATGCAACAAAGTCTTTGACACATTTCTTTCGTACTTGGGATTGTTCAGGCCATTAGTTTTGATTTTCTTTAGCAAATCTAAGTTATTGCGAATCAAACAAAAAAGAGAGAACGAACTAACTCCTAATGTCAGCACCAGTCTGCCATGTAAGTAAATTCTCTGAATAGATTTTGATCTGGTTCAGTTAATGGTCTCGGTTCTTTGGGGGGTGATAATTGGGGCTTTTCAGAGGTGAATTCTTCATCAAAGTTGCTAACGTCCTCGTTAGATCCCTGAAAATATCGAGTGTATAAGATTTTAATTAGTCATTCGTTACTATTTTACTTACCACGGTGGGTACAAACGGTGGCTTCACTTTCCTATTCAATAAGTCGTCCCAGAGTATATTTCTGAAAAAGGCTTGTTTTTTCACATCCTCCGCGTCCCTTTCACTAGACCCTAGACGTCGTTCGGGATTTTTACGCAACAACTAGTTAACAAAAAGAATTAAACTCAGAAATCAAAGATTCACGTTAAACCTTACCCTTCTCATAATTGCTATTGATTCTAGTGATAAAAATTTGGGATAACGGACCTCATCGTTTACGATTGAATCGAACACTTCCTCTTCATCGTCTCCTGGGAAAGGACTCTAAAAGTAGAAACAATTTCATTAATATCATTCGTGTAGATAATGAGAAATTATAATTTTACTTACCTCGCCCACCAACATCTCGAATATCAGAACGCCTAATCCCCACCAATCTACGGCTCTTGTATACGATGTTTCGGTTAATACTTCCGGTGCTAAGAATTCTGGAGTGCCGCAGAAAGTGCCCGTTCTATCTCCGAAACCCATTCCTTCTTTGCATAATCCGAAGTCGGCGATTTTCACAAATCCTTCTGTGTCTAACAGTAAATTGTCCAACTTCAAATCTCTGTAGATAATCTTGTGTTCGTGTAAATATTGAAGGCCTAAAACGACGCAAGCTGCATAGAATACTGCTCTTGGTTCGCTGAATACATCAGCGTGAATATGCATCATGAGATCTCCGCCGGCAGCATACTCCATAACAAAGCAAACGTGCGAGTCAGTTTGGAAACAAGCGAATAGGTTAACGAGGAACGGATGTCTTGTAGAATTGGCAACTTCGAAAATTCTCTTTTCCGAAAGGAGAGACTCGACTTCGTCACGAGCAATAATATCCCCTTTCTTTAATGCTTTTATTGCAAAATATTCGCCCGTATTACGATATTGCGACAGTATAACTTTTCCGAAGTGACCGCGACCCAAAACACTAATAAATCTGAAATTCTCCATACACAGTCCAGTGTATTGAGAGTGCCTGCGTGACTCGTAAGCGCTGTCTCTATTAGGTCCCAATTCTCTAACAATTGGACGACGTGGAACAAAAGGTTCGAAATGTACCTAAAATTGTAGAAAATTAGTTAATACTTGTTATTGCAAGTAAAATAGGAAAAAAGAACGTGAACACCATAACGCAAGAGTGAAACGTAAGAATAAAAAAGAAAGATATGAGATTCCATGCTATTGCTTAAACAACCAACATAAGTGCAACAGAAAACGGTGCTTATAGAGATGTATACCTCGTCCTCCGGAAATTCAACTACTGGCTCCGGTGTTGGTGGTACCAGAGGCTCTGGTTGTGAAGTTGTGGGTGTTGTAGGAAGATTACCAAGTATAAGAGGTCCAGATCTTGAAATTTCCCGCTCCTCGTTCAAGAAATCAAATTCCCGCAATACAAGATTCTGTAAGCAAGCAACAAGTGCACACTAACAGTGAAGCTAAAGAAGTGTAAGTGCTTGTGAATGAAATTAAAAGGCGAGTTGGACGTTCACACAATTGACATTAAATTACTGAGGAAGTACACAATCAACTCACCATATTTGTTTACTTTATTTTTATTTTGTTAGAATCTGTCTTGGCATATTTGAGAATGTGGCAAAATGGCATTCTTGTAATCATTTGTCTCAAAAATGGCGGGTGGTTTAGAGTATTTGGGCAAGGAAGAAACGCCTTGATTGGTTTTTACGAAACCCCATTTGTATACCCATACTCGAATCGCATTTTCTCACAGTTACCATCCTCACCTATTGAGGATGGTAACCTAGTTGTTGAAATGCGTATCCAGCGTGATAAAATAACCAATGTATGGTATTATTTTATTATAACGGAAATTACCATTGCACCACTGGTAGCATCTACTACAGAATTTAGAGGTTTCATCTTTCATATCCAAATAAAGTCTCTTTAGAATTAAAGTAGAATAACATTTGAAATTTCACGCATGTGATGTAACATCTTATAGGTTCAAATTTAGCACTCTTTTTATTCTTTGTTTGCTTGTTACAAAATTTAGTTCATTATAACTTTGCGCATGCGTAAGTAAACTACTCAAAATAATTAAGGAGTCAAAAGTTAGCCGACTTCTATTTTCTTAAGAGACATTCCAATTACATAATATATTAACTCATTTTACTTTAGCAAATTACCTTGTTGCAACAGACATAGTAAACTTAAAATAATTGAACACAAGAATTTGTCTCTTAGTGTCCCTTAGGTTAAGTTAGTTACTTTAGCAACAAACATCAAGAAATTGACTGAAATTGAAATTTCTGTTATAGAAACAAAAGCTGCATTTGGAATGATTAACTGTACTAGTACCGTGTAACACCTTCATGAGCTTGAACAACTGTATTGTATCTCCTTGGCATACTTCTTATAAGTCTGCGGATGTTGTTTTACGGTGTTTGGTTCCATTCTTCGGCAAGAGCTTCTTCTTCTAGCTCTCGGAGGGTACTAGGAGGATTAAGGCAATTTCTAATAACTAGTCCCGGTTGATCCAATAGATGTTCTATGAGGTTTAAGAGCTGCTGCCTAGTCCGAGGGGTTTGGAATTAAAGGCCATTCTAATAAATCCCTTTTACCACTTGTGCTACATACAATCTGGCATTATCCTCCATAAATAAAAAAATATCTGTATCAACATCTGCCAGAAGTCGGATGTGGGGCTCTCAAATGCCATTAATGTATCTCTATGCCGTTAGAGATTCATTTCTGACGATAACAAGTTCAGTACGGTTGTCTATAGAGATGCCTTCCCACACTATTACCGATCCGCCACCAAAAGTAACGGTTTCTTGAATTGTGCATGGTGTACATCGTTCATGGGACCTTCTCCATACTCTATCTCGTCCATCATTTACCCATAGTTAAATCCAGGATTCATCTGAAAACGTTATTCGACTCCTGGGCCTTAGTTGCCAATGTCAGTGTTCTTGAGCAAACACCATTCTCGCATGCCGATGGTTCCTTGTGTGCTTTACCCTTTTAAATGGCCCTTTGAAGCGTAGATTGGCTTCTCGCAACCGATTTCTCACAGTTTGGTCTGAAACACGTACATCCCTAGCTGCAGAAAAGTTATTTGGCAGAGCCTGTGCTGTTGCTGGACGGTTGCGAAGAGCCTGAATCGTTAAAAACCGGCCAACTACAGCCGAAATTGATCTTGTGCGGTCCTGCCTACGTCTTCTTGTAACAAGTCCAGTCTCGCGATATCGTTTCCACAGTCTCCAAATCACACCTTGTACAACATTAAAGCGTTCAGTGAGTTCTGCCGTCTCCGAGTAAGGTAAATGCTTGAGCTATTTCAGCATTCGTTAAATGACGCCCATCTTATTTTTCCATACAATCAATATTAAACAAAAACGAATACACGGCAAAATGTCACAAAGCACACAAGAATAACACACAGCCTTTGATCTTAAAATCAATTTTGATTTTTGTACAAAGCAGCTTCATTACTACACCGTTTTAAAACAAATGGAGAAAATTCAACAAAAATTGTGATACTTGACAGCAGGTTGCTTGATTAATGTAATTTACTCATATAAGTATTGCAATTCGCTTAGTTAATTAGATATGAGTTTTGGAAATGTCGACTCCTTAATTTTTTGAGTAGTTTATATTTCGCTGCAATTTATTAAGTTTCAAACCTTATATTATCGGCATGAACATTTTATGATACACTCATCATGTCAATAATAACTTATAATATTGTTTGGCTGTGTTCCAATTAGTTGATTTGTAAATAATAAAACTATAAATATGGTGAGTTAATTTAGTAACATTTGATACGATAGTACACAGATAACAATTTAGCCAATTGCCCACAATTTATACATTACATATGCTTAATGTAAAGGGGTCCATAAATAACAAAAACTACTGAGATCTTTTTAACCCGTTAAGTACCAGTACTTAAAATAATTAAAAATTTTATGAAATTTTTGTTTATTACTAAATAATTAAAAATTTTATGAAATTTTTGTTTATTACTAATTCTAAAAGCATTTTAAATAAAATGGAAAAAATAAAATTTTTTTATTTATTTTTTTCTACAAGAAAATACCTGTCCTATATACAGTATGTCCCAGGATTGATGTTACAAGAGGTGCGATGGATTAAAAATTTTTGAATGTTATTCTAAGATTGTGGGATTAAGTTCTGCTTGGTATGAATAGACTTTTAAGAATATTTTCAGTTTTTGCAAAACAAGTCGGCCGTGACTAAAGCGAAAACTATTTTCTTTTCAGGTAACATACCCTTTTTGTTCATGATACGTCAAAATGTTACTAAGAAAAGTTGTTCGGAATTATGGCTCTATACAAAATTTCAGGAAAATTTACCTACTTTTGTTAAACCGTCATTTTTTTAGATTGAACAAAATAAATTGTATGTATTTACTCACAAATTACATTTACAAAACGTAATAACATTGTTGTACATAATGTAATAATAAATTATTTATTCTAAATAACTGCCGCCATTTTGTACACACTTTTCTATGCGATGTCTGAATTCTCTGAAACTGTTACGAATTTCCTCGATGTATATTTGCTATACGCCGTTTCTTATCCTTTCTTTTAGTATTTCTCTACTGTTGGGTATTGGTTGAGAATAAACCCGTTGTTTGAGGCGACCCCATAAAAAAAAATCTAATAGTGTGAGGTCGGACGATCTTGAAGGCCACGCAATCGGACCATTTCTACCTATCCACTTTTCTCCAAACACCAAATTTATCCATTCAGCTACGCGTGCTATCGAATGTGCAGGTCATCCGTCGTGTTGGAAATACATTGCTCGTCTTTCTGTCAGCGGCAAGTCATGTAAGTACTTTTCCCTGAATCTTTCAAGCAGCTGTACATAAACATTCTGATTTAACCGCCCCTCTATGAAGAAAGGTCCAATAATGCCAAAACGATATGAAACGGCATACCATACATTCACTTTTTGGTAATACTGTCGTCTACAATTGATTCGAAAGTTTGGATTTTCTGTAGACCAATTTTGAGAGAAAACAACGCCATTTGTAGTAAAAGTTGATTCGTCTGAAAATACGGTGTTTTTATAAAAATTTCGTTCTTCAATACATTTCTCCCCGAGGGTAAGATAAAATAATAATCTACGGCCTTCATCACCTTCTTCGATAGTGTGCACAAATTTTAGTTTGAATGGCTTTACCTTGTTTGCCTTATAAATTCTTTGTAATTCCGATTTACTAAAATTAACATTACGTGAACGTTCCCCCTCAATGATAGTCTAGGATGTTCTTCCATCAAATCAAGAGCAACAATAGTTGCGGCATCGTTTTCGTCATGTTTCTTCTTTGCTTTCTTTACGTCAACAACGCTGCCAGTTGCAAGAAATTTCTTAACTATTCGCATGGCAGTCATACGTGTAAGGTTGGTGTCGGGAAATCTCTCGTTAAACTGCTGCACCACTTCTCTTAGTGCAATTTGTTTGAGCCCATAACACTGAACAACGTAACTTCTCTGCTGTAACGTTAACATAATCTAGCATTAATTGAAATTTGAACTAAGGGATACTACAAATTGTAATCTCACAGTACTTAAGATTAGTCAACGATTTTGTTTTCCTGGGCTCCTATTGTTTTCTTTATTTCACGCGAATTCAGACATCGCAGATAATGCTGTAGATCAATGATATTATTACGTTTTGTAAATGTAATTTGTGAGTAAATACATACAATTTATTTTGTTTAATCTAAAAAAATGACGGTTTAATAAAAGTAGGTAAATCTTTTTGTATAGAGCCATAATTTCTCATTCTGAACAACTTTTCTTAGTAACATTTTGACGTATCATGAACAAAAAGGGTATGTTACCCGAAAAGAAAATAGTTTTCGCTTCACTGTCACAGCCGACTTGTTTTGCAAAAACTGAAAATATTCTTAAAAGTCTATTCATACCAAGCACCTCTTGTAACATCAGTCCTGGGATACACTGTATATGACACTGGTACCAGGTGTATACAATTTTATACCTTATTTCATAATTACGTTATTTAGTGCGATACGGATCAAAGCATTCAACACAAGGTGGATATTGCATTTACTGCAATATGTCAGAGGTTTTTTTTGACAATTTGGAAATTGACATCTTCGCTGCTTATTAATAATTCATATTTTATTTACAGTAAACATTCTTGTAAAGCAAAAAATACAATTTGACGCTCCAAAGTCCTAAAATTAGCTCGGCATAAACAAAATTCGAAATTTTTGTTATTTAAAAGAAATAAAAAAATGTTTTTGTAAAGGTACTACATATATGACACCGGTACATAATGGGTTAAGGATCAATACAAATTTAAGCGAGTTTCCACTACAAGTAGCTTGTGGAATATTTACGTCAGATAGTTTCAATACTATTTGGATACCCTTCCACCAAACAAGCTAATATACAATCACTTAATAATAACAAAAAACACAAGGACTCAAGCTTTACTTTAAAAGTTTTAAGCAATCTTTATTTAAATTTAAAATAAATAATTTGTTAAATAATAAAATTAATTGTACTAACCTCATCTGTATCATATCTAGGTGGTAAAGGTGGTGGTGGAGTTGAAGGTGCTTTCTTCTTAGTTACTGGTGGCGGTGCAGCAGGTAGTAATGGCGGTGGCAATTCAGGTGGCAATACTGGCATACTATTCAGACTTAACGGTCTTTGACCACCCAAACCAGCAAGTTGCGGATCTGGGATCTCGCCCGGGGTTTCGGGTTTATCTTCTGAGGGGGCGGCGAAAGATATCTGCAATGACTGTCCAAATTAAATGTAAACATCAGAATAGTTTGCGGCTGAAGTACGCTTACATGAGCTTCCGGTGGACTTGGTGGTGTCATCCGTACTTGTTGTATTGCTGGTGTAGATCGTTTCAAAAGGCGACCCCATGTTGCGACGTTAATATTCATTTGATTTGCTCTGGGGAAATTCTTTACTTCTTGTTTGAATATTTTTCTTTGGCGTTTTAATTTCGGTCGCCTCGTGATCATCGGATTCAGGAACTTTATCTGTAGAAATAGATTGAAATGCATTACGTAACATTAATAATACGTTGCTTACCTCAGCAAAAAGCAGCCCTTGTGGTTCTAGTTGGAGAGCCATGCCGTGACGTACGTCGTCAATGAACTCCTCTAATCTTAAAAATTTAACAGCGCACAATGAACGCCAATCGCGCCAATAGATGCCAATTTCCAATTCTCTATTCTTATCCAATTCGATTGAAAACCTAGAAGGAAATAGCACTGTTAATATTGTGTGAAATGGTTTCCCAAAACTATCGACTACATTGTATAATAATACCTCATGTATGCAATTTGTATTTCCATTTAATTCAAAGAATGCAAAGTAATACACGTCGGGCATTCCCATAGCAGTTTCGAGGAACACTAATACATATATAAGTAATTCGAAAAATGAAACTATGTATGTAACTCATTGGAGCGAATTCGTTCCATAAATTAATGTAATAATAAAAGAGAATTATAACATCTAGTGTTTGTAATATTGGATATCCATTATCACACAGTAATTTATAAAAACAATGTTCCCCATGTCAAATATTTTAGTTTGCAATATAATTATGAAAAAGAATATATTTTACTACACACATTTAATACACAAGGTTAATTCCCAGTCATACTTTAGAAAACACCAGGATCTTATGGAGTGATTATTATCTTTGGCCGGCTCTTGTTTAACAAAATATAAACATTCTAAATCTAATGCAATAATTACGAGGATGGTATGAGAAGTACCTGCGTCTGCTAACAATTGATCAAAAACGGAATCGCGTGAAAACTTCAAAGCAATGTTTGGACATGATTAAACGCATTACGAGTGAGTTTCTGCCACGTTATGTGACTGTAGATGAGACATGGATACATCACTACACGCCAAAAACCAAAGGTTAGTCGACAAAAAGGTTTTTTCCCGTTGAACGTGCACCAAAGAAGGGGAAGACGATTCCACCAGTCGGAAAAGTTATGGCGACGATTTTTTGGTCAATTCACGTGTGAAGTCCATATAACGTAACTCCAATAATTTGTCAGGATTAAAGAGATAATAGACCAAAAACTAGCCATTTAATTTAAAAATGGGTTATGAAATCGCATTTTTAATTAAACGTGGCATTAAACTTTAATGTGGGATTGAATTTTATTGAAATCGGCCTTAGAGATTAACTTAATTCTGAGTTAAGACGGGTTTAACTTTTTCTACCACCGACATTATTATAATCCGTTGAAACAAAACCGAAATCCGAACACGAAGAATGTATACCAAACAACGAACTGGGCTCTAGACCTAAGATGCTCTTTCTATATGTAACTGAAATTCATAGTTTGTAATCGTGCAAGTTCGGAAAATCTTTGGCTTCATTTAAGACAACCGGGTCATGCCGGGAAACCAGCCGTTTTTAGCGAACACACCACTACATATACGTGCATACATGCAAGCATACATTTACGACGAGCTAGTTATGTATGTGCCGTGTTATTCTGTCTTAATAAATAAATAAATTATCTTACATTCGAACATAATCGATCGCAAATACATTACATTTTAAGAAAGTGATAGTTTATAAGTTGAAAAAATATTTTTGGGAGGTCATTGACCAATTGATCTAGTGGAGAAGCCACCACTGCAGTGAGTATTAACTTTTAACCCTTTGTTTAAAGATATTGAAATAACAAATTCAATACGTACTACAAGTTACAATACTACAGCTAATCTACAAAAATAGTGCTCAAGGCTCCGACGAAATGAGGCTCTATTCACCATAAATTTACGATCGGGTAACGATTGGTCCTTTCTGCTATATGGCTGTAGTTATACTGTTTTATTAATGTGAGTAGAATTTGTCCTAATATATTTGTCCATTTTACATGGATACTTACTGCTTTTAATTTATTGTTATTTCTCATTTTCCTTTCGTATTTCATATATCGAAAATCTTAATGCGAGCAAAAAAAAAATGGTGATATCTAATTCTTGATAGTACGGACAGTTTTCCCAGTAAAATTATTATGCAATAACAGGTTTTAATGCAAATCTAAGTCGTTTCTGAAGTGGCAATTTGCTACTAGCATTGTCGCAAAATTTTGGCACTAGAACCTTGTAAATGATAATTTCCAAAAGTTTTAGTGCAAAGTGAGTCAAATTTGAAAATTTTGAAAAATCACCTAGTCCGATTACATTGACGCAATTCGCCCACAGCAAGTTCGTCACGTGTGCGTGGTTTAGCTTTTTATACGCCACATTAATCAAGAAAAAGCCCGCACGGTCAACAGACCAATTTAAAAGTTCAGAAGTACAACAATTTTTTTACTACTCGACGCAAAAAAAGGTTGACGAGCCAACGACCAATTTAATAGAAATTCGCAGGGCGCGTGTATTCTACTGCATTTTCATCTCGAAATAAATCCCATTGTGCATGTTCGACGAGAAACTGTTATGTTGAATAATTGTCCGCCCACTTAAACACGAGTTTCTCTAAGTCGATGTTATTTTAAATACCTGCAGCGAAGCTTTTTGTTTCGTGTGCAGGTATTTTCTATAAAGCGCGTTTACGTAAGCTATTGCAGTTTTGATTTGTCAGGACTAACCAGTTAAAACTATACAGGCTGGCGCGCCACATTCGCGTAGGTTTACATACGAAAAGCGGTAACATATTTTTAATTTCATTAAGAACTATGTAGGTTCATTAGGAGTTTTAAAATTATTTTGATATATACAGAGTGACACAAAAAAATCACAAATCAAAGTTGTGAAGATTTAAGTGGAATATTCTGTATACTACTGCATATTTTGATAGTGTTGGTTAAATAAAGGCAAGTTTTTGTTATGTTTCCTATACCTAACTAGAGCCGTTTTTGACACATTTAACTATTCTTGAAAATGTAGACCAAAATTTAAGAGCCACGCCTGTTTTACATATTTAAGCCGAACGTAGTCGAATGGAACCGAATGTAGCCGAACAGAACCGAAGATAGCCAGACGTAGCCAAATGGGTCTGAACAAAAGCGAATATAGCCGAACAAAGTCGTATACAGCCGAATGTAGATGAAGGAAACTGAACAAAATCGAATATAGTCGAACGGAACCGAATTGGTTTAAATGCGTTTATCTTATAAGGAATATGGAATTGGATGATGAGTGTTTCATCATCAAGAACGACACATTGTTATCGATGTGTTACGTAGGATTCTAAGCGAGCGACAGAAGAATCACTTGCCCGTACCGATTTTAATATTGACAATAATGTGGAATGATGAACGGTATCAAATACTCTACTGTAGTCGAAAAGAACAAGGGCAGTAACGTTTCCATTGTCAATTGCACAAACAATATCGTCAACGACAGTAGCAATTGCTATAATACAGCTGTAAGATGGGCGAAATCCAGATTGAAATTTTGGTAAGATATCCGTACGATTAACATAGGCGCGCAGCTGTTGTTCCAGTAGCTTCTCGAACAATTAAAAACCTATGGGTCTAAGATCTTTCATTTTTGTTACATTCTGAGTTAAGGGATCGGGGGGTAATTAGTGATGACTACCACACATCAGGGTACATTGATAAGTGAATACAAGCATAAAAAATGTGAACAAGATAGTCTAAAAGTAGCGGTACACAGAGGTGAAGCATTTTTCGGTCTATACCATCAATTTCACGGGATTGACTGTTAAGTTTACCTAGCATGTATAGAACCTCACTCCGAGATATCACGAAAGTATTTTTTTGAGCTAAATTTATCAACAATAGGATCTTTATTAGTTTTGCCTAGCCTATAAACATCCGTAATATCACTATGTTCACAACAGATTTATTTTCATTCACAGTGGAAGGAATTCCAAAAAATACTAGGTTATGAATGCTAACTCTGTTTTAAAGCAATATTTTTATTCTCTAACGTTACTGGTTCCAACTAAACCATCATTTATGCGTTCAATAGATTCTGTTAATCATTCAACAATACTATTCGATTTCTTGTTTAACAACGAATGTAGCTCTGTATTACTGATATCCGTTTCATTATTACTCATATTCTAATAAATAACTATCAAAATTATAAGCAGATAATACAGAAATCATAAATGGATGCTTTCTTCTCTAAAAGAAGAAAGCATCTCATCGTACTAACCATTTCAGTGGAGTAATAATACCAACAGAATAATATATTTGTCAAAATAACAGCATACTTTAAACTACAGAAATATTTTGTTAAGCAAATACATATAATAATACTATCGGCAAACGACGAACACGCCACGGCAGGTTTGAACATGTCTGTGCTTGTAGATGCTTCCCCCACCCTACACTAAGCTCGATGGGCACGGTTGTACGTCGCTCAGTCTCGCTGTAGCAATCGTCCGTTCAGGTCCTTACGCTAGCGTCACGTCGGAAAAATGCAGAGTGTTCAGATCAAGCAACGAGTTAACCTCAAGTTTCTTGTGAAACACGAGGTTCTAACTACCCTTCGTCAACGAGTGAGAAGACGAAGACCCGATTTGTGGAAGAGCAAATCCTGGATGCTCCACCAATACAATCCGCCGGCCCATTCCGCCTCTGTAAAGGCGTTCTTTGCGAAATCCGGCATCACCGTGTTGGACCACCCACCGTACTCGCCCGACCTGGCCCCCTGTGACTTTTTTTTATTTCCTACAGTAAAATCGGAGCTTAAGGGGACAATTTGACAGTGTGGAAGCGGTGAAAGCGAAAGCTGACAGAAACGGACTTCCAGCACTGCTTTCGACAGTGGAAAATTCGTATGGAGCGTTGGACGGGATCGGCAAGGAGAGCACATTGAAGGGGATAAACTTTGCAATGTAATTGGTGATCAATAAAATGTTTTGTAGCATCAGTCCGGTTATTTAACTGCCACACCTCGTATAACGAACATCAATGCCCTTAAATTATGTAACGAAACTTTACAAATTGAACTGTATTATTTGCATTTTCGCCAAGCTTTCATCCGGTCCAAGATAAACAGTCTAACACTGTTAAATGCAATGGCGCTGTGCGTAGATAAACGGCGGTTATTTTTACATCTTAGAAAAACTACACAGTGTATTTTTTCGCCTTTTAAACCATCGCATCTGGTTTATAATCCCAATCGTTTAAAAGAATTAACATTAGTTGATAACTTGTAAAGTGTGTTAAGTTAAAACGATTCATAAATTCTAGATATTGTAAGTAATTAATCTAAAATTGTATGGTTGATTTTGACAAATGTAAGCAGCACTTTGTCAAAAATCTTTTAATTTTTATTTGTATACTTCGAAGTATAGCATAATTTCAAATAAAATATTGCTAAATTGTGTATATGTCTGCTAGTTAAGATAATGAATAGCGAAAATTGTGAGAAACTTACCTTTGATCCCAGGCCTGCTGCGAACAAGGTTTCCAGCTAGTTTGAGCAACTGTTTGATTATCCAATTTTAATACGGCCATTATTTCATTGCTTATTTCATCCTTAACACTGTAACTTTTAGAAGAACTACGGCCGGCGACGCCTTTCATGAAGCTTTTCAAATCTGATGGGCTAGAAGTAACATCTCGATCTCTTTTGGATCTTCCAGGTACTTGTTCCAGTAAGTCTTGACATCCCATTAATCTTACTTCTAGCGTTCCTGTAAACCAGTTAATTTAAGTATTGCTACAAACTAAAAACTATATTCATTTATACTTACCAGTTACCAAGGCACTTCTTCCGAGATTTGAAGAAGAACTAAATAATTTAGTAACTTCAGAGCCTTCCCTAAATGGTTGCAAACTGGTGTAGTGAACTGGTGCATGACTACTTTGGGGAACTGTTTCTAGCTCTTTACGTAATTGATGTGCTATTCTGCTATCAGGTGGTAGTTCATTTACTCTAAGTTCTAAAGATTTCCTTAACAAATCCAATTTTTTGCTGCTAGCTTCTAAGCTTGATTGGGCCTAAACAGTAAATTGTGCACATAAATAAATTGAGAAATGATATAAGAAAAAGCGAAACTCACCAAACTATGAGGTAAGAGATGGAAGTTCCTATCCAAAAAGTTTGAATAAAAATATTGTATACTGTTTTAGGAAAATGGTATTTTAAAAAAAAGCAGTCTTGAAATAGAAAATATGCAAAAGCATTTTGTTATCGATGTTTTCTGTTGTCTGACGTACTCACTTATAAAAGGAAAGTATACAATAAAAAAACCGAAAAATTAATTTGGATACCTTTATTCAATGTACTCTGACAACAGAAAATAAAAAATAAAAAGTCAATGATCTGCAATATTAAAAGGATTCCAACAATGTCTTAAAAACCGGCAACCCCGCTGTGTTACGAAGTGAAACATAAAAGAAATATAAAGAAAAATGCACGAAACCAAGATAAGTGAACTAAATACTATAATTGAACAACCTGGAATGCAATGATAAGTCAATAAAACGCACTGTATTTAAAAATATTATATACAATATACACATACCATTTGGAATAATAATCATTGTATCACAAATGGGTATCTATGGAAGTTTTTTTTTGTAAAGAGGACATTATGATCTGTAAGCACTCCAGATGTTAAAAAGAACTATGAAATGCAAAAAATATGTTACACCATTCATATTTTAAATGAACACAATCTGACATCACAAACTTTCATGTTATCAGCATGCATTCTAATTATAAAGTTATAATATAATGAATTGTTTTTCCCCTAAATTAGTATGATCTAGGGTTCGCCGGTATACAAAAAGTTGCCAGCAATCTCAGTTCTTACGATGTTATTTCGCAAGTGTTAAAAATCTGTGTATCCCAAGTCCATTTTTTCATCAACGGGATTATTTTGATCTGGTAATATTGCTTCGACTGGCATAGAAGATCTATTAGCGTCTTTCCAATCTATACTTCCACTGGAATCTCCTAAACTGCTCGCCCTAAGACGCACTCCGTATATCTCAAAATATCTTCGACAATGGTCGCAAGTGCAATCAGGATTTTTAGCAGGTCCTATGTGATGTCCAGGTTTCTTAAATACGTTGACAATATTACCAAATTTCTTCGCTACGGCTCGCTGCTCAGTAAATATTCCAGGAAATATAGTAAAAGGAGATCCTAGATTAGGGTTCGCGCTTAATCGCTGTCTAATTGCTAAAATACTAGGTGATTTAGAAGCAAGATTTGAATCGCTTGCATTAATTAGGCGATCAGGAAGTTTAGCTTTATTAATGGCTTTATTCTCTATACTTTTTCTTTCGGCACATTTCTTAACAGTATCTGCAATAACTTTAGAATTTTTCTCCTGTTCTTTGTTTTTATCTTCCTTGAGAATGGTCCATCCTTTTTCTTCACTATCAGTGCCTTCGGAATCCGTATCTTTGGATTCCCATTTTGGCAAAGATTTGTCACTCATCCTTTTGTCTAAGTATTCTTTAAGTTTCTTCTGCTGCACCAAGTGCTTCTTTTGTGGCTGTGGTGCTTGGATTGGTTGATTTTGCTCCCACATTCTTTCCATTTTCATGATTCTTAACCGATCCTCAGAGTTAGCATATTCGAAGCTGTCGCTTGGTTGTAAACTAGCTTTACTTGGAGTTTCAGCTAGACTGCCATCTTCTGGCGATTCCTCAATACTCGTACGTTGCCAAAGTTTTCTAGGAACGAAATCTAAACTATCTGTTTGGGCTATGCTTGATCTACTTTCTAATAAACTTCCAAGATCCGAGTACGTATCCTTCCAGGAAGTATTAGCTACAGAATCGTCATCTGGTAGTGCATAACTTGTCATGGACATAGTAGACCAAGAAGGTGGTACGCTTGTCGAAAAGCTCGAACCTATATCTTTGATTGCCGAGAATGAACTCAATTGAGACGGGTAAGCGGTACTTCCTCCGTCATCATCTGACTCGTCTTTCTCGAATTTCTTTCTTAAATTTTGAACATTGCTAGTAGAATCGCCGCTCTTGCTTTTGCGTATGTGATACGGCACATCTTTGTCAAGAGCTCGTTTGTGCGTTAGTCGGAATTTCTCAGATTCGAAAACCGTTTGCGGAGAGGAAGTAGTTTTATTCTCCGAATCGCTACATGAGGAACTGGAAGATTCTAATTCAGTACCAGTGCAGTAAACATCTATATGAACAGTTCTAGGCTTTTTATCACTACCCTTAGAATCCGGAGTGGAAGGCTTCACATTTTCTAATTTTCCAAACTGAGCTGGGCCTTTCACGGTTCGCTTGACAGACTAAAATAATTGAAAGTTTTACACATGAACGAATGTTGTATAGAAAAACCCTAGTTTTATATTTTCCGTGTACAAAAATTATTTAATGCGTAGTGTCTGTATTCGATAGCGCAGGTCAGGTAAATACTAAAAGTTTGACTTAAATTTTTGCGGTAGTTGCCAGTTTAAAATTAAAAGCAGTAAAACTCGTTTGCCAAAGAACGAACAACAGCTGACTGTTCGATTGGCGACAATGTTAATAGGGCGTAATTTCTTATATCAAACTGCTCCCGTAGAAAAAACAATTCATTTATAAATAATGAAACTATAAAAACACTGCTTCGTAATTAGTACTAATTACAGACTTTTTGAAATCTTGTAATCACTAGATCGCATCTTTATGTTAATAAGGTGAACGCCTTTAAATTTTATTAACTAGCAGTATATTTAAAAATTTATATTATGCATACTTCATTGAATGTTGTGATAGCGAACTTTTGAAGAGATGCAAAGTTTGAACGCCAAGTTTTAAAATAATCATGTCATAACTGATGTTAATTATCAGTGTTTCATACACTGATGAACCACTCAAATTCAAAGCATAATAATTATAACTACCTACGAGGATTTTTCTAAGAATAAGTTACTGTATACATCTTTCCACATCCTCAGCATGTGGAGCATATTATACAAACCGAAATTAACAAAAAGTAGGTTCTGTATCCACAGTAGCCAAAAAGAAAAAACAATGGATTCTTAGAAGCTAAGCAGGATACAAAGAAAATAAGCATAAACGCATCGCATCAGGTTAGTATTTCTTGACAAATTTATGGTCTAGTTTAATGACAATAAAACTCCGCTGCATTATGGACCGTGCAGGTTTTATTTAAAAAGTTAGAACGTATGCTAAATTTAGAACCTATGGTGGATTTCAAGCAAGTTGCTTCCGTTAAAAACAAACTGCTTTAATTATAGAGCATAGCGCTAAAATATTACGGATCATAAAACATGAACGAACGCGTCTACGAGCACAAAGCCACTACTAAAAAAGAATAATATACTGTGCTACCAAGTCTTGAGTGATCGTAAAACTCCACCGAAGGATGCGGAATACTCATAGGCGGAGAGTGCGAGGCGACAATAGTTGTCAAAAATGGATTAAACTGGGCTACCAATGGCGAAAGTTACCAACATACTTTCAACATATTTCTCTGATGGAAAATATGTTATTCCGGGAAGTGTTTTCCAGAAGAGAATGCTTTTGTGTCTAAGTTTATATTAGGACTGTGCATTATTCGGCTACAGTTTGCACAAACTCGGAGAGATTTATTCCATTAAAATAAACGAAATCGGCCGATAACAACATATAAATAGGATTCCGATTGCTGCTATTTCACTTCAATGGTTACGTTTAGTTTATTGTTTCACCGTAATGTACGATGTACTAGAAAAGGGAAAAGAACTTTCAACAGACTATTACATACTTTTCGACTAGTTTTCAGAATGATTGCTACGCTCAATGGAATGTTATAGTTATTTCTTGATATCCTTAATATGTCTATTTGTTAACGTTCTCTTCACTAACAAGTGGGGAACCAGTACGGGTTCACGGTAAGAAAAAATAAGTCATTGAAATTTAAATGATCCAATACGACTCTGTATTGAGGAAAAAGGGGGATTTTTATTGTAACATCGGTCGTCATTTGATCATGTTGTGTTCGTCCACACTTACACTGAATTTTATCATTTTTAATACTAATTTTACAATAAGTAATCTCCTTAGTCCTGGTTAAATATATTTTACAAACTTACAGTTCCTGGCCAAATTACTTGAAACACTCAATATTTTGTAGTTTCTTCATAATAAAATATAAACTATACATGTATCATATTTTTTATTTATAAAATATATTGTAAAAATATGTAACATATGTAAATATTAAATAAGTAATTAATATTTAGTCCATAGCCCATGATTTTTAATAATACCCTTAATTCTTCGGGGCATACTTTCAATGCAAGATATGATTGTTTCATTTATATCTTCATCGTTCTCCCATACATCCTTTATATTCTTCATTAATATTTCCTTTGTAGGGTTTTCTCTTTCATATACCTTACTTTTTAGTCGATTCCATACGTTCCCGATGGGATTGAGGTCCGGTGAATTTCCGGGCCAACGTAAAAGAGGTATGTGATTGTCTTCAAAGAATTTCTTAACCTTTTTTGCCACATGGCAATGAGCATTATCTTGCATAAATATACGCCCTATCGGTATGTGACGTCCTGGCTTAAAATACGGTAATAACGTGTTTTTTAACACATTTATGTACTGCTCTTGACGCATTGTACCTTCTACAAAATACAAAGGGCCGGGTCCGTCTCCACTAATCACACCTCAAATCATTACCTGCGGAGGGTGTTTTACAGTTCGAAGAAGCGTGGACTCTGTGAGACGTTCGCCAGGTCGTCTACGAACAAATTGTGCTCGCTGCACTAACACACAGAGCGAGCACTCGTCACTAAAGAAAACCTATTAAATAATGCAAACATTAATTCAGTAAAAATCATGTTGTTAAGTTATTCACCTTTTTCCAATTCTCGTCTGTGAAATGTTGGTATTCTCTTGCAAAGTTGAGACGAGCAGATTTCATTTTTTCTGTTAAACGCGACTTTTTTATAGTTTTACAGTTCTGCTCGAAATAATTATATATAATAATTAATTGTAGCAAATCTATTGCTCAAAACCTGATGAACGGTCAAATCTCTTCGAAGTTTTTCTTTTCCGATCGCACTTTGCCCGTCTTTCTGTCGATGTGCTAGCTCCTTCGTTTATCTGCATCAAAGGCTGACCTTTAGAACTGACGTTCATAATATTAACGTTAGATACAAGGGTACGCCTACACCTCCTTTATATAGTACTGCTCTTTTCACGCGGTCTTTTTCCTATAACATTGCTTCTTTACAATTCTATCCCTCCGAACTTCAAATCCTTGTCCGTTACAGGATTTAAACGTAAGTACAAGGAATATTTACTTCTTGGTCAGCAATGATTTTATTCTCACTAGACGTGCGTTATTTTGCTTTTTCCTTTCCCGGATGATTATTGGGGATGAGTGATCTTTCGGTGTTGCTCAGGCTCGGCATATGCTTTTTTGTAGTGTAGGACTATTGTATGTTTTGAGGTCACTACATTGATTGGGGTTATACTTTATCGGATTGCGTTGTTGCAGACATGACATGATTTTTGTATTACTGTCTATTTATACCGATGAACTTATGTACTATAATGATATACGTTCTGCACTTATGTCGATATTTTTTTACAGTTGACGGATCAGAAGGAAGAGCATCGCTAAGATGATTCTGATCCCTTTAGGCAGAGTTTATGTAGTAATATTTAGCGTTTTAGGTATACTCCTATAGTTTCTAGCTAAACGCGATACAGAAGAAGGAGATACTTTCTGTAATTTTGCAATTTATCGTTGTGAATGTTTGTTTGATTGTAGAAGAGCTTGTATAGCGGCTTTTTGTTCACTTGTTAAATCTTTCCCGGGCATTTTCTACAAAAAAACCCCAAATATTTCAATTTTATTCAAATTCCAAATAATTAATTATTAAGAGAGAGATAGAATAATAATTTTACCTTTGCAATAACGATATATCAACACAAAACACTTAACGATACTCCACAACTTAGCTTCTATACGGTTATGACGAAATATTCTAAAAAATATCGATGCATTCTCTAAACTGTGAACTCGCTAAATGTAAGTTGATAACTGAAATATTTATATATACGTACTTTACCCTTCTAAATATCGTTTCTCTGGTATTTTTATTTATTGATACAATAATCTAGTTCCCCTATAAATGATCGGATTCAAAGCAAAAGAATATCACTATAATAGGATGGGAATTTCTAGGTAAAAGGGTTGATTTATGACATGTTTCAAGTAATATTGGCCATATTACTGGGACTGTAAATATCGAATCTGACAGATTTTATCTGTACTATATTAACTCTTGCCTGAAGATGAGCTAAATTTTGTTCGAAACCGGTAGCAAATTATTATTACAGTATTTTTGTGAAATTAAGACCATCATTACCCTCTTTTTTCTCAATTAAAATTTAAAATAATACCAAAATACAAAGAAAGAATGTATACGCTCTAGGAAAATTCATTTAACTACACGGAGAAAAATTTGGTACAACGATCCCTTGTATTTTAAAAATAATAACAATTTATAGTAAGAATTGCAACACGTTTATTTAATCCAATAAAATATGTAATTGTGCCAACAAAAATGGTGTTTTCAAATATTTTATTGCATTTATTGTTATATGGACTATTCTCTGTATAATTAATAAATTAATCCTCAATTTCTCAAGAGAAAACTAAGAAGACTAAGTGCCCACAGTGCGTCTCAAAGGGTGTGCCGCCGCACATTAGTGTTGCGCAAAATTTCCCAAGTGTGCCGCGAAATTAAAAAAAAAACTAGTTTAACAATGGATTGTGGTGTGCAAAACTAACTTTATATAGAACGTATATTTGCACATCATTGTAAATACTTGCTTACAAGGGCGGAATGAAAATTTAACATCAATAAATAAGTTAATTGCATTTGATAAAAAATTATACTTGTTGATGAATAAACTTGATGAAAATAATTCTAGCTACGTTTCCTAAGGTTCCTGAACAGATTAGAGATTTTCTTCCACCAGTGGTGAAACGTATTTGAAGTTGCTTCGAACGGCAATGAAAACTTCTCTTCCTTAAATTAAATCAGCAAAACATGACTGCATTCGAAATCTTTTTATTAAAGATGCAAATTGGAATCTTTCTCTCGAAAAAGAGAAAGAACTGATATCCCATTCATCTGATCGAATACTAAAAACCAAATATTCGAAATTTCATTTCGATACTTTTTGGATTTGAGTCAGAAATGAATATCCAAGGTTATTTAAAAGATCAATAAATATTTTACTCAAATTTTCTACGCCGTCTTTATGTGAGTTAAGATTTTCAACTCTCACATACATGAAAAATGAAAAATGATGAAGATTGGAAAATGTCGAAGATGAACTGCGAATACAGAAAAAAAATAAAGTATTGATTGTATTTCTATTAAATACTGTTTTAAACATTTGGTCAATGATCTGTTACAAAGGTTGCTACAATAGTGTACAAGTTTCAGTTACACACTTTGAAAGAATTGTGAATCCGATGGAACTGATTTGACTATATAAAACCAGATGATTTATTACAAAAAAAGAAAGTATTCGTTGCGACATCTATTGGTGAATAACCAATACTATCTGCGTCTTATCCTAAGGCATAAAATATTTGGTTCATGCATTTAGGTAGGCTTCGATAATAAAATCGTCTGTACAGATAAGTGATGATTTATTTATAAACTCTCTTATTTTCTAATATTTATTTTGAAAAAATAAGGAAGTTTTATGTCAAAAATTGTCACAATCTTGTCCTGCACGTCTCGACGCAAACATTGTTGTAAAAAATGATACATCTATGTGAAACAATACAATAGAAATTTAATCATAATTTTGAAGTATTATTCGTGACAACAACATGTAATTAACAAAAATTTGCGGTCGGGTTACATAATTGTGTGAATGACTGCTACAATATTTTTCCAACAATATTGTAGTACATTCTGTGATTTTTTTTCCGTGAAGTTGCTCTGTCTTAAATAACACCTGATACAGCGCAAGACATCGGCAATTACATATTTTACATTGACAGTAATTTTTTAAATAAAAATTCGTTTGATCTATATCAAATATTTGAATAACTTAAAGATTTGTTGAAAACATTAATATTTTATTTTTGTAATTATTTATTTAATTATTTTTAGATTTTATTTTGATTGTAAGGATTGTTTGCATAACACAGATATAAGTATAAATAAAAAAAAATTGTTAACATTAATTTTAGTTCTATTTATTTAATTTAGAAATTCCTTCTTTTAAGACAACGTGGGTGTGCCGCGAAATTTTTTCCTTGGAAAATGTGCTACTAGAGTAAAACGATTAAGAAACACAGATCTAGAATATAACAATTAATTTTCGATCATGATTGAATCATGATACAAGGACCGTCTAAAAATAACCCACAGGCTTTTAGAGATGGTGCAAGTTTTTTTATTGTATTTTTTCTTCTAAAAATGTTTTTCCTTCAAATTAAATAATGTTAATGTCTTGCACTCGAGCTTCCTGAACTATGCTACTATAAATAAATTTATGTCAACAAAATTGCAAATTATTGCTATAAGCTAGTTTAGCAATTTTGTAAGAAAAGATTCTTATTTTATAATTTCCCTAAAAGTGTTTGGACGGACTCTGTACACTTTCATTAAGTCAGCAGCCAAGAATTGAAATCGTTAGCATATCATCACAGAACTGCAATGCATGCAATCATGTGCTTACTTAGAACACCAATTTGCTTAAAATCCTAATCTATGCAGAAAAAAATCCTGTGAAGATAATTGCAACAACATTGTACGAACCTTTTTGTGTGAAATAATAAGAAAAAAGCCGGGCACAGAATTGCATCATTGTATCATGTGCCTGTGTGATCGTATATTGGGCAAATCATTACCTCCAAAACTTATGGTTTTTCTAGTATTGCATCACATTATCTTAAAATAAATAATAGAAAACGAGTGAGTTTGTAAGTAAATCATCATTTATCTGTACAGACGATTTCATTATCGAATCCTACCTAAATGCACGAATTAAATGTTTTCTGCCTTAGGACTAGTACCCGGATAGTAGCATTGGTTATTCACCAACAGATAAACTTCATTCTTTTGTAATAGAAGATCAACTTATATACTCAAATCTCTTTCATCATTCATGGCACAGGTAGCGTAATGTCTAGTTTGCCATGTCATCGGTGTCGGATCGAGCCCCGACCTCGCAACTGTCTTAGAGTAAGGTCTTACGTAATTTACCTTACTTCTGCAAATTTGCTGAATGAATGCAGGTGTAATATTCTTATAGCCGACCAATGCTTCCCCTATAAATAGTTATTTCGTTTACTTGTTCTTTCAACCACTATAATTCTAAGAACACTGCATAATTTGTGGTAGTTTAATATAGAATGTTCCAATTATTCAAATAATTGTTGTAATTTGTGTAATCTAATGTAGTAACTGCAAAAATTCGTTATATTAGAATTTCAATAAGTACGATACATACACTTGCACAATTGTTGAAAAATATGCAAGTTCAAAGTAGGAAACGTTGCAAGTTTTGCGTCACTCTTGTTTCTTACAATATTGTTTCACCAATTGCTATAAATTTTCCGCGTCGCGGATCCTATAACTATTTGTAGTGGCATTTGTTACAATTGTAGAAGTTATTCTAACATTGTCTTTTTGCGTATGCAAGTCCAACAAAATCACAGTAAAAAACGCGGTCATCAGTGGTCATGATACCAAATTAGTGTAGGTAATAGATTATGTAGAAATGAAAAATTGAATTACTACCTGAAGAAACTTATTTTCATCTTAAATCTTGGTTAGGTTTTCAAAAACTGAAAAAAAGGTATTGGTTTAAAATGCAGGTAACTAAATTTAGTATGACACATTTGTATTTTAAACCCGTCGGATACTACGATATGCGCCATAATATGCAGTACTGAAATTCGAGCAGCTCTATCGCGCACGCTCGTTTGTCAACTTGACAAAACTGTGTCTACAGGTCCTCTTAGTTATGTAAAGTAAGTTGCGTTGTGCAATTGCCATTGGAGATGGGTCTCTCGACGGAGGAAAAGGTGTTCATAGTTGAGTATTATACGGTATCATATGGAAGAGGTCGTGAAGGTGGACCGAATTTGAAAAAGGTGGCAGATCAATTCCTAAGAACGCTACAGGAGCTTGGTGATCGAACTATTTCTTCAAGATTTGAGGAGGTTCTGTCGTACTAAAAACCTACGTCTGAATCGACAGTGGTATCAACGGGACGTAGCAACCAGCCATACAACTAGACAATCTCTAGCCATTCTGCACAACTTTCCGGGAAAAATCATCTCACATGGTACTGACTACCCACACTTGTGATGAATGTTAAATGAGTGTGCAACTGTGAAGATCCGCCAATAACTGTGTCTGCATTACGAGAGTAAATCGTCATCCCTTGTCGGAGTCTGTAGCAACCTTTGTTCCGGGATATGTTTGAAGATTCGATAAATTTTTTTATGTTTGAAATCGACGGTCCTTTCAATTACCGAATATAATAGAGGTACCAACCCCTAAATTATAAATATTATTATAGATAATTATAAATAATCAAAATAATAGTAAATGTACTTCAATAAAAACACTATGAGCCGTACTGTTTGCGCATGCCTATTGGCAATGTACGAGGTGGTACCCAAAAGTTCGAAATGTAGCGACAAATAAAGTTGAAGAATACCAGGGTTTCATCCACCTCCGTCACGTTCAAAGTAGTTCCTTTGGGAGTACAAACACAGATCCCATCGCCTCTGCCGCGAAATGAATGCACTCTGGAAGTCTTGTTTTGCTAATGTATTCAGCAACATCAGCGATTATGCTTCAATTTCCTCTACCGTGTCAAATCTTCGCCACTTCAACTTGATTTTCATCTTTGGAATGAGGAAAAAGTGGCAGGGAGCCAAATCATGTGCTTACGCTGGATGAGAAATAACGACTATATTGTTTTTCGCCAAAAACTGTGTGATGAAAGCAGTATGTGGTCTTGCATTATCATGGTAGAGAACCCAGACGTTCCTGCGCCACTCCTCCGGACGTTTCCCTTTCATATTTTCCCTTAGCCGCCTACGGACGTCACGAACGAATTCTACATTCATCGTCTGACCTAGAAATATGAAATTGTTGTGGATAGTCCCGTCAATATCGAAAAAAATAGATCACCAAGGACCTGATGTTGCATTTGACTAGGGCTCTCCTCGGTCGAGGTGAAGATGGACTCTTTCATTGTGACGATTGTTGTTTGGTTTCGGTATCACACCTAAAAATACAACTTTTGTCGCCTGTGACGACCTTACAAAAAAGCTCTGCTTCGAAGCTTTTCTTTTAATTCCCTCCAGACATCCATTCGATCATTTTTAAAACTTTTAAATCAGTCATAGGTTGTGTTTGATCCAACGCAAATGCTTCGTTTAACATTTTGTGTGTTTCTGCGGCAGTCTTACCTAGTTTAAAACAGATAGAGATACGCTGTTCCCTCAGATCGGCCACTGAAAAATCGTTCACAAACAAAGAACGTTTCGACTTACGATTACGCCGTTTGGCATATCGTCTCACAAAGAGCGTACACAACGTCACGTAGCGGCGTTTGCTTGTAACTGTGCCTGTTTACGCAGGTGATTCAAATTTCGATAGGTAAAATTGGACGGAGTTTATTTTTTGAATTACACTTATGGAATTTTTATACTATATAATTTTGAAGACGGAGGAAGCGTCAGGTGGGATATTTCTATATTTTCCGTTGCAATCGTGGATTATGTAGCAGCTACCTTTATAAAATAAACAAAAACGAAAATAATTTATGCTCATGTGGGGAAGTTGGAACACATAATTATGAATTGTGGGGAATTTAGAGAAGATCGACAACTATTTCTGAAAAATGTGTTAAAAGAAATTGACAACCTTTTCAACTATTCATCTACATATGTTATGCTCCAAAAATATCGTCGTCTATCAAGAGGTATACAATTGTCTTCGCAAGGCGCAAATATGCTATACGAATGTGTTCCCTTTGTTTTAATCAAGTAAAATGATAGGCGGATATTTCTATAAACATTTGAAATAGTCTTTAACGTGCATTTTAAATAACCATTTGCACTTTTTTTTTCAGCGACGAATGAAAATTTTACGATGTATAAACTTTTACGTAAACTATTTTGCGCACAAGGCCTGCCTCTCCATAAATTTTATTTTACAAGCCAATATACATGAAAATGACGACAATCAATTCTCGTCAGAAAAGCAGCCAGGACTACCGGGTTTATTAAAGAAGAAATATCACACATACCGCGAGAAAAATTAACAAAACGTAATAAATTAACTATTTCTCATACTATCATGTGAAGATGAATTGGCCATTGACGCACACCAGGTCTATGTGACCGAATTCTTTAAAAAAAGTGTATTTTTCAAATTTATCACTTCCTTTATGAATATTTATACATTGCTTCGGTCGGACTCTTGGCAACTATTCTCTGTGTTGAGATTCAAATCCTTTTTGAAATAAACGTTTGGAACGTGTTAATAAATATCTTAATGTAAAGGTAATCATAAAAATAAACGCAAAAGACTAGCGTGTGCATTTTTTACGTATTTACGCATGATTTTTGTATAAATAATTACTTTAACACTATAAATGTCAATGACTTTATTTCCTGACTTACTCTATTTCACTAGTTGCATATGAGGAGGTACATTGCAAAACACAGTTTTTGAGTTGTGTGTTTTTCTACGAATAGCATAGATTAACTGCATAAAATATATTTTTGCAAACGCTACTATGTTGTATAAGATGGGAGATACAGTACAATTTCGACAGTTCGGACACATAAAGTTGTTGCCCTGTCCGGATCAGCGAGTTTGTCCGGATTGGCGGCGTTTTTTAATTGTTTTTGCAGTTTACATAACTTGTCTAAATAATATCGTTACTTTTTAAAAAATGAATAAATTGTTGGCTGTTTCAACACAGTTTCATGATTTGATTGTGCCTTTGCCTTCAGTCTTTTCAATAACAATATATCTTGCAATGGAAGATCATTCTCTTCTGCCCATTGTAGACACTTTTCGAATGATTTTATTGTATCGACATGCTTTATTATTGTTGTAGGGATCGGCGTAGTATCACCTGAATCCGTATCTTCGCTGATATTTACGATTTCGTTAATGATATCCTCTTCAGTAATTTCCGGGAGATTTTCGTGTTTTCCCGAGACCCAGTCCAGAATCGCGTCGTTATCATTATCATTAATACTCTTTACCATGTTATTAATTTCACTGGCATCTTCTAATAGCTGTGAGGTACTAACTGGCTGCTGCTCTTGAATAGTGCTGATTGGTAGCTCATCTTCTTCGTCCCATTTGAGCAACAATTTATCCCAACTTTTTTGTATGTTTTTTTCTGTAATGTGTTCCCAGGCATCATGTATATAGCGAACTAAATTTTTAATGCTAAACTCCTTCAAATGTTGTGTAATACCCCCATCTTCAAAGGAAACTGCATATTTTAGTAAACTTTTCTTGTAGAAAACTTGTTTTGAATTAAATTTTGATCCATAGGTTGCAATATAGCTGTACAGTTTGGTGGCATCAGCAAAATACGGAATCTCGGATCTTTCATTTCTTCAGTTACCAGATGTGATGGAGCATTATCTACTAATAATAACGCTTTTTCGGGCCTATTTGCGCAAACTTCAGGAACAAAATTATTATTAAACCACTTTGTAACTTTAGTCATCCAACCCTTCTTAGATCCGTCATATATAACAAGCAATGTTGCATTTTTTCACACTCGAGGGTTTTTTACTTTTCCGAGAACTAGCAGTGGAAGTTTGCGTGTTCCTGTTGCGTTGCAACATGGCATAAATGTTAGTCTATCCTTGGATATTTTTCTACCAGGAGCAGATTTTTTATCCTAAAGCACTAGTGTTCCTATGGTTAAAGTTCGCCAACAAATAGCTGACTCATCGGTATTATAAATTTAATCCTCCGATAAATTCATCTCATTCACAATTTTCATAAACTTAAGACTGAAAGGCAAAACAGCAGCGATGTCGCTAGAAAGACGCTCTCTACACACTTTCAAAAATCGGATTCCATGACGTTGCCTGAATTTATCTAACCAACCAGCGCCAGCAAGAAAATCAGTTTTTCCTGTGTTCGTAAAAGTATTTAGCTTTCTCTCTTAAAATTTCCGAAAAAATTGGAACATGGGCGGCCCTTTCTTGTAGAAACCACGTATATAATGTCGCTTCTACCTCAGGATTCTCAGCCTTTTTCATAATTTTTCTTTTTTCTAAAACAATCAACAGCTTGATATGAAATTTATTTCACTTTAAGTAAATGTTACTTACTTATTCCTTGAAATGATGAACTTACAAAATGTATGATTTGTGGTGATTTATTGGCTACGAACCTCACGCTTCTTCCTTTTTCTATTTCTTTTAAAATTTCACATTTTCTCTCTAGCGTAAGACTAACATGTTTACGTTTTTGTGACATTTCGTGTTATCGACTAAGACTTGATGCGTCTTTGCTTTGCAACTGATATGTTTTAACACTTTCAACTAACTAAACAACGGTGTGCGGGCAGCCTGCAGCGTGATCACCAAGAAATAACATTTCTACTTGCCATCTGCAAATCACACGCTTGATAAACTAAATAATTAGGGGGTTTTCCGTGTATTCTGTATAATAATAATACATTTAGATACGTTTATAGCAAGGTATCCGAATTGCAGAGGCAAATGAAATAAATAATGTCCGGATTGTAAGTGTTCGAATCATCGCATGAACGAACTGTCGAAGTTGTACTGTACTAGTGCACAAGATTTTAACAATATTGCACGTCTTTTTCAATTTACCAGGGGCAAATACTGCAAAAAATAAATACTGCGTGTCAAAACCGTGTTATGCAATGTACCTCCTCATATGCTTTTAATGCACTTGCAATGTAACTTGGAAATATTCAAAATTCTTAATTTTTAAGTGATATAATCTTTGGACAAACTGCAAGCAGTGAAAGATTTTTGAAACAATGCTTAGTATTCACAAGTACGTATTTTTTATTCTTATTGGTCTTGTAATCGTCCCAAATAATAAATATTACGTCTGAAGGGTCAAAATTGAAAATGGTACTCGAAAGCAACTAGATGAAAGAAAAAATAATATAAAGCTAGGGCAATAAAAATAAGGTATCTACTTAACCTATTTTAGTATAAGCAGATTCTTTCGAAAATCCATATATCACAATAACATAAAAAAGTAGGTCCATTAAAATTTAAATAATATTTCACAATTGTTTTCGAACAATCAGCTGTTTACTTTAGGCTAATTTTGGCTAGGAAAAACGTCTTTGCAATCGTTTAAGAGTGTTCCACACGATTGCAAGAACTACTTACTTACATTTTTTACTTTTCTCATTTCTTGTTGATTAATACATATCGTCTACATTTTCCCCTTATCTGACACACCTTTTGAGTAGCTTCTTTAATATTTAAACATAATGGAAAATAACTTCTAAAGAACGTATTCCCGAAAATATTACTATCAGTTATGCAATTCCTTGTACAGTAATAAAACAAAAGCGAAGATTTTCCGATTGTGCATTTTGATTCTATTCCCACAATATGACGTTTCATATCAAAAAATACTTGGAATTCTCAAAATTTAAAAAGCAACTCACGACAAACTTAAACAGCAAAGTCACCTTAGCTGTTCAGCAAACTTGCTTTATCACCGTCATTACTAATAAGCAAGGAGAAAAAATGATGAAATTTGGCGAATAAATTACGTCCAATTTAAATTGTATACTTTGTACTTGAGAGCAGTCGATATACATAGATTATTATTTACGATTTCGCAGTTGTTAAATCGAACCGTTATTAAGCCACGGAAAAAAAAGAAAAGAAAGACGCCCAACACGGCTCTAAATATAAAACCAAGGCTTTCGCTGTAAATTTAACGTGTATAGAACGCGAAAATAAACGCGCTACCTGTTGGCTGTCGAGGCTATCCGGCGTGAAAGAAGACGGAGAATGTTGTCGTTGATGAATCGGCTCCGTTTTTCTTCGCGATTGGTACAAGTTCGTCTTCTTCTTTAGGTTCCTTTCTCTTCTCAACTTAACATCGCTAGCACTACCACCACCACCACCACCACTACCACTGCCAGACGCCTTGCGATTGAAGCTGTCCGTTCTCAAAAAAGGCGAAGTGCATTTGTCAATCATTTCGTACGTTTGCACGCTAGCATCTTTTCTCGAATCTATTATCGCTTTCGACGGTGTGCTTTTCGATCTATCTGATTGACGCACTGTAAATGTGCTTGCTCTTGAGGGTCGTTTTGAACTTGTCGTCGAACCATATTCGTCGATTTCTTGTAACGGCGGAAATCTACAATAATCTTCGCCGCAAGCATGGTAACACCATGGATCTCCACAACCGTAGTAATCTTTCTTTTCTGATTTAGCGGTAGGTGTTTGACAACGTAAACTGTGGGTTCTTCCGCATTGAAGATTTTCGGCATTATCTTCAGCTTTTTGATCAAAATCTGCTGATAGAACAATGCTACAAGTGCTTCTACAACGCCTATTATAAGGTTGTATCGGTCTGTATGGAAGACTGCCAGAGTTCGGTGAAAGTAATTCGCTACTATATCCAGAGGAATCCTGCAAATGCGTTTTCCCAGGAGCTTCCGTAGGAAACGGATGCTTTTTAGGAGGTGTGGAAGTAAAAACTAAATTTCCTCTTTGAAATCCATAAGGTAATTGGGGATCTTTCACGTCGGATACACTGGATGTGGACGATCTGTCAGTTTTAGACGAATGCGAGTCATTCGTATTCGTCGTACTGGTTGTTGTCGGCTGTGACGTCCAACTGTACACCATACGAACTCCATTTTCGTCACGCTCTGTGTGTGTTTTTGGTATAGTTGCAGGATTTTCCAAACCATCGTGTTTAATGGTGAATTCGGCGTGGACAGTCCACTGTTGCTGTTGATCAGATCTACCAGCGTACATTTTATTCACATCCTCAGATATGATGAGGCTAAATCGAGAGTGTTACGTCACCACCAGCCCACCAACAATACAGCAAGATATACGCACACGAAATTTATTTTCTATTTTTTTAGCAGCACGGCAGTATTCGAAGGTCTGTCGAGGAAAGGAAATCACAATTTTTAAAGCCACGACCCGCCACGAAGTCGCCTTTCTGGATTAATAATGGAATGTCGTTGTTGTAAACAAACTTTTTTATTTGTGTTAGTAGCGCAATTTCTGTATATCTATATGAATGTATGCTAGCACGACGCCTCTATGAGAGATACTGGCTCGACGTCGTGGACGTTGCTTGCGTCGTTGTGCCGTTTCAAAACTGTTGCGAGAGCAGCAAGTTGGCAGGGCACGACTATTTCTATACGCCGTTCGTTTGTTTCGATGCCGCAAAATTAGAACAGATTTCTTAAATTAACGCGAAAAATGGGATGGACGCGGTGAACGTTAGAGCACCTGTAAAGACACCACACGGAAATAACCAGTGCTAGACGGCACTTTATGTGTCAATGTAAGAAAGTGTGGAACGATACTTATACATACTCCCCACATACAAAAATTATACGAATCGATATACAAATTAGTACAAATTACATAAAGAACTCAATAACAAGTCGAAAATGTAAAATAAATTATTTGTAACAACTCTCGATGCGAATGTGGATAAATAACTGTGGAACGTAGAAAACTAATTAAGGCAAATATTTATAGTATGTGTTCATCATGGAAATAATTCAATATCAAAGCGTTTTCTATGAGGCGTAACTACAAAGTGCTCTAGTGGGATGTAAATATTTAGAAGACTTGGTTTAAAAGTGTTACAATTGGATAATAAATAATTCATAAACTTTCCTTCTTAAAAAGTGTGGACGGGGACCTCAAATTGTGAATTTTTAGGCGTAGAATAACAATTTTCTTAGTTGGTATCTGAATTAGTTCCGCCTACTTGAAGATTTAAATAACTCAACCGTTTTCCCAACCATTCTGTTGGCAAACACTAAAGTATCGGTACACTCCGCACCGCAAAAATAATTTGATTAAATTCGGAATAATTGTTTTGGGAATTCGTGGATTTCCGTCAACCGTACGACCGAATGATGTCAGAAAAAATCTCTAATTCTAACATGCCTTGTTCTATCCCTACTGTAAAATATATTTGCAAGTACCTACTTTCACCGTCCATTTACCCTAAAACTAAAGCATACGAAATACCCGAAACTAGAGGAAAAAGAGCTGACCTGTGGCACAAAATCTGCTTCTCGGTTTAACAAATTTATATTACTCGTCATATACATTGACTCAAAAAAGTCTCCATACACCAGTCACCATTTTGATTTGAGTGCTTAAAAAAACAATGCAATCCTATTTAATGCAGAAAATTGTTGGTGAACAGTATATTAGAATACAAATAAACAAGATAAACATAAAAAGATAATGTTTTATTGTAGTAACATTACATAAAAAAAGAACAAAAGTAGGTACAATTCCAATCTCAAAAAAATTTCCATACACTTAGCAAATACGGAATTATTATTAGAACAGTAACTCCATTTACAAAGTTTAGTAACTTGTTGATCCACCCTTTGCTGCTAGCATGCGTCTCTTCATACTTTCAACTAATTTGTTAGTTACTGTGGGATCAATGGAGTTCCATTCTTGTTGTAAGGCGATTTGTAGCTGCTCCTTGTTGCGGATCATATGTCTCCTTATTCTTCGTTCCAGTTCATCCCATAGTTGCTCTATTCATGTCTGGCGATTGTGGAGGTGTATGAAGCTGCTTTCCCACATTAAATATCAACCATTCCTTGACCCGTTAAGCGGTGTGCTTGGGGTCATTATCTTGCTGAAGATGAATGACCATCCGAGACCGAGTTTTTGGGCACTAGCTTGTAAATTTTCTCTCAGTATATTCATGTATATATATTGGTTCATTATACCCTCAATAAATTTTAAATTACCAACGCCTGCAGAAGTCATACACCCCCACACTAAAACTTTGCCTCCACCAAATTTTACAGTCGCGCACAAATTTTTAATTTTCAGTTCTTCATTTCTCTTTCGCCACACCATTGTACGGCCATCTGACCCAAAAATGTTATATGTATAACGTTTTTGGGTCAGATGGCCACTTTTGGGCTAGAAGAACTGAAAACTAAAAATGTGTGCGCGGGTGTAAAATTTGGTGGAGGAAAAGTTTTAGTGTGAGGGTGTGAGTGCTGTAGGTGTTGATGATTTAAAATTTATTTATGGTATAATGAACCAATATGTATACATGGATATACTGAGAAAATTTGCAAGCTAGTGCCCAAAAATTCGGTGTTGGGCGGTCATTTATCTTCCAACAAGATAATCACCCCAAGCACATCGCTCAACGGATCAAGGAATGGTTGACATTTAATGTGGGAAAGCAGTTCCATACACTTCCACAATCGCCAGACATGAATCCCATAGAGCACCTATGGGATGAACTGGAACTAAGAATAAGGAAGCATATGATCTGCAACAAGGAGCAGCTATAAATCGCCTTACAACAGGAATGTAATGTTACTTGTACAATAAAACATTATCTTTTTATGTTATCTTGTTCATTTGTATTCTAATGTACTGTTCACCAACAATTTTCTGCAATAAATAGGATTGCACTGTTTTTTTAAGCACTCAAATCAAAATGGTGACAGGTGTATGGAGACTTTTTTGTGTCAGTGTAAATGGTTTCGTAAGCGTCTAATTCTCGCGGTGAAGTTACATTCTTAATTGATTTGAAGTTTTCCAATTTAATATTATGCCCGGTTTCGCTTGTGTTGCGCTACACTTAATATACATCCTTTTTTTAAGTAGCTATTTACAATGGCTACTCTCGCATCCTTAAGAAAGTCCAACATCGTCATTATGTTTAACTCCGACAGATATTCGCGATAAGAAATCTATGAAACTTTCCTTTCAGAGAATAACGAAAGATACTGGTAAAGCTTTTAAGGAACAAAATATGAACGTGTGTTTCAGTTCGCGAAATACACTCAAAAACCTTGTAGGCAAACCGAAAAATAAACAAGAAAAGAAAGAAACGTCGGAAATTTACAAAATTGCATGCGATGACTGTGTCAGATAGATAGATAGTTTATTTTCTATTTGTAACTTATACATCGTCTGATAAAAGATAAAGTGTAAGTCATAAATAAAATAAACAAAATTGAAGTAATAGGTAGAATAAAAACAAGTATATATAAAAACACGCGAAAAATACAGTGTATAATGGACGAATACAACACTTTAGAAACTTGTATAGAAGGACAGCACATATTAAAATCTCTTATTGAGATATTTGTCGAGCGTGTAAAACGAATTCGATACTAGCAGCCCCTTAACTTCTCTTTTAAACCCTCCTTGATTTAGTGTTTTAAGATCATCTGACAAACGATTATATGTAGAATTTAATTCCATAATAGTTCGCTGAATACCTGGCCTTGTTTACTAGCTGTAGAGGAATGAAGTAGTGGTGCTTGTTGAGTGTTGTATGTACGCAGCTCGCCTTGTTAGTTGTACTGCTCCGTCCCGTGCACATATTCCAAGCATGCTAGGATGTAAGCAGATGGTAAGGTAAGTATCTTGTGTTCTTGGAATAAATCTCTACAAAATGTGCGATATAGTACAGTGCATAATACCCTTACAGCCTCCTTCTGTTTTAGAAAAACTTGTTGGGTTTCTGGTGTAGGTCTCCACAGTAATATTGCGTACACCGCTCGTGCATGGAACAAAGAAAAGTACGCCACCCTTCGTAAGTAGCTGTCTCTCTCATTCTTCTTATTGCGTGGATTGTAGTAGCTAATTTTTTGCCAACTCGTGGACATGGTATTTGAAGTTTAAATTGTGCGACATGTGGAGACCCAGGAAATGAATAATGTTTCTCTCACATTCCAGAATATGCTTTGTTGTAAGTGTTAGCATTTGGGTTTTTGTTATTTAAATGCAGTCCATTGCTTGAAAACCATTCCCGGCTTCCAATAAATTTCTGATCTATTTGCAGCAATTTCCTGTGATGCTCCTTTAGTTAAAATTGATGTGTCATCTGTAAATAGACACAACTTGCTACAGCTAACACTTCCTGGCATATCGTTTATGTGCACTACGAACAAGAGGGGGCCCAATACAGATCCTCGGGGCACTCATTTTTCTATTTTAGCAGAAATTGACTTTTTATTCTCACAGAAAGTCATTTGTTGTATCTTTGCCAGGTACGATTGTATTAGTTTGTCTTATTCCGTAGCAGTACAACAGGCTTTTGTTAAATTACAACAGGTTAGCGTGAGATTTTTTCCGTCGTTGAATGCTGTTGTTCTCTTCAACCAGATCTATAATGGCTGTAGTCGTTGACCTACTCTTTCTGTAACCATGTTGACTAGGGCTCAACACCTGATTTTTTTCAAAGAAGCTTGTTATTCTAGTCTTAATTGCAATCTCGAAGATTTTCGAAAAAGAAGGTATTATTACTATGGGCCTATAATTATTTGCATTTGATCTCTCTCCTTTTTTGAGGATTGGCACAAGTTTTGAGAGCTTAAATTCCATTGGATAAGTGCCTTCTTCTATAAATGCATTAAAAATCATAGCATGGGGATGCGCTATTTCCTCTATGGTCCATTCAACAACCTCTGCCGACAACCCATATACATCCTGTGTGTTTTTCTTTTTTAATTGTTTTGTTATCAAACATATCTCAGAAGCTGTTACCGGTTCTAAGTAGATATATAGAATTCGCTATTCCCAAGACAAAGCCTATATTGGACAAACAAGAAGAGCTATATTCACCAGGTTCAAAGAGCACACAGCGCATTACCCCTATGGGAAAACTGAATCGTCAGGTGTAATGCAACACAAACAAAACCGGGCATAGTATTAAATTAGAAAATCTCAAATCAATTAAGAATGCAACATCACCGCGAGAATTAGACGCTTATGTAACCACTTATATGAAAGGAATATAAATTTGTTAAACCGAGAAGCGGACCCTTATCACTTCGGTTTGATGGATTTATTAGGGTATAGCGAACACATTATGTTTTTGTGCCACACGCCAGTTCTTTTTCCTCTAGTTTTAACAGAATAATTATAAATTAATAATTCACAAAATATAATTGGTGTAAATTAAAAATAAAACAGAAATATTTCGTTCCCAGCAGGAAATGTACGTATAGGATAAAAATATCAACATTTATATGTACAGCCTTGGACAAAATTATTAGGCACCTCTTATATTTCGTTATATTAGAAAACTGATGCCATCCATGCAGTTATTTAATCATTCGGGGAATTATAAATAGGATATCTAAATATTCCTCGGGGAGTTATATCGCATATTTGGAAGTTAGTAGAGTCTATTGTGTTTCGCGCTGTTAGTTACGACAGTAATGTGAGGGTGTAAGAACATTTGTCGGCCATTTTAAAGCAGAAGGTACGTACTCGAAAATGTACATCCAAACAAAAGTTAGAAAGAGCGGTAATTGAGGAATGGAATAAAATAACAGTTTCTACTTGCGAGAAACTTGTTACTAATTTACCGAAAAGGATAACTGCTGTAATAAACTTCCAAGCAGGATCAACTCGATCTTGAATTTTATTTTTTCTTAAATAAAATATTACATTTATACCATCTGTTGAGATATAAACCAAATGCGAGGGTGCCTAATAATTTTGTCCAAGGCTGTACGTATACACTCCGCGCAACATGAATAGGGCCAAGCATGTATGTGACATTTGTAATTACTATAAACATAATAGCGCCCTGGAATTGTTATTTTTAAAAATAAGAGGTATAAAAAGATGCACCCAACAGCAATTTTCATAAATGCTTAACTTCACTAGACTTTTAGTTTTACAAGTAATCGAACAAATCAACAACTCCAGAAGCACCAAATTCATATCGGTTTCTTTTGAATTACTTGCATCAATTCACGCCAATGCACTAGTAAATCCTATATACTTTATGACAATTGGCGAAAATACTGAGGAAGTTGATTGTTTCTTTACAAACAAGCTTTTTGTCAAATTCAGTTTTATTTCTCAACGCAGTCTCCTTGTAAGCCTATACATTCTTCCCAATAATAATTAAACGTGAATGTAATAAAAAGAACGTTTCTTTAGACCATAGATGATGGAAACAATTATTTCCAAAATGTCGAATATAGTAAAGTATAATTGAGTTTACATGGGTCCGCGGTGAACGGCTCTCAAACATCAAGTCAATATTAAAATGTCCTTTGGATACTGTAAATATTAAAGATGGAGTACTACGTCATAGAACAGCATGTTTGAAATTGGATTAAGAAAATTAAAGTAACTAAGTCAATACCTAATCAGAAGTCATCAATATGCTCCTAAGTAATTTGGTCGAAAATATCGTTAAGAAAACAGTCGAGCACCAGACGCATATATTTCAATTACGCAATAAATTTTGTCAAAGCAATTATATACAAACAAGAATCGTTTTTTACACCATCTAACCAACAGAACAAAGAAGAAATAATCCATCTTCTTATCATGCATCAAAATATCCGCCTGCATCAACCGTTTTTTCTTTCGCGTACCACAGAGGATCATCAGCAGTTAGTGACTCCAAATCTAGGCGCTAGTATGACGCTCACAGTTGTCTTATATTTTTGCTAAATTGCCAAGGTATTAAAAATAAGTTAAACTATTTGGAAGTCGAGCTGGGTACACATCAGCCTCTGATTATTTGTTTAACCGAAACGTGGCTTAAACGCGACGACATCGACATCTTCTCTGTAAACAACTATAAATTAGTTAGTAGTTATTGTAGAACATCTTGCATCAGAGGTGGGTGTGGTATCTGGTGCCAGATTAGTTGCAATACTTCTCCAATCGATGTTTCAGAATTTTGTGTTGAAAAGGATATTGAATTATGTGCTGTAATGATCAAACTTAAACGAATTAATATTCTAGTTATTAACGTATATAGGTCACCTAGTGGCGAATTTCATATATTTTGATTAAATTTAACCAGGGTTTTAGAAAAACATTTCCGCATAAACTTGTACATCATTCTTGCTGGCGATTTTAACATTGATTTTGCTTCCAGGGATATTAAATGCGCTGCGCTAATTAGTACATTAGATTCATTTGGTCTATTACAACAAGTCTTTAACCCTACTAGAGTTACTTCTACAACTAGCACAACCATTGACAATATCTTCACCAATTTTAGCTTTAATATACAGTGTGAAGTAAACGATATTTGCTTCTCTGATCATAAATTAATTTTGCTTTTTTCTAATGTTATAAATAAATCAACAAGTAGTCAGTATTACGAGTATCGCAGATTGTACAACTCGCATAATAAGGAAATTTTTTCAAACTCTTACGCAACGAGTCTTGGAATGATATCTACCAGACAGAAGAATTTAATGATAAATTTGTAGCGTTTTTTAATATATTTTATTATTATTTTGATATCTCTTTTGCATACAGTAGATGTTCTATCAGCAACGAAAACAAAGATTGGGTAAATGATGATGTGAAGAAATCTAGTTTACTACTTAAAGATCTATTCCTTCTCCAAAAATCTTACCCTGTCTTAAAACCGATCTACACACAACGTAAAGTTCAACACGAAGAATTAGTCCGTTTTTCTAAACAAAATTTTTTCCATGCTCAGATTCTAAAATCTGACAATAAAAGCCGAACCACATGGAATATTTTTAAAAAATTACAAAATAAAACTAATCTTATCCAACATAACGTTAAATTCGCTGTTAAGGTGGACAATGATACGGTTACTTCCCCAGGTATTGTGGCTGACACGTTAAACAATACTTTCAAGAGGTTCCAATCGCTATCTCTTGTTCTGTACCTAATATTTCAATCCCCAACAATCACATTAAGCAAGTTTCTCATTCGATGTATTTACTTCATTACTCTGAATCTGAAATGCTTACAATTTTCGATAAAATTAAAAATAAATTCACCTCTGGTTTTGATGGTATACCTGCTTGCATCCTTAAGGAATTCAAGCATGTAATTGTAACACCCATAGTATACCTAATTAATGAATCGTTTGATAAAGGGCTTTTCCCGGAGTCTCTTAAAACCATATCTATAAGACCGATTCCTAAGAAAGGTGACAATAACATCTCGAATTTCAGACCAATTGCACTTTTCTCGTCTTTTTCGAAGATATTTGAACACGCTATGCTTAATCGTATAGATAATTTTATAAATAAATTCGATATTTTATTTTCTGCTCAACACGGTTTCCGGACAGGCAAATCCACAACCACCGCTTTGTTAGAACTTCACGCCAGCATCCTTCGCGGCAATGAGGGTGGGTTGTGCCCGATGGGTGTTCTGTGTGATCTAACTAAAGCCTTCGATTGTGTTCAACACAATCTGTTGTTGAACAAGCTTAATTCCTTGGGATTTAGGGGAAATGTGGCTAACTGGATAATTTCCTACCTTTCGAACCGGATACAATTTGTTGAAATTGATGTAGTTAATTTGGGCACGAGGCAAAGAATTGGTGTAGTGCAGGGATCGGTCCTTGGACCACTTTTGTTTTCGTTGTTTGTTAACGACATTGTTGATTTTCTTGGTGACTACAGTGTGGCGTGTTACGCAGATGATACAACTATACTGGGTACTAGTGATAAGCAGGATATTCGGAGTGTTGCCAATGACATGTTAAGTAGGATGTCCAAATGGTGTTGCGCTAATAGACTTTCCTTAAACTTTGATAAGACTAAGTATATTATTTTTCACACTATCCAAAAGAAAATTAATTTCTATCCAAATCTACAGATTTCAAACAATATTGTCAATCATTCTAGTTTAACTAAGTTGTTAGGAGTAACTCTGGCTTCGTCGCTGAAATGGGATCTTCATTGTCAATCTTTAACCTCAAAACTTAATGTAATAATTTTAAAATTAAGGCATTTAAAACAATCTTTGAGCATTGACTCATTAAGAATTGTTTATTTTTCGGAATTTCAATCCCGTTTACAGGTATGGAATTCTTCTTTGGGGTTCCAGCCCTTTTACCAACCAACTTTTTCTCAAGCAGAAAGCTGCAATGAGGTGTATTGCGGGTATCAGTCAGTTAACATCTTGTAGAAATTATTTTATATCTTTAAAAATTCTGACTGTATTTGAATTATATATTCTAGAAGCCTCTTGTTATATTCATAAACACAAGAATAAAATATTAGCGACTAACAATGCACAGCATAATTATGACATAAGAGATCCTAAGATACATCTCATGCAGCATAACCTAAAACTTACATCAGATTGTGCTGATGTCCTTGGAATCAAAATCTATAATCGTTTTCCAGACAACTGGAAAGTTTATAATTTAAATAAATTTAAAATAACAGTAAAATCTTGGTTACTGTCCAAATGTTTTTATTCATTTAAGGAATTTTTCGATTGCCCCATTATTTGATTTGATATGTTTATAGTAACTTTGACTTATTACCTATTAATTTCGTTTATTTTGTATTTAGTTATTGTATTATTCCCTTTTGTATTGTTGTTTTTTTTTCCGACTTATTTCAAACTTTGGTCATTAAAATAAAGTTTATTATTATTATTCAAAGGGGGATTACAAAATTTAAGAGAAATCGTGTGCCACCCTCTAAAATGGAGTATGGTATCAAAAGCTTGGGAGTCTAATGGAAACATGTAGATTTTGAAGAACGTCGCCAACAGTAACACGAAAAAAAGGTAATTACGTTATTACATACAAAAGTTACGACCAAATACCCGTTAATTCCCCAAATCACTTTCTCTGGTGTAAAGTGAAAAGTAGAATTTACTAAATCACATACAATTGCAGAGATAACGAAGGAATTAACCACTTAAGGCATAACTCTGAGTTAACCCGGACACGTTTGACTGAAAAAATGTACAACCCCGAGTTAACTTGGGCAGTTACGTATTTTACTTTAACATATTGCACGTGCCCGGGTTAACATGAAAATTAATTTTAACTAAACTAATATGTAAAATTAAGAACACCATTTCAAAATAATAATTTTTTTTATTTCAAAATGAAATGACAACAAAAAAACGCAGGTCGACCTAAAATTCCCGGACACGAAGACTGACAGAACGACACTTCCCGAAATTAATTCTGCCGACAGAAATAGAAGCAAGGCCTGCTAAATGCAGCGTCGATTGTTATCGAGGTAGTAAGGAGAAAAAAGTGAGGAAAAGTCTAGATATTATAATAGTTCATGTGATGTTCAATTGTGTATAGTACCTCGCTCTGTATGTATTATAAATGTATTTTATTTTTTCCTTGTCGTTTCCTCAATTTACATTTTACTAGTTAACAGCTTTTATCTCCATTAACTCTTTGCACGAAAGTAAAATAAATTGAGAAGTCACATTCTTCTTAACCTAAAAATATTTTCTTTTTTAAACGAATCTGTTATATCATTAATTCATACCATAAAAAATATTATTTCTTTTTGATCGATTTCATTGAAAAAAATCTGCCTTAAGGGACTGGTGAAAAATTGTTATACGCGTATTATGCAATTTGACGTAGCGTAGGTAAGGTATTACATGTAGATTCTCTCTCCGATCTGGAAACTCATCGAAATTGCACTGGTCTGTCTTTTTTGCTGAATGCTTTCTCGCTATTGTAGGTAAAACAAACAGCGAATTGGACAACGGTAGTCGAAAAAATTTCATAGCTACCTTATTGGGTCTTAAAATACATTCTTCGTCAATTAAAGCATAATAACAGAAACTTTTATCAACATGTTATACATGGTTGAAATCAGAAAAAGAAAACCTTTCTGAAGGTGCCAAAATCCAATATGCCGCCAATAAAAATTAAAAAAGGTGATGATGGACAGAAAGAATGGAAACGGAATACAAAAATTTCGAGTACACGATTAGACAGAAGATTAAAAGCGGCCTTGAGAAGACCAAATAAAGGTACTAAAAACAAAAGAAGAAAAATAGCTTTTTCGTTTTTTTTTTAAATCTTCACGTTAATTTTTTCTTCGCCAAACTTTGCCAAATTTAAACCTACCCTCTATCTCCAATAATAAGCAAGATCCCCACAGTGAGGGTCGAAAATGAAGCAGCCTCCATACCCAGCTACATAGTGAAACAAATGATTGATTAAAATTTCCCTATGATCATTAAATAAGGAGGTCACTTATTGCAAGTATGACTTATCAAAAATTATTTACAATTCTTACCCTAGTCTACATGTTTCAGTAAGACTGTAAGTAACAAACTGCGCTAATTATGTTATATTACCAAATATGTGTACCGAAAAAGGCCACTAAATTGCTTAGATAGTACTTTCGAAAAAGTTAACTGTCAAACGGGCTGTCATACCGCGTTAACTTTTTTACATTTATGATCAGTATACTCTGGAAGATCATCATGAATAGACTCACACTTGAACAATCCTACCAGATTATTCAAATTTATTTTGAAAATCGCGCAACTTACAGACGATTTCGTGATTTTTATGGCCCGCATAATCGTCCTTCTGAGCGAGCCATCCGTGGAACGGTGACTAGATTTCGTAGCACACACTCTCTACATGATGCAACAACACCAACACGTGGAAAGAATGTGCGTAACAAGAAGGATATCGTTGCTGTAAACGAAAGTGTGGAAGAAGGTACCAATTTATTCATTCGTCGTCGGTCACACTTATCGAGGGTCTATCCATCCACTACGTGGAAAATCTTGGCCTACATCCGCATAAGATCCAGCTGGTACAGGAATTAAAGCCAGGAGATCATCATCTGCATCATTCTTTCGCCGATTGGGCTCAAAAGCAGATGGAAACTGACCCCTTGTTTTATCACAAAATTATGTTCAGCTTTGAGGCTCGTTTTTACCTTAACGGGTTTGTGAATAAACAAAATTGCCGCGTATGAAGTAGGACCAATCCACAAGAGACCTTACATCCAGAAAAATGCAGTGGTTGGTGAGGTTTACACGCCGGTGGCATTATTGGCCATTATATTTCAAAAATGAGGGGGGAGCTCGCATTACCGTCAATGGAGATCGTTTCCGCAACATGATTAATGATTTTTGGTTTGAAAATATAGAGGACATTAACCCAGACAAGATGTAGTTTCAATAGGATGGCGCTACGTTTCACATGGCGACGGCAACCATCGACTGATTGCAATCAAAATATGACGACGTTAATTTCGAGGAATGGACCTGTTAATTGGCCTCCAGGGTCATACAATTTGATTTCCTGTGGGGTTACGTGAGGTCACTAGGTTATGTCAATAATCCAGCAACAACTGACGTCTTGGAAGCCAATATTACTCGTGTTATTCGCGACATATAACCAGCAGTGGTCGAAAAAGTGACTCAAAATTAGACGTCCAGAACACGCTTCGTCAAGAACAGCCGTAGCCGAAATTATTAACAAATAAATGTTAATGCCATGAATAAATCTTTCGAATAGTACCAAAAATTTAATCAGTTTTTAATTGATTCTATTATTTTTTATAATTTTAAGTTCTATCCGGCATAAAGAAACACCCATTATAAGCATGGATGTATTTTATAAAAAAAGTGTAAAATACTTTTAATTAAATAATTTTTTAATACTTCGTAAGAATTTTAAAAGAAAGTTTACAAAAGAGCATCTTCATATAAATAATTCAAACCAACATTAACATTCTTTTGAACATCAATTTTTGATGTATTTATTGTTAAATAACAAAAATATTTACTTAAAAAAGTAACCACACAAAAACGCTTAAAAATAAACATCTCATACGTAAAACTCAAAAATTCGGATATTTACAAATTAGCTTAAAAATAAGGAAGAGAATTTCGCATCCGTGCTCTATATTTCAAGTGCGCTAATTCTTCTGCCACCTATACAAACGATTCTGCCGATTGAAAGTATTTTTAGTTCACCATAAACACCGATAGAGGACGCTATGTGTATATATTTGCATCTAATTGCGACGTGCATGTAATTTATAGGCACAAATGTAAATATTTCTTTAATCGAGGATCAATTGATTGCAAGCTTTTCTGTGAAATCCTGCCATTAAATGCATTCGTTTATGAATTGCTTATATTTGCAATCACAGTACAATATAATTAAAATAAATAAAGTAAATAGAGATAGGTTGGCTGTAACATACGTTTACGTATGAAAATAAATATTTATCAGTAGAAGGGATTTGTTAAGCTATTGAAATTATCGTGTAAGTGACGATACCATGCAATCGAATAGTTTGAATTTAGCGCTCTAAAGTAAGCATAGCATTATGACAGGTTTTCCTTAATATACAAAGTTCGGCAAAAAATTACCAAGAAACTTTTGGGCATAATAGAAAGCTATAAAATTTAATTTTTTTCTTTATAAACCAACGTCAAAATTGGAACAAAATCTATTGCAGCATATATAGCAATATTATTTCAATATTTTTCGAAAATAATTTGATAGTTATGGCAAGTGTAGGGTGAAAATGTTTCTTCATCTAAAGGGAATGAGTTACAGCTGTTGCATTATTTCTAAGCTTCTGAAAATATTATTCTTGAATTTGAATATGCAATATCACTTTATACATACTTGAAGTTCTGGTATAATCTTTTTGATGTGCAAAATAGATGCTATAAATTCTCGTCCTGATATAGAAAAAATAAACTTTGTAAAATATTAATTTTTATTTTTCAATATAATCTCCCCTAATTAATAACAATAACACTGTGCTCGAATTGGAGACTTTTTTGCAACAAGCTGGGCACCCGGGGGGTGAACCTAATTGTATTTTTTAGATGAAACTTTCTCAGGGTCAAGTTGGCAACCTTGATGATAAGTTCAATGAGCTGTTTGAAAGAAATTGAGACAAAGATAACCTCTTTTGTTCATTTCAAAATGTCAGCTCTTCTCGAAACATGTACGGCAGAAATGTAACCGGTGTGAAAACGGCAGCCTAAGGTAGCAGCCAATTTTTACGGAAACACCCGAACGTCCAGTGACGTCCATAATAACGGTATAATTTAAGATACACCGCTACGATTTTTACTAAACACCAAATGGCGGCAAATTTACGGTTACATTAGAAAGAGGGTGCATCTTCTATACCTATAGGGAGTATATTCCCTAAACAGCGTTAACTTGCCGAGGTTCCCTGAAATTTAAGAAAATTGCACATGCAAAAATTATATCTCCGGTGTTATTCGCCGGAACATAATGCGCTTTGGCAGTTACCTTCCTAGTCCTATAGGGAATATACTCCCCAAATATCATTAACATGTCGAGGGTTCCTGGCGGTGAAATTTAAGAAAATCGCACATGAAAAAATTATATCTCCGGTGTTATTCGCCGGAACATGATGCGCTTTGGCAGTTATATTCCCAGTCCTATATGGGGTATATTTCTCAAATATCGTTAACTTGCCGAGGGTCCCTGGGGGTGAAATTTAAAAAAATCGCTGTTCCAAAAATTATGTCTCCGGTGTTATTCGCGGGAACATAATGCGCTTTGGCAGTTATATTCCCAGTGATATGTGGAGTATACTCCCCAAATATCGTTAACTTGCCGAGGGTCCCTGGGGGTGAAATTTATTAAAATCGCACATGCAAAAATTATATCTCCGGTGTTATTCGTCGGAACATAGTGCGCTTTGGCAGTTATATTCCTAGTCCTACAGAGAGTATATTCCTTACATATTGTTAACTTGCCGATGGCAATGAGATTAATCTCAAGAAAAGGAGAACTAATGTAGACATAATTCCAGAATCTAATTGTGGAGAGAGAACAGCTGAAGAAAGACCGAGTAAAGGAACTAAACAAGCAAGCAGCAACTTCACTGGGTCATATCTAAAAAGGAGAAAAATAGACAATGTAGGGGCCCATCTGAGCGAATGAAAGACTCAAGTGAAAAGCATCAGAAGTATATGGAAGAAATCCATGTGGTCACCCTTACCAACGCTGAACTGAAAAACTAAGAAAGGCATACATTAGTTCACGGAAGCTTGTAGAAGGAAAGGAGACCTAGAAGAAGCATCTTCTTTATTTGTTAAAATATGTAAGTTTAAGAAATAACAAAAATGTCGATTGTTCGAGAAATAAGAACTGGAAACAATGTTATAACTGAAGCTATGCCACATGGTATTAAATACCAAGACATTGCTAGAAGAAAATATGTAAATGAAAACCAAAATGCATGTAGAAGGAGTGGATTTATAATTTACGGAAAATATCCATTCTTAGTTTGTACACCAGATGGATTAATTGAAGATGATGGTATAATAGAGATTAAGTGTCCTCATAAATATAAAGATTATGATCCTAATTATACAAATTTTGATTTCTTAAATAATGACGGTTCTTTAAAGATGTCATCCAATCACCATTACCAGGTGTAACGCTTACTCAATGTAACTAAAAGGAAATGGAGTGATTTAGTATTTTATACGTTTAAAGAAATCTAAATTGTGAATGTATAGAGAGATAACGAATTTTAGGAAAACCATATGTTGCCAAAATTAGCAGGCTTTTATTACTTTTACTTATTACCTGTAATAATCTTCTCTGTTGTAACTTATACGATGGCAAAAAATGGCGATCACTTAAACAAGTTACCCTTCTGTCAAATGGATTAGTTAGTGATGTTAGCTATTATCAAAACATTTCTGATAGGCGGAAAAGTAGAGATTCGTGTAGATAACCACGTCATCGATCTTGTGTAGTTGCACTTTTCGAAAATGTCACTTGTCCGGAAAATCGTACTCTGATGGAGGACTATACAACCTTAGATGCTGGGGAGGAGCTTTCTAGCTTTGCAATTGATATAACTTCATATTTGTTGAATGCACAATTTGATTCTCCACTGTTTTCTATAAACTTTATCTACTATCTTCTTCGCTAATCAGTCCCATCCTTACCATGTATTTAACACCAATCTTAAATTATACCGTTATTATGGACGTCACTGGACATTCGGGTGTTTCCGTAAATATTGGGTTGCTATCTTAGGCTGCTGTTTTCACACCGGTAGAAAAGTAACGTTCAGTGATAAGATAAGATTTTTATTATTCGAAGGTGTGAAACCGGTCGAAATTTGCTGGAGAATGTTGAAACGGTATGGTGAAAAGTGTTTAATCCGCGGAAACGAGTGTAAATTGATTGAACAGTTTCAATCGGGCCGAACAAGTATTCCCAATATTCATCGTTCCGGACAACCTGTTGTCTCGACTGAAAATCGCATAAATGTCCTTATTCGCGATGACGGACGTATAAAAATCACGACAATTGCTGATTTGTGTAATGCTAGTGTTGGAACCGTGCATCCACTTATCCATGACAGGTTGGAATTATTGAAAACGTCTTGGAGATAGGGTTTCAAGACAGATTACTCAAGTTTATAAAGATACCCGTGTTCGCATTTGTTCTTAACTTAAACGACGATCTTTAACGAAAGGTAATGACTTTCTAGACTTTGTTATAACCTGCGATGAAACGTCACCACTATAAACCTTAATCAAAACGGCAAAGTCTTGAGTGGAAACATCCAGATTCGAAATCGAATTTAAACTTATACAAAAAATGTTATAAAGGAATATATCACTTCCATCTCTTATAACCGATAATAAAATGTTATTGAATTTTAATTCTACTTACCTCTTGAAGTGCTTTCTTATCAACCTTATCGCAACCCTGCATTAATCTAATTACATTTTTAGCGCCATCTACGACGGCCAGTTCAATTTTTAGTCTATGCCTAATATCTTCTATTCTATCCTCCAATGGTGTTTCGAGTTCACAAGTATTGACGTCGCCATTGGCCAAATCGTGCATCGAACCATGATGCTTGTTATTGATCTCATTTTTTACCTGTTTCGTTAAAAATAATATCAGTGAATTATTTCTCAAATTCAAGAATTTATACACTTACTTTTAATATTCGCATTTTAAGGAATTCTATCTTGGCTTTAGCATCTAAGAACATCTGTTGGGCTTCCGCCATGAGCTTCTTGTCTCTATGAGATTTGCCATTTATTGTCTGCATAATGTTTTCGGCACCCTGTTTTACTTTGAGCTCTATATTTAGCTGCTTTTCCAAACTGAGCAATCGTGGATCCTGACAAATACCATCATGTCCCAATTGGTGCGACGTTAGAGGAGAATGGAGAAGAGAATCTGTAACAAACGAATACATTAAATATAAATAATTCGTAAAGAGTAAAGTACAAACTACGCATAAAACATATTTGAATTTATAGTTTTGCTAGAATTAAAATGACAATACTTGTTGAGGAGTTATATTTGTAGATTTGCATGTTCAAGTTCATCTCCATTGTATTAAGTTTGCATAAATTCTACTTCAATCCACTTAAGATTTAACTTCAATTGCATACAGCACAACAGTTATTAAATATGATCAAACAACCGTACTGAACAAATGTTGAAAAGCACTTCTATTGTAGTTAACTGCAAATTAACGATTTATTGCGATTATTAAAACATACATAAAAATATTTGATTCATCGTCTAATATTAGCACAACATCTGAATGTTATGCTACTGCACGCGTAATGTTACAGTTGAAATGAAATCTAGTAGGCTTAATAATGGTTTGATGGGGATTATTAAAAATAGAGGGTCTTAGAATTGGATTACTTCAATAAGTAGTTGGAGAGGTAATACTGGTAATAGATATAAGTTTACATACATTTTATGTTTTGATTTAATATCTCCTAACCTAATAGAGCTGCAACAACAGTAATACCGGGTGTCCCACTAAGAGTGGGGATCGGCGATATATTGGAAACTACAATACTACAGTGATGGGAAAAGATTTCATAACTAAAGTGGCAAAGGGAAATTTAATAAAAATATTTTAAAATTCCAAACATGAGCGCTAGTGGAATCTGGTTTTAGTCGAATTCTTTATTTATTATCACTAACAGTACTCCAACCAGATATTCAAAAACTTTTTGGCATCCATCAGGCACATGGATCTCACCAAATAAAACTAGCAGCATGTTATGATATTATAGTTATTTTAATAGTATTAAATTACTTATTATTAACGCTGATGTAAAAGTAGCTGGACATTTGAAAAATTAGCGTAGTAGGCTGTAGAATTTTTTTTAAACAAATGAGCAAAGGGCAATGTCTTGTACAAACGTTTCTCTTAAACAGAAAATCGTTTATTTCTTAGTTGTAAGAATGAAAACTGCTGCTATTGAAAATTTGCGAGAACGTATTTATTCTGCCTTTGGAAGATGGACCCCGGCGGAAGTGGTGAGACACTTTACAAAAGAAAATTTTAGCCGGAGCATCATATATAGCATCATAAAACGTTTTTACGATGACAAACCTACTACTAACTAACTTGAAAAAAAAAGGCAGAGCGAAAAAGCTAAGTAAGGGTAAGTTACAAAAATGACGGAATTGATGGAAAACAAGTTTGGGAATATCGAAACGACGAATGGCGGCAAAGTTTAAAGTGTCTCGGTCTTGTATATCAAAGAAATTTGAAAAAAGAAGGGTTTAAAATATATAAAAAAAAACAAAACACCCAAAATTATACGGATAAACAAATGGAAATTATTTCAGTTCGATGTAGGAAGATGGGACCAATCTAAAAGTTGCTCAAAAAGTGTTGATCTTAGATGATAAGAATATTTTACCCTTGGTAACACTAACATCGCTGGAAATGCGGGATTTTACACAAAAAATAAAAACTCTGCTCCTGACGAAGTGAAATTCGCAGGTACAGCAAAATTTGAGCCAAAAATTTTAGTTTGGATTGCTATTTTAAAAGCCGGTGTTTCAAGTCCTCTCATAAGAAGTGTGCGTGATTCAGCAATAAATGCTGAAGTGTATAGGACAAAATGTCTACCAAAACTGAAGCGATTTATTGAAAGATTTCACCAAGGAGATGATATTCTCTTTTGCCAGACTTAGCGAGTTCGCATTATGCGAAACTATTACCATATGATTAACAGAAAATAACATCGCTTTCGTCCCTAAAGAAATGAATCCTCCAAATATTCCAAAGGCACGTCCTATCGAAGATTTTTGGGCAGAACTTAGTCGACTCGTTTATGAAATGGTTGGACTGCAGAAAACGAGAATCAGTTAGCACGTAGAATTAGCAATAAGCTCAAGCAAATTAGTCCAGATTACATCCAAGTCCCTGATTCAAAAGGTTCCATCTAAACTGAGAAACATTGAAGAAACTGGACCTTTTGCCATTTTAACCTAATGATAATTGTAACAAAAGTTCTAGTTTTAAGAGTAAACCATCGCATATTTCTAATAGTTTTTAAGTATAAAAATTGTTAAAAAGATGTCCAACTACTTTTGCATCGCCCGTTACTAATAGCGGATAACTAATAAATTATACATGTAAAGAATAATGTTTGCTTTTAATTGTACTAATTTTTTTATAAATAATTGTCACTCATGGCCTCCATGGGTGTAAATGTATTTTTTCTTTGGGGCACGAGTAACATTAAGTTAAGAACCAGTGATTTACTAGGTAAGTTCTGCTTCTTCACTAAAATGTCCTTATTCATAATATTTTGAATGTATCTGGTTATTTGATTTACAAATTTAATGCGTGTAACGGGGTTTAATTATATTGCATTTAATAATTAAATAAACTTATTAAAATCTATAATTTTTTCCTCGGAATTTCCCACGTAATTAATTACTGAACAAATGTTCACGGCAAGGAATCGAACTTCACATCTCCGCTTGCCGGGTGGACATGCTAACCACTATACCACGAGAATCTTATGTGGGGAAAAACGTTCATTCTTTAATACTTAGTTGTTATTTTTCTGCAAAATATATCGTATATTTCGACAGAAAATTTTTACATGCCAAGTACATAATTTAATTAATAATTTTGCTTCCGTCGGTGAATTATGAAAATCAATAATTTTTTTTTGTTTATTATAATTATAGTTTTTTCATAATTCACGGACGGAAGTCAAAATATTTTTATTAAACTTATTAAAAGTCTAAAATGTAGTTTTGCTTTATATTCAATTATTTTTGTTTTTCGAATGACTATTAATTTTCATTTTCACTTTTGTGTATTCAGTAGCACAAACCCCGGGCTGGGGTTGGAGGAAACTTTAATTTCTTTGGATCGAATACTTTTGGGAAAGTATACGACGCGAACTAATGGAAGTCGTTTCTTTTCCAAGTAAAAAAGAAGATTTGCATCGCTGTTTGATAGAAATTTAGCAATTTTAGAAATTACTAGTGTTCGTACACTTGCCTAATATTAAAGAACATCAAATCTAAACATTTCATTATGATGCAGTATTTTTATTTCTTTTTAATAAAGTTAGAAAACACTAATTGCAACGTGAAAGCAATTTTTATTTAAAACTAGGGACAGAATATAATAAATATTATAAAAATGGAATGTCATGAAAGTCTTCGAACACTGCGTTTAATGCAATGACTCCGGGTTGTTGGAAATAAATATGTTAGGAATTCGGTAAATCCCCTTTAAAGGCCCCGCGTACTTGCGAAGGTAAGTATTCCATTCATTTGCAAAGATGGATCATGGATGAATCGTGAAGGAAAACGCTGTTCATTGGTACGGGTGACCAATAATAAAACTACACAAAAAAAAATCATTGTTCCAAATAGCTTAAAGTTAGTGGTAAAACCCCGCTGTACAGCGCAGCATGTAATAAAAAATTCAAAATATCGGGAACAGTTGGATTGCATCGCGAAGTGGAAGTCCGAAGATTTTAGATAAGCGCAAGGAGAACTGTAACGCGCGCAGTGAAAATAAATCCTTGGATAAGTGCATCGGATATAGCCGCACGGGTGGAATTGGACACTGGAAACAAGGGTTCATGCAGGAAACATAAGAAGAATTTTAAGAAATACAAATGTAATGGAAGAGTACCGCGAAAAAATACCATTACACTGGGAGAAATGTGGTGGTTTAAGGCATACAATATACAGATTGGGAAATGAGATATTAGCTATAAACCCGGGATCCCCTTCTCGCTCTCTCGCCGTACATGCGTTCAATTGAGTTTACCATGTTAGTTTAAACCCTCTAATCTTCATCCGGCGGTCCCGCTAAAAACAATATTATAAACTTTTATTGATCATATCGTGCGAGAGAGCGTGGAAGGGACTGAGTGAAAATTTGATCGATTCGATGCGAGTCCGTATTAGTTGCTTGTGACAATGTTGGGGGGTGTTGACCTACTGTGTGAAGCAGCACGTAATCATTTTAAGTCATGGTCGCCCCGGAAATGAGAGTTTCGCATATTTTTTGTTGTTGCTACGAAGTTTATACGAAATTAATAAGAAATTCTAAAGACGAAAATAAAAACAGATTCTGATGAAATGAAAGAAAAGAAAAATAAATACTTTAGAAATTCTTACTAAGATCGTCCGCACATAAGGCAGTCTACCGCCTAACTAACCACATTGGTAACCTTGAGCCATCTATTGCTCGCTTGAGAGTGAGGAGGGGGTAGCGATATGGCTAATTTCGCATTTTCCTAATCGGTATATGTAGTTAACGCGTTGTGGTAATATCCACCCAACCTGTGGTTCTCGCAACAAACATATACGTAGATCTTACTACAATAAACCTAACGCAAACTATTTTTTGTAAAAAAAACAAAATATTTGTAGTTACTGTGGTTACATACACTACAGCATTGTTATAACTAGTCTGGACAAACAGCGGTAACAGTCAGTGTAGTAGATATGTGGTACGGAGTCGGCGATTATTTATTTCACGCGATCACAGCGTGTATACGTAGGCTATCGTAACTTATTTTGTAATTGTACGCTTATGTTTGCTTTAAAAATGTCCCAGTTAGATACGTTGCGAAAACGACCAATGGCAGACACAGTTAAAAACGTTATAGTGGACATGCCGGACTTAATTTTTGATGGCGCTAAAATTCAATGTCTAGTTTGTAAAATCCCTTTAATGTGTTGGTCCAGAAGCCATTGTCAACGTCACATCGAACAGCAAACAGCATTCTTCTGCAAAAGTGGCATACGAGACCAAGAAAAATTTACATTTGATTTATGTGTTACTCTTATTTTATGTAATCTATCGTTTCGTTTACTAGACAAAGAAGCATTTGTCTCCTTCTGGAATAAATATGCGAACTGTAAATTACCTAGTCGGACATCGAATACGAAATGTAGTGCCATTTGCTCGTGAACATATAGAAAAAAGAATGAAAACGGACTTGAAAGATAAAAAACTGTGGTTGTGTGTGGACGAAACAACAGATCGTCAAAAACATTCTACGGTTAATGTAATGGTACGTACAATGGAACCACATCGGCCGTCATCCTCCTTCTTACTTGCTTCCAAAAGAGTTATAAATTGTACTGCCGATGAGATTTTAAAGGTGGTGTTGAACTCATTGAACAAATTTGAAGTTTCAACTAAGCAACTTTAAATGTTTATGAGTGATGGTGCCGCAAACATGCGTTCTTTGGGCCGATCTCTTAAAGAACACTGTGGTAACTTCTTACATGTAATGTGTAAAATCCATACTCTAAATCTTGCGGCACAAACGATTCCTACATGTTTTCCACTAGTAAATGCATTGATTGGTACTACAAAGGCAGTGTTTCTAAAGTCCCCGAAACGTATCCGACTATTTCACAAACTGTGTCCTGATTTACCTGAACCACCCAGCCGATTGTTACAGTTGGGAACATGGTTGCAGGTTGCGTTTTACTATAACAAATATTTTAATCAAGTAAAGAAGGTGGTTTTAAAATTCAATCCGACAGAAGTTGCAGCAATCAAGAAAAGCCAGGAAATATTTCCAGATAGTCAGGTTAAAAGAGATTTACAAACTATTCACAACAATTACTTCGGACTAGCGGAGGGAATAGAAAAATTACAAAATGTTTCGATGTCGCTAGTGGATTCTGTTCAAATTGTGAATGATGTTCACGCACAGTTATGCGCTGTAGAAGGCGAAACAAATTGGTGTGTAATACGAAAATTTGAAAGTGTTTTAGAGAAAGACTCCGATTTTCTTATATTAAGACAAATTTTGAAGGTATGTGTAAGACTTTAATTTTGTTTCAAAGTTTTTTTTTTAAATATGCAAATTAACACTCTAGATGTCGGACGGTCGTTTTTGGGCTTTAAAAAAAACATTTTTTTCCGCAGTCGTTTTTCACTTGACTGAAACAGCTGGGGAAAAAACATACCAAAAATGTTTCAAATTTTTAATAGATGTTACCCAGTTTGTAAATTTTTCAGGAAGACGTTTAAATGGTAAGTGTTTTAGCACTTTTTTTAAAATTTTTATTTCTTACCTTTATTTTTATGTGAAAAAATTTTATGCGCTCGCGACGCCTCTGGCTGTTACCGCATATTTGCCCAGGTTAGTTAAAAACTTAAAATTAGTTTAATTTTTTTAAAAAATATTTTTGCCACGAAGGCATTAGGTTAAGGATATTTAATTACAAAGGAAGCTGGCCGATTTATCCCAATAAATATTAATAGGGGGGGGCATTTGGTGGGGTTACGGTTGGTAGAAATGGGGGACAGGGGGAGTAGTGATAAGTTAGTTGGTAATTAGAGTAAGCGAGGAGGTTGTTCCCTAAACAAGGGGAAATAAAGAATAATCGTGGGTCCATACAAGGGGGCATTATTATTTTAATAATCTTTTGAATACCTCCAGTCATAGGCCCGTAACAATTTGGTGGAGGGCGGGGGGGGGGCCATTGTGGGTGTGGTTTAGCTCGCAGAGGTTTTATTCAACGTCTGGAGATCGGGGAAAAACCTTTTAAGACTTCCCTATAAAAAAGACTAGGTACCAAATTGAAAAGATAAATGGGTGATAAATTCGGAGATTACAAAAAAGGGTTATTGGCTTGAGGGACAAACCTGCACAAATGTACCCGTTTCAAAGACTTCGCACCAAAAACACAATAACACTCGTTCATTGAAAAATATATACTACTTTCCACTTAAGTAATGCCTTGTGGCAATATTTTTAGTGGGACATCCCACTTGAAAAATGCGTGCGTTCCAGTTTTACATTAATTTCAGTCATATATATCAATATTTTTAAAAAATATTAGAATTTAACGTAAATTTGCATTTGCAGAAATTTGGATTATTTTTGGGTCATTTTGAATTCTGGCACTTTGATGAATTTATATTATTTTTTTTATTTAAAAAAAGAGACTCCTTTTTCGTTATCTTAAGGGGGGTAATCAAAGTCCGAATTTTTTTTGAGTAATTTACTTTTTGAAAAAAAATTTTTAAAAATGACAAAAAACGCTACGGGAAAAAAGCACTATATTTGGAATCCCAAACAACAAAACCCTTTTCGTCAGCTACATTACCAAAAAAGAACATCAAACACAAAATTTAAAAAAATAAAAGTCTTTTGATTGGCAGCACTCAGACAACGCATAAACAAGAAGATAGAAAAAAAAAATAAATCTGACCAAAAGTTTTTCGAAATTCATTTAGAAATTTGAATTTAAAAAAATCCAATATAACTTAAAAGTGCTAAAATAAACAACAAAGTTTGAGAAGTAAATCAAGCAAAATCTAACCAATAAGTCATAGAAGAGGATTTGGAAGGTCCATTTAAGAGGATATAAAGTTTTTATTTGAAAAGTGCAGATCAGGATTCAGAAGAGGAACAAAACTATACATACACTACACACACGAATAACTGTAAGTAATTTTATAAAGAAAAAAAATTATCTTTGTAAGTACCAAAAATAATAAACAGATTGTCACCCAATTTAATACTTTTAATTGTTTTAAAACATCTCGATGTAGAGCACTGCACGGGCTAGGAAAAGCCCGCCCCGCTCGGCGGGCCCGGGCCCGCGGGCGGGCTCGGGCGGTCCTCGTCTCTTTTCATTGCGGGCCGGGCCTAAAATTGTACGGGCCTGACGGGCCGAGAATGTTTTATTAACTACATCGAATGGATATAACGTATGCAGTAAATGCCGTTTAGTTTGTACGATATTGTTTTGTATTAACAATTTTAATGTATGCAATGTTATGTTACGTTTTCTTTTGGTTTCATACAATATAGTATACAATAACAAACAAAATAAATGTTTCATTCTACTCATTATAATGACGGGCCAAACGGGCCTAAATTTCCTAACGGCTCGGGCCGAGCGGGCCTTGTGCCGAGGTAATGAACGTAATATGCTGTAACGGGCCACGGGCGGGCCGGGCCGTGAAAAATAGGCCCGTGCAGTGCTCTATTTTGATGTATATAATTCTCAATAATGATAAGTTGTAAAAGCATAACTCGTTTTATAAAAATTTAGAAAATCTTCTGTATGTCAGTATTAGACGTAATATAAAAAAAATCTTACTGTCATACGTAAATTCCAATCAAAAGACAAACATTTATTTAAGCAATACGACCTCTATGGTATTTATTTATCGATAGCTAATAACCAAGAAAAGGATTACTGTAAAAAACAAACAATATTTAGACTCCACACGTGCCTTTTATACTGCAGTAACACACGCAATAATATTTATACATACTTAGTTTAATGTTTTCACTTTACAAACATCTAAAAAATGTGAGATAACATATTGAGGCGCTGTAAGAAACATTTGCCTGCACTAGACGAAAAATTATTGTGTATATCTACTCTCACGCCCACGTAAATATGTATATTATTAATTATTATGGCTTGACTTTGTACTAACTAACAAACTAACATCGTATTTGCATAAAACAGTATTCGCTCGGAATTTATACCTACAAAATTCATAAATAATCGTAATATGATATATGTTGTTCCCCCTAAAGTGTATTAAAGAATTTAGAACATATTTTGGTATGTAGGTACATATACGGAACTCCATTACAAGTAGTGAACATAATCATTACAGAACGTTGACAACCCAACTATTGATATAACGTACTGTAAATATTTATCTTCCGTCCTCATGTTATTTCATAAATATTTAAATTCCCAAAAGCTCATCATCTCCAATTCTCACATTCTACGACCAGATCATATAACTTCATTCGTTTGTTAAGCACAAAAGAGAAAGTTAACAGGACAGATGACAATTAAGTCAGGCATATTTATATGCATCAAAGCCTTGTTAATTGAGCTATATTTAGTCTGAACAATGCGTCTAGAAACGTAACTGCAGTACACTGACATCAAACATAAGCTATAAAAAGACTAGCGGTAAGTAGTGTGAGAATTCGGACTAGATTCGATCCACGATGCAGCATGGAAGTTAATACTGTGTAATAAAAATAAAGTTATATATCACGGTAAACGTAGTTCATTTCATTGCTTGCATGAAGGGTGGCTTATTTAATTGTTTCAGTAATTGTTTTGAAATCGACTAACAATAGATAGCAAGCGACGGATAATTAAAACTCAATGGAGCACAAACAATATATCTCAAATTAACCAAAGAAAGTTATTTATGGAAGTGAATGTTTCTATAGATCTCATCGTAATTGATGATTGCATTTTGATATGACAATAAAATAAAACATAGGGAAGTACGCGATGGAAAAGATAAACAGAGAAACAAAGGGAATGTGTAAACAGAACGAGTACGCCAAAAAAATCAACCATTCACGGTATGCGCCGGACATCCTTAAGTATAATAAAACACCTGTGCTACTTGAAAAGAATGCAATGGCTATTACCCTTTGAATACTGCTTAACATCAACGCTCGTTTATTTGTAAAGCTGTCAAGATATTTGTAAGGAGAATGTTGAGACTGTTGGTTAATGATCTCTACACAAAACAATGGCGTTGGTTCTTCCAAAATATATTAAATGAATTTTCCATTTCATAATTAATTAGTATGAATAGGGGTTATTAACTCTACAAAATGACGCTCCCTTCTGCTAACAAATAAACTTCTTCCCAAAATATCAAGACTGATTTTCTAATGAAAGAGAAATTAGATTAATGAAAAAGTTTCATATACTTTTTACATATCATTCACCTTTTATCTCTGTGCAAAGTTTTGATCATCTATAGAGTGACTGAAATGCCTGGAGGAAGGCCTCTTTTTGGAATCTTTCTCAAAATCTTCCCACCATTGCTTTGGATTGAATAGGAAAAAGATACGTTGTTGGACTGGTAAAGATCGCTTACTACACTAGTGTTGAATTGGTCTAATAGTATTAGTACGCTTGTACAATGGTTAGCAGCTACGGCAATGCAGATATGTCCTACGTTCTCGTCAGTGTTGGTTGTCGACAGTTGTTTAAGTCTACAGCAGAGTTCACAGTTCGCGAGGCGGCCGCACAAGCGTGCCTCGCAAAGTGACTTGCCTCGCTAGCGAGGTTGCCTCGAGCGAGCCAACGCCGGTCGGTTTTTGGTCGCGCATCAAAGATGCTTTGGGGTGTTTGCGCTAAACTGGTTCATCTTGCCTAGCGCATATGCTTCGCTATTCATTCGACAAAGGCTGAGGCAAACTGTTCGCGAAGTGTGAACTCAGCTCAGGCTTTCGCTGATGCAAAATCATTTTTGAAGCGTGAATACCATTTAAATGTCTTATTCCGATTTAAAAAATAATTTTCATAAGCAACTTTCATCAATTAGCTAGCGAATGCTGTTATCTATGTAAATAATTTCATTTTGGAATAAAGATGGTTAGAGAAGTTCTTAAGTTCACTGTGTTATGTTGCAGTATAAATGCTGTTTTAACATGAATTCATCCTATTCACTAAGTAGTATAGTGTAAATCTAGCGTTAAGTTGAATGTCACCTATTGGTTATCTATTGGCAAGACGCTATCTGTTGGCATGAAAAAAAAATATATAAATGGTCAACCGCTCTTGTTACCATTATAGTGTACCTAGTCATGCAGGTTGAATATTTTTGAAAGAGGTGATTTAAACAATTTCAGGCCAAATATTAACAAAAAAGTAACAATACATCAAGCGCAGCTACCACATTAATTAAAATCGAACCTTTGTACAATTATAATTTGTGATTTTGTTCCTGAAAACTTATTTATATTTGTAAAATTAAAAATGATAATAGTACAACAGATTTAAATTTATATTCTTTGCCTAATTGTTATCTCTAAGTTATTTATGTGCTATATATGATGGAAAAAAAATTTAAGGAGGTCGATCAGGAAACCCGTTCTTGTAAAGAGGGTCGACGCAAGACAAAGGTTGGGGATCTCTGGTATAACCAACCAAACTTTAAATCCATCTCAAGTACCTTATGATATCACCAACTAAGATTAAGAACATCATATACATCACGTTTGACAGTATAACATAGTACTAGCAACATCATGAAAGATATTGCTAATAGTCCACCTCCCCTACTAATCCCAATGTCCAATGTTACCCTAGCTGATTTCTAGATACTAATTTTTAAAACCATTCACTGGCTCTCAGAAATTCAAGTGCTTTAACCAGTTAATAATCTTCCATAAAGCAAATATTATTTTGGAATGAAATTTATCATTTTATTTCTTGTGCGGCAATTAGACATTGATTTTTAAAAAGCCAAAACAAGACATCTATTGTCAAAGATTGTTTTTCCTGTAATTTTTACGAGAAATCATCATGATTGAGGAGAAATATAGTTCGTAATTCAGTTATGCGATTAGTTCTATAAACAAAGTTGTAACTTTTTTCTTTTCACTGCCTAGTGTTTAATACGAGGGTAAGTCAAATATTATCTACACTTTCGAAATAACAAGCTTTGGAGGTTATCGTAGTGGCGACCGCTTGCGCATGCGTTGAGTTGGCGCCTCTGTGGTCATGTGTGCGGAATTTAATCACGATCGCGTCATTTCTCTGCTAGCTACAACAGCATAGGCATGTCAGCTCCGCTATTAGTTTGCACCAAAGAGGAACAACGAGTAAAGATCCGATTTTTGAGGTCAGAGGGTGTGAAAGGTGCTGAAATTCACCGGAGACTTTTGTCACAATACGGGGACAGTGCTTTATCTCGTAAAAGCGATTTTTTGTGGATCGAAATGTTTCAAAGTGGCCGCACGAGCGTAACACAAAAAGAGGGAGCTGGACGGCCGTCAACCTCGACCACCGACGACAACATTCAGCAAGCTCGAGAGATGGTTACAGCAAATAGGCGAGTTACCATAGGTGAGGTTGCATCTTCTTTAAACATCAGTCACTATTCTCCTTAAAAATGCGGCGCTTTCCGCGTTGAAGCGATCCAGTAAGCGTTGGCAGATGTCAAAACGTTTGGTTTTGTTTTCTGTGGTAAGCATTCGTGGTACCCATCGCGCACACACTTTACGAAATTTGAGTTCATCGTGGATAATTTGATAGGCAGAACCGTCACTGATGTTTAAAGAAGATGCAACCTCATCTATGGTAACTCGCCTATTTGCTGTAACCAACTCTCGAGCCTGCTGAATGTTGTCGTCGGTGGTCGAGGTTGAGGGCCGTCCAGCTCCCTCTTTTTGTGTTACGCTCGTGCGGCCACTTTGAAACATTTCGATCCACAAAAAAACGTTTTTACGAGATAAAGCCCTGTCCCCGTATTGTGACAAAAGTGTCCGGTGAATTTTAGCACCTTTCACACCTTCTGACCTCAAAAATCGGATCATTGCTCGTTGTTCCTCTTTGGTGCAAACTAATAGCGGAGCTGACATGCTTATGCTGTTGTAGCTAGCAGACAAATGACGGGATCGTGATTAAATTCCGCATACATGACCACAGAGGCGCCAACTCAACGCATGGGCAAGCGGCCGCCACTACGATAACCTTCAAAGCTTGTTATGGCGAAAGTGTAGATAATATTTGACTTACCCTCGTACTTAAATACACTTAGGTGCAAAAAAGTCGATCCATTTGAATTCTTCTTTGTAAACAAAAAATGTTTTGAGATATAATCTTAAGGTTGGTGATAAATTTAAGAGAAACAGATAAAATTCTATAAAAAAAACATTTCCAAGAAAAAAAAATAATTTATTGAATTATATTAGATTATTTAGGAATTCAGAAAATTAAAAGGGTTACATTAATAAAAAAAACAATAATACAATTTTACATTACTTATTGCAATTAATATCGAGTATTTCCACCACGTGCCCTTCTGACAGCTTGTATACGTCTCGGCATGGATTCTGCCTGAAGCGCCGCAGCAAGTTCAGTCAAGTTTTTGGACGGGGTACACGTGCTGAAATCTGTCTTCCTAATCTATCCCAGAAATGTTTTATTGGATTGAGGTCGGGACGGAAAGCTAGCCAATTCATACGCACAATCCCAACCTCACCAAAATATTCGTTGACGATCCAAGCACGGTGCGGACGCGCGTTATCGTCCACGATCGTCCAAATGCAATTAGGCCCCATAAATGGAGCAAAAGGAACCGCGTGCTCTTCTAAGATGGTGTTTATGTACCTTGCAGCGTCATAGAACCAACATTAACCACCACCAATTCAGTACGAGCTTTCCCCAATGTTGCATTGAGCAAATTACTCACCCTGTCTTCTCTAAATTCTTTCCCGGCCATCTGGTGATCTTAGGCAAAATCTGGATTCATCCGAGAATAATACGTTGTTCCAATCGACGTAATTTCAGTTTTCGTGATCTTGTGCAAAAGCTAGTCGACCTCTACGATGTTCCACATATAGCTGTGGACATTGGTCTGGTCTTCTAGACAATAAATTAGCTTCCGCTAGACGTCGACGAATTGTCCATTTGCTTACAAGTAGATTTCTTACATCGCTCGGGCGATTTGTCTCAACCAAAGTCAGACACCAGTCCCTCAAAACTGAAGAAACCACAAAAATTTATCGTCTCTCTTTGTTGTTGCTACGAAGTTTAGACGAAATTAATAAGAAATTCTAAAGACGAAAATAAAAACAGGTTCTGATGAAATGAAAGAAAAGAAAAATAAATACTTTAGAAATTCTTACTAACATCGTCCGCACATAAGGCACTCTACCTCCTACCTAACCACATCGGTAACATTGAGCCATCGATTGTCCGTTTGAGAGCGAGGAGGAGGTAGCGATATGGCTAATTTCTCTTTTTCCTAATCGGTATATCATGTTGCAAGCCCAGAGTTTTAGAGGTACAAATAAAGATAAAATAAGTAATGGATCGATTTTTTTGCACCTACATCTGTGAATTAGCAGACCGTATAGAATAAAAAATATGTATATTAATTTATCCAACAATAGATTTCTTATAACAAAAGTTCATAATTGTTAAAGAAAACTAAAATAAAACAAAATGAAATTACTTATTTATAATAGAAAAAAGGTTATAGAAAGCTTCTTTATGTTGTACAATAAAAGATGTGAAAAACGATAATGAAAAAATCAAGTTCTTTTTTGTTAATACACAATAGAATACAAATAAACTTCAACACGTTATATTACATATTTAAGCATTCTATCCATGTAATTATTAATTACTTCCGCGCAGCGAATCAATTTTACTGCAATAGGTTGCAACTGCAAAGAAAATGTGTTTACATCAAGTTAGCTGGTCGTTATCGAAACGCCAAGTGTAAATAAATTAAAAGCGACAACGCAAGAACTCTCCCAGCGATCCGTCTGTAATCGCATAAATTTTTAAGATTATCTCGCGTAACGCACCTCAAAGTAAATCAAGCGGAGAGCGAATACCCGTCACTAAGGACGATATTATTTTCTAGCTGCGTCGTTATTGCTCATCGGCGTGAATTATGAAAATAGGTTAGTTCTAATGGGCGGGCGAAACCGACGAGGCAGTATAGGCTACGTACGCTAAATTAAACCATTTAATTATGTAGGTGTTGCTTAACAATTTATTTTTTGATTACGTTTTCACGTGCTTAATTATGAATGACGTACGAAAATATGTTTTATATTAAAACGTTATTAATGATTGTTTATATTGAGGATAATTAAGTGCCAGGTACGATATTCTTAAAGCTATCAATCTATTTTTTTTACGATCACGCTGCGCTTCACTGGATTAAGGTTTCACAATGAGGAAAATATTAAGTAGCTTTAGAGATGAAGCAACAATGGATGAATTAGAGATTGCAGAAGCCTACGAAATTTATGGTTTTGTCAGTTACAGGAATGACAAGGGATGAATCTTGTAGTTTTTTTTTATTGTGACAACGAATCGCGTCGCAGAAATTGTCTAGCACGTCAGGTTTTGGAGTAACTTGAGATTAAATGGTCGAAAATTGCCATTTTGGCCAAATTTATAAATGTTTCTATTTCCAAAAACGGCATCGTAATGTGCTAGTCTTCAGCTTTAAAATCCATTTTCGATTGCCGCTGTACGATTTCTTTTTGGCTAAAATATGCAAGTTTTAATTCATAATTAGAGTAACGCAAACTACGCTGAAAGCCAGTGGCTGACGCATAAAAGTTTACACAAAATAAACACGGCCGGGACAATTCGGTATAAGCGTCAGTATAACTGCGACTCGAAAGCCGATCTGTTGTGTATGCATTTACGCTGTCGTATACTATATCGTAGTTCTACGTTTGTTTTGAAAATGTTTCCTACGTCGCGAAAACGACCAAAGTTGGACGCAATAAGAGAATTTATTGCAGAAATGCCTGATTTAAAGTGTGATGGCGCTAAAATTCAATGTGTAGTGTGTAAAATAGATTTAATGTGTAAAAATTCCACACGAGATTATGACAAATTTAAATTTAAATTATGTGTTTATTGCATGTAATTTACCATTTCATTTACTAAGGAAGAAAGCATACGTCTCGTTTTGGAATGAATATTCGGACTTTAAGTTACCAAGTGAGAGAACATTACAGAGAGTTGTGCCGTCTGCTCGTGAGCATGTCGAGAAAAGAATTAAATCGGAGTTGCAAGATAAAAAACTGTGGTTATGTGTGGACGAAACAACAGATCGTAAAAAACATTCTGCGGTTAATGTAATGGTACGTACAATGGAACCACATCGACCGTCACCCTCAAGTCTACTAGCTTCCAGACGAATACAACAATGCACTGCCGAAGTAATTTCAATGTTGGTGTTAAATACATTGGAAAAGTTTGAACTTTCAACAAATCAACTGTTGATGTTTATGAGTGATGGTGCCGCAAACATGCTTGCTGTAGGTCGATCTCTTAAAAAACATTGTGCTAACTTGTTACATATTACGTGTAAAATTCATACTCTCGGTCTCGTAGCAGATAGTATCAGAAAATGTTATCCCGAGGTAGACGCTCTAATAGCACATACAAAAGCTGTGTTTGTAAAATCCCCAAAACGTATTCGGGAATTTCATAGACTATGCCCCGGTATTCCTGAACTACCACAATCTATTCTTACTCGTTGGGGAACATGGTTAGAGGCTGCATTTTATTATCTTAAATATTTTGAGAATATAAAGAACGTGATTTTAGAATTCGACCCAAAGGAAGCTGCGGCTGTCAAGGTAAGCCGCTTGAAATTTCAGGATAGTCAAGTTAAAACAGATTTGGAAATTATTCAGAACAATTACGTGGGACTAGCGAATGCAATAGAAAAACTACAAAATTCTTCGGTGTCGTTAGTGGAATCTTTGCAAATGTTCACGCACAGCTATGCGCGATAGAAGACGCAAGAAATGTTTGTGTTTTAGAAAGGTTTGAAAGTGTTTTAGATAAAGACTCTGATTTTGGCACATTAAGACAAATTTGTGAAGGTGCGTCAACAGAACCGTTAAGTTATTTGAAAGATTATTTTACTTACGCAAATATAACGTCACTAGATGTAGAACGTTCGTTTTCGGCATACAAAAACACTTTTTCTTCGCGCCGCACTCACTTTGCCGAAACAACTTTGGAAACATATCCAATGTTACAAATATTAAATAGACATTATCCACTTTGTGATTTCACGGAGGACTCTTAAAACGGTAAGTGTTTGAGCACGTATCACATTTAATTTATTTTGTGTAAACTTTTATGCGTCCGCCACTGGCTTTCGACGCAGTTGCGTTGCTCTATTCATAATACTGCTCATGTATTAGGGATCTAACGAACAATTGCTACCAATCTCCTGCAAAAAATGAGTTTTGTCAGGCCCATTCAGATTATATAAAAAAGAAGAAATTGTCTAAAATGTTAAAATTTGACAGATTGGTAAAAAAATAAAAAGCAAGCAACTTTTTGCTTTAACATTTCCCAAAAATTGGAAATATAATAGCATATTTTGTAATTTTTTGGAAAAACATATGAAATTTGACAGTTATGAAGGTTGACATCATCATTTTTAAACACAAACAAACGGCAAAGTCAAAATGTGTTTATATGATGGGCACTTTTTGCTTGACACTATATACGAAAATGTTGAACATACATTTGTGAACAAAAACTTGTATTAAGCTTAATTATGTACGATATATCAGAGTGCAATGTAATCATAACATAAAACAAATATGTGCGCATACAGAAATCAAGAAAACAGAAAAGGATAAGCAATTAAACGTGCAGTTATAACAAATATACCAGAAAGCTTGCTATTTTCTACAGTCACGTGCAAGCTGAAAATCACGTCGTTTCTAAAATTTTAGAAATAGATTTAAACGATAGACAATAAACCAGCAAAATTTATCTTCAATATGGAAACAGCAACTTGGCAATTGTAAGATTCAGTGTTAATACATACTTGTTATAAAAATACATAGATTTTCGTCACATTTTCCTTTTCAAAAGCTTGAGGAAAACTACAACAATTTTACGTAGTAAAAATTTCTACAACGACGCAGTTCGAGACAATTTTGTATGTAAAATAATATCGCCTGAACTCGATAAACCGATGGCTTACAATAACACGGGATATAAAAATATATACATGCATAACAAAAAAATTGGCACACATCGTGAAACATTAAGAAAATGCCTCCTACGTACACCTTTCAGAGAAACATTATAAAATTAAAATTATGATTTCCGAAATTCATGAAACCATAGCGAGTGTATAGGATGTATTACGCAGTTCACTTCACAAAAGTAACTGCCTCATAAAACTCATAGTACGATATCTGTGCTAGTACCAAGCAAATTTTAGATTCAATTAAATGCAGTCCTTAAATTGTCGACAGATGGCATTTTTCAGGTTGTTTAATTTTGGTATCTACTTTTATGGAGGTAAATGAACTTTCACACACTTATTTATGAACTATAAAGTGCAAAGAACTTCGGGTTAACCAATAGTAGTTCATAACAATCTCCTGAAAAGGTAATTATACAAGAAAGTTACTATAAATACTGCTTTAGTGGCTATTTCAAAAATGTATCCTTTCAAAAACTGCACTTCACACTTCCTTAATTTTGTAATCATTACGTGTCATCAGTTTATCAAGGAACATACCACGTGGAAATAGAAGAAAGAAGAAAAAGTCGATAACTCAAAATATAAAATAATAGGAAAACTATGATCAGTATATGAATAAGCAAAACTTTTGCATACATGAATCCATAAAATTAGCAGATTGCAACAATTTGTGAATTTGTCTTATAATTCACAAATTGTTGCAATCTGCTGCAACCTTTGAGATCATATAGGAGCCTATTACAATACTCATTGACTTTATTTGACTCCAGAAAAAAAAAACCTTATGTTTACATTACCATTCAAATTCAAAGCAAAAAAAAAATGAAAAACGTATTTGAGTGCGTGAATGAGATTTGAAAAGTAAAGCAAGATTATATTCTTTTTCTGTTCCTATGGTGTTCCACATTGCAAGTCTTTCGCTTTCATGCCTTGTTATACTCGAACGGAAACAAAATTTTTTCGGTGGCTAACGAAAGCCTACACAGTAGAGCACTGCACGGGCTAGGAAAGGCCCGCCGGGACGGGCCGGGCCGAGCCTAAAATCGTACGGGCCGGGCCGAGCCTAAAATCGTACGGGCCTGACGGGCCGAGAATGTTTTATTAAATACATCGAATGGATATAACGTATGCAGTAAATGCTATTTAGTTTTTACGCCATCGTTTGTATTAACAACTTGAATGTATGCAATGTTATGTTACGTTTTCTTCTGGTTTCATACAATATAGTATGCAACAACAAACAAAATAAATGTTTCATTCTACTCATTATAATGTAGTAATAATAAAAAGAGACAGTGCAGATATAATTACTTAAACAGGCAAAAATAATTTAGACGGGCCAAACGGGCCTAAATTTCCTAACGGGCGGGCCTTGTGTCTAGGTAGTGAACGCAACGGGCGGGCCCCCTCCATACTATAACGGGCCACGGGCGGGCCGGGCCGTGCAAAATAGGCCCGTGCAGTGCTCTACTACACAGTTGTCGGATTGTAACCGCAGTGCTGCGTCCCTACCATCTCCATATTTGACAGTTAATAAATTCTATTACGGTCGGCATACAAGTCAGTCGTAACTAGGTGTACTGACTGCTGTCTTATTTTAGTTCGAGATCTAGGAAAATATTTATTCTTATAATTCACATAATAGTGAAAATCTGAGTTTAATTAATAAAGTAATTAACTTTAAAATATCCCCGACCTATAAACTGAAAGTAATATATAACAGAATTATAAAATAAATAACTGCTAAAGAATCCTACTGCTTAAAAAAAAAACAAAATATGTGAAGTAAAAATACAAAACGCGAAAATAAACAAGCGTTACTTAAATCTTATCATCGAATATAGGAAACACTAAATATTTCAAATAAAAACTGGACTTTAAAATAAAAAAATAAAATTAAGATCGAACTTTGTCCTTCGGCCAATAAAAACAATAATTGAAACTATTATTATAAACAATCAATAAATAACAAAGAAAAATGTGCTCATACACGAAACCTTAGAATTTCTAAGGAGTGATTTATACCAACAAATTAAATCAAATGTTCAAAAATTCCCCCGTTTGTTGATAGTAAATTCCCGTGGTACATTTGAAATCGAACCGCACATCAACGTAGTTCAAAGATGACACAACTGAATCATCATAAGCATGTGTACTAATTCATCTCTCTACCGTCTATGGTAAAGTCGCGCATAATTCACATAGATATAGGTAATAGCCCTTCCAAAAAAAAATGCATGCAATTGGATAACCACCGAAAACTTGAATCTTCAATTGCGGTATGTGACAGAGATGTTCAATTAGTAATAAATGCGACGATTACTAATTCAATACTTTTGAAAAAATTTTGCAATTCATTTTTTCCATAAATAAAAATATTTATGTATTAGTGGGATGCAATAAACATGTTCCAAGAATAGTAGAAAGCTTCTGAATAAGCTGTGAATATGAACTAAAATGAATAAAAAACAAATTCTATTCCATCTGCAAATCATAAATCATCATTATATTAGATAAACTAGAATTTCAACAGAGGCCAGAAAAAAACCTTGTTTCAAACTGGAACTACATACTAAGAACAAATGCCTCCTGCAAAAGCAATAATTTATTAGACTTTTCTTCTTCACCCGATCAAATTCGTCTTGAAAGAATCAGCTTTTTATTAAAGTATCGACCATCATTTTACACATATTTCATTTAAACACCCAAGCGCGGTAATAGATTTCTCATAATATTCGCTTGAAATTTTCGCAATTTGCAAAGATGCGTGGGATGTCCTTACAAGGGAAAGGTACCTGTTTTGTGGAAATAAAAATTAGTAAGTCTGTTGAGGAATAAACTTTAAGGATTTAGTGAAACGAGATGTCGCAACAAACGTTAGCGCGCGCCTTTGGTTAGCAATGCTTACTGTACATTTATTTATTTTTCTCTTCCTAGGCAACACCATACGTGCGTACGTCCAAACCATCTGTTAACACCAATATACGCAAAGGTGGACGTAGAAGTACACTACCGCTCATAAGTATTTGGGCATCCTTGGATTTTAATTTTTTTGTATACAAAGATTGTATTTAGGAAATACATTCCAGCATTATTGAACAGTATGCTAATAATCAGTAATATTCACTTAAATTCATTAAATAATATCGGTCTATTTACTTTTTTTATCTGTATGAGAGGTAATACCGCCATAAAAGCGCAGGTAATAGCGACAACAAAGAGCGTATCTCTTGAAATTCCAGGAAAAATGTAACAGTTGGTAATTTTACTATGAATCATGAAGCTATAATAAAGCCATTTAAAGTACTTAATATTTTTAAATTACGGTCAGTTATGGTTCCATGTTAGTAGCGACATCTCTTAACGAATAGTGTTTATAATTTCGTTTAAAATGTTAAAACATGCCGAAAAGGAAAGAAATTAGTGTTGAAACGCGTGCTCCGATAGTAGCATAACATAACTTAGGCATAAGCAATCGTCAAATTGCTAGAAAGTTACATTTAAATCCATCTACTGTTGATTATAACATCAAAAAATACAGTGAAAGTGGCAGTTTTCTAAATAAACTGCGAAGTGGAAGATTAAGGGCGACAACATCAACTTAAGATATTGCGGTATCCAGCAAGCGAAATAGAAGAAAAGCAGCTCCAGAAATCACTGCAGAAATTAATACTGTACTTCCGAAGCCAGTTAACGTGTCCATGGTTAAACGCCATCTGTAAAAAGCCGGCTTTCGCGGACGAATTGCAACGTGAAAGCCCTTGCTTCACCAAATTAATAAGAAAAAGAGGTTGCAATGGACAAGTGAACATCGAAATTGGACAGTAGAAGATTGGAGCAAGGTATTGTGGAACGCCGAATCCAAATTCGAGATTTTCGGTTCGCGAAAACGATGTTTGTAAGATCTGTAGGTGAACGTGTACTATAGAGTAATGCACAGTCTCTACCGTCAAACACGGCGGCACATCCGCAAGTGATCCAAATCCAAAACATACTTCAAAATTATGCAAACAATATTTAGAACAGTTGGACACTAACAATCAGGAAATGGCCACCCCAAAGCCCGGACTTGAATCCCATCGTGTTATTATGGGAAGAACTCGATCGGGAAGTAAGAAAAACTGCTCCAACTTCAGCAGATGACATGTGCAACAAACTACCGACAGCATGGGCTCGGATAACTCCGGAAACATTGTTAAAATTAATTGCAAGAATGCCCCGATTATGCGACGCAATTATTGAAAGTAAAGGAGGTCACATAGACGAGTCCAAAATTTAGGTGAAATAAATAATTTTAATTGTTAAAGTTGTATATTTGTGTGTACTTAAATACCAAATACATATTATAATATTTCTGTCTACATATTTAATGATTTATCCTGAAATTTGAGCTGCCCAACTACTTATGAGCTGTAGTGTAGAATCGATAAATTTGCATTTAATGGAAACTACAGAGGAATACTGTTATATTGTAAAGTTAGTATAACGGTGGCCTTAAGAAATTCAAATTGAATTACGTTAAAAAAAATTAAAGTTGTCTGGCGTGTGTTGTATATGTTTAAAGTACATGTATCGTATGCATATTATTAAATGTGTACAATATAACTACTTGGTAAACTAATACAATAACAATCGCTAAAAAATCATAAAAAACAATTAATATACCCTTCGTAATTCGAGCTAGCAATATATTAACGGTTGGTTTACAAATAACGAAACTAAACTAACTACGAAACAGAGAAAAAATTAAACTGCTTGCATTTATAAAAGAATACAAATATGTCCCTTGTGCATTCAGCTTGCGTGTCATTAAAAGGTTCATTTTATTCACACAGGTTACATTGTTAATGGCACCTTGATGAACACAGCATGCCATTTTTTACACATTGCTTTTTAGTTGGTTTGCACGCACAGTTTTGAAAACCTTGCCCACCAAATTCGGATTGTTTTGTAACTGCTTCTCTAGGGGTATAAAACTGGAATTTCGTCCTTAAAAATTTCTCATATTCTTGAATATTAATTCTTGCAAACCAGTTCTTTATGATACTCCCCGTTCTTCCTATTTCGTAAACTCCGTTCTTGATTTCAATTATCTTACCAATTATATTCTTAGAATCAAGACGTCCTCTGTCAGATTTCGAAACAGCAATGGTTACGAAAGTATTAAGGTTCAAGCTCTTAAATTTTTTCTGTGTAATTTCAGTCACTTTTTGAACTGCTCTTTTTTGTCCTGCGTAAAACGTTGATCTTTCATTTGATATATTTATCCCACTGCCGTAATGGAATATTTTGTGGATGATGTAGCACATAAAGTAGTAGAAACATACAAACATTTAAATGTGGATGTCATTTTTAGATTTTACAGATATAAGTGCAGCATCTTTTTACACTTCTGTCTTGTTCCTTCGACAAAATAGGATGACAAAAAAGTGGTGGCGACTGTTGATGCAGTGGTCACTTCGTTAACAATCGCAATCACTTTTTCGGCCGTTAGACAGTCTTTGTCATGCCCAAATCTTCAGTCAGTATATAACAAACACGTTCTGTCGAGATACCCACAGCCTCTCCTATCTCTCTAACTTTAATTCGACGGTCATTTAGCACCATTTGATGAACTTTTCCAATGTTATCGTAGTCGTTTCAGTATTTGGCCGTACCGAACGCAGTATTTGGCCGTACTGACTAGCTGAATTTTGTAAACGTGGTGTACACGTTTAAATTAAGCTGTCCAAAATGTCACTGTGATAAATGATGGTACAAAGACCCATAAACAGCATCCATCTCGGCTTTAATTTGTTTAGGCGTATTGCCTTTCAAATGCAAGAATTTAATGACGGCTCAATATTTGGTCTTTTCCATTTTGATGAACATTTCAAGCTTAATATTCTTGATCAACATTTATTTAAATTCAGTTATGCGAGGGTAGATTGAAAAGTTTCCGGAATGACAATGAAAACAAAATAAATCGGATTCAAGTTATATTTTATTTTTCAATATAATCCCCTCGAAGCTCAACACACTTGGTCCAACGTTTCTCTAGTTTCTCGATTCTCTCCCGGAAGTGACTTTCTTCAAGGTTCCCAAAATAATCGTTTGCAGCCTCTATCAGTTCTTCATTCGACTAAAATCTCTTTCCGCCCAGAAATCTTTTGAGTTTCAGGAACAGGTGGAAGTCCGACGGAGCCAAATCAGGCGAATACGGCGGATGCGGAAGGATTTCGAACATCACTTCTATCATTTTTTAGTGAGCGATTGCACTCGAATGGCCGGGAGCATTGTTGTGGTGAAACAATACTTTTTTCTTGACCATTCCCGGGCGTTTTTCCTGAATTGCTGCTATCAGTTTGTCCAAAAGTGTTGTGTAATATTGGCCACTAACAGTTTTTCCTTTTTCAAGATAATCAATTAGCAAAATTCCTTTTGCCTCCCAGAAAACCGATGCCATCACCTTTCCAGCCGCGTGAATGGTCTTTACCTTATTCGGAACCGATTCACTGCGTTAAATCCACTGTTTGATTGCATTTTTGTTTCTGGTGTGTAGTGACGAATCCAGGTCTCATCCATGGTGACGAATCGTTTCTTGAAATCCGTTGGATTCCTCGTAAACACTTCCAAACAATCGGATGAGGTTCGAGCTCGAATGCGTTTTTGCTCCGAATTGAACAAATGCATCCCCTTGCAGTAAGCTTTTCTAAACCCAATTCATTATGTAAAATATGAACTACTCGTTCACAAGAGATGCCCACGGCTTCCTCAATTTCACGCATTTTTATTCAGCGATCTGCCAAAACCATGTCATGGATTTTATCCACAATTTCTGTGGTGGTAGAGGGACGTTCTGAACGTGGTTCATGACTTATATGCATGCGGCCACGCTTGAATTCCTAAACCCAATAACTCACGATGGAAAATTAAAGTGATGAATCCCCAAGAACAACAACTAACCTTGATTTGATTTCTGTTGCGGTTTTCCCTTCTAAATAGAAAAATTTGATGGCCGCTCGAACATCGTTTTTATCCATAATTGAAAACACAAAAAGGTACTTGACTTCAATGCTTGCCAAAACCAGACTATTTGACAGATCGATCTGATATTTGCAGTTAATTAATATGAAAGAGTTGCCAACATAAAGTATTTAGAAAAAAGCAACCCCCTAGCAGCGATTCCGGAATCTTGTCAATCAACTCTCGTAGCACGTGGTAAATGCAATCGATATCTGATTAGATTATTGAAAGATATGGACCTTCCGCAAAGATTCTGCAATCTATAAACAATGTTAATTTACATTAATTCGCGAAAAGGAAATTTATTAAAGTTTATAATAACACGACAAAAAAAAAATTAACACCGAAATATGTAAAGATTCATTGATATTATTGACGTCAGTGAATAGGTGCAGTAGGCTTGCAAAACAAGGCGTTTGTGAACCGGTAGTCTAAACATCGTTAGCGTAAGATGCAAGGTCGCAAAACATCCGTTCATCTAGGTTCCAGCTTTATTTTGCACTGTGGTTAACATAAAATATCTGCAACATTACAACTTTGCAGCGAGAAAATACAAAAATTACTCTTAGTCGATGCTCTATACTAACGAATAGCGAAACATTGTTTTCTTTAACAGTGTAGGTTTACGAAACAATCAATTTTACAGTTGCTAAAATGGGAAAGCTCCTTTTCTCACGTATATATACAGTGGAATAAGTTCTAAATTATTATTCAATCGGTTCTCCCATTGTTTCGCATGATTCATTAAAATCAATTCGTTGACCTCTTGCAGATGACGTTAAGCGTACAGAGATCAATTACCGGACCTCTTATTCGTGGAAGTCGCAGGAACGTCACGCCGAAAGGGTTGATCGCTGTCAACCATTGATTTCTGAAAATACTAAATTACTTCCTCTGTGAACACACACGTGAGGAAATTTTATCGTATACTACGGAAACAGGAAGCATTACTTGCAATATACAAAGCATCCGATTAACATATTACTATATAAACGTTCCAATATCATTATGAAGTAACTTATTTAATATTGCAATTCTGGAAAATACTGCCTTTACAACATGCAACCATTCATTCTGACTGTGAAGGTTCTCATTATTGTTGCACACACATTTATGTGAATAAAATCTTTCTTAAAGGAAATAATTTGGAGTACTAGTACTGCAGAATCTCCTACTACTAGCTATGTGTTTTAGTGAAGCTAACATAAATTATGATTCTATACAGAAACATAACCTTGCCACCACCACTCAGCAGCATCATTTTTGCTATAAAATTGTGGAATGTTTCTTCAGCGGCGTAATTTACTTAATAAAATTTAAAAAAACGTACACATCACAATAATTTTATGAAAACAAATACAGATTCATGAAAATTGCGTTGTTTTCATGTACCATATACTACTTTTCATACATATTAAGTTATGATTAGAATTATAGAACTCAACATAATTGTTTTTGTTGTATGTTCACTTTTGCAAGTAAACAGATACTCCTATTACTGCAAATTCTTTCTTTTTTAACTAGGTTGCTGCGATAAATCACATTCTCTAACAATATATTTATTACTACATATTTCACTGGAATTGTGTTATCAACAGCTTTTAGGACTTGTGAATGTCAATTTTTGGATAAATGAATTGGTATCCACTAATTAAAAATAATAATAACAATACTAATCGTGGCTCTTTGAAAGATAAACTATAGATATAACGGATGAAACTTGTTACAGCCGAGTAGCCCGTGCGATGTGAAATGAAGAAGCCCTTGCTGTCCAAAATTACTTATACGAGGGTTGTCTTTTATATTTCAGGAATAGAAAACAAAAGAAATTAATCATCGCAAATGGCTTTATTGTTTTTAAAAATAGTCTCCATCAAGATCTATACACTTTTGTATGCGCTTGAACCAATTTTCGAGGCATTTTTCGCCACTCCGACGGAGGTACCTCCAAAACATGCATTTTAAACGCATCAACCGCTTCTTCAGGCGTTGAAAAACGTTGACCTCTTAATTTATTTTTGATGTGCGGGAATGGGAAGAAGTCATTGGGTGCCAAATCAGGGCTGTACGGGGGGTGACTCATCAATTCGACTTTTTCGGTCCTCAACAACTCTCTTGTTTGAGCCGATCTGTGAGAACTCGCGTTGTCCTGGTGGAGAACGATGCGTCTTCAACGGTTGGTTTCCCTCATTTTTCCGAAGATTTCTGGCAAACAAATGGTTGTGTACCATTCAGAATTGACCGTCCGACGTTGCACTAACGACACAGTTGCCACATGTCCGGTTTTTCCGAAAAAACAGGCGACCATTTGTTTCGAAGTGCTTCGTGTACGGACAACTTTTGTCGGATTCGGCTCGTCTCTGAAGACCCATTCTTTCGACTGCTGTTTTGTCTCGGGTTCATAAGCATAGATCCATGATTCGTCGCGTAACGATGTCATAGACGTGTTTGGAAACACCGCAATCGTATTTCTTGAGCATTTCTTTCGACCAATCGACACGAGCCCTTTTTTGTGCTGGTGTCAAATTATGTGGTATCCAACGCGAACAAATTTTTTTGGTGGCCAAATGTTCGTGCAATATTGAATATATGCTGGTCCCACTAATGCCCAAGGATGCCTCTATCTCACGATAAGTGACATGACGATCCTGCAATATGGGTTCACGCATAGCATCGATGTTTTCTGGAACAACAACCGATTTAGGACGACCTTCACGAAATTCGTCACTGAGCGAACCACGGCCACGATTGAATTCCGTATACCACCAGTATATGGTGGTTTTTGATGGTGCTTCGTCGCCAAAAGAATTCAGTTCATCGATGCACTGTTGTTGCGATAATCCACGTCGAAAGTTGTAAAAAATTATCGCACGGAAATGTTCACGACTTAATTTAATGTTTTTACCGAGATGAATTTTTCAACTCACTGTAGACAACACAAATGACGCCTGTACATCAAAATGTTCTGAGTAAAGTATATCGACAAAAACTTTACGATAGGGACATCGGCTGGTAGAAACAGCACCCGGATAGTCCAGTCCCGAAATATAAAAGGCAACCCTCGCAGCCTTTTATATTTGGGGACTACCATTTTATATTAGCAATTGAACGCCCCAGTGCAAAAAGTACCTAAGTGACATTTTAATGATTTTTTTAATTTTTTATGTTGGTGAAACCAGGGAAATTATTTTTCAAGAATTATTAGTTTTTTGTAGTTTCTGTAGTAGCTGTAGTGCTTTATACGATATGTACTGTCTTTTCAAACTTTTTTTTTAGAATAAAAAAAAATGAATCCACGTAGATGCTTCTCCTTATTTTAATTAATGGTCTTTTTTTCATTTAACGCAGCACCACACATGACAAATATTGGCGTGTCTCCAAACGGCAAGGACTTGGTCTACACACTCACGCCGTTTGGTAAAAAGTAAGTAAGCCTTTGAACTACAACGGAAAACACCCGAATGTTGTGAGAAACTTTATTAAACTATTAAATCAGTTATATTGAGATGTTACAAGTTTGAATGAAATATAGAATTATGGAAAGTCCTTTTTATTTTCAATAATCCACTTACAAAATTTTGATAAAATTTTACATCTCGTGTGCGTGTATAAATAAATTCTTGATAAAATCCTCTTCTTTTCCTTCTATAGACGTTATAAACTCTTTTTGATTAGTCCTCTGAAGTAAACTCCTCTTTAAATCCGCTTTGGCTGCTCTACGGCTCTACTTCTGCTTTTCTTAGTTTTCTAAATGATTTTGAACTTTATGTCTGTTTATTCGTCGTCATAGGAATGCTAATCCAAGGACTTTCATATTTTAACGGTTGGCTATCGATGATCGTATGTATGTGATGTTACAAACGACATTAAAGCGTAGCATAGACGGGAGACAGTCGGCGTATGACAACTTTGTCGGTCACAATATACACTACGGTTTAGAATGCGTGTGAACATACCGATAATAATGTTGGACCGACAAAATAAATCAAATTTGTGCTACTTTCTTCGCTGACTCGACTGTCGGCCAACAAAAAAGGCCATCGTCTACGCTACGCCTATGTTTTTTGATGAATTACAATCCCTAGCCATTAGGACTACTTAAAAATATTATGATTTTGGGCTAAAATTAAAAAAAGAATAGTTGGTAATGTTAGCAATATTATTATTTAATTATATACGGGGATTGTTCGGAAACTACATGGCCTAACACAGAGATGGCGCGAATTCGGAGAAATTTTCATTATCATTCTGTAGAATCATCTTTTAATAGATTAAATATGACAGCACAGAGCGATCTGTCAATTAGTATGTTTTTGAGCAGACATAGTGGGCATCTCAAATGACAGTGTGCACAGAATTTTAACTGAAGAATTGGTAATGAAAAAATACTCGGCGCCTTGGGTGCCGCGGTTGCTCACATCGGAGCAAAAACTGAATCGTTTGCGTGTTTCTCGTGACCTTTTGGCACGTTTTCGCCACAATCCGAATGACTTTTTACGCCGTTTCATAACCGTCGATGAAAGCTGGGTCCACCATTATACTCCCGAAACCAAAGAACAGTCCAAACAATGGACACATAAAGGTTCTCCGCCACCAAAGAAGGCAAAACCGGTTTTGTCAGCAGGAAAGGTTATGGCAACCATTTTTTGGGATTCTCGTGGAATTATCCTGTTCGATTACTTAGAAAAGGGGAAAACAGTAAATGGCGAGTATTATGCCACTTTGTTGCAACAACTTAGCGATAAAATCAGAGAAACGGCCTCATTTGGTAAAGAAGAAAGTGCTTTCCATCAGGGTAATGCACCTGCCCATAAGTCTGCGATTGCAATGGCCAAAATTCATGAATTGGTATTTGAATTAGTGCCTCACTCGGCCTATTCCCCAGATTTGGCTCCCAGCAATTATCATCTGTTCCCAAACCTGAAAAAATGGCTCGGCGGTAAGAGATTTTCGTCTAATTCCGAGGTAATCGCTGCTGTAAATTGCTATTTCGAGGATTTGGATTTATCAACCTACAAGGAAAGTATTGCTAATTTGGAATATCGTTGGAATAAGTGAGCTGAGCGAGCAGGAGACTATATTGAAAAATAAAATGTTTTTTGTCGAAAAAAAATTGCGTTTTCTTTGTTAGGCCACGTAGTTTCCGAACGATCCTCGTATAACATGCAAGTAAGTATAATTTAATCATATATACTAATATTTGCTTGTTCCCCCTCTGTGTTTTATTATATCCTCAATCCTTTTTGGCATACTGCCAATGCAGCTTTTATGGTCTTTTTTGAATTTTTGTCGCTATTATGCCATACATCTTCAATATGTTATTGTAATTCTTCCTCAGTAGTTGAGTTTCGTGTACTTACGATGTTTTTCAAGGCATTCCACACATTTTCAATTGGGTTTATATCTGGTGAATTGCCTGGCCAAGGTAGTACACACAGACTTTTAGGTTCAAGGTATCGCATTACAATTATATAAATTACACAATACAATATATATATAGTATTTTTGTATAATTTTGCAATAATGAATGCACCGAGTGGTGTAGCGGCACTAATTGTAAAAAATAATTTTCACAAAAAGGTGAGTTTTCGAATAAAGTAATTATAATATTAACTATGAATTCAAGTCAGACGCCAAAGGGTGGGATAGTGAAACATTAATCGCATAAATGATCGCAGCCATCTTGGTGGACAAACGGTAGCATACTTGCCTTTTGAACAAAAGGGCGGCGGTTGAAGCGCGGGCGGGGACGGTTGATTTTTAATTAAGGATAAAAATCAGAGTATTCCTTCGTCTCGGATGAAGAGGTAAAACCGATGTCAATACGATGTTTGACACAAAAAATCCCCTTCAGTTCGAGATACGAAAAAATTCTGGTAGGATCGGGCAATGATCATAGTCATCAAATATCCGGACACTTAGTCCAATAACACAACAAATGATCGCATAACGTTATATACAACTATCTCTTTCTAGTATGTACACGAGTCGCGCGGAAATTCTGCCAAATCTGTACAATATGTACTCTTCCTACTCCATTATATTAGAGATAATAATGGTACTTCCATATTGCATTTGTTCTGTGAAAAGAGTTTCTTTGTTAACTCGAAACAAACGATGAAATTCATTATATTAATGCGTCGATATCTATTATACATTCGGTGGATCATTTTCAACCAATCACCGATATTAAGTATATCAGTTTGTAATTAATTACGTTGATTGAGAAACCAAACGCGTAAGTCCATTTATAGCAAAACAATAAATCAATAATCACCGTTGAATTCAGTTTACTGGCCTTGGCCTAAGAATGCATGTAAGTATGCACCTATAAAAATGTCGCCAGTCTCTTCCTATATTTATATACACGAGGAATGTACTATTACACGGCAGGTACGATCACGAGAAACGCATGGAATTTATGACATTCCCATATTTCCATCGTATTTGTAAGTAATTAATAACGTTGTTAATAGATGCTGTACATAATTAAATTCCTCTTTACGAATATTGCAGGATCTTTAACAAACAGAGATACATAAACCGAACTATTTTCTATTATTACATACAATGAATACCCAGCACTTCCATGTTAGGAATCTGTTAAGATATGTTCATTCGCTATTCATATGCTATTTTTAGTGTTTTCATTTGACTTCTAACATTTTCAAAAGAATAACGTTAGGTTTCAATTTCCTACAATTACTAATGCAATCCTTGATTATTAAGAGCATCCTTTTATTTCAAGGAATTTTATATAAAGGTGAAGTACAACTCTAACAACAACCTTCAGAAGTGGTAAGCATGGGTATCCATCCTTAGGAGACAAATAACGGCAGCAGCTCACTGAATACTGGTCTAGAAGAAGAAGAAGTTGTGCTCCATGATACACTAGTTGCCTGCAGTGTATAATGAACTAGCAGTCAAGCTGTGCTTCATTTACCCAAACAATGTTAAGAAAAAGAAGTGAAATAAGAAGTCCCCACAAGAGAAAAAAGTTCAACTGCTCTGATAGTGTTTCTATCACAAGAACACACAAGAAACAATGCCAGAGATAACGTACGAGAATTTGAAAAAGAAATACAAAATTATGGGCTACGAATCCCTAAGAGAAGGCATGAAGAGCGAACAAAGACGATTTGAAATCAATGTAATAGAAAAGAAGAAACTATTCCTCATGAGCAAAATTAGACAATATGTGTATGGTGGTACCATTCCTTTTGTAATAAAACAACATGTTTCATCATTAACCTGGGCAAATATGCGGTAACAGCCAGAGGCGTGGCGAACGCATAAAAGTTTACACATAAAATAGAAGGTAAGAAATAAATTCTAAAACGTGCTGAAACACTTACCGATCACAAACTGGATAACATCTGTTAAATATTTGAATCATTAGATATGTTTCCACAGCTGTTTCAGTCAAGTGAGTATGACATGCGGAATAAATGTCTTTTAATGCCGAAAACGACCGTTCGACATCTAGCGATGTTATACTTGGATATTTAAAATAATCTTTGAAACAACTTGATGCATCTTCACACGCACCTTCACAAATTTGTCTTAATATAAGAAAATTGGAGTCTTTCTCTAAGACACTTTCAAATTTTCGTATCACACACCAATTTGTTTCGCCTTCTACAGCGCATAACTATGCGTGAACATCATTCACAATTTGAACAGAATCCACTAGCGATATCGAAACATTTTGTAATTTTTCTATTCCCTTCGCTAGTCCGAAGTACATGTAAGGAGTTACCACTGTGTTCATCAAGAGATCAGTCCAAAGAACGCATGTTTGCGGCACCATCAGTTGCTTAGTTGAAACTTCAAATTTGTTCAATGAGTTCAACACCACCTTTAAAATCTCATCAGCAGTACAATTTATAACTCTTTTGGAAGCAAGTAAGAAGAAGGATTACGGTCGATGTGGTTCCATTGTACGTACCATTACATTAACCACAGAATGTTTTTGACGATCTGTTGTTTCGTCCACACACAACCACAGTTTTTTATCTTTCAATTCCGTTTTCATTCTTTTGTCTATATGTTCACGAGCAAATGGCACGACATTTCGCATCGATGTCCTACTAGGTAATTTACAGTCCGCATATTTATTCCAGAAGGAGACAAATGCTTCTTTGTCTAGTAAACGAAACGATAGATTACATAAAATAAGGGTAACACATAAATCAAATGTAAATTTTTCTTGGTCTCATATGCCACTTTTTGCAGAACAATGCTGTTTGCTTTCGATGTGACGTTGACAATGACTTCTGGACCAACACATTAAAGGGATTTTACAAACTAGCCATTGAATTTTAGCGCTATCAAAAATTAAGTACGGCATGTCCACTATAAAGGTTTTAACTGTGTCTGCCACTGGTCGTTTTCGCGACGTACCTAACTGCAACATTTTTAAAGCAAACATAAGCGTACAATTACAAAATAAGTTACGACAGCCTACATATACACAGAACTACTCGTATACAGTATCGATTTAGTACTGACGCTGTGAACGCGTGAAATAAGTAATCGCCGACTCCGCACCACATATCTACTACACTGACTGTTACCGCTGTTTGCCCAGACTATTCATCATACCACAGCTGTAGTTCCATATAGATTTTTCTTGCTAAATTCAGAAAACCTTTGATATTTCAAAAATCACCTCAGTTGTTCTATTAGATTATGAGACAATTCTTAAAAACAAACTAGTTTCTGATAATACCTAAAATATTTTCCATATGAATTAGATATTGAAATTTTCTAAATGTAGGAAATTATTGAATAAAATTAATTAATTAATTATGCGATCTGTAGGTTTGGGAGTAACTTCACATTCACTCTTTCGACAATTTGAAATTAAACTAGATATCAATTAACGAAATTTAACGAGTGTTAAGACTGAAAAATGAAAACTAACCTGGGATTATGTCGATTTCACATAAACACTATGTTTATATGATTTCTACTGGAAACCTGCCTGTTCTTTAACCACCAAGCTTTACTTCTACCTCGTATTTATCGAACGATTTAAATAATAAACTCTTAGAAAAAGGAACACAATCTAAACACGTGCTACCTGGATGAGGATTTTGACTCAAGAGTCAGAAATTAATTGGAGTCCCTCTACTCCTTTATTTTAATTGCGATAGCGATTCTTTCATACACAACAAATTTTGATAATTCTTTTCCAAATATAATTTGTAGATGAATTTCCAACGGATACTCTTACTTTTAATAGTAGCATGATGCAATACATAGTGACACAACTAGAAGGCTCAAATTATGCTACTCTATGATATAAAATACCACTAGCAATTGAGAAACATTAAAATTTACTGACGTACAAGACGATTACTTGACGAACGATATTGAATATATGAAATTATGGTAGAAGTATCTCCGAATTTACGCTGTTACTTGTTGTAGGAAAATATTCCATTACATTTGAAGATTTACGATGTGCAGACAACGAACATAAGAGGAGTTACTTCTCCGATTCACCATAATAGTCGTTGGCTGGAGTTAAAATAGTTCCCTAACATCCCCGCTCCAATGACCCGAGGCAATAAAAGGAGAAGCAACCACTGAAAAAGAGCTTATGGCCGTCAGAGGGATTTTGACATTGAACGAGTGGCCATACTGCACACATTGTACGTATCGCTAACGGTAATTACATTCGAAGTCCTAAATTAAATCATTTCAGTATTTATACACAGTATGTTATAGGATTTGGAGAGGTTGGTTAAGAGATCCATATGAGAAAACTAAGTCTCAAAGACAAACTTTGTTCCTACTGGGAAAGACGACTACCTCCAACTTCAGTGGAAACTCTGAAGCATCCTGTGTCAAATGTAGTAATATTTTCAAAAATACTAATGGAATTAAAATAAAATATTTAGATTTTTCCCAAAGTTCCTTTATGTGAGCTTACATTTGATAAATTCATTAACAAGAAAAACAAGAAATTGGCAATAAGGGAAAATGCGAACTTATAAGTCGTTAATATTGCAAAAAATTTAGCCTTATTACAAGGCAAATTCAAGTAATTACAAAAAAAAAAACTGTATGCGTTGTCTGAATAGGAAATCTACCTTACATGGTTTGGTTTTATATCACACATCAGGTAACAGCAGGATGTTGTTGTAAGCTTATCGGGATTTGTTTTACCCAACGTTCGTTAAATGATTATGATTTACGGACACACTAATAAGACAGATAAGCTTGTCCTCGCATATGTTGCGCGTCAATAATTGGTCGTTAAATAGGAAAGGGACTTGCGATGACAAATTCCACAAACATTATTCACTATCAGCTTTAATAGAAACAGAAATTCGTTTGTTTCACTTTGGATAATCAATATAAAAGTGCTAAACTATTATTTGTGTTGGCGTGGCCACGTTCCCTTATTATTTTTTTTAAATTGCATGATACCAATTTTTTCACACCATTTGATAGAGAATTATTTTCCCATTTTAATGGTCTAAACATTTCAACACTTGACACAAAAATTTCGAGGAGAGGGCAAACAAAGTAGATCTATAGATTTTTTTAACAAATTAGTTTGAGTATTGCATTATCTGGGGTTATTAAACTGTAGCAAGGAAACGAAAATGTTTATTACCTGTATATTTACTTACATAATTATTATTAATGTAACAAAAGCAACACATTTTCTACTTCTTCAGTTAAAACTCGTTCATTGGCTCCTAGGCGTTTGTGGAGTAATTGTTGCAAATGCATCTCCTATTGTAATCTTCATATTCTCGATGGTTGTGGGAATATTTCTAAAAACATAGTTTTTCACATAGCCAGACAAAAAATAGCCAAGGTGTCAAGTCGAGGGATCTGGGCGGCCACTGCATTGTACCATCTCTTCCTATCCATGTGGCGAACATGCCAGCGAACAGCATTGTGGGGTGGTGCCCATCATGTTGAAAAATTATTTCTCGTCGTAAGTGCAGATTCACATTCTTTAATAATAGTGGTAATTCATTTCGCACGTGAGCGTTTTTCAAAGAAGAAGGGGCCAATCACTTATTCGTCCACGATACCACCCCAAACATTTGAAGACCATAACCTTTGGTTATCTATTTCCCTCATCCAATCCCCATTGAATCAATTGCATAAAATTCTGGAAGTGAAACCGTAATCAAGCCGCAGCTGTTCTAGCACCCAGTTGCAAAAATTTGTACGAGTGATAAAATTGTCTCCGTGATATTCTTGGTTTAAAGAAGTATGGTAATCGTGGCATTTGTATTTTCGCGATGTATTGCCCATAGTGCTCTGGCTTATGTCGTACATCCTAGATAACTTTCTCTGACTAACATGTGGGTTTTCCTCTACAGCTGCCAGCACTAGAAATACATTGTTATTTCTGTTTGGATCTCGTGAATGCTTACCGGTTGCTGAAAATCTGCCCAGTAATCTCTGAAACCATGATATTTGGAGATGTCTACGGTTCAGATATCGGTTGGCATACAATGCTGTAGCTACAGCTAAATTTCTCTGAGACTCCCCAAGAATAAACACCCAGTCAACTAATTCCTCTTTAGAATAATTCATTTTACGAAATTGGATTGTTCGTTGATACAACAACAATAGCAATTACCGATATAAACATAAGCACTTATTAACAAGGACATCACTCTGTAATAAACATTTTCACTACCTTACTGTACTTCAATCGTTCTAGATAACGCAATATGCCAAGTTTTAAACGTGATTTGTTGAAAAAATCCACAGCACCACAGATCAACGATTTTCATATCGTGTCCACGGCGTACCGGGATGGAAACTTTGTTTGCATTTTTCTCGACATTTTTGTTATGCCAGGTGTTGAAATGTTGTTACCATCAGAAAGAAAAGATAATCTTCTATCAATTGGTGTGAAAAAATAGGTGTCATGCAATTTTAAAAAAATAAAAGGACATGGCCTCGCAGAAACAGTTGAAGCTCAGGAACATATGATCAAATAGAATTGTAGTCGTGTAACTATCATTCAATTCTTCTTAATGCTATTTTCTTCTCTCTCTAATATTAAGCGAGTTATTTCACATATGCAGAAATATGACTTACCCGGTATTTACAATGGCGACTACATTAAAAAATTCTAGATGTAAAGCAATGACTGCTTATATACGTGTAGGCATTGTACACATCAATATTCTTCACAATGCGCCGGTGTAATATTTTTGGTTTCAAGTAATATCTTTGAAGAGTTTTTCTGACTTTTTTGTTGAGTTAAAGTAAAGTGCCATAATAAATGCTCGGTTGGATTTAGGTCTGGAGATTGGGCAGGCCGATCTAGAAGATGGCATCAATTTTCGTGTAACCAATTTGCAGTTGTTCGAGCTGTGCGGCAGGAAGCGTTATCTTGTCGGAAAACATGTTTTCTAAAAACTCCCCCTGAAAGTTTTGCATACGATGGCCTTAATGTTGCATTTAGAACTTGTGCGTACACTTGCCACTTCCATACTTAAGAATAGGAATGACGTAATTCTTATGAAATTCCTTGTTAACTCTACGACGCACAAAGGTACTTCCAGAGGTACCAAAAAGCGGAAAATGAACTATAAATGTATTCTATTTATCAAAAGCAATGTTTATTCTTTAAAATTAGCGTTATGATAATGATCGCATTCAGTTTGAAAGCAATGTCTTTTTATTAATTATCTTTATATTCGTTTAGTTGGGCCACAACACCCATTTCCAGTTCAATTGTTCAATGTTGATGTCTTTTGGCCCATTCTATACGGTTTTTTTCTCTTGATCTCGACCACCTTCTGTACGAATTTCTAGAGACAGTTGCAAAGAAGTTTTCTTTCTATCCCAAAGAGAGAAAGTCTCTCTAATAGGCGTTTTTTTCTGGCTGTCGTTATTATTATTTGAGGACCGCTTCCTGGTTACATGATCGACTTTACCGGCCAATATTGTATATCATAATGGCTCAATCAATCAAAGATTTTACACCCATAAACATCAGCTTTTTTTATAAGAATCTTTCATTGTCAGCACTTCCATAAACAACTGCTTATTAAAATTTATATAAGGTTTGTTCGAAACCACAGTACTGAGCAATTCTAGAACTACTACGTACATACATATGTCTATTGCGAGTGTCCTGCTCGAACCATGCGGTTCTAAAATTACAAATTTTGAGAATTGTTAGTTCGCTGTTGAAACCCCACATAATTCGTAGTCCAAATTCCGTTCCGAACGGTTCCAACAAACCTTGTAGAGGAGATATTTGAAACTCTCGCCAAACTTGGGCATGCGCATTTATTATTTTACGACAAGGAAAGTATACCGTTCATACAAATTGGTTACCAAATATCTTTTCCATACTACCGGCCACGTAAGTCAATCATTACTGCCATAATAGAAAGGACGTAAATACCATTTACGGGTTGTTTGCCTTGATGCTACTGACAACGAGATGTTATAGAATTTTACGCCTCCAGGGACGTAAAGTAAAAATACATTAATATAGAAATAGGTGTCAAATTCATAACAGAAATTGACAACTTTGACAATTATGTAAGTAAATAAGCAAATGTCAAATATTTTCGTAAAATGCTGATTCTTTCGAAATTTTAGGTCGGTATTAGGAAAAATATATGACACTCTCCATAACAAAGTCATAATATGTGCTGTATTTGTAAACAAAGTCGTATTTAGGATATGAAAATAATCTAAGGTAAGCTTCATTTATTTCATAAATGCAACTGAGTGTAAACAAAAAACACAATGTCGCCAACATCATTTTTGGTGTGTAGTTGTTTTGTTTTTTACCACAGTTATACAATTCATTTATCCGTTCGAACCTTAGTTCTTAGGCTGGAATTGATGAGCATGCGTACAGCTGCCAAGAATTTGTAATTTTCTGAACTGTTCTAAGGTATCAGGTTCGAACAAATCTATAATTGGACATTATGTCATACCATCTTCATTAACAAACCTGAAAAATATGTGTTAAATGTAGGTTACTGTAGTGAGGTACCAGGATTGGTATTTTAATTTTGTTTCAATTTAGTTTTTCAACTAAAGATGGCGATTTCGCTATCTAGCGCACCTTGAAGGAATATTTCTCCGAAAATAACTTTCCGTTTCGATGTTAATGTACAGTCCGCGACAAAAGTATGGTCGCATATATTAAAAATGCACTATTTTTGTATTTTCAGACAACTATAAATTCTTAATATAAAATAATATGCACAACGGTGTACGAGGAACACATGTTTACTAAATTTATTGTTCTCAGGTGTATGTTATATACCTAGGTTGTATGCGATCGGCAATAAACGTTTCAAAGAAGGCCGCATTTCTATCTGCGTCAAAAGTATGGTCGCAAGGTCGGACTCATAAATTACAGCAGTAGTATTTAGTTTGAGCGTGAACGTGGCATTGGCGGTGCGGACGGGTATATTAAAGTGTATTAAAGAATTTACAATTTGTAAAATTTGAAAATGCCTAGTGTGAAAGTGTTAAGTGAATATGAAAAGCGGCGTACTGTTTCTTTAAAGGAAGAACACTTCAGTAACCGTGAAATTGCGCCAAGAATAATCCGAAGTGAACATGTCATCCGTAAATTTCTGAAAAATAAAGAAAATTACGGAAAAACCAGAAAATCTGGCCATCCTCGGGCTTTAACTGCGAGACAGGAGAGACGAATTCTACACATTGCTTCAAATTCTTCCTGTACTGCCCGTGATATCGCAGCCGTAGCTGGAGTTCAAACAAATGTGAGGAACGTACAGCGGCTACTTCAACGAACATCAACAGTTAAAAGACGTGAAATGTTAAGAAAGCCACCTTTAAGTGAAGTACACAAAACAAGCAAACTCAATTTCGCTAGAGCGCATATGAATTGGGACAAGGAGTAGAGAAACGTGATTTTTTCGGACGAAAAGAAATTTAATTTGGACGGTCCAGATGGATATATGGATTATTACCACGATTTGCGTAAAGAGCAACAAATACATTCTCGCAGGCAAATAGCCGGTGGCTCGGTGACGATTTGGCTGCAATAGGTTACTACGACAAAAGCAATATTAGCGTTTTCCAGGAAAGGTAAATTCGCAGGTATACCAAGAATTATTAGACAGGGAACTGCTTGTCCATGCCGAGTCTTTTGGAGGCGCAAATTATACATTTCAGCAAGATAATGCGTCCATCCATACATCCCGACAAATGAAACGATGGTTCTGGGATCACAATATTAAAGTTTTGGGGTGGCCAACGAGATCTCCAGATCTCAATATTATTGAAAATGTATGGGGGTATTTAACACGAAAAGTTTATGAAAATGGCGCAACGTCTAATAACACAGACGAGCTTCAGCAAAAAATTATTGATTGTTGGCACAACAATCCTCAAGAATATATTGAACACTTGTACAATACTTTAAAAAAATAGAATATTTTGCATTAATACGAAATAGTGGAGCGTACACCAAGTATTAATTGATAGATTTTATTTCTTTTCTCAATTTTCTATTTTATTTTAGTATATATCACACGTGCGACCATACTTTTGACCCAGGTAAAAATGCGGCCTTCTTTGAAGTGTTTATTGCCGATCGCATATAACTTACAGTATACACCTGAGAACAATGAATTTAGTAAACATGTGTTCCTCGTACACCGTTGTGCATGAAATTACAAAAATAATGCATTTTTAATACATGCGACCATACTTTTGTTGCGGACTGTATTTTTTCGCATTTTCTAAGTTCTAATTTGAATTTTTCTTCAAGGTGATTCTATATAAGCTCATAATTATTTACGACTTGCTGCACAATTCGATGTCAACCTAACGAAATTAGTCTCTTACACCTACACCCCTCCACTTTTATTTACATAAACTCCCACGAATCACTGTTAGATTTAGGCCATACATAATTAAATGGCGCTAACAACCACAAAATTGCTTACACCTTTCAAAACTTTTTTATAGGAAACCGTGGTCGGAATATTAATATACAATAATGTCGAAACTCGACTTAATGTTTAATGAAACAAATTAATTACATAAATGTCCAAATCGTGATATTGAATTTTTAAACGAAGATAAATTCACTCACAGATAAGAAATATAACCATAATTGGTGGTATCTAGAGGAAAAAAATACGAGAATTCGTTTTTGTTACTAAAAATAACTGCCTCAATAAAAACGTACAAATACCTTCCACATAAAAACGAAAATAATAACATAGCATCCTGTAATTAACATTTCTTCCTTGTTCCTTCAAATTCCTTTTGTTAATTTACTACGATTAGTTTACCCTTTAGCGTTGCTAAGGAATACATAAGAATAAATAATGCAGAAAAGATGTCAATTGAATATAATTGTTAATATGAACAAATTAGCCTTCTTTCATAGGAACGATTTTTTGTCGTGGTCATGTACGGCAACGATATCGTCGTGTATAGTGTTTACACGTTGCTTTAAATGCGTGCTGTCACACCACACGATTTTAATTGAAGCCGTACACGACAGTCGTAGTACCACGGCAAGAACACTACAACGACACGATGCTGAATTCGTATACGACAACAGTGGTAAAAGCAAGTCTATTCAAGTTTATGCACTTGCCGTGCATTGATACAACAAAATCCGCTTAAAATTTAGTACGTATATTTCTGTGAATAGTATAGGCGGTCGAATAGATAGATTGGTACTGTCTTCTCACAGGTCACGAAATAGTGTTACAAATTCGCCGATTAAACGTCTTTTTTCGGGTGGATGAATCCAGTATTTTATTGTTTCTCCTAATTTTCTACGATGATGCTATATCATTATTACCAATAGTCGTTGTTTTCTTTCATCCATCGTAGTACACGCACTTGCCAATCAAGATTAATTTATTTATAATTATGCGGCGTCATTCTAGACAACCGAACTAAATACAAGCAAACTTTTTTTCACGACACGATCGCGGCAGAAAACCGTGCTGTGTGAATACATCCACACTTTTCCTCACAACATAATCGCTGCACCACAACGATAAAAAGTCGTTCGTGTGAAAGCAGGCGTAAGAACTGCAAAGGAATGTATATAAAATGATACAACTTTTATTATGTGCCACATAACTTTTGTCGTCAATACTTGATTGACTTTTTGAGAGAGGTCTATCTCAAGCGTTGATTAAAAGTAAGAACGACGGCAATGTTAGCACGTCCAGAACTTTATTAATAATGATTCAGACTCTCACGACACAAGAATGCATTACAAGCATACCTAATAGAAAGAGCGATAAGCAGTTAACGACACTTCTTAGAAGAACCGCAGCGACAAAACGCTAATGCGGCGTATGTGAATTTAAATATAGCAATATAACAAGTGTTGGGCATAATCGATATATTTCAATAATCGAATGAATCGAAATAATCGTTTAAAATAATCGAATGATCATTCGAAATTTACTAACGATTTCAATTATTTTCCACGATTATTTGACAGAATCCGAGTGACAAATCAATTATTTCGAAACTCGAAACCTCGAAGTTTCGAATACAGATCTCGAATCGTAATCCGTTTGTGTGCTCCTGCGCAGCATTATGAATGATTTCTGAATCATAATCGAATGATCGATTATTCGGGTATAATCGAGATATATCGATTATATCATTCATAATCGCCCAACACTAAATATAACTCATATAGCGTTGGCCGATTGAAGAGTACAGGGCAAAAAGTCATTTTTTCGGCCAAACTGATTTAGTAGCGCTATCTAGGTCTTTGTGGTCTGTAGTATCAGTTAAAATGTTAATACTGAAAAGAAACGCTCGGTGTCATGAGGTATTTAGGGATTTACAATTCGTATGCAGGGAAATAACGTGCATTATCAGTGTGTGCGGGCCGGACCGGGCCTGACGATGCAAACGCCGACATAACGTATGCAGTAAGTGCTGCTTAGTTTTTACGTTATCGTTTGTATTAACAATTTTAATGTATGCAATGTTATATTACGTTTTCTTTTAGTTAAAAAAAGTGTAAAAATGTTTAGAAATAGACAGTGCAGATATAATTATTTAAACAGGCTAAAATAATTTAGACGGGCCAAACGGGCCTAAAGTTTCTAACGGGCGGGCTTTGTGCCGAGGTACTGAACGTAACGGGCGGGCCCACTCCATACTGTAACAGGCCACGGGCGAGCCGGGCCGTGAAAAATAGGGCCGTGCAGTACTCTATTCTGAATGCCATTTATGAGCAAAGTTGTTGCTTTCTTTGTTGTGACAATTTTTTCATTCTAACTGGATAAGTGGTTACATTATATAAATTATTACTTATACGTACTGACTTACCGACGGCGCCGGTAATGTCGCAGCACTCACGTCGGCAGCTTTAACAGAGACTACTGCTGACAAACATTGTGAAACAAATTAAACAAATACTATAAAACGTTTAGAAGAAACTGCTGCGTATGTAAATAGGCCAAAACGTGGCAGGAAGCGCATCACAGCCCCAAGAGAAGATAATTATTTAAAACAATTAGCAGTACGTGAACGTGTGAAAAGCATGACAGATTAAACTACAGATATAGGATCGGAAAATATAAAATGTATTTTCAATACCAGGAAAAGTTTTATTTTGAAAGTTAGCTATCGATCTCGACTAAAAAGTTGAAAAGCAAAAAGGAAGCAGTAACTAAGTGTCAGTTGCCGTTTCCTCTTCCTTTTTCCAAACAAAAACTTTCCAAATAATTCTCTTGATCATTACTCCCCATATTTCACACGTTTACTAAACATCTTTTAGCTTTTTACTTTCCAAATTCTATATTATCGACAATAACGTGATCTTATTGTTTTTCAACAACTTCAATTACTATTAGCTTGAGGATGACTTTTTAATTGAAAATACACTTTGTATTTTTCTATTCCGCATACTATGAGTAGAGCACTGCACGGGCTAGGAAAAGCCCGGCCCGCTCGGCCCGTCCGGGCGAACTCGGCGGGCCTCGTCGTAAATGCTGTTTAGTTTTTACATTATAGTTTGTATTCACAACCTTAATGTATGCAATGTTATGTTACGTTTTCTTTTGGTTAAAGAAAATAGACAGTGCAGATATAATTACTTAAACAGGTTAAAATAATTTAGACGGGCCAAACGGTCCTAAATTTTCTAACGGGCAGGCCTTGTGCCGAGGTAATGAACGCAATGGGCGGGCCCACTCCATACTGTAACGGGCCACGCGCAGGCCGGGCCGTGAAAAACAGACCCGTGCAGTGCTCTAACTATGAGTACCAACTTAAATAATTTCATCAAGTTCAAATTCGTACACATTCATCATCACTAATGAATACTAATTATTCAAGAAAATTGTTAATAAAAAATGTCCAGTGTGCGCAAGGCTAAACAACGACCCTTTGTTGATAAAGTAAAAAACTTTATCTGTGAGTTTCCAGATTTGTTGTACGACGGTGCTAAAATAGTTTGTAAAGTGTGCGGGAAAACTTTGGTGCTGGCAAAAGAACGACTGTAGGAAGCATGTAAATACTGCAAAACACACAAATAGAAAAAACTGCGCGTTAAATAGAAATGACTTTATTTTCGATTTACTTGTCATGATGATAACATGTAATTTGTCACTTAACATACTGGATAAGAAATCGTTTAAGAACTTTTGGAACAAATATAACCCGGAGTTGACGTTGCCAACTACGGAAACAGCATGTTTTATTTGTACGCAAGGAGGTGGAAAATAAAATCATATCTACATTAAAAAATCAGTTGCTTTGGTTGTGTGTTGACGAGGCAACAGATTGTAAAAAAATTCTATTATACATGTTATAGTTCGTGTACTGAATCAACATAAACCGACATTTCCACTGTTACTAGCTAGCAAAAGATTACAAGGATGTACTAGTGCAGCAATTACGACTGTGAGAGTTACTATGTTAAAAAACTTTCAAGTCTCAACACGTCAAGTGTTGATGTTTATGAGCGATGGTGCAGCGACAATGCGTGCGGTAGGCCGTTCTTTTCTTGAACACGGTTGCGACTGTTTACATGTAATTTGTAAAGTGCATGCTTTACATCTTGTGGCAGAAACTATTAGACAATGTTATCCCGAGGTAGATGCATTAATATCAAGTACAAAAAAAGGGTTTCTCAAATCTTCAAAACGTCTTCGAACATTTCACGCACAGTGTCCCGGTATTCGTGAATCACCACAACCGATTCTTACACGTTGGGGAACCTGGTTGCAGGTAGCTTTTTATTATACTGAACATTTCAAAAAAGTAAGAGCTGTTATTCTATTATTCAATCCTGCCGAAGCTGCAGCTCTTAAGGAGAGACAATCAAAATGTCAAGATGCTTCTGTTGAAACAGATTTACAAAGTATTCATAGCTACTATAAATGCTTACATGACGCACTGGAACAATTAAAAAACAGAGCGTTGTTGTTAGTGAAGTCACTGCAAATAGTGGACGAAGTACATACTCTGCTACACACTATAGATGACGCAAAAAATATTCGCGTTTTAAAAAAGTTGGAGTGTGTTAGAAAAAGATTCCAAATTTATCACATTACAACAAATTTGTAATGGTACTTCGACTAATTCATTAATTGAGTTCAAAGATTATTTTAATCATACATGTATTACATTTCTTCACCACTGCGAACACGGTTCCACGAGACAACTATTGAAACATATCTAATGCTATCAATTTGTTACGATTCTTATCCACTGGGTTATAATACTGATGATGGTGCTTCTACTTCTCATGTTCAGTAATTCCAATACAACCCGCCAGCCTACTTGATTACACTGCTTAAGAGGGTGAGTGTTTCACAGCCTTACAGATATTATAATTCTTGATTAGCTTTTTTATTATTATTCGCTTTATTACTTCTTTTTTGGTATTATAAATATTGAAAAAACCGCACGCCTATGGCGCGACGAACGATTATCTTACTCTAATTATAAATTCATATCTCAGCTAAAAAAAATCGTACAGCAGTAATCGAAAATGGATTTTAAAGCTGAAAACTAGTGCAATACGATTCCGTTTTCGGAAAAAAAAAACGATCCCCTCACCATCTAAGTATTACCGAAGTTGCCCAACTGACGTGCTGCATTCCGCGATCGTTTAGCATAAAAAATCTCACTTCACCTTCATTCTGTAACTAAAACCTCAACTTTGCTGGCCTGTTATCAAAATCACCCATTCAGTAAACTAGCATTCGTATGAATTTGGTCCATAATTGATTTTGACAGTGTCTTTGCCAAAAACTAATTCCTTTTAATAATAGATTAACTGCAAAAAGATTATTTGGACCAAGCTTTTCTTTCATAAACACATAGATTATCAGTAGGCATATTTAATTTATTAACACAAACGGTGTGTAGGTAGATTTTCGACTGGTTTATCTAATCAATAATCTATTTAAGGTAGCATTTAATTCTATAGTATCTCGTTCCGAGTGAAGTTTGTTTCCACAATATGTTGGAAAACAAAGCGGCTATTTGTGGGCCTCGCCCAATACAGGTTATAAGCCGAATAAATGAGGCATTACCTATGTTTGTGCACATTCGATAGCGGATGTAAACATTTCGATCAAAAGACCTATTCAAACTACACCGTTCATGCCATTTATAGAAACTTCAAATGGTGTGAAGTACATGAGCGTTGAAAAGGCAAAGACAGCGGCACTATTTAGCTCGACACTGTTACAAATGTATATAGTGTACAAGTTAAGAGGTTCGGTAGGAGAGTGAATGCCGTTTAGAATTGGTGAATAGAGAAAAAGAATGCTTTGTAAGACCCTTATATTCGTTGGAGGAGGACATCAAGTGGATGTACATATAATGTTTTCGATATACACTGACTCAAAAAAGTCTCCATACACCTGTCACCATTTTGATTTGAGTGCTTAAAAAAACAGTGCAATCCTATTTATTGCAGAAAATTGTTGGTGAACAGTATATTAGAATATAAATGAACAAGATAACATAAAAAGATAATGTTTCATTGTACAAGTAACATTACATTAAAAAAAGAACAAAAGTAGGTACGATTCCAATCTCAAAAAAATCTCCATACATTTAGCAAATCCGGAATTATTATTAGAATAGTAACTCCATTTACAAAGTTTAGTAACTTGTTGATCCACCCTTTGCTTTTATAACTGCTAACATGCGCCTCTTCATACTTTCAACTAATTCGTTCGTTACTGTGGGATTAATAGAGTTCCAATCTTGTTGCTGTAAGGCGATTTGTAGCTGCTCCTTGTTGCGGATTGTATGTTTCCTTATTCTTCGTTCCAGTTCATCCCATAGGTGCTCTATGGGATTCATGTCTGGCGATTGTGGAAGTGTATGGAGCTGCTTTCCCACATTAAATATCCACCATTGCTTGACCCGTTGAGCGGTGTGCTTGGGGTCATTATCTTGCTGGAAGATAAATTACCGTCCAAGATCGAATTTTTGGGCACTAGCTTGCAAATTTTCTCTCAGTATATCCATGTATGTATACATATTGGTTCATTATACCGTCAATAAATTTTAAATCATCAACACCTACAGCACTCACCCTCACACTAAAACTTTTCCTCCACCAAATTTTACAATCGCGCCCAAATTTTTAGTTTTCAGTTCTTCTAGCCCAAAAATGGCCATCTGACCCAGTAAAATGGTGCGGCGAAAGAGAAATGAACAACTGGAAGAAAATGTTTTAGCGTGGGGGTGCTGCAGGCGTTAGTAATTTAAAATTCATTGACGGTATAATGAACCAATATGTATACATGGATATATTGAGAGAAAATTTACAAGCTAGTGCCCAAAAACTCGGTCTTGGATGGTCATTCATCTTCCAGCAAGATAATGACCCCAAGCACACCGCTCAACGGGTCAAGGAATGGTTGATATTTAATGTGGGAAAGCAGCTTCATACACCTCTACAATCGCTGGACATGAATCTCATAGAGCACCTATGGGATGAACTGGAACGAAGAATAAGGAAACATATGATCCGCAACAAGGAGCAGCTACAAATCGCCTTACGACAAGAATGAAACTCCATTGATCCCACAGTAACGAACAAATTAGTTGAAAGTATGAAGAGACGCATGTTAGCAGTTATAAAAGCAAAGGGTGGATCAACAAGTTACTAAACTTTGTAAATGGAGTTACTATTCTAATAATAATTCCGGATTTGCTAAATGTATGGAGATTTTTTTGAGATTGGAATTGTACCTACTTTTGTTCTTTTTTTAATGTAATTACTTGTACAATAAAACATTATCTTTTTATGTTATCTTGTTCATTTATATTCTAATATACTGTTCACCAACAATTTTCTGCAATAAATAGGATTGCACTGTTTTTTTAAGCACTCAAATCAAAATGGTGACAGGTGCATGGAGACTTTTTTGAGTTAGTGTACAATTATTAAGGTCTCTATTGTTTTCCACACTTAGGGACAAGTACTGTCCTTTCAATGCAATATTAAACTCAAAGTGAAGTATTTTAGATAGTTTCAACATTACGACATTGATTTGTGAGTTACCAATGGCTTTGCGAGATTACCTTTCGGGCATCTGAAATGTGTGTCGATTCGGATGGATCAACAAACCGAATAACCAGCCAATCGACCTACCCATGGCAAAATCGCTGGAATGTTAATCAGCCGAGCGTTAAGTGCCGTAGAAAACCGCGTTCAACATGTTTACTTAGCTACTGTGGACGAGGCAAGTTTATGTATGTATGTCCGCATAGTTTGATTATTGGCCGTAAGCTTACCACCGTTAGCTTCGCATCTCACCTAATCGATGATAAATTCTTGTTGGTTGTGGATAAACGCAAAATTATATGCCAGCGATTAGAAAGATAAATTGGCGTTATTGCATGCGTTTCTCGGATAAATAGAACAATTTGCATGATGCATTGCGCCCCAGTACTTTTCTAAGCGCCTAATTGCAACCGCTCAAAGTGAATTCTGATGATGCAAGTGCATCTTGCCCAAAGCTCGGGCTATTTAAGACGTAATAAACGCGATAGAATTAAAATACGAATGTCGTAAATCATTTAGCACACCAAATATACTAACTGATTAGTCTGAAAAGATTTATACATACATATGTTGAAAATATAAACGCATGGACAAAATTAACGCACCACTAATATATTTAAAAACATTCAGAGATAATGATAACTGATAACTTTTAATCTACTAACAGTCTTACAAGTAGGTTTTGGACATCCTTTGACATTTCAAGCACATGCCGTTTTGTTTTAAAATTGCAAATGGCTACTAATCACGTTTGACCACAAGTGATTTATAATCCGTTCAGAAACTGTTGATTAAGACAAGTTATTAAGCTAGTTTCTGTTATCGGTTGTATCACATACGTATTTTAAAGTTCATCTACGAGTGTTTCAAAGTAGAAAAATGAACCACCAAAGAAATTTATACATGGAAGAGGCAGTACGGACCATCAACTCTGATGGATGAGGGATGCTCGATTTGTTATGTTGCCAGCATGTTAGTAAGAAAGCATTCCGGCATAAGTCGCGTGGTTGGATGATTTAACGAAACAGGATCTTACATTCGAAGGCTAGGGCAAGAGTACAAATCAGGGCGATGACCGCTTTCTGAGACAATCCGCTCGAACAATCAGAAGGATCACTAGACTGGTAAATAAATCATTACTTACCAGAGAGCACAAAGTTCAAAGATTGCGTTTTGCCAGAAATCATCGAGATTGGTCTGTTAATGATTGGAAAAAGGTTTTATTCTCTGACGAAGCGAGGGTTAGCTTAAAATCTCCTGATGGACATGAGCGTGACTGGTGAAGTGAAGGAGAGGGATTTGCAAGTTGTAACATTTCTACAAGGGTCTCGTTTGGTGGCGACTCTGTAATGTTTTGAGGGGCCATCTGCTTTGGCACCCATACAGAGTTGGTCTCTATACGCGTGAGGTCTATGAATGCAGATTATTACCTGGAAAACATTGTACTTGAACATGTAATACGCGTCCCCACGCGGCTGGACAGGTTATTGACTATCTGCATGTTGCTGGTGTTTCGTTAATCGAATGACCGTCTAACAGTCCCGACCACAAGCCCATTGAGCATTTATGGGGCCATCTTAAAAAAAAGTCCGAGGTCGTAGGTCCCACCTGTTAACCACAATCAACTGGTGGACGCGGTAACTGAAGAATGGAAGAATATTCCCCAGGATATCGTTGAAAATTTAATCGCTAGCATACCAAGGCGTATGAATGCGGTAATTAGGAGTAGAGGTGGACTTACAAGGTGCTAACGTCACATTGGATCCATTAATTCTATTGCTCGCCATTAGCTCCATTGCTGCTTTTTCAATGTTTTTCATTTTGATTTTCGTTTTCATATTTCACTCATTTTTAACAAAAGAAGTGTTTAATGATTCGAAATAAAGTCATGTTTCGCTGATTTCTTTCTTAAATTATTGTGTAAACGCAATTTGTTCATTTTCATCATAATTTAGTTTAATTTTATTTTCATTAATGCAATTATTTAAGTTTAATAAAGTGGTGCGTTAATTTTGTCCAGGAGCCTATATACGAATATCCGACCTGTAAACGTGTGCACTTTTGTACGGTTTATTTGAAGTCTTTTTACAAATCGTTAACACTTTTATCTTAATATTAGAAAAAATGAGTGTAAAACAAAAAAGACTTTAAGTTATAAATTAAATGTGATAAATTATGCAAACCAATAAGGTAACAGAGCAACAGAAAGACATTTTAGTCCATCACCAGCAGAGAAATGATTCGTGAATGGAGAAAACACAAGACAACAATCCGTTCACACCTAGAAAAATTACAATGAAAAATTGAATAAGAAACCATTGAAACATGGGAATATCTGTTTTCACGAAAATGATAATTTTAGAAGGGAAAGGATGGGTAACTGCTAATGGAATTTTAGATTTTACCTGATCGTTGTTTTATGAAATGACATGGGTTATGCATGCGTACAAAAACCACTCTATCCCAAAAAATGCCGGCTGACTATGAAGTTAGAATTATAGAATTCCATAGATTTGTAACATTGACGAGAAGGAAATTTAAATTTGAACTGAATCAAATTGCGAATATGGATGAAGTGCCTCTAACTTGTGATATTCCTGCAAATCGAACTGTAGATTTAAAAGGCACAAAATCAATAGTGATCAAAACAGAAAGATAAAATTTCTAGTCTGATTATTATCCACGTTCAAAAGAAAGGCTGGATGAACAAAGCAGAAATGAAATTGTGGATAAAGCGTCCAGATGCATTCTTCAAAAAGCATAGAATAGAATCAACCAAGAAGCTTCTAACAGAAATGTATACGGAATTAATTGTCATTCCTGAAGGTCTCACAACTCACTTACAACCCTTGGATATCTCTATTAATAAACCAAATAGTAATAAACGGATGGCAAAGCGATAAACAATTTTTTGATCAAAATTGATCCAACAAACGAATTTATTATACGATTCGTATAAGGCTGGAATTTAGTGGTCCTTAGTCTGAATTTAAAGTGATTTTTTTTGTATATTTCCATGTCTTCATAACAATTATATTGAACCATGCTCTTAACGTTTTAAATTAATTTTATATTATCAATATTGTGGTTATTTTCAAACATATGTAGGACAATACTAGATTTATTAAACCTTCTGAATTTGAGATGAGCCAAATGTTCTTTGTATCTAACTCTGATTGATCTTTTTGTCTACTCAATATACACTTGATCACAATCTTTGCATGAAATTTTGTAAAATTCCTGATTTTTCCATGTTATGTACTGGAGCTTTGGAACTTCCTAAAAGGTTTTTGATGTTATTATACATCAATTTTCATTTCGGTTATGGATATTTGTCACTTAAATTTATTGCCCGAGTAGAATTCTATTATACAGTAAAGACATTAATGTTGCTTTTCTTATTATTAGTTGCCTCTTGCATTTCAACAAAATGCAAATAATTCACTGCACACACGATTTACTTGCAGTTATTTTCTTATTTTGTACAGAAAAGTATTTCAACAGTTTATTAAACGAATATGAACATTTTTATTAAACATTATTTCCTTCTTTTGTAACGCGTTTTTTATTTCATTCATATTTCAAACAAAAACGTTGACATTGGCGCTCAAAGCATTGCTTTAAACGTAGGACATTTTTATGCATATCTATTGTAGAAATCAAATTTTCAGTTTCCAAAGAATTACAGAATTTGCTTTTTTAAAAATCATATGTTCATGCCAATAATACTTATTTTGAAAACGAATGCGGAAGAAAATTTCACGTATACTTTGCAAAAGAATACGCTTAGATAAGTAATTGTATTAAGTTTATAGTAGAACTCAATATGCGAAACCTAATGAAGCCATGCGTGATCACATATTACCTTCCACTTTTCTTTTCTTGCTCATAATAAATTTCGTTCGTTATAAAGCCATCGCACATTACAGTATGCTGTTTACTAAACGTTATTATTGCCTTCAAGATTTCTTCATTTCGTTCATAGTTTGCTGGTCTTTGTAATAACGTAGAAGACGCTAAATTATTTTTTGTTTTAAATTTATTAGCACTACTTCTTTCTGTCTTTATCACATTTGTGGCGATCTTTTACTAATTCGCTATAATTCTAAAAATACTTTAAAATCATTGTTTTTGTATGAGTTTTCAAATTAAAGTAATTAGTGGAATTTAGGTCTAATCTGATTTACAATAGACACATCATAGACTCTACATTTTGTATTATTAATATGGAAGAATCAATCTGAATATGTTTTAAAATTTCATTACTCGCTCCACATCAAAATGCGAGAATCCCGTAAGCAATCGGTAAGAAGAGACAGCGGCATATTCTCTTTCACAAGTAGGTTGTTAAAGAGGGTAGGTATCACTGCATCCATCATCGATTCGGGTTGTTTATTCGAACGTTCGAGACCGTCTCTCGCTGCGAAGTAAATACAAATACGGGAAAGGATATGCAATAGATTCAAACAGAGAAAGGTAGCCTGCACAGAACTTACTTTGTCCTGGTATTTGTTGTTAATACTGTACATACATACCTTCACACTCAACGTGATCAGATAAAACGCGTTCTACTAGAAATTGTACTAATAATTGCTATAACAAATGCTTAAGGTCTTCGCAAAATCCATGATATCCAATTATGGGAGCATTAACAATAATTGTTCACGTTTCAAGTGTCATTTCTTTTGCACTCAATACATAAGGATAATGTTTTTAGGACGTTGTCTGGTAGCTTACGGCCAGATAAAGAAGTTGGTGTACTTGAACTAAAAAGATTCAATACGTAGCGGTCGAAAATTGATTGTCTCAGAATATAGGATTAAGAATAAGGATTGCTACTTTGCAATAATTCAAGCTTGCTCGTTGAATTTCGCAAAATAAACGCACTTATACCTTAATTGAGTAAAGATCTAAAAGGTATGGCTTCCGGCGTAAGTGTCGTTTCTCGTAATTAATGTAATATTTTGCATTGCTAAATTGAATTATATTTATTTTCCTTTATGCTTTTTGTAATTGTGGAATATTCATATAACGCTTCTGTAAGCATTATTTCTCAATTTCTTACAATCAAATAACCGCATGTAATCAGAATGTGCAGACAATTTATGTATATTTTGACTAATGTTATGTTCGCATTTATCCAAGAATAATTGTATACCTTGTTTACGTAAGAATTATATCAACAAGCGCGTACAAGTACAGTAGAACATTATCCGGTTAAATCGTGCAACGGTTTAACCGTGCCAGATGTTTGATTGTACGAATAATCAAAAATTGAAAAATTGAAAAATTGAATTGAAAAAAAACTTAACGGTTAACCCTACGTAGTGTGTATTCGGGGAAGCTGTTACAGCTTTGCGTTTAAATTAATTAAGCAATCGGTTAATGAGACATACACAACCTGCCATAAGAAATACAAATAAATACAGGAAGTGCTAACTGAGAAAGAAATTGTAGTTTTGAATTTAATAAAATACTCTTAAAAGAAAGAAATTGATAGTCTTTATTCTATTATACAATTTATTTGACACAAAAAAAATAAATCTTCATTTCATCGAAATGTCCACCTCGACTATTAATAATTGCGGCACACACTTGCGGCATTCTCTCTAACAATTTCGTCAGAGTAGCGGGTTCTATTTTAAGCCAGGCTTTCACAACGACTCACTGGAAGCTGGAGGATTTATTTTCACCTGCCTATTAAGTTCCTCCCACAAAAGCTCTAAGGGATTAGCATCTGGGCTTTGAGGAGGCCATTTCACTATTTCGATCTTGCTTTTGCGTTCCACCGATTCTAAATACTCGCGGCACAGTTTAGAGGTGTGTATTGGACCATTATCATGTCGAAATATAAAATAGGCATTATTGTTGTTCCAGATGGCATAGTATTTGTTTCCAAAATTTCCGAGTAACGCTCTTTTCTTAAAATTATATTACACTCTTTTCTTAAAATTATATTTATTTTAACTACGGATGCGGCGCCAAAACAACCTCAAACCACTACCGATCCGCCCCCATGTTTGACTGTAGGTACTACACATGATTCTGCTGTTCGTTCTTCTTTCGACCTTCGAACGAACGTTCTTCTCTTGGAACCGAAGTGTTCAAATTTGAACTCATCGGTCTACAAAACATATTTTCACTCATCAACTGTCCAATGTTAATGCTCTCTAGCCCACTGCAGCCGTTTTATTTTATTTTGCTTGCGTAAGAGTGGTTTATGCAACGCTATTCGGCCAAGTAAACCACCCTCTCTTAATCTCCTTTTCACGGTGGTTAAATTAACTCGTTTTTCAGGCTTCAATATTTATTTCAGCTGTTATTTCAGATGTAGTTTTTCGTCTGTTCCGTTTACTCGTCATAATTATTCGACGATCTTCTGCTGGTGTTATCACTTTTCGTCGTCTTGTTCGTTTTCTATTTAATAATGTGCCAGCTTCTAGATATTCAACGTTATAGTCAACTGTTCGGCGACTTAATTTCAATTTTCTTGCGATATCCCTGTTGCTTGGGCCAAGATTATGTAAAACAACAATCATCGTGCGGATTTCTAAAGGCAACTCTCTTGTTTTCGGCATTTTAATACTAATTTTACATAATATTATTATCGATATTCACTGTTTAAAAAAACAATAACCACTAAATCTAAATTCATAATTCCAGTTCGAGTAAATAGGGAACTGACATCTTATTAAATATTTATTGGTGAAGGATAATTGTATTACATTTCGGGTCTTTTTATGGCCCTACCTGGACCTTCAATTATTGGATTAAGGAGATTCAATCGATAACTAAGTATGAGAAGAGTCTTTTGTGGAATTATTTAAGGTGATATCTTTTTTTTACTTGTACGTAAATAATTATACCCCCCAAGTAACAATAAATAAATAATTTTCTAAAATTCAAGTAAAATGTATGTAGTGTGCATAGAATGTACAGTTTATTGCAACCATTGGTATTTTAATGAATCATTTACTCATGTCTAACTTCATCGAAAAACGTAAACGATTTACTCTTAGGATTGAGGAAAAACTGGAAATTATAAAACAACATGAAAAATACTAAGATGTTGGATAACGCGATGGTAAAATGGTTTTCGCAAAAAAGAACAGGAGTACCAATTACAGGACCCATATGTGTTCATCAGACGAAAATCTTTCATTCGAGGCTTCGTACTAATGGTAAATTGTGCTTCCAGTGGATAGTTATATCGTTTTAAATAAAGGCATGGAATATGTGAGCTTAGTATACAAGGTGCAAGACTTAGCCCAAATGAAGTAGCTATGATTGAATTCTGCTATGAATTAGAAATCTTAATTCAAGAAAATAATTTTGAAATTGATTAAATCTATAATGCCAATGAAACGAGGTTGTATTGGAAAGCAATGCCAACGATTTAAAATAAGTAAAGAGCAGGTGGCCGCGCTGTGCTGTGCCAATGCTTTGGCCACACATAACCTAAAACTTAATACTATTGTTAGAAAATGTGCGTTTTAAAATGAAAATACTTACCTGTTGCCTGTTAATTATTACTAAGGTTCGACAAACGCGTGCTACGGCAGAAGCGCCGGCAGAGGGAATTTAGGTCGATGCGAAGCCAGTGGAGAGTTTAGACAATGAACACTTTCGTCTTTTTTAGAATAAATATGTTCCCTCGTGGAAACTACCAACCAATAGACAATTGCGATACAATTTACCACATATGTAGGGTACAGTAAAAAACTGTATAGTAGACAAGTTGAAAAATAAGAACATTTCCGTAAGTGTGGATGAAACAATTGATGCGCAGAAACACAGCGGGATTCATGTTGTAGCGCGTCCTTTAAAACGTAATGATCCAGCAGCTTCCTTGTTATTAATCAGTAAAAGAATTGAAAAAAGTGATGCTAAAACCGTTGTGAAGATAATAAAGGATTCGTTAAGAGAATTTTGTATCACAGGAGCCCAAGTCACAATGTTAGTTACTGATGGAGCTGGAACAATGCTGAAAGTTGGTAGGATGTTGAAAATATGCTTTCCGACTTTCCTTCACATAACATATCTTATACACGCGTATCATCTCGTTGCAGAAATCATTCGAAAGAAATATCCGATGGTGAATAATTTAATAGCATCTACCAAAAAAGTGTTTGTGAATCTCTCCATATCCGCATTTCAAACAATTGTGTCCGAAACATTCCACTACCACCTCAGCCTGTAATAACTCGATGGGGAACATGGCTCCAGGCAGTATTTTATTATCATAAATATTTCGCAAATGTGAGGGATGTGATTTTAAATTAATCAAATGAATCTGCAGCGATCCGAGAGAGTCAGCAACTTTTTTCCAATTCGGACGTTCAATTACAAATAGATGAAATTTCCATAAACTATTCTGCAGTTGTACAAGCTATATCGCTGTTACAAAACAGTAACTTATCTTTACGAGATTCATTAAATAGCTTAGATAATTTACAAGCCGCTCTAGAAAACTTGAAAGATCCTATAGGACTAGATGCCGCTCAAAAATTTCTTGCAGTTTTAAATAAAAATCCCGAATTACAAAAGGTTCGGTGTATTACTGAAAATAAAGAGTGCACAGAAGAGATAAAGGAATATTTGAATTACGCGAATCCTACTTCGCTAGATGTAGAACGATCATTTTCGAAATACACGAAAACATTTTCAGACCAACGTCGAACGCTAAGTGAATCGACAAAGGAAGCGTTGCTTATGTTGCAGATTTACGCGGCTTACCGGGGCAGTAGTATTTTGTCGCAGTTGCCATCAAGACGTCAATAAAAGTTAAGAATATATTATTTTTTTAATAATACTGTATTTCACGTACCTACTTTTACGCGATACGCCTCTGACGTTGCACTTGTTTGTCGAACGTTAATTTTTACAGTTAACGGGCGAATTGAATGGAAAATCCACTTCCAAATTTCGCTCATTTCTTACGAATGATAATCTGCCTTCTACATCTTTAATTCTGATAGATAATGCACCAATACATCCTGCGGAGACAGTCCTGAAACTTGAAGATGGGAATTTTCTTTGTTATTTACCCTCCGCCTAATGTTTCGGCTAACGTACAACCTAAGGATTAAAGAATTATTGAATCCATCAAAAGAAATTATAGGAAGAAAATTATCATGCAATTGTTAGGGAGTAGTAATCTAACAAATGGAAATCTTTTAACATTAATAATGCAAGTTATTTTATACCCAGAGGTTGGAATAACGTAAAAGAAATAAGCATCAAACTAGCATTCGCAAAAATAATGACTTTAGCAGAAGAAACTGATGATATAATGGATAATAATGAATCATGTATTGAAAACATACTTCCAATCATGAAACAATTGGAAGAATTACCAGATATAGAAGAAGAAGAACTCGAACAATGGGTGTAATGTGATAGAAATGATATAGGTTATCAAAGCCCTGTTCGTTTGCGTTGCTGAATTTGATCAATTTTGTCAAAAATAGCATATGTAGCACGTTTACAAATAGCGGATATATCAGTTTGAGCAAATAAATCTGCTATTATTGCTCAACGCTTTAGGCTTGAGCAGATATAGCATGCTACTTTGGATATATAAGCAATTCGCCGAATGCAAACGAACGCGTGTTTAAAATACCTGTGAGCAATACATACAACAAAATACAACAAAATTGACGAAACTGATATTGAGCACTTTCAGCAACGCAAACGAACAGGGCTCAAGACTGAAAAAGACAAATCAACAGGGAAATTCACCAGAGTATTCACAAGTTATATTAGAGAAAGGTGCTTATGAAGCCGTTAACTTATTGTTGTAATATTTTGGGCAAGAAAATGCTACCGAATGAATAATTAAAAACAATTTGACGAACAATAAAAAACTAACTAAATTTCTTTAAATAAATTTAATTTAATTAAATTTCTTTTAAATGTTGTACAGTACTGGTCAGTTCCAAGTTAACGATAATAAAACGGTCGTATTTATTGTTTTAGTGGATCGAATAGGTAAGATCTAAGGAAATTGTTCTTGGAACATGAAACAACAAATGTTATTAATACTTGTCAAAAATTTTATTAAAAATATCTTAGGCTAATAATAATAAATTAAAATGTACTTGATTAGATTACATTAATGTGGGACATTTCTAAGTTTACGATAATAAAATAACTACAAAAAAATAAATTTTAAAAATATCGTAATAAAATTAATATTTCGTATTTCCTCCTTTACTTGTGAGAACAGCACGAAGACGTTGTGGGATGCTATTGACTAAATTGTCCAAAATATTTTGTGGTATTAATTGCCACTGCTGTTGAAGTTCGTTCAAGAATGTTTCCCGATTTCTTCTCGATGCTTTTGGAATTTTGTTATCAAGGATGGCCCAAAAATGTTCTATTGGGTTGAGATCGGGTGACTGGGGCGGCCAGCCCAAGAGCTCAATGTTTGACTCTCGCAAATACTGCATAGCAACCCTGCTTTTATGCTTGGGGTCGTTATCATGCATGAAGAGAAATTCCTCTAGACCCATTTTTTCAGTAGATTGTAGTAGATTATTTTCTAGAATCTCAACATAGGGCGCCCCAGTCATTCTTTATTCAACGACAGCTAAATTTCCAACACCCGACTTCGAGAAACAGCCCCACAGCATAACATTCTTTCCACCGTGTTTAACTGTGCACTGAAGAAACCGGTCCTGTAAGCCTTCTGATTTGCGACGCCACACTCTTTGTTGCTTCTTTGGGTTCAGAATCTCAAGAAGTTAGTTGGTTTGTTAATAAATTCTCTAGCAAATGCCAATCGTCGAGCTTTATTTTTCTTACTGATAAATGGTTTCTTCCAACACTTTTTGTTTACCAAATTAGCTTCCTTTAGTCGTCGCCTAATTGTTCTGGGTGATACCGATAAATTAAGTGCATCTCTAATCTCATGTGCTGTTCCTGTTGGATTTTTCCTAGCTTCTGTCACAATACGTGCATCCTCTCGGACGGATGTTTTTTTGGATTCTACTTTGCGAGGCAAATCTGCGAAAGTTCCGTGTTGTCGATGTTTATCGCAAATTTATTTAGCCCCTGGCTTTGTAATTTTATATTTTTTTGATACTTACAAGTAGCTTAATCCACTTTCACGATCCGTTACTATATTTTCTCCAATTTGAACGTCCCTACACTGATAATTTAACATCTAATAAACAAAAATTAAATGAAAACAATGCTCTTTAAATGTGCTTTCCTTACCTTTGTTGAAAAAAATTCACCTACAAATATTCTGAATTCTTAATTCGTAAAGTGAGATCGTTAACTTGGAACTGGCAACGAAACAAAACAACTGCTTTACTATGGGTTTTTTTTATTGAAAAAGCATTTTCTGTCAATGAAATATTTATTAGAAAGGGGAATACCCCAAGTTCTTGTCGCTATATTAGGTTTTCCACCACTGTTCGAAAGTTTTAACATTTTTTACCAACCGTGATAATTTTATAGAATTTATGTATCGTTAACTTGGAAATGACCGGTACTGTATGTTTTTACTCGAGAATTTATACCTTTTTTTATTATTGGTAGTGTTCAATTAACCGTGTTCTCAGTCTAGACTGGGACAGGTAATCAAGATTCTACTCATTTTGAAAACTTTCATAAAGCGAACAGAGAAGGTTTCTTAATTATTACTACTCAAAACAGGTGATGAGAATATATAACTTCCGCACGATCTAAAGAAGTAAAATAAATTCTTATAGGCGCACAATATAAACAAGCATAATAGTTACCTGGAATATTAAAGAATCATTGCGGTAATATTCATCCAATTTCCACGTCAAGCAGCAGTAATGCGGACTGGAATACCACAAAACTTCATCAAGATATTAAATTAAATTCTACCGCTAGCAACATTTCGTTCCTGACACTTTTTTTATAAACGCAGGACATTAACCGAAACTATAAATAATAACAGCAGATTTATTACGAACAGACTATTGACAGCCGCCACGGGTCAACGGCACCGGCGAATTTTACCTCAAGGCTATGAACATTCCGTGGCCGGAGATGAAAGGTCCTTGACGGGAATCGAAGAAAAAATGTAATAACATATATTCCCCGATCGTTAATAAACTTAAATGTTTTTGTTGAATATAAAAACGATCAGGATGGCGTCAGCTATGTAAAAAGTTACATATTTCAGATTCTATAGCTGCTACTTAATGTTATTTTGCAGTAACATTAGTATGTACCATAAAGTATTTAATACAGCAATAAAAATACGATTTGCTTGTATAAAATCTCTCCGCAAAAACCATAAATTTAAATCGAGGAAATTACCAAAGATGTTCGATGTTGAAGGAAAAAAGCATTAAAAAATTGTTAAATGATGCTATATTTGGTTCTTGGAAATCATTTTCTACCCGAGTCATCTCCGTTAAAACTTTTATTTGAACTTTTTGCATAAGCGCACAAACGAAACGTTAAAAGAAAGTTCTTATCCTCCTAGCTAGTCCATAATTAACACAAATAAAAATGTCAAACAATTTTTTCATTTCATTTTTTTTTTGAATGTATAATAGCTTCTAAATGCCAATTACATAAATTAATAGAATAGGTATCGTTCTAAAGGTGGCGCTGTATATATTAAAATTCAACACCACTAAACTTTTTCCAGCCGATTTCACGAATTACTTTTTTCGTATTTTGCCATATGTCATTCGATTGAATCGATGTTTCGCTGTCCATGCTGCCATAGCTTCTTCATACTAGAAAGCACTAGCAGGAAACTCATACAGTTGAGGACGGAGGAATACGAAAAAACACTAGATAGAGAACAATAGGACAATCGGAGCACATTACCTGCCATAAAATTGATTTCGATAACGTTCTGCTCTAGCCACAACAAAGCATTACCAGCTGAGATTAATCAGAGAAGCTGTGGAGGTAAAAAACACGATAATTTCAACAGAGAAACTGGTTACAAGAAGGGACTGCTGAATCGACAACAGAGGAACCGTCGAGGATGCCTCCCACGAGTTTGTGCAGTGGTGTAGAATCAATAAGTTAATCGTCAATACTCAAAAAACAATATGTTTACAGCCACATAGCAGAAAAAGAATATACCAAGTACCTGTCGCCGTCGAGGATATCTCTCAAATTCTGCTAAATTGCTGGGCGTGTATTTTAACGCCGATATGACATGGTTAGAACAACTCGATCATGACTTGCTCGACATCTATTATGCTCTCAGTTACACCGCACTTAACTACAATGTCATCATTTGGGGTGTTGCTACTGGCTCTGATCGACTGTTGATTCTGCAAAAGCGTATTCTACGCTTATTATTTCATATGGATAGAAGAGATAGTTGTAGAGATGCATTTAAAACAAATAAGGTCTTGACATTTCTTGGCATATACACGTTGGTCCAGATACAAACGGGATATCGCCTTTGTTAATGGCAACAGAGCATTCGAGTCTCACCGAGCAGCGGTACGCACGCTTGTCCGTTCAATCACGTAATATTACAATTCAACGCCTTCTGACAAAATGTACTAATACAGAATTACTGTGTAATTTTTCTGTATTCTCAGATTATGTTAGAAAGTACAGTCTCTTATATTCATTTTGTTGCTGCTATACGATGTAGGAGAACGAAAAAGTAATCTTAAGTAGGGAAATAAATAACGATTCTGATAAAATTAAACTAAAGAAAAATAAATTCGATAATTATACAAAATAAATTGAAATTCTAACAATGTTACTTTATTAAGGGGGAAAATCTTCTGACAATATTGAACTTTGTAACTTTTGTATTTGTTGCGTTTCAAAATAAATTTCGCAGTACTTCTACTAATACCAATTTCGTCTGAAATTTGCCAGTTAAAGCAAGGTTCGCCCATAACTAACGAACAAACCCTCACTTCTCTCTCCTCTCGCTCGGGATGCGTTAGAAGGATTTAAGGCTGTTCGTCTATTTGTTGGCATTTATGACAATTCGTAAAATACCATTTAGTGATCTGTACCATCTCTGCGGTTGTATAAACTAACATAATGTATTAAAAATCCACGATCTCTTGTTAGAACCTTACGAGTGCACAGAAAGACAAAGAGTGCATCAGATAGGCTACAGCAGTTACGCGCGGCGAGGCTGGCCGGCGAGGATAAATGCAAGAATGCCAGGTCGCGCTACGTACGAGGGTGAATCAAATATAAACCGGAATGCTTTTCGTACCGATAGTGAGGTGAACAAAGAGGGACGTGGCTTCTGAGGTTTAACGGTGGGGATGTCTCGAGGACATTCCGCCGCTAGGAAACGCCACATTACCACCTAGTCAGTAACTATCGCGATGTCAGAGCGAAAAGTATCGTCGTCCGTTGCGCAAAGGATTATAGTTAGATTTCTTATGAAAGAGGGCGTAAAACCATCAGAAATTTTGAGAAGGCTTGAGGCACAGTTCGGGGATAAGACACTTAAAAAGATACAAGTGTATTCATAGCACACTTTGTAGAAGGGCGAGAAGCCGTCGACCAAGAACCAGCGTGACAGCGCAGAACATTTATACTGTTGGCCGACTTCTCGAGGACGACCGACGATTAACAGCAGCCGAAATTGCTTCTGAGGTGGGAAACAGCTTTGGTTGTGCTCACGCGATCATTATTGACGACCTTGGGTTTCGGAGAGTGTGCGCAAGATGGGTTCCTCGTCTTCTCACCGAACATCAAAATCGAAATCGTATGGAAGTGTGCCAACGGCATTTGAACAGCTATGCGGCTGAAGAGGAAGGCTTTTTGCACCGGATAGTGACTTGTGACGAAACTTGGGTGTACCATTACACCCCGGAATCGAAACAAGCAAGTATGGAATGGCGAAAGAAGAATGAATTTGCACCTGTCAAAGCCAAAACTCGGCTTTCGGCTGGAAAGGTTTTGGCGACCGTATTTATCGACTTTAAAAGAGTCTTACATATTGATTTTCTCCACGACCGTCGAACTTAAATGCCACGAACTACTGTCAACTTTTAGACGAGACAAAAAATGCATATCGTCAAAAAAGACGCGGCTTTCCCATAAGAGACGTTATCCTGCTGCAAGACAATGCCCGGTCCCATACATCTACACTGGAACACTCTCTTTACAGTCCGGACTTATCGCCCTGCGATTACCACCTGTTTGGACCGCTGAAAGAAACTCTTGGAGGACAACGTTTTGATGACGGGGTTGCAGTTGAAGTTTTCATGCGCAATTGGCTTATGGCGCAACCATCTTCGTTCTACGATAACGGGATAAAAAGTTACCCATCCGTTGGGAAAAATGTGTCACGAAATCAAGAGATTATGTAGAAAAATAATTTTAAACCTTTGTATTTTTATCATGTCCCAATAAATTAAAAAAAAATAATTCCGGTTTATGTTTGATTCACCCTCGTACCATATCTCTCGCACTCCGGTGAAATGTGGACCAACGTGTTATATTTCGATTTATAACTTTACATTGATAGATACGAGGCACTGGAATATAACTCTCATACACATCCACATAGCACAAGACATGGCCTTTTGTTAAGGTTAAAAGCCCATAAAATGGCTGCATATAGGAAGAATTCATACTATGTGGGAAGATACTTTTATAACGTCTCACCGTCTACATTCAAAGAACATGCTCGGTCAGTGTAATTTAAACAACTTCTAATGACATTTTTAATTAACATAGCTTCCTACAATCGTCGTGCCTCAACCAGAGATATAGGGTGAAGAGAATAGGCTTCTATCTGCACATAGAGGAAAAAAATTGAATATCGTCATTTTGAAGGGTGGTAGACGCGGAATATCTAAATCAACTAGTACTTTATATTAAAAGTTGGATTAATGCCGATATTTGACAATGTACCACAAGGTTACGTGCATAGACCGGCAAAATCGCGGGGAAATTGCTATTCAGAAATTGGTCTTATAATAACTAAACCAAGTACACAAATATAACCAATATTTACTAAATACATTTACATTAAAATAGCAATAGGTATATAACACAAATATTTGGAGCAATGATATAGGTTTATATATCAACGTAGCGATATTCCGTTCAAAATATAACAAAAACTGAGAATGTTTATTTAAAGAAAAAGGAAGTTAAAAAAAAATAATTCTAGCATGTACCGATAATTGTTTTAATTAACATAGAAACATGATTTCTTTCGCACATTGCTTCCAAGAAATGTTCTAACTCTGAACAAAAAATTTTCTATAAAATGATTGTTCTACTAAATACAAAACCCTGCAAAGATCCTGAAGAAGCTGGCAGTATCAACAACGAAACACACATAACACGAAAGAAACTATCAAAATTAAAGTAATGAGCAAATTCATTCTGAGCTAAAGGAATAACTTTCATCCTAGGGCAGAAACATTTTTGCATCTAATTTACTCTTTTATTCTTTTTCAAATAATTTCCAACGTACAACGTGGTTAATAGCTACTAGGGTAATGGTGTCATTGAGTTTTTCGTAAATAAACCACCTCATATATTTTTCTATTTTTGAATTCCCAATTCCAAAACGACATCAAACACGATGTTAAAATTTATACAGCCCTAATATTTGAAAGCAGTAATCGAAGGAACCATGACCGCTAGTCAACGTTATGAAAAAATCCCAGACCTTCAGTAAACTGAGAGGAAAATTCTAAAACTGTTTCATAATAATAAATTTTTGCCCAATAAATGAATTTGCAAATTTCGATTATCGACATTTTGAAAGCATTTGAACCCAACACACTATATGCAATTACGAAATGTAAATCCACCAACAATAGAGCACTGCATTCCTGGACCTGTGGCTCAGACGGAATTAAACACCAAAATTGATTTGCCACTTGTAGCCTTCCTAAATGAATGTTCTGATGATTTACTGAATATGGAGACAGAGATGGGATTAACAGACGATCAACTGAAATTGCCTAGATATGAAGAACAGGACTTAGAACTCAGTGTAGAAGTAGAACAAATCCTGCATAATATGAGAAATAATACAAGCACAGGAGAACAAAAAAAGGAAAACAAAACATGAAAGATTTTGTAACAAACAAAATTTACGAGCTAGTCAAAACCGTTTGCCACAATAAAGGAATAAAGCTACTGTGCCTCTCTTCAAGAGAGGAGATGCGACAGATTGGCAGAGAAATGGCATTGCTCGTTGTAACATATAAAGTCGTTGCTTCCTCGATAAAGGATAGGCTGGAAGTCTACCCATAGGCCTTCAGAGGAGAATATCAAGCTGTCTTTCTAAAGAATATGGACCAACATTATCAAGCAATGGGCCTCTGAGAATGTGAAGTCTTTCACATGCATTCGTCGATTTTAACTTGAAAATCAAAATAATTTTTCTTTTGAAAGTCTAAAGATTATTTAAAAACAAATTATTTCCAGTTTTTAAATACGACTAGACATTTTGGTTGTATCGTTTTCAAATCATGGCAATAATTTCCACTAACTTAAAAAGTCCTCTTAGCACACCTATATAATACTACCACGGCGAATCTAATAAATTAGTAAAATGTGTCAGGTACAACAGCTTATTGCCCAGATTTATTCACAAAAGCAGGTAATAACAAGAGTAAACATTAATAAGTAAATGCCTTCATTATGGAGAAGCCGCGCAGAAACATGTTTATAGCGGGATATAGAGAATCAATTCGAATAATGAATTCAAATGCCATCGGGCATAGTTTGCATATGTATAGGAATTAATTGGAAAATTCCCTTAAGGAATACATTTTACAAACGGTGCGATACCCATCTACATAACATCGAATATTTGCATAGCGTTCGCGTTATAAAATCGTTTATACTGTGCGGTATGTATCCTCAATAACTGGCTATTATGTCAATTTATTACCTTCCAAACGCATAAATTTCGCTCAAACTATGTTAGGTACGGTTTATGAATCACGCCTATATCTACGTTACGCGTTTGGATGGCTTTGGAAGAGTAATTTAGAAAGTTCTTAGAAATGTTCCGGGTTTTATGAATATAATATTCTTTAGCATCGACATTAATTGTTGTATACTTTTAGCAATATCGCGGTAAACTTAGCCTCAACATTAGAAAGAAGATTTAAAAAAAGAACGTAATAAGTACAATGCAATTTTGGAAGCAGAATTTTTTATTTTCTTTTTAAAGTAAGTACTCTGTTCCAGCGGATAGAGGTACATCTACATAAAAAATCGCTAACAAGGAAACACCGACAACTCCAAAATTCAAATTTCGATGAAACTGTAGAAACTGAAAGAATACTTTGGTATAAGAATAACACAATTGGAGTGCAGCCTACTCGAAAAATTTGTATGATTTTAAAATTTTTGTAGATATTTCGGAAAGTATTATATATAAGATAGATATAATTCTTTTCAGAACATAATTTGAGATAGATTATATAGTCTTCAAGATGATGCAAAAAATATGTAACGGAACATTGGGTATCCCCGTATTCCTCATTTTTGTTATAATATCTTTTTTTTTTATTTATCAAAAATAAAGTCGCTTTTACGTAGGAAGTAATGCTGTATAACAAATTTAGACGGTGAAACATTAAAACTAAAAGTACACACACTATTCTGCTACATAGGCCGTTACCTTAATGCATATACAGGGTCATTCACGACGATGGCATATTAAAAAAAGGAAAATAATTTTAAAGCATCATTTTGAAATTTTGGTGGGCGACATTATGGATAATGATGTATTTCCTAAAAATAATTTCAACTTCATGGCACTCTTGATTAAACCGGAAATGAATATCAACTTTCTTATTTCAAAAGGTATACACTGTATATTATGGATCCTTTAGGCATACCTTTCAAGGACAAGTTCAACGATGTACCACCTTTGAAATATTCAGTTTTGCTAAAAATTTCACAAACGCCGAATTTAGCTTGAACATTAATATCTTCTGTTCAATGTTACCGATGTAAACCAGTTTTGAGATTTTTATTGGCAACATAAATTCCTCTTTATTGCTGTAAATACATATCAAAAATGTTACACAGAGTGTTCCAAAAACTTAGTCAAACACTAACATATTCAACAGAAAAAAAAATAATGTTTTTTTTAATAAATGACAACTCCTATTTTTGAGAATGTCTACGTATTCTACTCGAAGAAATGCGGATAATACATCTGTCTTCCTATATCCAATCTCTTATATCTAAATTCGCTTGTTTCTGAGTTATTAAAAAAAAATCATGAAATCAATTATTTATTACCAACAAACAACCAGAATTGACAAGGTAGACTTTGTTTTGCTTAAGCTAATGACAAATGAACACTGTGAAATTACGTTAGCATGTCAGAATCAATTAGGTACTTATTTAACCTACGTGCTTTTACTTCGTATCGAAGAAGTAAATTTCAAATTAAATAAAGGATTAGCTTGCAGATGGCATACCCAATAAAGATTTTATTTAGGTTCTGTTAAGGTAAAATAAATATTGAATTAAAACTAAATATTTAGTCGATTATTCGTAAATGTTTAATTAGTAATAATAACATAAATTGAAAAACGGGTACAAAAAATTAATATATTATGAATAACTCACACGGCGTCATCATCGAACACCAACAAAAAATTAAATATGATAAACGGCGTAAATTGTATTTATTTGTTTAAGACTATTAACTTGATTTCAGAAAATCTTGCAGAAAATTTGAAGAACGCGATTCCTCGTATAAGTAAATAGCCGTTATAACACAAAACAATTTTTTTTCAAGGATAGTAATGCATATTATTTATATCCATATTATTAATTGCACTTACTTTGTTTAAAACAGTACGACATATCCGTACAAAATGCAATAAATTATTCTCATTGCTTGTGATTTTAAAAAAGGCTAACGTAGAAGTTATCTACAGAATAATGTTCAAATAAAAGTGAACTTAATGTAGAAGTACATATGAAAAAAATGCCTAGAAACAATAACGAAGATAATGCTATTGAAATGACATGGTATTGAAGGAATCACTACCGGCAAAAACAATGTGAGAAGAGAAACGCACAAACGTTTTTTACTCTTGCCCACATTGTTGATTATCTTTCAGTTCATGCCCCTAATTTTCAAAAACAGCACTGAAATATTTCCTGGTGCCATCTGCTGCCAAGAGATGTAGTCATGCTGCCCTAGCTAGTAGAAACCGCAATACAGATGCCATACTTACGCATACAATGATATAACTAACGTACAACGTTTCATAAACATTTTCCAAAGATATTGGTTAATGCAATTTTTGTTTTTATTACTATTTACCACGTGTACTAATTTAACTAGTTTTTTTTAAAATAAATAATAAAAAAAATAATATATTATTGGATATCCTTGTAGCTGGCCTGGTGTGTTTTTTGAACACGAAACCGGTCGCCTGATTTCTCAATAGAACTTCTTTTTTTCCATTTCTACCTTTAATATGAATATTTTCTTAACTTAAAACTAAACGATTTACTTGGAAGAAACATTTTTCTGTCTAGGATTTTCTTGATTTTCTAACTCTAAGAAAATATTTATTTAATACAAATTATTTTCTTATATTTATACATTTTTGTAGTCTTGAAATAAAAATATTCTTGAATAGTGACCGATTTTTGCAAAAAACCATTTCTCTGGGTGTAAGCGACTTACATCGTGTGTTGAATAAAACGGACATTGTTTGTCAAATTCAATTTGAATACGTTAAAAGGCAATTAAATAGCGTATTTTTGCGTGAAAAACTGACGTAGTATTGCTTATTTTAAAAATAATCGAACTGTGAAAAAATGAAAATTTTAAATTAGACCAGGTTTCTTCAAAATATTTCCTCAATTCAGATGTCTATATTTTACATATTTGAGGAAAATTTCAAAAATTAATTATTTCAGCAGCCATTTAATTGTAAAAAAGCCATATTGCGGACGACAAAATCGACCAGGTATATTTCACGGACGTCAGTAGACTTCGCACCGAGGTTCGAAAATAATATGCAACCTGTTGGTTGAATAAGCTCATCAAAAAAAATGCCATATTTTTTCTTTCAAGCGCTTCTTACTACCATTTTCTTTTTAAATGCGGTAGTAATAGGAACAGTATAAAGAGACAATAGTCGAAACTATGCAACAACTTACCAATTCAACGCCTAATTAAACATAAGAATTTGCACAGTCTTTTCTCTAAATCTACTTCCAGCCCCAGCTACACCCAGAAAATAAATCACCAAGCTCTAAGAGCAGAATTCAACAACTGAACTTCGGAAACAGTTCTGCCTGTACAAATTAGACAACTCCTCCCTAACAACTTTTTTTCTTTTAATAATCAAACGCAATTAAAAATGTTAATGGTGGTATGGGCGTTCTTTAACTACGGTAATATTGACTATTTTTAGAGCCATTAATGTCCATATGCTAATAGGTTAGTTAATACTTAACGACTACAGCTTTACAAAGCCGTCATTTACGCAATAATTTCCAAAATAATCTCAGGGAAAATGATTTGGGATAATGAGTTCCGAATTATAAAATATTTACAATTTGCAGATCTGAATCCAAAATATAGTTTCGTACACCAAAAACCAAGACAAAGGTTAAGTTTGTTTAATAAATATTAGTAAAATCTTGAGTTTATAGTGTGTTTTTTAAATATCGAAGATAAATCGATTATAATCCTCACTTATTCGATGCATCCGTATTTATTTATACCACTTTATGCTTGCAAAACAACTTAGCAAGGTTAAGAAATAAGATTTACGTGCATTCTTGGTCAGAATCAATCAAAATATGTAGTTGAAATGAGAGCAATTATAGCAATCTTAGATGGGATCAAACACTTCCCAAAACAAACTCAAGGTAGCCGCAAAGTACACAAAATATTTATGAAGGACATCAGCAGATGACTGACTGCCAGTAGTATAAATACCTGAATTCTTGCTCATAATCTTAAATAATTTTACACATTCGTAAATAACATAATCCACGCAAGTATAAATATGTATGGGTCAACCGTTGGTGTGGTAGTTCTCGAAATAACTCCGAAAATAACGATACTCATTACCACGAACGGTTTATATTCACGGCCTACCTTTGCGAAAAGCCTATTTCTACCTTTTCCCCATGTTTCACGACAAATTCCAAGAGTAGCCGTCGTATCCCGATAAACCGTAAGCAAAATGTTTGAACAATGTATGGAATGAAACACACCGTTAAGTCGAGACTGTATCCCTGGTGCAGTGACCTTGAGAAGCTGCTATAACCCTTCACGCAAAGTGAGAAAGAGATGCTTACGAAATTGCATCGTAGGCGGATTATACAGAGTGATACACAACGTTCATTTAGTAAAATTTCTAATTAAGAAACAACATATCTATTAAAAAAATGTATAAGGCCTGCTTGCAACGAGGCAACAATTTACACATTTTGTAGAATGACAGAAAACCGTAGCAAGTGTATAAGTAAATTGCAATTGATTGTGAAGAAATAAATACAAAATAAATTAGAGCCTGCACATGAATTGGCACGGAATACATTTGTTGACGGGTTTCGATTGTTAGATTAGATGTGTTCATTATAACGTTTTAAATAATTTTTATTCATACTTTTATACATTTAAATTCTCAAGGACAGGACATAATGCAGGAGATAAAAATATCAAGGCTTAAGTAGCTAGGGCATGTGTGGAGGACAGGGACAACAGTAATAACATGCGACGCTGGAATGGGAACCAGGAACTAAAAGAGCACGTGGAGGAAGTTGAAGAAGATCTAACCAGGGCAGGAATTACAAAATGGAGAAAAAAGGTGCACAACAGGCAGCTCTGGAGAAACATATATAGGAAACTGTGAAGATATGGAGGTTTTAGTAATAATTACAATTTTAGTGGCTAATAATTACAGTGATACATATTTTCATTATTTTTAAGTTTTAAACAAGAAACGGCGAGTGAAACAAACTTACAATCCCAATATTACTAACAATAATATTTGTGCACACGTCCCGAAGCAATAGTTTGTGCATTTTTATAGTAAAATCTTGCTGGGTTGCAAACAGTTTAATGGATCAAAGCCAGTTACAAATTGTGCATTTTTTATGTAAATTACTTTGCAAAAAATTGTTCAGACTATTGCATCGTTATAAACAGGACTTGGAGTATAAATATTAGCTTTGTTTCAACAGAAATCACAAACTAGTCAGAGCCAATCATGTACTGTGAATCAGTCAGAAAACAGTTTCGGATTTTTTTTAGCCAATCGAATCACGTTTGACTAGTTTGTGATTGCCGTTGGAACAAGCCTATTGTAAGTACGCATTATGATGTCATCGGCGCAATAAGCTGTTATTGGTCCGGACGAGTACATTATATTCGTTACGGGTAGTCTTCAATCAGTGGCACCACAAATCCAGCACTCATAATTTCAGTTTTGTTTATCCACAGATCTAAACGAATACATCTAATTTTGTCGTACACTACCGGCCATTGAAGTTAGGACCAACTATTAGAATTTTAAAAGATGGAATTTTTTCAATATTCAATACCCTTAGCATTATTGCAAAAACTTCTACAACAAAGTTGAAATAACAATAAACAATGTTATTGAGAGAAATTTCAATTCTAATACCAAGGAAAAAAATTTTTACCTGCATATCACCGATTATAATGCGAAGTAATTCTTATCATACTCACTGTGAATTAGTCCAGTAAATCAATTTCGATAGGGATGTTCGGTTGCAGTGTTTGTGGAACTAATATTTAAAAAATGTCAAAACGAAGGCCTATAACTGTAGAAAAGCGATTGGCTATTCTTACATTCCGAGGAAGGATATTTCATGCGTGTGATTGCGGAAAAATTGCAAGTTACAAAATCAGCTGTGCATTATACTATTCGCCGATACCGAACCACCAGGACCTTATAAGACCGTATCATCCAAGTCGGTAAAGAACGACGACGCGTGCGGAAGATCGACAACTTACAGTGCTAAGCAAACGAAACCGGACATTGACAGCGCCCGAAATCGCAGTAGATCAACAGGGGACGGGAATGACCGATTTCTGTAACTACCACTAAAAGCCGTTTATCAGAAGCCAGTCTTTACGGTCGCGTTGCGGCAACCCATTGCTGCATCGTGGAGATCGCTAAAGTCGATTACAGTGGGCCGAAAATTATAGGAATTGGAGAAATGTTTTTTGGACTGACAAATCCAAGTTCGAAGTGTTTGGTCAGAAGCGCAGAGTTTTCGTGAGACGAATGAAAAACGAAAGGATGTTGCGCGATTACGTTGTCCCCACAGTAAAACACGGTGGTGGTTCAGTTATGGTTTAGGGTTGTTTTAGCAGTGCAGGGACCAAAGATCTAGTAAAAATCGACGGCATTATGCCAAAAAAAAAAAATATTGACCAATACGAGAAGAGAACGCTGTGATATCTTGATAACGACCCCAAACATACAGCACGAATCTGAAAAGATTATCTAACGTCTCCAGCACAAGAGCACGTTTTGCAAATCATGCCCTAGTCCCCGCGGATTTGAACCCCATCGAATTACTGCGGGATGAGGTCGACAGATGAATACGAAAAGTTTGTCCAACTTCGAAAGAGCATCTATTGCGACTTCTCCAAACCGAGCGGAACAACGTTCCCGGTGATACTCTAACCAAACAAACAGAACGGATTGTTATGTAAAAATATTAAAAATACATTTGGTTCGTGTGTGTTCTTGAAATCAAAACCATCGAAGTTACTATCACTAATTTTATTCTAATGATAAAGTATATACATGTATTAATAGTTTACAGATACGTCTTACTTCTAGGAGAGTTGAGAGTAGAGTCTTTTAGAATATATCGAAAATGCAGCTTCAAAAATTAGTATATAGTATATAGTTAGAGGAAGTACAAACAATAGGGGATTATATATAATTTCTTAAGTCCTAAGAACAATGGTAAGAATAACTTTCTAAGGGTTGAAACTCGAACAATAACAAAAGATACAAATCTTATCCTTTAGACCAGAAAACAATGCAAAGGGTCGTAAATACAATATGCACACATGTTAAAAAGAAAGTAGAATGTGCTGAACACTTCTACTTAAAATCTAAGAAGAAGTAAAATAAAATCTAAACTAAATTAAAGGAAGGGTATTTAACAGCATGTCACGAGTGGTCCGGAGAGTATGACAAGCCAAAGAAGGCTATTTCGATGAGCAAAAGATATAGCCTAATATTTTAATGAGAATGCTTTGTTTTATTTTTATTTCTTCTTATTTGTTTATGTTGTTATTTCTAGCAATAAATTTTAATTTTTTTTTGCATCATTACTGTTTTTATTCACGTTTGCAATAATTCACTAGTTCTCCTAACTTCAATGGCCGGTAGTGTATTTCCAGCATAATTCTATTGTAATTCTGTATTACTATGTCGAATAATGTTGTTTGTCACTAATGAAGCGCACCACTGCTCAAAGTGATTCCGTCATATTCATTGACGTATGTATGTATACTTCTTATAGCATTCGTACTCTACAGAAGATTTGACCAACGATCTTTTGATTTATGAAAAGATTGACGATACGACACAAAGAGAAACTGGCGTCAGCTATTACATTTTATATGTAGGATGTCTCAACTACGGGAATAATAAAAATTCATATCGTTTTCCAGCCAATTCATTTGATGAATGCCATAGATTCATATCTGCACATATTTATATTACACATGAAAAAAAGGAATGTAGAAGTATTTCCAAGCAAAATGTGATAAAGTTGCTACCCACGAGAATTTATTAGGCTGCTAGAATTCGGTCATAATCTCGATTACAGTGAAATATAGTAATTGTTGGTCGTAAAATATGCACGAGTTGAGACTGAATATCAAAGTGTAAAATATATAAACAAGCTTCAGTCTTTCATATACTTGACGCCGAAATTTGGTTGTGATCTAAATAGGAAGCAGTTATTTGTTAAAATATACCTACATTGTCAGTTTCAAGATTAATAACATGTATGAAGCAATTTGCATTTGTGAAAAAATTATTCGAGCATCGGACACAAATGAGTCGATTTAAATATTTCTGCGTGATAGTAATACTGCTTCAATACGAAACAACAATACTTATTGCTTATTTAGACTTTCTAAAAAAAAAGTAAAAATTACAATGGAAATTACTTAAAATGCTTAAAAAAGTATTGCTACGGTGTACTGTAGCAGATTGTTGCAATCATTATTTTTATTATTGTTATTATTATTATAATTATTATTAAATGGGTACTCTAAAACTGTGGCACTGGAACACTGAAACAGTTCACTAAAGCCCTTACGACAACACTTAATTCGTACGGACGCACGTTTCGATAGCCAAGCTATCATCATCAGCAGCAAAACTGAACTAACAAGCTAAGCGAAAAACTAACCTTATAAGGAAAATAAATTATGCAATATGTAAATTTAAAGTCGTAAAATTTAATGAGCCGCTTCATTGCCCAGGACTATAAATAGCCTAAAGGTAAATGAGCAGAATGACGTGAGTTATTAAATCCTAGTATTACAATGAAGCGGTTCATTGCACATGGTTAAAATTACAACTATAAATGATTAAACATGATGTAACAAAGGATAAAGGCTGGAATTTAGTGGTCCTAAATCTGAATTCATTAAGTGAGTTTTGTTTTTGTAAATTTCCATGCCTTCATAACAATTTAATTGAGCAGTACTCTTTACGTTTTTAATTAACTTTATATTATCAACATTATGGTTATCTTCAAGCATATGTAGGGCAACCGTAGATTTATCAAACCTTCTGAATTTGAGATGAGCCAAATGTTCTTTGTACCTAATTTTGATTGATCTTTTTGTCTGCCCAATATACACTTGATCACAATCTTTACATGAAATTTTGTAAATTCCTGATTTATCCATGTTATCCACTGGATCTTTGGAATTTCCTAAAAGGTTTTTAAGGTTATTGCTCGAAGAGAAAACAATCTTGCGGTCAATCCTAGAAAAGATTTTTTGAAGACCCTTGGTGTAACATGGATAAAAGGATATAGTTTATTTCAAATTATAAGAATATAACTGTAGACTTACAAGGCCTTTAATACTTTTATTGCACCTTCTGTGACGATAATAACCTGGCAATGCATATTGAATCTAGGGGCCGTATTGACTATAAATTACGGTCCTATAAGATAATTATATGTTTATGTATATATATTTTACAAACAGTATAAATTTACATAGTAAGCAATTCGATGTTACAAGTAATTAAAGAATGTACATATTAAATGAGATTTAAACGTACAAACAGGTAGTTACGCATATCGCAAATCATAATTCCATTTCTATTCAAACTTAAATTTTGTCATTACGGTCCTGAGCAGTTTGTTTGCGTATCCAGGTAGTTATTACCGCAGGTGGTGCAATAACAGCATTTAAGCCGTTCAAAGTTATATTCTTATAATTTGAAATAAACTATAATTTAACATATTTCTTATTATTACGGCCGTCAATGCGTTCTCATGTGCTTACATTTGTAATATTTATATATAATTATTATTATTACTATTTGTACAGTATATACATATACATTTATATACTGACAAAAATGTCAATTAAATGTTTAAATATATGGCAAAGACGAAACTAAAGTAATAAAAAGGTAAATATTACACGTCTTCTACGAGGTAGGTGCCACAAATTCTGAGCCTGATATAAATATAATAATCTTCCCTAACTTGAATACTTTTATTACAACGATCAATTAATAATTCTATACCCTTGTAAAAATAATCTAAAGTATTTCCTTCAAAATGTTGTATTACAGTTGCTTACAACTCACTATCGTCCTTAAAACGATTCCTTTTTGGATAGAAGATCGTAATATAGAACCATTGTTTCATCTCGTGACAATGGACAAAATAGTAAAAACGACCCGACGCGTCGGGTCGTTTTTCCCGTGAACGTCGTGACGTTCACGTTGGGAAGCAGAAAGAAGATGCGGTACCCATCTTGCACTAATCTTATTCATACCTAAATCGTTATGGGCAATTCGGCGAATACTTGTTTCAGAAATGTTAGACATCACTGCTAATTCCTTCACTTTCAAACGGCGATCCGCTAATACAATATCTATAATAATTAAAATGTTTTGAGGCGTTATCAGTTCAATTAGCTCATCATCTTCAAGGAATTCTTGCCCCAAACGAAAACATTTTGCCCAGTTCTTTACAGTGGAATATGAAGAAGATAAATCATCATAAACGCCGCCTAAACATTGTTTAATGTGATTAGGCGCATGCCCTTAATAGCTGCGCGGTACTCAATTTTCGTTACCTAAGACATTTTCATGCACTAGTCACGTTGCCTGGCTGGCTACTAAAAACTACTGCTCTTCGAGCAGTAATATATATATAGTGTAGGCCTCGCACGTATGCAACTACGACGCAACGGAGTTTGAACACGCTAGAACCTGTATAAACCTGTCAGGAAGAGAATTTATAGCGTCTACCTCGTAGGTCATCATTTAAAAAATTATGGCAGCTCTCATCAGCCTTGCCCGCCAACAACAACCAACGTTTTTTTTTTAATATTTTAATATTAACAGTATTCTTAAAGGAGTTAGTAATCGATTGACTTTCATATGGATTATATATTAAACCTTTTTGATGAAGTCCGATGGTATGAATGCTTAAAATTGTCATTAAATCAAGTATCGTGATGATGATCAATGTAATTTTTGCTGAATAATTCGCGATTTTTATAAGCAATTTTGTTGCTATAAAGGTAAATAAGTCATTAAATATGTTAAATACTTCACAATCAGTTAGTATTACTCTATCTTCTGCAATGGTTATGCAATTAACTTCTAATTTTAATTCATAAATATTAGCAATTAATCTATTGATCAATTGGTCAATTCCCGTAATTTTACTGGTATACCGTTTCTTGGAAGCATTCTTTCAAATAACTCATACTCTAGGAGAACTGTCCCTTCGAAGAAATGTGCTGTGGAAGTATTGGCTTCCAAGAAATTGATGTCGAGTTGGTTCGCAGAATTTTCCGGATACCATTAATTTAGTTCTCTATAAAGTTCACATCCTAAATCCAAAATACTTCTTGGAAATAGTATTTGTCTATAAATTAGAAAACAAATAGATAACAGCCCTGTTAATTTCTTTTTGAGTGTATTAATACAATAGATTTCTTATCACATAGTATACACTCAGCACTAAAGCAGATCTAATTGAATGTCTGATACTGCAATTTTCTAAGGCTATTTAGACAAATTGCATTCCCTCTGAAAGACAGGAAATAATCCAAATCACGAACATTACCTCGGAAGCCCAGAGCTCAATTTTTCAAACAATAGATTGTATTTTATACAATCAAAAGACTCATGAATCGCAGACGATGCCTACTGGATATCATTTGCGTTGGATATATGTAGCAGGCGCCATAAATTCTCGACCTGATATAGAACAAATAATTTTGGAAAAAATATAACAGTTATTATTTTTCAATATAATCTCCCCTAACTTTAATACATTTATTACAACGGTCAATTAATAATTCTATACTCTTGTAAAAATAATCTAAAGTTTTCCCCTGAAAATGTTGTATTACAGCTTTCTTGGACGAGGTTCATCGGGTAGCCGCCATTTCATCGATTCCTTTTTGGACAAAGGATCATAATACAGAACCATTGTTTCATCTCCGGCGGCAATGGACTCCAAAATCGGTTTCGGGTCGTCTGCACATATCTTTGAAAACGAGCCCGCACATTCGACCCGACGTTCACGTTGGAAAGCAAAGCGAATACTTGTTTCAGAAATGTTGGACATCACTGCTAATTCCTTTACTTTCAAACGACGATCTGCTAATACCATTTCTTCAATAATTGAAATGTTTTGATGCGTTATCAGTTCAATTAGCCGACCGGAGCGCTCATTACCTTCAAGCGATTCTTGCCCCCAACGCAAACATTTTGCCCATTTTTTACAGTGGAATTAAAAATTTGACCGCACGGTATTCAATTTTCATTACCAACGCACTAGTCATGTTGTCTGGCTGGCTACTAAAAACTACTACTCTTCGCGCCGTAATATACCGCATTCGTAAGTTCCGTAGTAAAGTGAACCGCTAAAATATATGGACAGTGCTACAACGTTTGCCCGCTATGAAAGTATAAGGTGGGGAGCGCGCGAAGCGAATCAAGGACGCTCCAGCACAAGCGACAACACTATTCGATATATGTACAGGACTCGCGACCATAAATGAATCATTACGTACCCTAGTATAAAGTGTAGACCTCGCACGTGTGCAACTATAACGCAACGGAGTTTGAACACGCTCGAACCTGTATAAGTCTGTCAAGCCAAGAATTTATGGAGCCTACCTCGTATTCCCAAGATATTCAGGTGAATATCTAGCTGTAATGTTGAAGCCGTCGTTGTTTGCCCGTCGGCTGTGTAAATATTATTTGTCTGTTTAAGTTGACTTTTTCGTTTGTGGATATTGCACGGCTCGAATGTTTCTTTGTTTTTTTATTCACTTTATTACTATTGTTGATACTGTGTTCGGGAGATAAAACAACTGTCTATCTTTGAGGTAGTTGATCTCGAACCTACATTAGCATGATGATGTTTTTTCTATTTGTATTTTTTATAATTCTGCTAATAAACCGCTATTATTATTAATATTAATAGTAGATTTGTCACAAACCCATGTTGGAATTGAGACAGTAAATTATGTTTAGTAATGAAGCTGATTTGTACCATGACGTTCGTATTTTGTGATAGTCAATGCAGCGTATTTAAAGAATAATAAGTAGAGCAATGCAAACTGCGCTGAAAGCCTGTGGCGGACGTATAAAAGTTTACACAAAATAAACACGGCCGGGACAATTCGGTATAAGCGTCAGTATAACTGCGACTCGAAAGCCGATCTGTTGTGTATGCATCTACGCTGTCGTATACTATATCGTAGTTCTACGTTTGTTTTGAAAATGTTTCCCACGTCGCGAAAACGACCAAAGTTGGACACAATAAGAGAATTTAAAGTGTGATGGCGCTAAAATTCAATGTGTAGTGTGTAAAATAGATTTAATGTGTTGGTCGAAAAGTGATTGTCTACGGCACGTAAATAGTGCAGGGCATGTTTCAAAAAAAAATTCCACACGAGATTATGACAAATTTAAAATTAATTTATGTGTTTATTGCATGTAATTTACCATTTCATTTATTAAGGAAGAAAGCATACGTCTCGTTTTGGAATGAATATTCGGACTTTAAGTTACCAAGTGAGAGAACATTACAGAGAGTTGCGCCGTCTGCTCGTGAGCATGTCGAGAAAAGAATTAAATCGGAGTTGCAAGATAAAAAACTGTGGTTATGTGTGGACGAAACAACAGATCGTAAAAAACATTCTGTGGTTAATGTAATGGTACGCACAATGGAACCACATCGACCGTCACCCTCAATTTTACTAGCTTCCAGACGAATACAACAATGCACTGCCGAAGTAATTTCAATGTTGGTGTTAAATACATTGGAAAAGTGATGGTGCCGCAAACATGCTTGCTGTAGGTCGATCTCTTAAAGAACATTGTGCTAACTTGTTGCATATTACATGTAAAATTCATACTCTCAGTCTCGTAGCAGATAATATCAGAAAATGTTATCCCGAGGTAAACGCTCTAATAGCACATACAAAAGCTGTGTTTGTAAAATCCCCAAAACGTATTCGGGAATTTCATAGACTATGCCCCGGTATTCCTGAACCACCATAACCTATTCTTACTCGTTGGGGAACGTGGTTAGAGGCTGCATTTTATTATCTTAAATATTTTGAGAATATAAAGAACGTGATTTTAGAATTCGACCCAAAGGAAGCGGCGGCTGTCAAGGTAAGCCGCTTGAAATTTCAGGATGGTCAAGTTAAAACAGATTTAGAAATTATTCAGAACAATTACGTGGGACTAGCGGATGCGATAGAAAAACTACAAAATTCTTCGGTGTCGTTAGTGGAATCTTTGTAAATAGTGCAACATGTTCACGCACAGCTATGTGCGATAGAAGACGCAAGAAATGTTTGTGTTTTAGAAAGGTTTGAAAGTGTTTTAGATAAAGACTCTGATTTTGGCGCATTAAGACAAATTTGTGAAGGTGCGTGAACAGAGCCGTTAAGTTATTTGAAAGATTATTTTACTTACGCAAATATAACGTCACTAGATGTAGAACGTTCGTTTTCGGCATACAAAAACACTTTTTCTTCACGCCGCACTCACTTTGCCGAAACAACTTTGGAAACATATCTAATGTTACAAATATTAAATAGACATTATCCACTTTGTGATTTCACGGAGGACTCTTAAAACGGTAAGTGTTTGAGCACGTATCACATTTAATTTATTTTGTGTAAACTTTTATGCGTCCCCCACTGGCTTTCAGCGTAGTTGCGTTGCTCTAATAATAAGCCTATCTTAAATCCGCCACAAACTTAGTTCTTTTCCATTTGTTTTCATCATCACGGTGAAACACGACGTACTAAATCATAAGTGTATGACCAAAAATCGTCGAGTTATAACGAAAAACAGGACAGGTTAAAGACAAAGTCTATATGCATCTTAAAATGTTGTTTCTTACTAAAGAGAAATCATAATTGGAATCTACTCGGAAAGAGTGTTTGCATATATCCTATAACAGCCATTTATTAATTTGCATAAAGATACGACAATATTCTCGTCGTGTGTAGGTTGTTACATTGCTAATTGTAGTTGATTATTGTTCTGTATAATTGGTATCCATTCTTTGACGATGTCGAAGTACATTCTTTTCGGCACGGTCTTTACCTTTTCGTAATTGCCATCATCCGTCTTTGGCAGACAACTGTTAACGCATAATTTCAATAAATAATAGCAAAATATGCTTCCACTTGATTTATACATGTGTATATCAACTCAATAACAAAGAAATACAAAGTGCGGCGATAAATTGTTCTCTCCATTGACTTCTACGTATCGATTTATCGGCGGAGAAATAACAATCGGGAAGATGGACGTTGCTGATGCTATCGGCAAGTTTCGTCTAAGCTTACGGGGCGCTACTTTTCGTAACGCTCATTGTTCTTGAATGAGAAAAATGTGTCACGAAGTTATGAAATTCGTGTAATTAGTTATCATTCGCGCTGCGCCAGGTTCGTTAAACCTTAGAACGTTGCCTAAGCTAAGCAGCGAGAATTTCGCTCTTAGCACGTAGCAGCACACGAGTGAAAAATAGTACATACAGTCACTCACAGTCTTATTCGTACAGCACGCACATAGAACAGAAATAGAACAAAACATGTCTTATTTGATAACAATATTAAATAATCTCTATCTTATAAGAAACAGTATTAAATACACCATACATATTTTGTCCTTTGGAGACAACAAAATGAAACAAAAATCGTATCACATTATAATATATAATATGGTTTAACAGTGTATTCTTTATACACCGACAATACTTGCATATAAATCACACACTGAATTTTAATATTGTTATTGCAGATAAAATAGCCTAGTTCTCATTACTAGAGTAATCAAAACTTGCGGACTCGCATAGGAGTCGGTATTACGGGTTAATATAAGAATACGAAAAATTCATAAATAAACTTACTTGCTAATTATTCAACAAATTAGAGGCATCAGGATGTGAACTACTGTAAACTTGCATCATTGCATATGTTTCCACAGTTACTTCTTTAAAACCTTGTGCGTCGACAAGAAAAAATATTCTTATACATAAAAAACGATCTCTCCACATCTAAGGAAGTTACATTTGCATGTAGAAACTGTTTTTCAAAATCACTTAAAAGTTCACTATTCTTACACTTATTATAAACGGCCTCTAAAGTATTAAAATCGGGATTTTTCCTTAAAACATCTGCCAACTTTTGACTAGCGCATAATCCTGGCATATCATTTAATGTATGTAAATTTATTTTTTACACTCTCCACTATGTCTAATGATTCCTGCAATGACAATTCAGTACATTGTAGTTTTCTGATGGCATCTAGTAATACTGTATAATTGGTACATATTGTTGTTAAATCTTCTAAAAGTTGAGGAATTTGAAATTCTCTTTGACTTCTCTAATTGCTTTGGATTCATTCGATTAAATCGCATTACAACTGATTGAATTTGTTGAAAATGGATCAAATAGTAAGAAGCTGCTGTTAGCCAAGTACTCATCGCGTTAAAATTGGTTCAGGAGGTTCTGGAATACCTGGACAAAATTTACGAAATTCTTTTAAAACGTTTAGGAGATTTACGAAACACTGCTTTAGTACTTCCAATCATCCAATCAACGTTTCCGTAATGTTGTCGAACAACTTCACCAACTAAATGCAAAGCATGCAGCACGCAGGTTATATGTATTAAGTTAGGAAATATATGTTTTAAGGATCGCCCAACACTTAACATCGTTGCTGCACTATCTGTCACAATCATCACAACTTGATCTTGGGCAATTTTAAATTTTTTCAAAGCGTTCATTATCACTTTTTGAATATTTTCCGCGGTACATTGTTGAACACGTTTACAAGCTAACAAATATCGAGATGCTGTGTTCTCGCTAGATAAAACGCGAGATATTACATTCACAATACTGTTTTTCTTTATATCGGTCGTCTCATCCACGGTAATCCATATTTTTTTGGAACACAAATCACGTTTACACACATTTTCTAGCATCTCTTTCATTCGCGGCAAATGATTCTGTAATTGTGTTTGTGAGGGTAATGGGTACTTTGGAACGTATTGTCGCCAAAACGTTTCAAAAGCTGCTTTTCTCACCAACGACAACGGAAGATTACAAGAGGTAAACATAATTAATAAATGTATGAGGAATAGTGTATAAGGTATTTCAGTTCTTGCATTTCTCATATGCTTAATACCATTGACATGCCTCTGGCAATCAGTTTCTGTCCAATGCAGCCAAACGAACATTGCATATTAAGCAAAAAACTGCACTACCGTCATATTTTAAATGGGGAAAAAGTGACACATACTTATGTACATTAGTAGCAAATCTATTACGAGGCATTGTTTTCTTAGGTATGTAAATATTAGTTCTATATGAAACGATACACTAATTATGTCCTTGGTATAATACTACAACACACAAAAAACACCAGCTATATTTTCAAAAGCGACACGTAAGTACATAACCTTGACCGTTCGACTAACCTCTGCAACAGCTCAACCGGTACTAAAACGAAATCTCTATCTGCGCGGTTTAACATGATTTATATTCAAGGTCGACACTACATGCCTGCTTCTCTACCGATTTAGTTTATTTATGAATTTTTCGTATTCCTATATTAACCCGTAATACCGACGCCTATGCGAGTCCGCAAGTTTAGGTTACTCTACTTATAAGAAACAGTATTGAATACACCATACATATTTTGTCCTTTGGAGACAACAAAATCAAACAAAAATCATATCACATTATAATATGTAATATCGTTTAACAGTGTATTCTTTGTACACTGACAATACTTGCATACAAATCACACACTGAATTTTAATATTGTTATTGCAGATAAAATAGCCTAGTTCTCATTACTCATTAAATGTACGATTTTTATGACAATTATGACATACTTTTCGCTTTTTCATAGACTTAAGGTATGTTATTTCTCACGAGGATTATAGATATTGATTATTATCGCAAATATGAGACACAAAGTGGCGTTATATATAACGATGACACAAAATAATATTTATACTTTAAATAAAGAAACAAACGAGTCCAAATACGACAAAAATGTGCACAGGCACAAATCTGTACTTATTCGCCTATATACATATGCCTCACACGAGTATTTGTGAACGAAATACACTTGTGTTAACTTAGGAATTCCCCTAACAACAAGAGAAGAACCTATGTTGCCATACCTACGAATAGATACTTCATCTATTATTTGGGTTGTCACACAAAGAGAAACGTTTACTTGTACCAAAGCTGTCCGCCTTAATTCAAGACAATTACTGTTTCAATTATCCGTAATACAATAACTGTTTTAAATTAAAAGAAATACTTTCTTAGCGTTTCTTTCTCCGCTTACAAGTATAGACTTGTAATGAAATAATTGTATTTCTTTGTTTAAGACATTTGTTAACTTGATTCAAGAAAATCTTGCAGAAAATTCGAAGAAAGCGATTCTTAGTATAAGTAAATGGCCTTGTAACACAAAACAATATTATCTTAAGGATAGCAAATAGTTTTCTTAATTCCAGAAGGCGTTTAGGTATTGTTCATAAATCAATAGTTCAATTTTCTTAAAGTAAAGCATTTTTTACTTAGAATTCTTGAAATGCATATTATTTATATGCACATTATTAATTGTGCTTACCTTGTTTAAAACAGTACAACATACCCGTACATAATGTAGTAAGTTATTCATATTGCTTGTGATTTTTAAAAGACTAAAGTAGAGGTTATCTACATAATTATTGTTCAATTTAATGTAGAAGTACATATGAAAAAAATGTCTAGAAACAATAACCAAGGTACATAATAATAATAAATAGCTCCTGGTATTGATGGAATCACTACCGGCAAAAACAATGTGAGAAGATTAAAAGCTTTAAAGCTTTTTGCTCTTGGCCATATTGCTCTTACATCTCTCAGTTTATGCCACTAATCTTCAAAAACAGCAACTGAAATATTTCCTGGTGCCACGTAGTGCCAGTAGTTATAGTCATGCCGTCCTAGAGAGTAGCGAATATAGAAACTGGAATATAGATGGCATCCTTACCCATGCAATCTTCGTAATAATCTTTAACGTACGACGTTTCATAAACATTTTCAAAAGATACCGGTTAATGTAATATTTGCTTTTCTTTTTATTACTATTTACCACGTGTACTAATTTAAATATAGTTTTTTTTAATATATAATAAATAATAAAAAAAGGGACAATTAAACTTAAATATTAACTCATTAATTATTGAACTATATAAAAATAATCCTTATTTAATTACATTATATTATTAAAGAAATAATTTAACTATACTGTAACCTATACAAAAAAACTTTTTCATTCGCTCATTCACTTGCTCCTAATTTTAATTATTAACTTTAGTTTTTTTTCCATTATTATTATTTTATTGGATATCCTTGTAGCTGGCCTGATGATGTCCTTTTTGGACACGAAACTGGTCGCCTAATTTCTTAATAGAACTTTCTGAGATCTGGACCATTTTTTCGTTCCTACCTTTAATATGAATATTTTCTTAACTTCATTTACTTGGAAGAAACATTTTTCTGTCTTGGATTTTCTTGATTTTCTAACACTAAGAAAATATTTATTTAATCCAAATAAAATTTCAAGAAAATTATTTTTTATATTATACATTTTTATTGTCTTGAAATAAAAATATTTTCTTGATAGATTCTTAATGCAAGAAACCATTTCTCTGCGTGCAGAAAGATTAACTAAATTATTGCAAATATTTTGTGAATTTGAGTTTCTTTTCTTATTGCGACGCGATCTTTAATCTACAAAACTCGAGATTAAATATCGTTTCGCGGGTACAAATATGGGATGCGGGCCGTGGTTTGAACAGTTTTGCTGATTTTCTATTCAGAGTTTATTCCTTCTATCAAAATAATGTGTGTGTTTCCTGCTGGTTAATAGCAAATTTTTAGATTCTTGGTGAAAAAATGATAGATATGATGAATTAAAATATTTTAAAACCAAAATCCAATCTTTTGTAACCATAGGATTTAATATAACCAAAAACGCATTTAACTGACACAACGCTAGTGTAAGTGCTACTTTAATTGTTGACATTGTTTATATTTTTAATATTGTCTACAGTTTAAAGCATCCACATTACGTAGAAAAATTTAATTGTCTACATGTAAACAATATATGTATTGTTTACACATACATTGACTAAACGCACATCACTGAATGCAAGATTTATCTCTCTGAGGCGTCAAACGAAAAAAATTGCTTGGGTACGTAAATACCGTTTCGTAATAAATTATTTGCAGTAATACTAGGGATTAGTACAAGAAGGATACTGCTCAAAAATTGAAGAGGATAATTTGTTTATTCGTAGTAAATTCCTGAATTTTAATAAAATTGCATATTTATTGTGCTTTCTAATTTATTATTCGAGCCTTTTAAACATGTTCAACATACATAAACTGTAAAAAAATAATACAAGAATGCTAAGAAATACAAATATAGAAATGTACAAAAATAAGAATTTTTATTTTGGATTTCGATTGTTTATAAAAATGATACTTCTAGTAATATTAATTTGATACTCCAGTTTAGTATCGTGTGGGGCCCCCCTAGCTCACCGTAGTGTCTTCACTCCATTCGGCATTCTTTCAATTAAAATGTTAATAAAAGGCTGAGGAATGTCTTGCTATGTGTCTTGCACAACATTGGCAAGCTGCTGTAGTGTCTGAGGTTCCTGTTCTAGCCGGTTAAATTGTCTTGACATTTCAGCCCAGCATGTTCCATGCAATTCATATCCCAAGAAAAAGCTGGCCAATCCATTCGGTCAATGCCATGACGTTCTATGCTGTCGTTTACTATCCTGGCGCAGTGAGGTCGAGCATTATCGTCGATTAACGTAAAATTTTCACCGATGGCGATGGCGGCAGCAAATAGAACAATAATTGGCTCTAGAACTATGTCGAAATACCTTGCCGGTATCATGGTCACATCAATTAGGACAATAAAATCTGTACCCCCATTAAAACAAATACCACCCCAAACGCAAACTAGATCCTCCACCGAATGAGTAGCTGGTGTCATGAAATTTTCATTATATCGCTGCCCTCGCGCTCTCCACACCAAAATTCGACCATCGGAATTATACATGCGAAATCTGGACTCATCAGTGAAAAGACATGATCTCCACCTTTGCAGGTTCCAATTTTCATGTTCAATATCCCAACGATTTCTTAGTGCTCGCTGCTCCTTAGTTAATAGTGGGTAAGTAGCTGATCTTCTTGCCCTTAGATTGCAATTATGCAATTTATTCCTTACTGTTTGGCCAGAAATTATTCTTCCTGTAACTTGCCGGAAGAAGCTATTAATTTTAGATATTGTGAAGGTAGGCTTTCTTCGTGCAGTAAGGACTAAAAAACGATCTTCAGCAACGGTTGTAACTCCTTTTTTCTCTTCACCCTGAGTATATGCGGCACTCAATATATTTCTGTGTCGATTCCGTGCTCTACTAACCACACTTTGAGAAACATTCAACCAGTTAGCAACTTCTCGTTGAGTTAAATTCTCGTTTAACCAACGCACTAATTGTACAAGTTGGGTGGCTTCTAAACGCATTTTGAAGCAGTAAAATTTAAGCCACAAATGGTAATGGTCATTGGCAAATCTGTGAAACATTCCATCATTGGATATATGGAGACAAAGGATATTAAAAAGGAAAGATATGTATTTTATTAAAAAAACATTGGAATTTATTACTTATGTAGTAGAAAAAAATTGGATAATATTTTTTTGTTTACAATAGTTTGAGATACATAAAAAACCTAAAAAAACACAAAGCAAAACAAAAAAAATATATTTTTGTTTCAAATATCCACTTCAATTTTTGGGCAGTGTATATTATATCGATACACCTAGCACCAATTAATTTAAATTATTTACATAATTAAAAACATTGTGTCACTCTCCAATTAAACTGTAGAGGGCAATATGGTAACCAATTAACATCATTAGAAATAATTGATAAATGTTATTTAACTCGTCCAGAAACTAAGTGTTTTGTTTTTCGATTAGTGCAATAATTTCTAACAAATTTTGTACAATTTGTAATAAAATTGATATAATACCTGTAGAAACATTTTCCTATATACGATTTTAATCACAGTCTCAGCTTTTATATTCTAGTCTTGAAATTTATACTCCGTTTTAAGGATTTGCGGGTTTGCAAAGAAAACGAAATAGTCAACAACTAAAACTGCATATCACATGTTCACGGAAAGGAAAAGTGTAAGTAATTCCTTTTGGAAAAACCGTGTTGTTTTTCTAGTAGAACGAATCCTTTTGTCTGCATTAAAAGCAGCAAAGCGTTTGACAACCAACAAAAGAAACGTCGGCTTATGTAAAAGACCGGTGCCGGAACTGGGTTAAACTTTGCCGAAACATAAAAGAACAGGATGAATCATTATGAAGCAGAAAGGAAAGAAACGTAAATAAAATAGGATTGCATGTAAATTTGTGTTTAAGTTATCTCGCCTACTGTAAGAACCATTCAATTTGTTAATGTAATGCCAGTGATAATCAAAGTACACTCATTTCGTCTTTATAAAACGTACCTATGTCCTATATTAAAATAAATTGTGCAGAATCTTGTAAAATCTGTGACATTTCACACGTTCATTGATTATTATTTAGTATTTATTTATGATGTTGTTATACTTTAAGCAAAGAGCTAGCTGTCACATAAATTTCTGCAACACCTAACATTACGTCGCTCTGATACATTCAACTAAAACAGCAATAAAATTAACCTAACCTTGATATTCGCGAGAAATCTAATACAATTTGTAGTAGATAAAATTCCAATAAATTCCTGAAGTATAGTAGGAAATGTGTTATTTATTTAGTATCATTAAAATAACTCATTGCTCTATCTCAGCTATTAAACAACTAACTATTTACTTTACTTCCAAGCAATGAAAAAGCTTGCAACACTTGTACCTGTTATTAGATTATCTTTATCTTCAAAAGACGGAAAAAAAATCTTAAAAAATGTACCTTCGAAGAAAACCCATGTCAAGACTCAAGGTATGTATGAACTCCGTAATATGGAAATTATTTACCTTGCATAGGGAAAATCGTTGAATCGTAATTACAAACATCTTGATCCTGACAACATATTACCTAAATATCAATCTGGTTTTCATCCATCCCATAGCTGTATAACAGCTTTAGCGAAAGTAATAGACGATATTATTTCTACCTATGAAAGTAAAGTAACTACGAGGATAAGTCAAAATATTATCTACACTTTCGCCATAACAAGCTCTGAAGGTTATCGTAGTGGCGGCCGCTTGCGCATGCGTTGAGTTGGCGCCTCTGTGGTCATGTGTGCGGAATTAAATCACGATCCCGTCATTTGTTTGCTAGCTACAACAGCATAAGCATGTCAGCTCCGCTATTAGTTTGCACCAAAAAGGAACAACGAGCAGTGATCCGATTTTTGTGGTCAGAGGGTGTGAAAGGCGCTGAAATTCACCGGAGACTTTTGTCATAATACGGGGACAGTGCTTTATCTCGTAAAAGCGTTTTTTTTGTGGATCGAAATGTTTCAAAGTGGCCGCACGAGCGCAACACAAAAAGAGGGAGCTGGACCACCGTCAACCTCGACCATCGACGACAACATTCAGCAGGCTCGAGAGAAGGTTACAGTAAATAGGCGAGTTATCATAGGTGAGGTTGCATCTCCGGTGAACTTCAGCACCTTTCACACCCTCTGACCACAAAAATCGGATCACTGCTCGTTGTTCCTATTTGGTGCGAAGCGGAGCTGACATGCTTATACTGTTGTAACTAGTAGATAAATAAGGCGATCGTGATTAAATTCCGCACACATGACCACAGAGGCGCCAACTCAACGCATTCGCAAGCGGCCGCCATTACGATAACCTTCAAAGCTTGTTATCGCGAAAGTGTAGATAATATTCGACTTACCCCCGTATTTTAGTACTACTTGACCTTAGTCGAGCATTCGACACACTACATTACTACGTTACTTATCTATTGGGCTTGGTGATGACTCAGTGGCACTAACGGAGTCTTATCTCACAAACCGATAGCACCATTTTTAATAACCAGCTATCAGCTAATATTTTCTCTTTAGTCTGAGCTCCAAGGTACGATATTCTATGCTCTTTTATTCTCTTGCACGTATCCCATCTCCAAAGTGTTCTTAACTATTGCAACTATAACAAATATGCTGATGATACCTAGGTTTATCTTGTTTTTTTTTTTTTTATATAGAAGAATTATTTGCCGCACAATGACGCTTAAACCAAGATATCAACAACAAAATTGATTGTGTAAAGAATCTCGGTATGCACATTGACTCCCAACTTCGTTGTAACACCTTTCTACGTATTAAAAGATCTATAATTGGTTTAAAATCTATGTATAGTCACCGGAAGCTCCTCGGTTTTAAGACTCAATCCATGCTTTGTGAGTCAATAGTACCATCTCACTTCAATTACAGTGATGTGGTGTATTCTCTGTGCATTACAAAAAGAGATCACTTATAAATAACGCTGGCCACGAGCGGTACCGCGCATCGGCGTAGAATCAGTTCGGACCGAGAGGCACGGTAGTATTACTTCGTCTGCGGAGCAGTACGGACATTTTCGCTGCCGGTCATTTGCGCAATTGTTTATCTGTCCTAGAAAAATTATGATTTCGTCAGCAAAACGACCGCGGTCGGACAAACTTCGAAAATTTATTGCAGAAATGCAATGCTAAAATTAAATGTGTAATCTGTAAAATCCCGTTAATGTGTTGGTCCAGACAACATTGTCTACGACACGTAAATAGTGAAAAGCATGTCTCAAAAAGAAATTGCGCACGAGACAATGAAAAATTTATATTTAATTTATGCGTTACGTTTCTTGCATGTAATATACCGTTTACTTTACTAGACAAGGAACCATTCGGAGTGCAAATTACCAAGTCGAACATCGTTACGAAGAATTGTGCCATCTGCGCGCGAACATATTGAACAAAAAATAAAATCGGAGTTGAAAGATCAAAAATTGTGGTTATGTGTCGACGAAACAACAGATCGGAAGAAACATTCTGTTCTTAATGTAATGGCACGCAAATTGGAACCTCATCAATCGGCACCTTCAATTCTATTAGTCTCCAAACGAATACAACAGTGTACTGCCTAAAATAATTTCAAAGTTAGTGTTAAATACATTGGACAAGTTTGAACTTTCAACAAACCAACTCTTGATGTTAGTGAGTGATGGTGCTGCAAACATGCTTTCTGTAGGCCGGTTTCTTAAAAAGCATTCTGCCAATTTGTTATACATTACGTGTAAAATTCATGCTCTCAATCTTGTGGCGGATAGTATCAGAAAATGTTATCCTGACGTATTCGCGAATTTCACAGACTGTGCCCCCGTATACCAGAGCCACCAGAACCTATTCTAACTCGTTGGGGAACATGGTTGCAGGCCGCGTTTTATTATCATATTTTGACAATATTAAGAACGTGGTTTTACAATTCGATACAAAGGAAGCTGCCGCTATCCAGAAAAGCCAGTCGAAATTTCAAGATAGTCAAGTTAAAATGGATTTAAAAATCATTCACACAATTACTTCGGGCTAGCAGATGCAATAGAAAAATTCAAAATTCTGCGGCGACGTTAGAAGAATCTCTACAAATAGTGCAACATGTTCACGCACAGCTATGCGCGACTTGAAGACGCAAAAAATGTTTCTGTTCTAGAAAAATTGAAAGTGTTTTTGAGAAAAATTCTGATTTTGGCACATTAAGACACATTTGTGAAGGTGCGTCAACAGAATCGTTAAGTTATTTGAAAGATTATTTTACTTACGCAAATATTACGTCACTAGATGTAGAACGTTCGTTCTCTGCATATAAACGCATTTTTTCCTCATGCCGTACTAGTTTTGCCGAAACAACAGTTGAAACATATCTAATGTTGCAGATATTTAACAGACATTATTCACTTTGTGATTTCACGGAGGACTCTTAAAATGGTAAGTGTTTGAGCACGTGTTATTTAATTTTTATTTAAAAGATGGGCGAAATTATTTGCGGCAGCAAACATCTCTATTAGCAGAATAACTCTAGTGGAACGCGTCGACTCTACGCTACTGCGCGGTACCGCTCGTGGCCAGCTTTACTTATAAATACAGAAAGCGTGACATTCATGCATCCGCCTTACGTTTGCTATGCGCAGTCGACGTGGAATAGGAGTTTCGTGATTGGAAAATATTCAACATGTCTAGTAGACGAATTCACAACTTGGAACAATCTCATTTTCTCTCTGCTTCAATTTCAGTTACCATCATTTAGTTGGTATTGTCCTTGTATTGTTGGGCGAAGCATCAGGTTACGGAATACACCTCATACTTCTAGGCATCAATTACTGTGATCATTAGCCAACCCTACTAGAATTGTGCCGAATCCAGAAGTTTTCCAACCTCCGGTAAGGACTTTTAACGTGCCAAACACGAGTCTATGGTTTTACTTCTTTTTTACGAGAAGGCATAGTCCGATTTTATCCGTAATTAAAAACCATCAGTCTCGGTCGGATTTGAACCCGCATCGCTCGGATCGAAAAGTCGGTATGCCAACTATTCAACCACCGGGACGGTCGCATCATTTGGTGTTCACAAAAACGAAGCGTCTCAAACAGTGACACACACACGCAAGTGACAGAATGATTTTGTTCACACTGTTTAATGATAACCTCTCCTTTATATTAGTAATAATAGTAATAGTAATAGTATATTTGTAATAGATAACAATTACAAACACAAAAACATTGCACAATTTAAGCAAATATACATATAATACCGACTTCAGCCTATTTCTTGGTCGTGGAGAGGCACTTGCGAACACATAAATTACACAAAAGTATGATAACAAAAATAGCGTAAGTGCTAAAGGTAGTTAATGTGTGATACAGTTCAGTTCTGGTTGATATTGTCGGTTTTCGTAAATCAATCATGTATTTCCTTTCTAGGTCTACTTAATATATACTGAGAGATTTTTTGTTTAAAAGCGTAAATATTTGCAACGTTTCGTATTTCTGAAGGCAAATTTGCATAGGATCTTGGAGCCGTTACCTCTTAACAGCTCTGACCGATAGTTTTATGCATTTTTGGGATTTTATAATCGGTGTCCTTTATTCGAGTTGTGATGAAAAGTTAACCTTCTCTAAACGGTTTCTAAATTTGTGTAGATTTACACAGCTTTAAGAAAACAGAGCTAACGAATAACCATTAGTTTTGCTTCCTTGTAGAGTAAGCCTACTTTCACACGAACGATTTCTTGTCGTTGTCGTGCAGCGACCGTGTCTTGAAGAAAAGTGTGCTTGTATTCACACAGAAAAAAGTTTGCTTGCATTTAGTACGGTTATCTCCAACGACGCCGCATATAACCAATCTTGCTTGGCAAGTGCGTGTGCTAGGATGGATGAAAAGAAACGACGAATATTGCTAGTAATGATATGGCACCTTCGTAGAAAATTACGAAAAACAAGAAAATACTGGATTCGTCCACTTCTTGGAAAGATACATTAGTGGGCGAATTTGTAACACTATTTTACTATTTGCAAGAGGGTACTAATTCATCTATTTCGGTAATCATGTTCTATACAGTCTATATTGTTCACAGAAATATAACTTCTACGTTTTAATGTTTTTAATTTTATTTCCGTGTCTTAGCTTCCACATAGTTGGGTTATCCATTGACAATTCCTCTTGTAGGCGTGTAAGCACTAGTTCGGCAGGATTATTGGTTCTGTACCAGAAACAACATGTTCGTAGAAAGTTAGCCAGTTCAAAAGCGAAAGTTCACAGATGCAGGCGACCGGATTAAACATTTAATTCAGACGTATCACTTAAGAAAGATTGTTCAATTTCTTCGCGGGATATTGCCAGTTGTAAAACGAATCCATGACTTTATATTTTTTGTAATAATATATGTTTATATATTTTTGAATCTCTTTTTATTTTCTCGCCCAAATGTTTTGTGCCCTGTTGTTTTGCGCCCATTCGGCGGAGCCCAAACGGTCGTGCGCTAATGTCCAGCACCCAACTCATTATGTTGCCATTTGAAGGAAAATGTGGCAGCTCGTTATACAGGATATTTCAGGAGGAAAGGTAAATATTTTAGTGGGTGATAGTATAGATTAATTCGAATAAAAAATTCCATAACATGTGTCCAATTTTTATTGGTTACTGAAATACAGCAATTTGAATGTAACCCCAACTACTACACTCGCAGAAATAAGCCAAAGCCAAAAACAAAAGGTATTAAGCAAAGGCAAATGATTAAGTTAAAGTTTATTTTCAAAAATTCCACCTCCGACTTCAATCCACTTTCGAATTCTGTTGACAACACTATGTGTAGCTTTTCTGAGGTTGTCTTGGCGTTCTTTTATGAGAGCAGCACTATTCATAATCCGAACGATCAATTCGTCTCGTGTTTACTTTTTCTTTGTAGACTTCGCCTTTCAACCATCCCCGCATGCAAAAATCTATAGGGGTAAAGTCCGGGAACCTTGGTGACCCAGAAACGGGACCATTTCTGCCGATCCCGGATCGGCAGAAATGGTCCCGTGCCGATCCATCTTCCGGAGAATGTTAGGTTTAGATGCTGTGTCACCAGATGACTAAAATGAGCAGGGGCTCCGTCATGCTGGAAGAACATACTTATCCTTGTAGCCAAAGGAACATCTTCCAATAATGTTGGTAGCTCGTTTTCAAGAAAGTCTAGATAACAGGGTTCTGTAAGAGTATGCGATAAGATAACAGGCCCAAGGAACTGATTGTGATACCACACCACACATTTACAGAGAAACGTTCTTGAAAATGTGTCTCCACAAAGGCATGTGGGTTTTCGTCGGACCATCGATGTGAGTTACGAGTATTATTGATACCGTCACGAGTGAAAGTGGCTTCATCAGTAAACAGTATTAATAGGACGATAAAATTCCAATCATCTACCTTCACATTCTGTTCGTAATATGGTCACGTTTAAGATGAGGAATAATGAATTGTGTGGGCGACTACGCACACTGTTTTCACGACAATGTTTTACTGATGAGACACCAGTACTCAAAACACTACTCTTGAATCGGGTACGCTGCGGTTAGGAATTCGTCTACCGTATTCTTTACAAGCAGCAACAGCGTTACCATTACAAAACCCGTACACAAATACCATACCAGCGTATTCAGCATTTATACATACGTGCAGCATGCTTAAACAGCATCGTAGTTTGTTGCTTAAACAATACACGTTTAACACAGTTAAAAAAGTTCAATGTAAACTCAAGCGCAACCTCACAACTTGAACTTCAAAACAAAACTGACAATCGATACCCATAGCAACTAGGAGAATACCAACACGCGAAATGGAAACTTTTCTCTGCAATAAGCTGTATCTCAGTAACCAATAAAAATTGGACACATGTTATATAGGATTTTTTATTCGAATTAATCTACACTATCACCCACTAAAATATTTACTTTTCCTCCTGAAGCAGCCTGTATAAATTGAACAGTAGCGGTCCGAGGATAGTTCCTTGGATTACGCCATAATCCATTAACTGTGGTGTGGTTGTAGATCCGCTAACTCTTACACATTGATGCCTATCGGTTAAACCACCAAACTTGACTTTTACTTTGTATTTATGGTAGAATTTAAACGTTGAACACTTAGAAAATTGGAACATAGTAAAACACCTCGATGACTATTTTGACAAAAAATGAGAAATTAATTAGTGTACCTTCACTCCTTTATTTCATTCGCGGTAGTAATTAATCACTATACCTTTCGAAATTTCATTTTATAATACATTTCAATCCAATATTCTTATTTTTTTTTTAATAGCATAATGCATGCCATGCAGGAACGCAACTGGAAGAATCCTGACTGAATCCATGCTACTCTATGATATTTAACATCACCAACAACTGTATTTTATTAAGATAATTTTTAATGAATTTTGAAATAAACATTTATTGACAAACAAGACGATTACTTGACGAACGATATTTTTAATTTTCGAAATTATGCTAAAGATATGACTAAATTTACGCTGTCAATTGTTGTAGGAAAATTTTTCATTAAAATTGAAGATCTAGAATATGAAGAAAATGAACAGAAGACAAGTTATATATCTGTTCCGCCATGATCGTCATTGACTGGACTTAAAATAATCTCCTAGCACCCCCGCCCAAGGTATAGAAGGCCATAAAAGGAGTTGGAGCAGATTTTGACGTTGAACGGAGTGGACAAACTGAACCCACTATACGTACTGCTAACGATAGCTAGGTTCGATGTTGTAAATTATAACATTACTATATCTAACTACGTACAGGCATTTGACGTTTGCAATAAATCATTATATAGACTTCTCCAAACTTTTGAACGACAAAAGCTAGCGTTTTTTAGAAAAATTCTTCTATTTTTTGGTGTTATCGACAGCTGTCTTGCATTTTCGGTGTCACAGGAAGTGATGCCAACTTTCCCATCTTATCAAAGAATGTAGTTCCTATGTTGAATCGAACACCCTGTATATTTGCAAAGTCTAAGAAAGACAATGAAAATACGAACTCAACGGTACCATATACCGTAAGAGCGAGCGTGATCAGCCATCATAATCGGTATTTTTCGGAAATGCGAGAGTAAAGTAGTGTCTTACACGTGTATATAAACTAATACGCCGTTTATAACGTGAGCAAGGTGCACAAATGAATTTGCGTTTACGCAATTTTGTCAAGCAAGTGACATTCAACAAAGCACACGTTCAAATAATAATAATAATAAATTTTATTTCATAAAGAGATACAATATACAAATGATATCGCAAAACTATAAAAGAAGTAGCGTCAAAGTACAACAAAATAACCTTATTGTCTTTTTAGGTATTCGCTCAAGTTATACAGCTGTAATTGCAAAAGGAACGCTTTCAGTTCTGTTTTGAATGTTTTTGAATTATGCTTATTAATAAGAGATCTCGGTAGATTGTTAAAACATTTAATACTAGTATAAGTTGAGTACTTTTCACTTAATTAAAACATTATGCATTCATATATATATATATATATATAAAGCGTAAACAGTTAATATATCTTCCGATTTAAACGAACTGCGACAGGTCTGACGATAACCGATTTTCAAAATTGTTCGTACGACTCTTTTCTGAGTCATAAAAATTTTTTGCACAAGGCTATTGCAGCTCCAAAACGCTATTCCGTATCGCATTAAAGATTCAAAGTAAGAATAATAAACACTTTTCACACTTTCCTTTTTCATATATCTGTTCAATATTCTTATATCATAGCAAACGGAATTAAGCTTTTTTAATAATTCCTTTACATGGTATGACCAGTCAAGGTGTTCATCTATTTGGATTCCAAGTAACTTTACATGTTCCTGAAGCTCTATTGTCTGGCTGTCTAGTTGGATATTAGTAGGTTTCTCGATGCTACATTGTTTTGTAGTAAACAATATACAATTTGTTTTATCGTTGTTTATTAGAAGTTTGTTTCGTTTAAACCAATTATTTGCTTCAGTGAACACGATTTGGCTATTATCACGTAGCTCTTCAACGGATGCGCTGAGTTTGTGTAAAATCGGGTGATCATAGTACGCTCGCTCGTACGGTATATTATTCTTTAACTTTAATTATCACGATAAGGGTTTTGATAACTTGTTCTCCTTACACAAAGTTGGCTAGGAAAAAGAAACCCAAATTGTCTTTTGTAACGCTAAGTTCATCCAAAGCGTTCGTTGCTACGCAACGTAGTCACAACAATTGTCATCTGGCAAATTGTAAAATTGTAAATTTAGGACCTCACTGTATATTTACATTACATAGAATTACAAGCAACATACATCTTTGTAGTTATTCTGATCGTTAACGACGAAATTCAAATAAAAAGCTAACCAATTTACTGTAAAATTCGATTTAAGCCAATATTTATTGAAAACAGAAAGAAAAGTCTAAGCCGGGAAGGACATGTACTTCTTGGATAATAAAACCATAAAGTAGCACAATTCAAAAAGCACTCAATATTTCAACAACGAAACTACAAATCGAAAATAAAACTTACCGCGTTTATAGATCTTAACTGGTTCTGTAATGAAAAATGAAATAGTTTTCAAAATTTGCTATAGTAAAAATGAAAACCCATCAGGCAGCAAGGACAAAAATAAAACAAGGTAACAATCTAAATAGTTACTAAATGAAGTTTAACACAACATGGAAAATAATAAAATTAAAGCTACTCACTAGACTAATTCTACCAGATGGAAAATATTTATCTATTGTAATAGTAACATTCATGGATTATTACGTACATATGTAAAAAGCTATTAAGAAACAACAGAAATTTAAATTAAACGTACATACACCTAAACCTCAACCAGAGAAAGATATTAATTAGACAGTAAAATGAAACTTACCACCATTCGTAGGCGGGGTTGACGGAGCACTATGTCCCTGAGTCAATATTATCTGAGACTCGAGCTCGCTGAGTTCATTCTTGAGATCAGCGAGCTTGAGGTTGGCACTTTTGACGATCGCGTTAACATTGCTGACGGATTTACGATCCGTAGACACCTCGCGCAGTTTTTCCGCACCTTCTTTAATCTTCAGTTCTTTGCGGATTTCCCGTTTGATGATCTCCTTAAGCGCCTCCAGCTTCATCGAATCGGGTAGGTTCTCCGTGTCGAGGCCGTACTTATGTGAGAGTTCATAGAGAACCGGGTGTCTAATGTAATCATCCTGGAAGAAAAAGAATGGAAACATCAGTTATTGCATTACATATTTACGTCACCGAGTTAAATAAAATTGCTTGATGGAATATACAACTATAGTACCAATAATACCTATTATATTAACATGGAAAACAGTAAGTTTACAGTAGAGGAAGAAGTGAACAATCAATTTCCGTTCCTAGATAATAATAATAATAATAATAATAATATGTTTTATTAAGCAGAAAAGAAAAAAAATATCATATAGGAGTATACATAAAACGCTAAATATTACTATATTAATTCTGCTTAAAGGGATCAGAATCATCTTAGCGATGCTCTTCCTTCTGATCCGTCAACTGTAAAAAAAATATCGACATAAGTGCAGAACATATATCATTATAGCACATAAGTTCATCGGTATAAATAGACAGTAATACAAAAATCATGTCATGTCTGCAACAACGCAATCCGATAAAGTATAACCCAATCAATATAGAGACCTGAAAACATACAATAGTCCTAATATGCCGAGCCTAAGCAACACCGAAAGATCGCTCATCCCCAATAATCATCCGGGAAAGAAAAAAGCAAAATAACGCACGTCTAGTGAGAATAAAATCATTGCTGACCAAGAAGTAAATATTCCTTGTACTTACGCTTAAATCCTGCAACGGACAAGGATTTGAAGTTCGGAGGGATAGAATTGTAAAGAATAGCAATGTTATAGGAAAAAGACCGCGTGAAAAGAGCAGTATTATATAAAGGAGGTGTAAGCGTACCCTTGTATCTAACGTTAATATTATGAACGTCAGTTCTAAAGGTCAGCCTTCGATGCAGATAGGGGGGTATCTTATACTTCATTAAATTGTAACAAAAACAAGCATAGTGCAGTTTTCTTCGCAACTCCATATTAAGCCAACCCGCCCAAGCTAATGTATGGGAGATATGCTGCCTTCTTCTGATGCCATAGATAAACCTCAGACAAGCATTCTGAAGTTTTTGTATTCTGCGAATATCCTCCGAGTCTAAACAGGGACCATAAATAACATCGCAATAATTAAATCTAGATAAAATAAGAGACTCACAAAGGGTCTTACGCAGTTCCACAGCCAGAGAATCCTTACTACAATACAACACTTTAAGTTTTCCGAATGAGGCCCCTACAACCCCCGCCACATGCTGCCTAAATCTTAAATCACAATCAATTGTGAGGCCCAAGTTCTTGATAACTTTAACAACATCCAGATTTTTCCCATTCAGGGTTAAATTAATCCTATTGAAAACCCTTTCCCGCGCTTTAGGTCGACCAAACAGGATGACTGCTGTTTTACTAGTGTTAATGGTAAGTCCGTGTGCCAGAGAAATGTCAAATACTCTTTGAAGGTCCTCATTTATTTGTGCAATACTAGCATCAACAAGATAGTTTAATAATTCGAAACAAACAAAAAAATGGAAACAGACATCTATAGAAAGGAAACCAACACTAATAGATGCATTATAACAGATTTTAACCACTGCGGATAACACAAAATGGCGCGCGATTAGTTCTCTTAATTAATTGACAAAAAATTTCCCCCTTAAATGTACAAAAAAATCTATCTATTTACAATTGTTACTCTTCTATACATAGATCTTAATCGCATCCTTAAGAAATTGATAAGAAATTTATGAAACTTCCTTTTTACAAGATATTGAAAGGTATGTACAATGTAAAGTTTTTAGGAAATAAGATATTTCGGTGTGTTTCACTTCTCGAAATACAATCACCTTGCAGGCAATCCGAAAGATAAACTGGATACAAAAGAGAGTCCAAGAATTTATAAAATTGCTTGTGGTGTGAAAAGGCCCATATTGGACAAACGAGACGGGCAATAGCCATCAGGTTTAAAGAACACATGGCGCATTACTGCTATGGAAGAATCGAATCGTCAAGTGTAGCATCACACGCAAACGAAACCGGGCATAATATTAATTTAGAACTCAAATTAATTAAGAATGTAACTTCACCGCGAGAATTAGACGTTTACGAAACCATTTGTATGAAAAAGAATGTAAATTTGCTAAACCGGGAATGTCCTCTTAGTCGCTCTGTGCTTTATTAGGGTAACAAGAACACATGTTTTGTTTTGTGTTACAGATCAGCACTTTTTCCTTTAGTTCCGAGTATTTCGTATGTTTTAGTGTTAGGGTATTATATGAGGTAAAAGTAGGTATTTATAAATAACTTTTAGAGAGGCATATATTTTGTGCAAGGCGGAGTGTGCCAATACCTTAATGTTTGCCACAGTCTTTGTTATCAACATGGGAAGGAGGGAAGTTAAATACAACTTGTTCTTTAAAAGAGGTTTTTGGCATTGGTGCTACAATCTTCCATTTCACAAAATGTTTCATTTTCTTTATTGTTATCTTATATTTGTTGTACATCTAAAACATGTTTGTCAATTTTAGATGAATCTTCTTATATTTTTAAATTTACAAAAACTTGATCTACTTGAACTATACATTTTTTTAAAAGTGTGATAAAAGAACTATTTTAAAATATCTAACATTGTTTCCTTAATCCCCTTTCGTCCAATTTGTTTGAGCATCTTCATATCATGATTCATTAGCGATTGCCCATAGTCTCTAGACACTTCCGTTGTATATTCTCTTAAACCCCGCAACATTTTTGGGCGTTCTATTGTAATTCGCATATCGCCCTTTGCATAAGGACCAATATTGTTCAGTTGGTCTCGCTTGGGGGAGGTTAGGTGGGTTTTGATCTTTCGGTATAAATTGAATGCTATGTTCATTCAAGTACTCGGTAGTATTTCTGGCGTAATTTATGGTTGCCAAGTCTGGCCAGAATAAAATTTGATCTTCATTATGGTACTGGCGAATGAACAGAACCAGGCGTTTGATAATACATTCCTTCAAATATGTTGTCGCATTCATAGTTCCTTGGCAAATATAAGGTTCGGATACATTGCCAAATTGATCAAGGGCCTGCCATACTAAATATTTTTTGAAGAATTTCGTTTTTGTACGAAATTTATGTGTATATTCTAGTTCTCCAGGGTTGGAACTATGGTAAAACTTCCGACCTGGTACTTCAGCAGGGTCTGTAGGAACATAAGTTTCATCATAAATTTTCAAGCATTTTCTTGCAATTTAACTAGCACCAGTTTTTGCACGTTGCTCTTAATTGTTAATGTATTTGGGAACTGTTTTCTTTGTCCTAGCCTTAATCTTTAGCTTCTTAACTTTAATATAGCTCAGAGTAGATCTTGCTATATTAAGCTTGTGAGCCAATTTTCGTACAGAAACTGAGGGTAACTTCTTAAATGCCGTCACAATCACTCGTTGGGTATTAATGGTACCTGCTGTTGTAGGCCGACCAGGTATCGTCTTGTAATTGAATGTTCCCGTATTCTCAAATCTTCTAATTGCATTATACACAGTGTATCTCGATATTCCTTCTGCACAGAAATAACGTACGGCGCTTCTTTTATCGCGATTAACAACATTTACGTAATAGTGCACAACCCGTTTTGCAATAATTTCATTTGCGCGTCTCGTCATTTTTGACGCATCGGTTATTCTTTCAGAAATGTCACAATTTATCAGCCAACTGCTGGCGTTTTCATACGTCCAAATATTTTTAATTCATTTAATACGCACACTAGTACAAAAATTACCAAATTTTTGTTCCTCTACTTATTAGACACCCTTTGCACGTGAAAAGAATGCCCAGTAACAATAACCAAAAATTAATGCTAATATAGCTCATGGTATTGGTGGAATCATTCCCGGCAAAAACAATGTAGCAGAGAAAATAGCGCTAGCTCACGAACATGTTCCTGCCTAGCCGGCGTCATCAGCGTGGTTCTAAGCACATTTTCTGCTGTTACAATTGCGTTTGCATCTCGGTTTTTGCTGCTGATCTCCAAAACAGCACTGAATGTGTCTTTCGGCATATTTATCGCTAAGAGACATAGTCACGCCGTCCCAGAGGGTAGCAAGACGAACCGGAGTGTAGATGTGGTTTTTTGGTTAGACATTCTCTAATTCAAAAGAAACTACTCCACAGTATAACAAAGCAGCAAAAGGTCGAGAAAGGTAACGATAATCAATTAAAGAAGTGTACTAGGGGTATCCCTTGGCTAGGGTCTACTGCGATCCTCTCATGGCAGCGGTTAGATTATTATTACTGATACTGATCCATTCCCGTCGCGTAACTCCCAACATTTTCGGCATTTTATTTTCCTTAAATTAAAAAATATTATAAGGAAGATATGAGGTCAGTGTTTGATATCTATTTTTATATAGTCTATGAAATAGAATGCTCTGATAAAAGTAGCCAGTAATAAGAGTTACAAAACTTTCATAACTAATACTTTAGATTATGGAGTTTTTGGAATTGATACCAGGTAATATTGTTATCATTACATTAATTACTCCGCAGAGATACTGTTTACCATAATCTCTTAGTACACTAGTATACTTGAGCAAGTAAAACAATACATAAATGTTACCTTCACATGCTGACTTCACGAGCAATCTTATCATTATTTATACGAGTAACCGTATGCTATTATATTTAATAATGGCTCCGGTACGTTTAAAAATAAATGTATGCTTCATCCTGTTATTGAATTATAAATAGTTCGGTCCAACTATGTCATGCATTTTTTAATATTAATAAATAAGACCCTCCTCGTGGCGTTTGTATACTACACTCCAGACGAGTGCAAAATACGGAGTAATATATGCGTATAGTGGGGTTTATTACATCACGTAATAGTCTTTTTCCTCAATTAATGCGTAACAAATTCAATGCGATCATGTCCTGGTATAAACATATTAATTTAGATGCATTGACGACCATGACTCTTGCATAAACATTGTCAATTCGGAACGAAAGATTTTCTATACACAATGATTAATACATTGTCATAATAAATGAGATATTTTATATCAATAAATTATTGCTTGTTTGTATACGTCACATATCCCGTTCTTAACAGACACAGTCATATAATTCTATATTCTTATTGCATAAATATCATATAGAACGTATGAATAGAAATATAAAATTTCCAAATAGTATATTTATATAAGTACATATACAATCAACAGTGTTTCCAGAAATGGTATTGATATTGACGATTCTTTAAACTTGAAGTAATTAGCATTGAGAAAGTTTCAAGACCTTGACAATTGAAAACGTTTTCAAATAGAATTGAAATAATAAGGCTACGGTGAGCACGTCAGATCTTAATCATTTTTGAAATTATGTTCTATTATTTATTGTGTAAAACAGGAATCTAATTACGTATAACTTTGTTTTTTGTAATTGCATATTGTTTTGCGCTTTTTAAAACTCGACGATTGCGAAATGTTGAATGCAAAATGATTTAATATTCGTACTTAAACTGATAGCTTCTCATTGGCAACAGCACGTGTATGTGTATTTAGCGTTTAAGGTTACAAAGAATTAAAATTTAGAATATGATTTCATAAGATCTCAATAAGGATACGGGATTTACAGACAAAATACATATTAGGTAAAACTTCAGTTTTACGGATCTTTCAACCGATCTATAGATATTATAAGCACAATATTTCATGCACAATTGTCACACGCACAGAAACGTTTATTTGTATCAAAGCAGTCTGACTTAATTCAAGACAATTACCGTTTCAATTATCCACAATACAATAACGTAAAACAAAAGAAATATTTTCTTATTATTTTTCCTCTACTTAAGAGAAGTACATACATATGTACTTGTAATGAAATAATTGTATTTCTCTGTTTAAGGCATTTGTTAACTTGATTCAAGAAAATCTTGAAGAAAATTTCAAGAGAGCGATTCTTTGTGTAAGCAAATGGGCGTTATAGCTAGAGCCCGGTAACTGGAGAGCAATCGCAGCGGCGGTGTGACTGTTTAGGTGGGCGATGATGATACGACACGACAAATCATCATCACTCAGTTCAGTTTAGCATTGGATAGCGGATAGGGGGTGTTGATTTTAATGATATAGACGTAGTTATTAATTGTAGTTATTATTTGGTGTAGTGCGTTTTGATTTTATTGATACAGACGTAGTTATTAATTGTAGTTTTTAGTGAACATGTCGAAGGCTAAAAAACGACCCTTTCAAGACATTGTAAATAAGTTTATTTCTGACTTTCCCGATTTGTTTACAACGGGAGTGAGGTAGTTCGTAAAGTGTGCAAAATACATTTGATGTCAAATAAGAAGTGGAACTGTACAAGACACGTAAATTCCGCACAGCATAGAAAACGAAAATTGGGCTTGCCACCGAGAAGTGCATTTTTTTATGTAATTCTTATGTTGATAAACTATAATTTGCCACTAGGCTTACTCGATAAACAACCGTTTAAGGACTTTTGGAACAAGAACTCGGGATTGTAAGTTGCGGTTGCCAACGTAGAAAACGGCACGTAAGCATGTGGCATTTGTACGCGATGACGTGGAAAAAAAAATGAAACGCATATTGAAAAAACAGTTTCTTTGGTTATGTGTTGACGAGACAACAGATTGTAAAAAAAATTCAATTGTAAATATTATGGTACGCATACTAGACCCTAGTAAACCTATATTGCCACTGTTACTAGCTAGCCGAAGACTACAAGAGTGTACTGCTGCAGCAATTGTGAAGGTTGCACTTAGTACGTTGGAAAAATGTCAAAAGATAAAGTGTTGATGTTTATGAGCGATGGCGCAGCGACAATGCGTTTGGTAGGCCGTTCTCTTCTTGAACAAGTGTTTACATGTTACGTGTAAAGTACATGCTTTACATCTTGTGGCAGAAACCATTCGACAATGCTCTCCCGAGGTAGATGCATTAATAGCAAACACAAAAAAAGGATTTTTGCAATCTCCCAAACGCCTACGCTACGATCATTTCACACAGGCTGGTATTCGTCAACCACCGGAGCCAATTCTTACACGTTGGGGAACATGGTTGCAGGCAGCTTTTTATTATGCTAAACATTTCAAAATAGTAAAAGCTATTGCACAATTCAATCATGCCGAAGCTGCAGTTATTAAGGAGAGCCAGTCGAAATTTCACGATATTTCCGTTGAAACAGATTTAAAAAATATTCGTAGCTACTATAAAGGATTAGCTGACGCAACAGACCAATTACAAAATAGATCGTTATCATTATTGGAGTCTCTGCAAATTATGGACGGAGTGCATATACAGCTACTGACTATATGTGACGCAAAATATAATCGCGTTTTAGAAAAGTTCGAGAGTGTGCTACAGAAAGATCCCGATTTTAGCACACTAAAACAAATTTGTGATTGTGTATCGTATAATCCACTGGCTAAGTACAAAGAGTATTTTAACCATGCATGTATAACATCGGTAGATATTGAACGCTCTTTTTCAAAATATAAACGCATTTTCTCACCGAGACAATTATACTGAAAAATAAAAATTGTTATATTTAGTTGATTTTTTCTATATATCAGGCCAAGAATTTATGGCGCCTACCTCGTATATCTTAGTGCAAATTACATACATGAATATATTAAGTATTAAGATATACAATCACCTTCCAGTAAATTTAGAGGGCTAAGCTCATGTAAATTTAAAAATAAGGTGAAAATATGACTGCAATCAAAGTGCTTCTATTTTCTGTGTATTTATACCTCTGTTCGTTTTTCTTGTATGTTCCTTCTGTGACATGTTTCATACTTTGTTTAAGAAATAAATTACTAGTGTTACTATTATTAAAAGTATACACTCGCGTGGTGTTTTCTGTAACTTAATTGGCACCAAATTATTTATCACATCTTTGTCGATTTCACCTTTGTCTAAGATCGATTATTTTGTTAATTAAGATTAAAAGGATTATACATTAGCTCTTTATTAAAGAAAGACAAGGTAATATAAAATAATAAAAATTGGATAGTTTCTCTGTCGCGTAAAGTGTAAGTAACTAAGAAGATCAAGAAAAAATAATACAGCAAACTGCCAACAAATTTATTCAAACAGCTGCAGTTCCTGGATGACCACTAATCACATTAATATCCGAAGAATATTTTGTTTTTACATTTATCATGGAAATGTATTAGGTAATAAATTATTTTATCGGTAACTCTTCATTTTTAAGATGATTAAGATCTTTAATGTTGCAACATAAGTTCTAAGATAGACATTTCTTTCTAGATACACACAGTTTACCAAAAAAGAGCGACTAAGAATTCCACGTATTTACTTCATACATTCCGACAATACTTTAATACTAGTTTCCGTGTACGAATGCCTACGAATTCTTAAGTTACACCGACAATTCACCACGAATGCGAAAAATCTCAAGAAATGCCGCAGTTTAGTAATCAATATAGGCAGAATGAACTTTGTGGCGATTTACAGAAGCCGATGAATACCATAGGAGTGCCACTGTATTTTGAGCTACGAAATATTATTAGACAATTTAAGTTAATTAGAAAAACGAATGAATTTTATGTAAATTTAACAATATAGAAGCATGTAAATTAAGTAAATGAATTGCGCATCACACATGCAATTTCACAAACTTGGTGAATTTCCGAAATTAATTCTATATGCAAATATTTGTTATGCTAAGAATCCGAAAAAGATTAGAAAGTTAAAAATAACTTTCTACATACATTCTAGAATCAACAATTTTAACTGCATGATAGCCAAAACTACTTTATTTATTATATTTCGATTTTCAGCACCCACTCGAATTCGCCAGATATTTAAGAAAGTGCGAGTGCTACGAGTTTACTGTAAATGTGCTCTAAGGAAATTATGCATCTTTGCATTCGAAAACGATTACAATAATTACATTAAAGACTACATTAATAGCTTTAATTTGAAATTTAGCTAGGAGCTTTTCTGCATTAAATAACAAATTATTTTAATACAGGGTATTTCATCAAACTCGTTAGAAGTTTTAAAGATGTTATTAGGAACGGAACTCTGAAATTTTGAAATAGGTAAAAGTGGTTATCAACGTCGATTCATATTAAAGTTCATTAAGTTTGATATACCTATTTGTAATAGCTTTCAAGATATTAACGATTCTCTCATGGTACTAAAATTCTTACAAGGTATGATCAGATCACGCGCACGTTATCTTCTGTCCTTCTTCCTCTGGCTAGGTTGTCAGCAACTTTTTCAGTTGCAGCTTGCGTTTTTAGGTTATCTTATGGCCAATATAATCGAGATAACTTAATTTTTAACTTAACTAAGTAACACTTAGATGACAGAAAAATAAGTACAATGGAGATTCACTAAAAATTGAAAAAAATACCTTCAAAATTTAAACAAATTAGCAGAATTGATTTGAGCGATGAAGTAAAAAACCTCTTTTTTAGGTGTAAACCCATTATATGCAGTTTAAAGAAAAAATCGTTAATATCTTGAAAACTAGTAAAAATAGATATATCAAACCTTAATATGAATCAATGTGGAATTTCCTTTTTAATCCAATAGTGAAGTTAGAGATACCACGGTCCATCTGAAAAAAGGAGTTTCAAAATATCTATATTTGGAAACAGTGGAACATCCTGTATAAAATTTAGTAACGATAACGATAAGGTATGGTACGCATGACCTTCCATTTCATTCTACAAAAGTAAATACATACCTTCATCTTCATGACATTCTCCATATTTAGTTTCAACAAGAGCGGTGCAAATATTTCGAAAACAGTTGACTTTAGGGGTAAGGTACACTAATTCAAATTATTTACAAGCGATGTGTGCATTCGATTAAGCTGATAAAAAGTACACCATTGTATTTGAAATAAGAAAGTTGGTAACCACTTCCGGTTCAACCGGAACCGTTTCGTAGGCCAAACTATTTTGAATTAATAGGCCGATGGTATAACTACAGTGGGTCAATTAAATATTCGTACATCCTATATTTTTGGAGAAACAGACAGACAAAGTAAGAAAAATATTCTAGATTAATGTAAGCCTATGCAAATGCAAGATTTACAAAACATCCAACTAATTCTACAAAAAATAAGGGAGATATTGTATTAAAACGGATAATGAGATTAATGAGTCTCAATAAAGTATTCATACATTCACTGCTTTTTCAATGTACGCATGAATGAAGCATTCTATATACGGGGAAAAACTGCTTTAATTTGCTCTGTTATTTAAATTTTCTGCCATAGTTAGGAATTAACTAGTATGGAGTCAGGAATATATCGCAAAATGTCTAAAATACGGCAGTTAACTATCGGTGAAAAAGAAATAATAATCGATTTATTTAAAAAAGGAGATAGTTTACGAAAAATCGCCTCCGTGGTCGGGAGAAAACACAGTACTGTTCAGTATATAATACAGAAATATAAAAGCAATAATAGCATAATAAATTGCAAACGTTCTGGTCGTCCAAAAATTCTAAGTGTTATAGACGAACGGCAAATTTTAAAAGAGGTTAATGAGAATCCTCGTGTTAATGCACAGTCTATAGCAATACATGTAAAAACAACAGCGGGGAAAACAGTAAATGCTGAAACAATTAGAAAAGTGATAAGGAAAGCTGGATATAATGGGAGAGTAGCTCGCAAGAAGCCTTTTATTAGCGACTGTAATAGATTACGACGTTTGGAATATGCTAAAATATACATTAGCAAGCCTTTAGCTTATTGGAAAAATGTGGTATTCTCCGACGAAAGTAAATATAACACATTTCGTTCGAATGGCAGGCCGTTCGCCATACCATAGGTATAGCGAAAACCAAACACTGAACTCCACTGTTACCCACCGTAAAACATGAAGGTGGCCATGTAATGGTCGGGGGGTGTATGGGTTATAATGAGGTTGGAAAATTACACTTCATTGAGGGTATTATGGATGCCAAAGGTTATTTGAAGATATTGCAAGATCATTTGCATGCTAGCGTAAGGAAATTAGGAATAGAAGATACGTTCATCTTCCAACAGGATAACGATCCTAAATATTCTTCTAAGATCGTTAAGGAATGGTTACTGTATAGAGTAAGAGAAACACTTCCATATCCACCGCAATCGCCAGATCTCAATGTTATAGAGAATTTATGGCATATTTTGGATTTAAAAATAAGACAATATCATATTTCTAATAAAGAAGATTTAAAAAGGCGTCTACTAGAAGAATGGCAAAAAATTTCGCCGGATTTAACGCAAAAATTAGTTATATCTATGCCGGAGAGGTTAAAAGCCGTTATAAATGCCAACGGCTTGTCCACGAAATATTAAGTGTATATTTTTGATATGAAACATGTACGTGTACGAATACTTTATTGAGTTAGAATTTTTATTTGATTTTAGTAAGTTGTATTTTTGCTCTTAGATAAGGTAATAAATTATTGTATACTACTATACAGTATGTTTAAAATTCGTCCATTGCAACAACTTTATGTTGTTATCGCCAAATCTGGAGGTGTACGAATACTTAATTAACCCACTGCACCTATTCCAAAATTTTAAAGTTCCGTTCATAATAACATCTTTAAAACTTCTAACGAGTTTCGTAGTTTTCTTGATTTCATTGTATGAACATTTTTTCACCTTACATGATTAAAAGTTATTTTTGAAATAAGGGTTTGTTCGCAACTCAGTAAAAGAGTAATATATTTCTGCTAATTTGCATAGGCTCTTCTAAATCTTCCTAAATCATCGATGGATATAAATCAAATAGTCAATTTATTCTAGTTGTCTGCCTGAACAAAGTTCAATTATTTACACTATTGTTAGCCAAAGTCAACCTCTAACACGCGTTTAATCAACTAATAAAATTTACTATCTTACGCAAAGGACGACGTAAAATTTATAATACATTGAATAACTCTATTATTATCCGATGTATGTATATTTATTTGACCGAATCTGCACATTCCTATAGTTTCATAAAACGGAATGGTTAAGAACACTTGTATACGAACGGTACGAAATTAAATTAGAATTATATATGTATAATGTGTTTGTAGACGCTGGTCATGTAGCGTAAAATAATGACGCATACGTACACTTGGCACTAATAAGGCAATTATCACAACTGAAACAGTAATATGGTTGTTCGTTCCTTGCGCGATCAGCTTAATGTTAAAATCTCTCATTCATTATTTAGCTTGTCTTTAATAACGTGTGCGTATGTATAGCAATGTCCATCTCAGACATCAGCACTCTCGTACGCCTCTCACTCGCACCTAACGTAATTATGTTAGGCGAGATAGAGACTTGCAAGAGTTCTGACATCTTAGATAGACATTGCTGTACATATATCAAGGAATAACTGTATTTTATAATAATTAGAGTAACCAAAACTTGCGGACTCTCATAGGCGTCGGTATTACGGGTTAATATAAGAATACGAAAAATGCATAAATAAACTCACTTGCTAATTATTCAACAAATTAGAGGCATCAGGATGTGAACTACTGTAAACTTGCATCATTGCATATGTTTCCACAGTTACTTCTTTAAACCTTGTGCGTCGACAAGAAAAAATATTCTTATACATAGAAAACGATCTCTCCACATCTAAGGAAGTTACATTTGCATGTAGAAACTGTTTTTCAAAATCACTTACAAGTTCACTATTCTTACACTTATTATAAACGGCCTCTAAAGTATTAAAATCGGGATTTTTCCTTAAAACATCTGCCAACTTTTGACTAGCGCATAATCCTGGCGTATCATTTAATGTGTGTAATTTATTTTTTACACTCCCACTATGTCTAATGATTCCTGCAATGACAATTCAGTACATTGTAGTTTTCTGATGGCATCTAGTAATACTGTATAATTGGTACATATTGTTGTTAAATCTTCTAAAAGTTGAGGAATTTGAAATTCTCTTTGACTTTCTCTAATTGCTTTGGATTCATTCCGATTAAATCGCATTATAACTGATTGAATTTGTTGAAAATGGATCAAATAGTAAGAAGCTGCTGTTAGCCAAGTACCTCATCGCGTTAAAGTTGGTTCAGGAGGTTCTGGAATACCTGGACAAAATTTACGAAATTCTTTTAAACGTTTAGGAGATTTACGAAACACTGCTTTAGTACTTCCAATCATCCGATCAACGTTTCCGTAATGTTGTCGAACAACTTCACCAACTAAATGCAAAGCATGCAGCACGCAGGTTATATGTATTAAGTTAGGAAATATATGTTTTAAGGACCGCCCAACATTTAACATCGTTGCTGCACTATCTGTCACAATCATAACAACTTGATCTTAGGCAATTTTAAATTTTTTCAAAGCGTTCATTATCACTTTTTGAATATTTTCCGCGGTACATTGTTGAACACGTTTGCAAGCTAACAAATATCGAGATGCTGTGTTCTCGCTGGATAAAACGCGAGCTATTACATTCACAATACTGTTTTTCTTTATATCGGTCGTCTCATCCACGGTAATCCATATTTTTTTGGAACACAAATCACGTTTACACACATTTTCTAGCATCTCTTTCATTCGCGGCAAATGATTCTGTAACTGTGTTTGTGAGGGTAATGGGTAATTTGGAACGTATTGTCGCCAAAACGTTTTAAAAGCTGCTTTTCTCACCAACGACAACGGAAGATTACAAGAGGTAAACATAATTAATAAATGTATGAGGAATAGTGTATAAGGTATTTCAGTTCTTGCATTTCTTATATGCTTAATACCATTGACATGCCTCTGGCAATCAGTTCTGTCCAATGCAGCCAACCGAACATTGCATATTAAGCAAAAAACTGCACTACCGTCATATTTTAAATGGGGAAAAAGTGACACATACTTATGTACATTCGTAGCAAATCTATTACGAGGCATTGTTTTCTTAGGTATGTAAATATTAGTTCTATATGAAACGATACACTAATTATGTACTTGGTATAATACTACAACACACAAAAAACACCAGCTATATTTTCAAAAGCGACACGTAAGTACACAACCTTGACCGTTCGACTAATCTCTGCAACAGCTCAACCGGTACTAAAACGAAATCTCTCTCAGCGCGGTTTAACATGATTTATATTCAAGGTCGACACTACATGCCTGCTTCTCTGTCGGTTTAGTTTATTTATGAATTTTTCGTATTCTTATATTAACCCGTAATACCGACGCCTATGCGAGTCCGCAAGTTTAGGTTTCTCTAATAATAATTATAATATCTTCGTAAAGCAGAATATAAAAGTAGATGAAGTAAATACTGCAATGTTTTAAATGTGGGAAATTATTAAATAATAATTTTTCAAAAAATCAATTAATTATGAAATCTGAGGCTTCGGAAGTGCCCCAAACACACTCATTCGACATTCGGGAAGAAATGGCTTAACTTCAGGAGTATATTGTACACGTGAAAATAATGTCAAACGTTCTTATCCGATTTTCGTTTGTTTTCACGTATTCCTGAGCGACTTTCATCTAACGGAGTTGACTTAGATGATCTTAAAGAAATTATAGACGTGTTTGCTTATTGTTTTACCGAAACCTATTTGCCGATTGGCACATTGGATTTGCCTGAGTAACTCCAACAATTGCAGACGTTCAACATTCGTCCCATCTGTGGAGATGATGTAGCGGATACTATGGCCTCGTTTCAAAACAAATTAATTGCAGGTGAAGACCTTGTACCAAGATGCTCGCTTCATATTAAACAAGCCTATTGCCAACATTATTAATTTGGCAATTAGTGCATCTACCTTAAGATGGAAGCGAGCAAGAACTGTTCCAATCTACAAGAAAGGCGGCAAAGCTTTAATCACTAATTATCGGCCGATCTCTATCTTAAATAACTTCTTTAAGGTTCTTGAGCAATACTTGTACTGTACTATATTTTTCAATATAAAACAATACATATCGCCACATCAATATGGATTCATGACTGGCCGTTCTACAACGACAAATTTATGCTCCTTTACTCAGTACGTTAAATCAAGGACAGGTGGATACCGTATACACTGACTTCTCTCACGCGTTTGATAGGATTAATCAAGCTTCTTTTACATAAACTAGATTCTTTTGGTTTCTCTCCTGGATTGCGCTTATTAATAGAATCATATTTAACACGAAGATGAAACTATGTTTTCTATAATGGATTTAAGTCGTTTAATTTTGTATCTACAAATGGTGTTCCGCAAGGATCAAACCTTGGTCCTCTCCTTTTTAACTTATTTATAAACGATCTCTTGCAATCACTTACCTGTTCTGTTTTGGCATATGCGGATGATGTAAAGCTGTTTTGTACTGTGTCTGGTCGTGACGAAGCTGATCAATTGCAGCGTAATATTGATCTTCTGGTTAGTTGGTCAACGAATAATAACTTGTTGCTCAACACCGCCAAATGCTATTACAAGGAAAACTAAGCAGTATCAATCTTCTTACTCAATTGAAAACCAAAATATGTCTGAAATAAGTGCAATCAAAGATCTTGGCGTAACTTTTGATCCAACTTTACCCTTCTCTAACCATATAGAAATTATTTGCTTGTCCGCTTCATGAATGCTCGGATTTCTCATGAGAACTTCACGACACTTTAATGATATCCGACTACTAAAAACACTTTTTTATGATTTTGTCGTCAGTAAATTAGAATATGCTTGCATAGTTTGGTTTCCTTTTTATACATCTCAACAGCTTCCAGTTGAGCGGATTCAACGACGTTTTCTGAAGTTTTTGTAATGGAAAGTCGACGGAACTTATCCAGAGTGGGGTATATCTTACTATGATTTACTTTGTAGACATCAAATTGACTCACTAAGTCATCGGCGCGGAGCTTTATAGCGCTCGGTACCTGCAGAAGCTTCTTAACAACAAAGTTGATTGTCCTTACTTGTTGTCAACTATATGTTTTAACATTCCGCGACTGGCATCCCCTCATACGTCTACTTTTAGTATGCCAACACCAAGGACCAACCTACTACTTCCAGCGCCAATCTACCACATTACACGCAATGCCAACGTGTAATATGAAGATATCTTTGTCGATTCCTTTTTCACATGAATAGGTTTTTTATTACATTTTTGTTTGCACTTATATATTTTTCTTAATGTACAATGTTTATTTTTCTTTTGTAATGTATTCACATTCTACATATTTTCTTTGTTCTGTAATTGGGGTTAACCTGTTAGGCAAAATATATTATTATTATTTTAAGTTATAGCCCAATTAAAAATTTGGAACTAACGTCCTTGTAAATGGTCCAAATTTTCGCTTGTTCTTGGATTAATATGTCTTAAATAAAAATATCCTTGCATTGACATTAAGAGTCTTTTTCGTTTCTTATCACATACGACGTACCGGCTATGAGAATCAATCCTTTCGGGACTCCTGCACATTTAGCTCGTCAGGTCAAGCAACATTTGGACGATAGGTTTCCTGGGTTTTGAATTTGTCGGGGTGGTGCTATTAGTTGGCCTCCGAAATCTTCAGACCTCTCACCACTGGACTATTGTTTATGAGGCTGGTGCAAAAATGAAGGTAAAATTCGGCACTCGTGATGTACTAATTCGATGTATTAGAAATACCGCAGCGGATATTAAAGAAAGACAAAGCAATCAGGAGAGCAACAGGCGTCCGTCGTAGACGAAGCATAAAATGTTTAGAGGTTAATGGTGGTATTTATGAACGCCATGATTAAAAAAATGTGAATGTATGAAATTTTGCTTATTTATAATTACGCTATAACTTGAAAACAAATGAAAATCAGATAAGAACATATGAGTCTTTTTTAATTATTTTCACGTGTACAATACACTCCTAGAGTTTGGTCCGTTTCCCCCGACTCACCCTGTATCGAACCAAAAAAAGTTATGACCTAACTGTATATTATGATTATTAAACTAGTGTAGTACCTTGTAAAAAGCTTTAAAATAAAAAATTTGAACACTACGAGTTTGTCCCATTACCCTACAAGACATTGTTAGTTATTTCAGAGCTAAATAGTAAATATATTCGAAAGCTTACAAACGCATAATAATCCATCATTCTAACCAATGACGTCATTCTACAAACGACAAACAAAACCTTAGTCTTGCGCTAGCATTGTTATAAGAAACGCATTTTCTGTGTTAGTGCTGCTGTACATAAACTACGTAAATGGTAACGATAACGGCTGCAGCGAAAAAGCGAGCAAGCACCCATTTAAACCCGCAACCCAATCTATTAATAAAATGCTAAATAAAGTCACTGTCTTAAAACAAGTCTCGCATTTTCTCGCAATTAACAATGAGAGCAGTGCTTAAATCCGTCAGCCGATGGGATTATGCTTTTAGTAGAAAACTGTATTTAAAGAATATTCTCGCCAGTTGTTAAAGAAATATCCATTAATGCATAATGCTTGTAAAAAAGTAACAAATAAAACAAATCTATGCAGTTCTATTGTAGGCTTAAGAATTCGTCTTCAAAACTATGGCTGTGTGATGATTTTTCAATCGCACATTCTGAAGGATGTTGTCACATTATACCAACTTATAATGTTGGGCAATTGATTTTTGTAAAAGATACTTCGTACAAGTTTTGTTGTTATTTAAAGATAGAATGACACGACAAAATCCTTTCCTTACTGACAGCAAGTCCTACAAGCATGCCTTGCAACATTAAACAAAATGTAGTAAACTTAGGTTAGAGTTCAGACATCATCAGACAATACCTTGGTCAAATGTATTGAGCACCCTGGAAATTTTATGAATACACAAAATCTGTAGCTCTAAACTAATTCAAGTGTTTATTATCAGCCACTCAATTTCTTCGAAAGAAGATTTAAAGAGACACCTCATATACGAGTGGAGCGCAATAAGCGACGGCGAATGCAATAAACTCGTGGCATCTATGCATAAAAGAATTTCTGCCGTCAAAAAGGCAAAAAGTGGTTCAACAAAGTATTAATTTTTATTGTTCATTAAACCTTTAATATCTACTAAGACTGTTTTTATTCTACCCCAACCCATAATTTTCAATTATCGCCTGCTAAGTGTTAGATATTATTACAATCTAACATAAATAAAATATACACATTTAAACGTCACCATCCTAAGTGTTCTGTGTAAAAGTCGCAAACACGATTAATCATAACGTTTATGCAGAAAACCTAGCCGACCGTCAATTAACAACCTTGAATAGCTTGACGGACTCGATGTTTTCGAGACATGCTCGATTGGACACAAATAATGTGCTATCATTACTGGTAAAATTTAAATTACTTTGCAGAATATAGCATGAAGAAAAATTATCCACTATTTCAACATTGAATGACAAACATAATACCGACATTCACAGGGAAAGCAAACGTACTCTTGAAGATTTAATTTAAGGCAATGAAGTTTGATGTATAAAAACTTCAAAGGAACGGTATACGGCACGATACGCTACTATTGAACCATAACATATTTAAGTCAGATACAATGTTTGAAGGATCTTTTCAAACCTATTATCATATTATATCCTTAACATTTAATTCAATTGCGAAATTAAAATTCAAGTGAAATTAGTAATATACAAATTGACATATATACCATTAAATACGTTACCAATCGGTGATGGACAAGGCAGGGGAAATGACTACATTTTTGCAGCGATTAGATATACTAGTGTTTGAATTCGATTGCTTCTTTGGTCAGCATTTGGTGAAACATAGTAAAATAGAAAGTAAAAACACAAGAAAACACTTAGTAACGTTGAGACGAACCCCTTCTCATGAGTGAGAAGGGGTAGGTGTTGCCTACCGATTTCCTCGACAGTCGACAAAATACGAGTCTGTCTAGTCGCTGCAAAAAAGTAATTATTTCCACTACTTTGCCCATCACTGTTACCAGTATACATTTAAAACGTATCCGTAAGCCGGGTCCACACAAAAGTAACAAGGAACAACATTTATCATTAATGACCAGTTTCCAGAAACAAAATAGCTGTTTGTTGACAAACGTTTCTGGCTGTTTATGTCCCATCTGCGAATGTTTCGCCTTGTCTACATGCTGTGACTTGCGACTCTTGTTCCCATGGTGTGGACGATTGTCATCAGCAATCAGTCGCTAGTCTCTAGAGTGTTCCTTGCCGTTTATTAATAAGTAATAAAACTTGCGTATTTCTGTATTGTTGTGTGCGCTCTTTTGTAAGGGTGGCTTGTCTGTAGTTTGTGTCTTTTCTTGAGACAATTGGTCCTATTTTGTTAAGAAGTATCTTAAAGTCACTGCATGACAGTCGCAAAAAATTCCTTCCTTCCTTTCTCGCTTACGCTTTTTTCCACTCAACACAAAGTTGCCGCAGCTACTAGTGGATCGTCTTCGTTCCACATTTTTAATAAGATTACTATTTACATACAGTACTGTTCATGGAAGTTCGGGCAAGCTGACAAATTATATTAACTGTTTAGGAAAAAATTTTAAAATTATATAATATACATTTCTGTGAGGAATTATTAAAACTAACCTTTCCTGGAAGCCTTTTACCAATTTCCAGGTAGTATTTGTCTATTATAAGACCGTTATCATAAAATATATAATTATGTTGGAAATCCCCAATAATTACAGTGACAATAAAGTTTTATATTAATCCCTAGGAGGGTTAGCTGGTTCACTCGTGTTACCTGGAAATATTCGTATACCCTTTATAAAATATTATAACATTTGTAAATGCAGTAGTTCTGAAGAGATTGTTATTGTGAAAGTATCTGTGGTTGTGCAAGTGAAAAATAAAATAATTTCGGTTTGACTGCTTAAAATGCCCCGTGGAAAGCCTCTAGCTGTTTCAAAACGATCTGCTATTATTACCTTGCATCAGGAAGGGTACACAGAAAGACGGATTGCGGATAAATTAAACATAAAAAAATCTACAGTACATGATACTATAGTTCGATTTAAGACAACCGGTGACGTGTAAGATCGTAATCGGCCAGAACCGTCAAGAAAAACGGCTCCTGCGGAAGATTTACGAATAAAAATAATTAGTAAGTGCAATAGAAGACTAACAGCATCAGAAATTGCTGCAGAATTCAATAATGAGCGAGACTCCAAAGTTTCTGTGAGTATTGCGAAACGTCGGCTGAGAGAGGCTGGATTGCATGGGCGAGTGGCTTGTCGAAAACCGTTACTCCGAAGAGGAAATAGGCTGAAACGACTGAAATGGGCACAAGCTCATAGAGATTGGACAGTGGACGATTTTAAAAACGTTTTGTGGACTGACGAATCCAAGTTTGAGGTTTTTGGAAATAGACGGAGAATTTTCGTACGCAGATCAAGAGGGGAAAGAATATTACGGGAGTGTATAGTTCCTACGGTGAAGCATGGACGCGGATCTGTAATGGTTTGGGGTTGCTTTTCCTTAATCGGAACAGGGGACTTGCTCAAAATTGAGGGCATAATGAAAAAAGAAGAATATCGGAAAATCCTGGAGGAAAATGCCATACTGTCAGGAGTCCGGTTAATTGGTCGTGGATTTGAATTTATGCAGGACAATGACCCCAAACATAAATCTAAATTGTGCACAGGTTACCTGCAGCAAGAAGAAAATGAAAGAACCCTAAAAATTATGGAATGGCCGCCACAGTCCCCCGATCTGAACCCGATAGAGTTGTTATGGGAAGAATTAGACCGATGTGTTAGGAAAAAGTGTCCAAAATCGAAGGAACATTTGTGGACCATTCTCCAGGAGGTATGGACAAGCTTGCCCAATGAAACACTAGCAAAATTAGTGAATCGGATGCCGAGAATAGTGGTAGTAGTCTTAAAGGCAAAAAGTGGATTTTTCTATGAAAATCGGATTTAAATTATTTGTATTACATTAACTTTTTCTTTTTAATAAATTTGTGTTTGAAAATATGTAAAATCATGTAAGTATTAAATACATGACCATTTAATATTTCTCTTATTTTCTTTGACTTCCGTACATTTTTTTGCTTGCCCGAACTTCCATGAACGGTAGTGTATATAGTAAATTACTTTAACACAACATCTCTACCCTGTGTACACTCTACAGCACTACGTTTCCTATTGTGGCATGGTTCTACTAACTATAAACAGGCTTGCTTTTGTGAGGACACTTAAGTTTCCTAGATTTGCGACATGTTTCGCTGACTAGAACCTTCGTTAACAAGCTTTTTTTGTGTGGACACTAGTTTCCTCTTTCTGCAATATCTTTTTAATAACATGAAACGTAGTTCCACAAAAGTCAACGTTGAAGTTGCTCCTTGTTGTTTTTGTGTGGACCCGGCTTTAGGATTTAATTATTTAAACAAACTCACGACATTTTTCAGGCCCTAAATAGCCGAGTTAAACGTGAACAGTTTCTATATGGGTTTTTTCTTGGTTTCAATTACTAGTTATGGAGATGTAAACAAATACTTTATTCTCTGGGTCTACCAAGACTGGGTCAAAATTACCGGAAAATCAAAAATCAGTTGGAAATGTTTAATTTATGAGTTTTATGTCATTGGTCACTACCCCTCCATAAATTCTATTATAATATACATATTTATAGTGATATATATTTATTACTCTCAATTACACACGTGAAAGATAAATTGGGTGTATCAAGCAGATATATGAATGGGTCATTTATCGCCCAGTTTCAGTAATACATGCTCTTTTAGCAGGTACAATATCTAAAAAGTTGACACTTGTTTAATAGTAAAAGTATAGCAAATTCGATTATAGCATCATATAGAACGATGATGCGAATAGGTTATGTTCGGTGTGTTTGTAAAATAAATAATACTAATAAGTGAGAAATGAATCGATGGGAAAGAAAAAGACATCTAACAAATTCGACGAAATACATAGAAAATTGTAGTGATGCTGATGATGATTATGCAGTCTTCATTACGGAGCTCCCGCGGCTTCAGGTTTGATCGTACCACAAACGGGCAAGAGGACGCCTGCTCTCGGCGTTGGTCCCGCGCGTGGATTACCTTCCTGTGGACCTTTATTTGCGGGTTTACCCCAACGCTTTGAGGGATCGAAGAACAACTAATGCTGAATAGAACACAACACCTCAAACAATTGATTATTTGAAAGAGAAAAAACATGGAATTAATGTCTCATCGCCCGTATTCGCCTGGTTTAAAAAGCAATAAAACGATTTGTATTTCTTTCAAAAACATAAAAAGTATTGCTCCTATAAATATGATAAGTGATATATTAACACAAGTAAGTTCGAACCATACTATTTTCCACGATCATTAAACTGATTTGAATAGTGTCTTGCATCTGGGCTTACATACACCGCTAATACCACAGTAAAGTTAATAGACCAATTACTACATCTCGGATGGAAACTCTCACGCCAATGGAATCCCATAAGGCAACGGTTATGTATCCGTATGTCGCCGTGCCGGGCAATATTTGCGCGCAATAACAATCAAAACCGACACCCAATTAGTTAGAAGTTACGAAAGGTCAGGGCGTATCGTGTTCTCGGACTTCGAGATTGCAAGGTCGCGGTAATATCTCCATCGCGCGATGGAACCTTCGTTCACCTATTTAAGTTTCAGACGATACGTTTAATTCGTATGAAAAAAGAATGTAGATGTGGGTACCTAAAGGTTTAAGAACTAAGAGCATTGATGAGTAACGCCGAACGATCGTAGAATTGTTTGTTGAAGCACGTTAGGAAAATCCCGGCGACTCACGCCGATTATGGGCACTCTGCAGCGGCTATTACGTAAAATACGAACAAATAAAGTAGGTTCCCAGAAACCGTGCCTGAAGTAAATATAATCAACTTCTATTGTTTGCTTGCTGCTGAAAATATACGCAAAGTTGGTAGGATTGTCATTGTTTGGTTTGTTGTATTAACCTACACTTACACTATACTAAGGTTTATGAACCCGAATAGAAGTTATGAAATTCAACTATTTCTTTAAACAAAGATATACGGTTCCTTTTATTATCTTCACCATTTTAATGATCACATATGGAATTTGGAGATAAATTACACATTGTGATAGACGTATATAATTTTCTGATTGTCGACAAGCACTGCACTAAGGCATATATTGGGAAAAAAACAAAATAGAAAAAATTATGTTCAGGATAAAGATTTTATAGGAAAATAATGATGTTACCATAGAAATAAATCTACAATCGGTTCCTCTTCCTAATAGCTACAGTATTACGAAAAAACAAAATTTGTTAACTTGGGAATATGATCAATAGGTACCTACAAAATCCGGAATTTGCTAATAATGCAAATAATAAATATAATAATAATAAATATAGTGAAATGTTTTTCTCAGGGAAATTTGTTAAAAATTTGAACTTTTGCAATTTAATTAGATTTTTAACTCTTTTGTGGGATCCGGAGTATTCTTTGACACTCTTTTGGCAATTATTTATGAATTTTGAAGTAAATTAATGGATATTAACGAATATTAAAATTGAAAACGTACACTAACCTTGATTTTTAAGAAGATGTCATATAAACACAAAGTTTCCTATGACTTTTATAGGAAATCTGCTTATTCTAACCGCGAACCTTTCTTCTTTATTTTAGATCTACTTTCTAATTGCTATATCAAACACTTTAAATGGAGCCAAAACACTAGTTAACTCGATGAAAGTCTAACCAGGATTGATTAATTTATTGGCATCCCGCTTCTCGTTTATTTAATCGCGACAGCTATTGCTTCTTTTCACAGCAAATTTTGATGATTTCTACCCAAAAATAAATTTTATGACGAATTTCGACGAATGAAGTTATTTATAGAAATGGCACGAGAGAATGAATGTGGTGACGCTACCAGATGACTGAAATTATGCAACTCTATGCTAGAAATACACCTGACAACATAAGTATGACAAATTTTACTGGCGAATTTACTTAATAGCATTAGGACAAAGATTTAATTTACGAAATAATGTTAGAAAGACCTTCGAATTTACCTGTTGTTTGTTTTAGGAGAATTTGACATTTATTTAGATGATTTACTTAATGGAGAAATTGCACAGAAGATGGAGTTTTGTCTACGTTACCCCACATTTGTCGTTGGCTAGACTTTAATTTCTTACAGTCCAGACTCCAAGGCTAGTCGGCCTGGGGGGAAATTGCGACTTTCGAAATAAGCTTCCTGTGGCTATCCTGAATACTCAATACGTCTGAGATTGACAGCTGATTTCTGATGTAAATATTAAACATAACAATAGATAAAAGGTATACAGATTGGGAAAATGAGAAATTAGCTATATCGGTATCCCCTCCTATCCTCTCCAATGTTCGGGTGTAGACCTACTGTGTGCAAGAGCGCACGTAATAATTTGAAGTCATGGTCGCCTGGAAATGAGTTCCGCATATTTATTTTGTTGTTGCTACGGAGCTTAGACGAAACTAATAAAAAATTCTAAAGACAAAAATAAAAACTAATTCTGATGAAACAAAAGAAAAGGAAAGTAAATACTCCAGAAATTCTAATATTACTAAGATCGTCCGCACATAATGCAGTCTTCCTCATAACTAACCACATCGGTAATCGTGCTGAGCCGTCGGCTGCCGCTAACCCCCCCGCTTGTAGTGAATCACCATTCGCGTTTACCGTTATCGCATGTACGCTTTTTCGTATAACTAGGCATTTTCCTTCCTTGTGTGTAATCTAACGTGAATAAAACGTAAAAATCATTATATTTTTGTTCATTATATTGTTATAGTAATAACATAAATACAGGATTATTACAAAAGAATCATCGGGTTTTAAAATATATTTCAGAAAGTATTACAGATACAATTTCAAGTGACATGTCGCTAGAAAGGGAAATGTCCAAGTTTAAAACGAGCGCCTGCGAACGTCGCTTTACACGTCCAGGTAGCGCCACGACCTCAGTATGCAAAATGGCGACTATGCAGCAGAAAGCGTTTTGTATGTTAGAGTACGCGCGATGTTTATCGGTTGTTATGGTACAACGTGCATTCCGACGGCAATACAAAACTGATTCTCCAGGTCATCAGAGAATTCTACGATGGTATCGACAATTCAAGAACACAGGTTCCATTACAAAACGTAAAAGCACCGGAAGACCATGAGTTCCTGACAAGATGGACGCAGTTCGTTACGTGCGTCTTGCAGAACAATCCACTACCAGAGTAGGCCGTGAACTTCGTATTCCGCAGCCAACTGTATGGAAAATTTTGCGGAAGCAACTGCGATTCACACCGTACCGTCTACAGATGGTGCAAAGGTTACGACTCGACGACCACGTAAAGGGAATTAATTTTTGTACTACCATTCAGGAAGCAATGGAGAACGACGAATTTGCTAATAGGCTGATATTCAGCGACGAAGCGACATTTCATTTAAGTGGAAAGGTGAACCGTCACAACATTCGGATATGGGGCACGGAAAATCCTCACGTTACTGTGCAACATGAAAGGGATTCTCCAAAATTGAATGTGTTTCGTGCAGTATCCAAAACAAATGTGCACGGACCTTTTTTCTTTCATGGAAACACTGTGACCGATACATCCTACCTAGATCTGTTGCAGTTGTGGTTATTTCCGCAACTGACACAAGATTCTAACAACTTTGTATTCCAACAAGAGGTGCATCGGCATCTAAACGAGGAACTCCCTCACCGTTGGATTGGCCGATGTGCTGAACAAGATTGAGCATTGTTCACGTGGCCTCCTGGGTCTCCCGATCTTACACCGTGCCATTTTTTTTCATTGGGGGTGCATTAAAGATAGGGTTTACGTACCACCACTGCCAACAACACTGGATGAACTCCGAGCACGCATTACTACTGCTGTAAACAGTATCGATCGAGACACATTGCAGCGTGTATGATTTTTCAACTGCTGGAGGGACTATTGATTGGAGTGGCCAACAATGAAATCACCGCCTGCGCGTTTATGGATTTATCGAAAGCGTTTGACTGCGTGCATCATCAGGTTCTTTTGCACAAATTGGATAATAATAGTTTACTTTCTACAGAGTTGACAAACAAAGTTTGGGAACTTTCTCCGTTTTTAATGAATAATATTGAAATGATTTTTTAATCTAAAAAAATAGACGTTGCTACTTCAAAACATTTTAGATTGAATGATTATCATTTTAAACACATCAAAATGTAGCAGCAAAAGATATCGCAATGACTATACTAAAAACTGTGAGAATTACACACTTTTTTTTTGTAATCGCATTTACCAGATGTATTGCGCACAATTAGAATTACATATTAGTTCTAAATAATATTATTAATATCAATTAGGTACAATTTAGGAAATCTTTGAAAAAAGGTTTTGTTTAAAGAAAAATTTGATAGTAAGCCAGTGTTTGCAATTGAAGTGTGGAAGACTTTTACTGCATTGGGCGCCCTCCACCTCGCATAAACGAAGCAGATACTAAAAAGAGCAGTAAAATTCTAACGTAGTGTTAAAGCCTGTATGCAGTACTAAATCAAGTAACTAAATTTGAAGTGTTGATATAGCAGTAATGGAAAAAAATGTACTCTGTAACATTGATGCCCGACGTTGCAGGTTATAAAATTATAAGATTATAGCATTTCTGATGGGGTTTCATCACAGATTTAATAAAGCATTGCCAGCCATAGAATTAACATAGCCCGTAACAAAGAGTTTTATAGCAGGCGCAAGTTCAAGTGCGCATAAAACAGTTTTCATCGAGAGTAATAAAACCCTAATGTCAAGGAAAAATTTCTAAAATAAATTTATACGGTCTTAAGATAGATAATACGAGGGTAGTCTGAAAAGTTTCAAGCCTCTACATGAAAATGTTGTTACTTGTCAAATATATTCTGGCGTTCAAAGATACTTTTGAAAATTTGACCATGTTGGACGCTCAGTTGTTGTTTAACAGTTGTTTGTGTCAGTCAATGTAAGTGTTTCTGTAAAAATGGAAAAAATCGAATACAAAGCCATCATTAAATTCTTGTCTTTGAAACGCAATGCGCCTACGACAATTAAAGCCGAGTAGGATATGCTGTTTAGGGGGATTCTGCGCCATCATTTGCCACGGTGAAATTTTGGGCAGCTGAACTTAAAACGTGATCGCACCAGCTCGGTTGACGATGGACGTTCGAAACGGCCAAAAACTGCAATCACTACCGACAACATCGGAAAAGTTCACCAAACGGTACAAACGACCGTCCAATTAAGGTTAGAGAGATAGGAAAGGTTGGGGGCATTTCGAAAGAACATGTTTGTATTGACTGAGCATTTGGCCATGAAAAGCTAACCGCGCGTTGGGTGTCACGCTTTCTCACTCAGAATCAAAAACGCATCCGGATAAACATTTCCAGCAGTTGAAGCAATTTAAGCGAAATAAGTCGGAGGTTTAGAACTATAGATGAAATTTGGACTGCGTAGGGTGAATCGACTCCGAAAAAGGCGAAGCCTGTTCCATCGGCCGGGAAAGTGAAGGCAACTGTTTTTTGGGTAGTCAAGGAGTTGTGTTAATCGACTATCTTTAAAAACGAAAAACAATAACGGAGGCATACTATGCATCATTACTTGACAAGCTGAAGGCAGAAACTGCGGAAAAAGAGCCGCATTTGAAAAAAAATAAAGTTTTGTTCCGCCAAGACAACGCACCGTCCCACACTTTAGTGGTCGCCGTGGCAAAATGTTGTAAATAGTCACCAATAGACAGATATTGTGTGTCCTGATGTATGTACTGTGAAATATGTTTTCTCAGGAGAATTTGTGAAAAATTGGAATTTTCTAAAATTAAAATTCTAAATTCTTTGTAGGATCGGGAGTATTCCTGGATGCTCTTGTGGCAATTTTATTGTGAATTTTGAATTAAATTAATGGAAATCAACGAATTTTAGAATTCAAAATACAAACTAACCTTGAATTCGAATGATGCTGTCACATAAACACTTTGTTTATTATGGCATTTATAGGAATCTGCCTGCTCTAACCTCGAACCTTTTCTTCTTTGAAATTACACTTTAATTTCACTATCGAACACTAAATTGAGACCGTAGTCAGAACACTAGTTAACCTAACGAAAGTCTAACCAGAACTGATGAATTTTCTGGCGTCCCTCTACTCGTTTTTTTAATCGCGATAACGATTGTTTCATTCGACAGCAAATTTTGATTTTTGTCCAAATATAAATTTTACGATGCATTTCGATGAAAGGAAGTTATTTATAGAAATAGCATGCGAGAATGAAGATACCTTAGCGAAATAGATTTAATGTAGGAAATAATGTTTGAACTATCTTTGAATATACCTCGATGTCTGTTTTAGGAGACTTTTACATTAATTTTGACGATTTACAAATGGAAAAATTGCATTAAAGATTGAGCTTTATCTACGTTACCCTAGATCGTTGTTATCTGGACTTATATGTTTTATATAATCTCCAGACTCCAAGGCCAGTCGGCCTGGAGGGGGAAATTGTGGCTTGGAAAATTACCTTTTTACCCATTAGAGGGACTTTCCAGTACTATCGGGTGGGTATCCTGAATACCCTATACGTCTGAGATTGGCAGCTGATATTTGCGATGTAAATATTGAACATTTACAGTACTAACAATAAGAAAGTGCGTGGTCGTTTTAAAATAGCAAGAAAAATATTTACAACTTAGCTCATTGAGAGTAAAAGTACGAAAGTTATGGGAACTTGAACTCGATGTTTTGCTATAATATTATTCGTACTAATTGAATACTAATACGTGAAAGTCTCCATTGAGAAACAATAATATACATACAATGTATGCCATCATTGATTACTATCGTGAATCATCACTTAAAATTGAAATACTTACATCCATTTCGTAAAACTTTCAACATTTTGGAATTATCAAAAATTTACATATTATGCTTTCTCCAATTTCATGTAAGAGATAAAATTACATCAAATTCATTAACAGAAGTTACTTGTTTGTCATTCATTATCATTACTTGATAATAAATCACATTCAATTGAACTTTCGGATTTCCCATATCTTCAAAAATGCTCTTGCTTATGTTGCTAGCGATAAGGGGAATACAATATAAAAGAAAAAGTAAATTAAAATATATCGTTTTCAAACAGAGAACAATAAAACGTTTTTGATGAGAAACCATACTCATCATGATTTTAATGGTCTCTAAAAATGAACAAGATTTAAATCCGAACGAGTAATATTTCGAAAAGGATCAGGGATGACTTATAATATCCCAACCAAATTATAACAGGTTTTTTCAAACCCGATACCTTAGAACAATTTCGTAACCATTCGAGAATTATAAATTCTTGGTAGTTGTACGCATGTCCATCAGTTCCAGTTCTTACATCAGGCTTAAGTTCGCACGGGTGTAAAAGAATTGTGTAACTACAGTAAAAACAAAATAACTGGGCTCCAAAAATATCATAAGTTTACTTTACGATATTTTCATATCCTAAACACGACATTGTGTACAAATACAGCATATTATGACTATATGACATTTCCCTATTTTAAGAAGTCTGTGAATCTAAATATTTATTAAAAGAACGACTAAAAAGATATTTCGCAACCAATTTATATCAACAGTATATTTTCCTTGTCGTAAAATAATGAATGTGCATGCTTAAGTTTGGCGAGAAATTGAAATACCTGCTATACGGCAAGAACTGTTAGAACCGTTCGGAACGGAATTGGGATTACGAGTTTTGTGGGGTTCGGACAACTAACTAACAGTTCTTATAATTTGTATTTCTAGAAGTACATAGTTCGAATTGCGCACTCGTAATAGCCATGTGCACTAGTTCTAGAATTGATCAAAACTGTGGGCTGAAACAAATCTAATGATTTTTATATTGGATTTTTATGCCGTCAACATTTTTGAAGCACGACAGCTCTGTCTTCATTCACTTGGTCAGGGTTATTGAGTAAGGGCTCATAATGAATAATATACCTCCAATCCAATCAAACCTTTTGTTTCGTTACAAATCGGCTCTAGATGAATATTGCTAAACAAAACATTACTAGTTATTTTATCGCTTTTGAAATGAATCCTAGGGATCTTCATTCAGCTTCGTATGAATTGTAAATAGTGTCAGGTTCAAGGAAGCTTCCATCCACTTAACTGACGCCAATGTCACTTGTGAAGCACAATGAACGCTATTCAAATGAAAATCCTAAAGGCCCAGTTACACGATCTGTGGTTCGACGAACCTGGTCTAACGAACCTCGGACAACTGACCATGTGACAATGGCGATTTACAGTGGCGCGCCGTTTACCGTACCGTATGTTATATGGCCCGTGGTCTGAGGTTCGTTAGATCAGGTTCGTCGAACCACGGATCGTCTAACTGGGCCTTATAGATTCGATCTTTTCTCTTGTTCTGCATTTGTTATTTTGAAGTAAAATTAGTATGGATTCATCTCCAATTGGTGGCGGTCTTCAGAAGAAAGATATTTTGTGTTAAACCACACCCAACACTTCGTGTTAGTAACATAACCTTTCCCATACACTGTACTACCTTCTTCAAGGGTTTAAGTGACGCTTTTCCTTCTCCAAAAATAATAGAACGTAAGTTATCGGCAATGCGTTTTGCGTTACCGCATTTTAATACATTCACTATAACAAAAATGTAATCAAATTTAAAAACGAGATTTCCGATGAATTCATTCTATCCACCTACCACTGGCGATACCTTTGTCGCAACAATGCTCTAGTGACAAAGAACTACATAACTATTAAAGAAATAACAAAAAAAGCGTTTGTTTAAAAAAAATTGGCATATCCTGGCAATAGTACATACTTTGAAATGAACAGGACACAAACAATATTAACTTCATATTTCTGGTGAGGTCAAAAAGACACGAGGAGTGATTACAACAAATTTAAAAGTGATAGATCTTGGAAAATCACTATAAACCAACCACCGCATAAAAATCCAATCTAATATAATGTGATAATTTGCACTGTGCATTTGCAAAATTTTAAAAGATCTACTAACGATAATGTTTTTGTAGTCCTATAAGTGAAAAACCACTGCATGTACTGAAAAATGAATAATGAAACAAAAATATCTGTTCTTACAAATAGTTACAAATAACCAGCATTACGGCTACAATCATCTAAGTGCATGTAAAAAGATAAATACTCCCCACATATGTTAAGACTACAAATCAAATTGTAAATACACATCCAAATATAAGGAATATGTAACCGGTTGCAATTATATGACGTAATAATATAGGATTCTAAAACAGAACCGGAAAATTGGCAATGTACAATATTAAACACTTGTACCGGATACAGAAGTAATGACGTAATTAGATGTTGAAACAGATGTAATTAACATAAAAAAACTGAAGCTATTTCTGATGTCCATATTTAGATCAAGAATCATTTCAGAACTATCGAATACTTTCAATGTAATTAATAAAAATTACATGTATACAATTGCAAATTAATATAGGAAACACCATAACAATATGTATGTATGATACTCTTGCAACTTGCCCTTGAATATTGTAGATTAAAACAGCTTCATTCACCAACGTATATATACATACATAGATACAACATAATGGAGGTACTGTAAGTAAGTTGTAGCAAAACGGCCAACGTCTAAATTCCAACCTTCTTACAGGTCTTTCTCCCTTCAATGTACCGCATACATTACGGGTCACGATCTTAAACAAACGCGCAGATATGTCAATGGTAATTTTATCACGAACATTGGCGAGATAATAGTTAATTGATGCAAATTGTGGGTAAATCACGATCGTGATCGTAGGTTACAATTCAACGGAACGGAGCTCCTGCAGAATAGCCACTTCACTAGCTCCGTTTTCCATTTCAATTTTTGTAATTAAATCATGTTACGGGCGTTTTTCTTCAAGGATTACTACATACATTTATAGGATTTGCACTATCTTTTTAAGAAAACAAATTAATATGTTTTACTTCCAAAACAATTTTGTAGTATGTTGGTGTTAAATAAAATGTCAGCATTTAATAATAATAGTAATAATTTATTGCCAGAAAATAACGTGTACATGGTAGTATATCACCAACGTCAAAAAATGTTATGTTTAAAAAAATCATGTAACATCTACAAATACAAGTAATGTAATTACGGAAATTTAGTTTAAGAACAGTAAAAAATTAATTATAATTAAAACACAAAATTAAAAAGTAACGACAACTTTCAAATTAAAAAGAAAAACACAAACAAAATTACTTTTTAAATTTTGTGCACTAGTAGCACTGAATTTAAAAATCAATGAAACACAGCAGCAGTTGTATCGTTGGCATGCATACACACTTAACATTTTATTGTCATTTTATAAATTCAACGTTTTGTTTTTGCCTTATTTTATAAATTCAACATTTTATGTGTCTTATTTGTAAATCTAATTGTTTTGTACAAGTTCATATATTTCATATTTTACATTCATTAAAATTTTAACGTGTGTATGCACTTAATGATAAAAATAGATTTAATTTCTTGTAATGTCCGCAAATATTGCAAAATCCGCAACGCACGAATTCAGAAACCAGTTTAATAGTAATTTAAACATCTGTATGATGGAGCTACCCCTAGCGCATGTATTGGGAACGAGCGCTAGATATGGAGTTGCCACCGAGGGAGGAAACATAATACCACTATTGTCATCCGTTGCCCCTTCGCTTACGCATACATAGCGTTTATTCATCGCACAATTTTTGGTTTCCATAATTTCTCACGTTTGGAGGGAACAGCAGCAGGAGCAATAGATACTAGAGGTAGTGTATCAAATAAATACATGAAATAACGAGAGCGTCTGGGTAGCCCTAAGTTGAATAGCATTTTTTTGGTGTAGTGATCGGCTATTTGCTGCTGTCGCCCGACCAGACACTCAGGCTCCCCTTGGGTTTGGTGGCGGCCCTAGTATTACACGTATGAACGTTGCAATACATACAAAATACGTGCACGAATTATGTACAGACTTAAAGCGATCGAATTATGCAATTAATATATTCAATATTTATGTATTTGCATTTGTTAGAAAGGGAACTGTATATTTAATAAATTTTTTTTTTTTGCTTGATGTAGAGAGCAACCGATTAAGCGAACAAATATATAAGCATTATTTACATCTAAACATAAGCAATTGGTCGCTCCTCTTCACAAAGAAGTTACACCGAAGCAGACGACCTGCGTCATTGTTCTTCAAACCAAGAGAACTAACACGCAGTGATGTCATATTCTGCTAAAAAGTTAGTAATATCGTTAACAAATATTAAAAACAAAATTTTGTCCAAAATGCTTCCCTGAGGGACGCCCCTATTGACAAGTAGGTCAGAGAATTTGGTAAATATTTTGTTGCCGCTGACTAGTGTTCAATATTAACAAAATGGCTTCGTTGCTATTCTGTTTTTGGGTTAGAAATCAAAATCCAAGACAGAAAAGTGTTTTTTCATTTAATCTTAAGTAAAATATTCATATTACATTAACCGGTACCTCTTTAAAATGATTATAAATCATTGTACGTTAAAGGTTATATCATTGTATGGGTAAGTATAACATCTGTATTCCGGTTTTTGTAGGCGAACAGTAATGTGGAAAAGTGAAAAAAGCGATAGTGATTTTCTCTTCTCACGTTGTTTCTTCCGGGATTGATCAATAGATACCATGCGCTTTTGTTTGAATATTATTCTGCAGATAACCTACCTTACTACCTTAGCGTTTTTAAAATCACAAGCAATATGAATAATTTACTGTAGTATGTACAGATACGTCGTACTGCTTTAAACAAGGTAAGTGCAATAAATAATGTGGATATAAATATGCATTTCAAGGTTTCTAAGTAAATAAATGCTTTATTTTAAGGAAATCAAACTATTGATTTATGAACAATACCTGAACGCTTTTTGGAATTGAGAATACTATTTACTATCCTTAAGAAAATATTGTTTTGTATTATAACGGCCATTCGCTTATACTAAGAATCGCTTTCTTCAAATTTTTTGCAAGATTTTCTTCAATCAAATTAGCAAATGTCTTGAACAAAGAAATACAATTAATTCGTTACAAGTATACACATACGGAAAGAAAATAACAGACGATAATAGTAAACTCGAATCGGTGATTCATCACAAGCGGAGGGGTTAGCGGCAGTCGACGGCTTACGGTTACCGATGTCGTTAGTTACGAGGTAGACTGCACTATGTGCGGACAATCTTAGTAATAATTTCTAGAGTATTTCTTTTTCTTTTCTTTTATTTCATCAGAATCTGTTTTTATTTTCGTCTTTAGAATACCTTATTAGTTTCGTCTAAGCTTCGTAGCACAACAAAATAAATACGCGAAACTCTCATTTCCAGGCGACCACGACTTCAAATTATTACGTACGCTCTTGCACACAGTAGGTCTACATCCCAACGTTGATAGAAGCGGATTCCCCTTAATCCACTCGCTCTCTCACCGTATATAGATATAGCTAATTTCACATTTTATATAGATACAGCCAATTTCACATTTTCCCAAGGTGTATACTTCTCTTAAGCGGAGAAAAAAAAGCAAAAAAAATATTTCCTTTGATTTAACACAGTAATTCTATGTGGATAATTAAAACGATAGTTGACTCGAATTGAAGCTGACAGTCTTCATACAAGTAAACGTTTCTCTGCGTGTATGGTTGCTTAATCAATAGTTTTTTAGGCATTGCTGGATGTGCAACCCAATTCGAAAAATTAGTTTAGTGAATATGTATAGTGATGCACAAGAAAAGCTTTAATATATATTTCGTATTTGAAATTGATTTCAGGTCGCGAGGCAAAGCGTTAAAGAGACGTAATCTCAGAATTCGGGGACACCATCTGTTAAAATTAAAGAATAAGGAACTACCTAGAAATTAAATTTAGATCTAGTATTATTATACTGATGAATATCATTGCTTACACAAAAAATCAGATTTATTTATTTGTATTGTAAGTATAGATAAGAGATTCATATACATATATGGATAGCGGCAACGGAAAGAATATTCCAGTTTTGGAAATAAGGTCTGCATGACTGTCTATTATTAATACCTGCCATACATCTAATAATACTCTTTTGTGCTAAAACAACCTCCTTAACGAAAGCTGACCCACCCCATACCATAAGATGATCTACGTTTTAGCATAATAGTAAGATAGTAAAATATTGTGCTCAATTACGTACTTCAAAGTTCGTATATGATAACACAAGGAATTAGGTTTACTAATAAGTTTGTAGCAGTGTGCTTGCCATGTTAATATATAATCCAATAAGTTCACAGACACGATGTACGGTACCGTTCATGGAAGTTCGGGCAAGCTGACAAATTATATTAACTGTTTAGGAAAAAATTTTAAAATTATATAATATACATTTCTGTGAGGAATTATTAAAACTAACCTTTTCTGGAAGCCTTTTACCAATTTCCAGGGAGTATTTGTCTATTATAAGACCGTTATCATAAAATATATAATTATGTTGGAAATCTCCCATAATTACAGTGACAATAAAGCTTTATAATAATCCCTAGGAGGGTTAGCTGATTCACTCGTGTTACCTGGAAATATTCGTATGCCCTTTATAAAGTATTATAACATTTATAAACGCAGTAGTACTGAAGAGATTGTTATTGTGAAAGTATCAGTGGTTGTGCAAGTGAAAAATAAAATAATTTCGGTTTGACTGCTTAAAATGCCCCGTGGAAAGCCTCTAGCTGTTTCAAAACGATCTGCTATTATTACCTTGCATCAGGAAGGGTACGCAGAAAGACGGATTGCGGATAAATTAAAAATAAAAAAATCTACAGTACATGATACTATAGTTCGATTTAAAACAACCGGTGACGTGCAAGATCGTAATCGGCCAGGACTGTCAAGAAAAACGACTCATGCGGAAGATTTACGAATAAAAATAATTAGTAAGCGCAATAGAAGACTAACAGCATCATGCAGAATTCAATAATGAGCGAGATTCCAAAGTTTCTGTGAGTACTGTGAAACGTCGGGTGAAAGAGGCTGGGTAGCATGGGCGAGTGGCTTGTCGAAAACCGTTACTCCGAAGAGGAAATAGGCTGAAACGACTGAAATGGGCACAAGCTCATAGAGATTGGACAGTGGACGATTTTAAAAACGTTTTGTGGACTGACGAATCCAAGTTTGAGGTTTTTGGAAATAGACGGAGAGTTTTCGTACGCAGATCAAGAGGGGAAAGAATGTTACGGGAGTGTATAGTTCCTACGGTGAAGCATGGAGGCGGATCTGTAATGGTTTGGGGTTGTTTTTCCTTAATCGGAACAGGGGACTTGCTCAAAATTGAGGGCATAATAAAAAAAGAAGAATATAGGAAAATCCTGGAGAAAAATGCCATAACGTCAGGAGTCCGATTAATTGGTGGTGGATTTGAATTTATGCAGGACAATGACCCCAAACATAAATCTAAATTGTGCACAGACTACCCGCAGCAAGAAGAAAATGAAAGAATCCTGAAGATTATGGAATGGCCGCCACAGTCCCCGATCTGAATCCGATAGAGTTGTTATGGGAAGAATTAGACCGATGTGTTAGGAAAAAGTGTCCAAAATCGAAGGAACATTTGTGGACCATTCTCCAGGAGGTATGGACAAGCTTGCCCGATGAAACATTAGCAAAATTAGTGAATCGGATGCCGAGAATAGTGGCAGCAGTCCTAAAGGCAAAAGGTGGATTTTTCGATGAAAATCGGATTTAAATTATTTGTATTACATTAACTTTTTCTTTTTAATAAATTTGTGTTTGAAAATATGTAAAATCATGTAAGTAAGTATTAAATACATGGCCATTTAATATTTCTCTTATTTTCTTTGACTTCCGTAATTTTCTTTGCTTGCCCGAACTTCCATGAACGGTAGTGTATTTCTATCATTCGAAACAATCTTGACATTGAATTGAGTCTTTTGAGAATTATGAAATATAAGACATTTGGTTCTACCAACATTAAGAAATAATTTATTGTGGGAAAACCATATGTATATAGCACCTAGCAAAGAATTGGCACTATTTAGGCTCTCCGATATATTATTCCGAGATCCAAAGGCGCTTGCACCGTCGGCATACGTGGTCAAGTCATATACTCTGATAAAAAGTAAGTAATATCGTTGACAAATGTTAAAAGCAAAATTGGACCCAAAGTGGGAACGCCTCTATTGAGAGGTAGGTTAAAAGATGTAATAACATTTTTACTGCACGCTGACTGATGCTGAATATTAACAAACTGACTTCTTCCTTTGAGGAAAGTTTCAAGCCATTTAGAAACAATACCATGTATACCACACCAATTTAACTTTGTAGTCAATAAATCATGGTCTACACAGACAAAAGCACGACTCAGATCGCAAACAATACCTATAGGGAATTGACCATCATCTAAACCAGATACAAGACCGTAAAATGCGCGAATAGCGGTCAATGTACAATGATTAATCCGATATCCGTGCTGTTGTTCCGTTAAAATATCATATTGATCTAAATGAGAAATTAATCTACGTAACAAAACACACAAATTTTTGAAAAACTAGAAGAAATTGTAAGTGGACGATCATTTTTAATATCTAATTTGCGACGGTTCTTATGCAAAGGAATAGCAGACTCTTTCAATTTTGATAGAAACACACCAGATTCAAATAAATTAATCAAATGGAACTATTAATTTTGAATTCCTTAAATAAATCAGGAATTTCTAATTCATTATATGGCACGCACACATGCTATGAAAAATATTTAATAAAATAATAATATTAATAATAATAATATATGTTTTATTGCACACAAAAAAAGGATTACGTTATTTATAATATTACAATTACCAAACCAAATTTAAGCTACTATTTTGCTAACTGATTCAAGATAAAAATCATTAAAGCTTTCTGCTACAATATTGGGAACATCTATTGTTCGACCATCACGTTCTAAAACAATATGCTTGTATTAACCCTTTCAATTGCTACATTTAGTAAAGGACATCGTAATTCGTAGGACACGTAACTGAAACATTAAACAAAATAAAAATATTTCAAAACATAGTCTATTAAAACTATATCTAATTTCAATAATCTACTTTCAACCAGTTTCAAAATCAAAAAAGGTAAACAGCTCTCTATAAAGATAATTAACACATACGTTAATATATCTACAAAAACTCGAGTGGATTCACAAAGAAAATGCTAATTATAATTCCAAATATAGCTTTAGCAAGTTTATACGACAGGTACCCATTCGTTGACCTGACACCATATGTAAATATTATGAGATAAACCGTGCGCATAATTTGGAGAGAAAAAAAACGTCTTTATGTATTTCCAATTCAAATTGTTATTTGTTGCTGTCAGCATAATGGATTGCAAGGGACCAATGCAATTTCGTGTCTATCCTTCCCAATCTTGGGATTGCCCACCCCTGTAAATACAAGTCGATGCTGTAAACCGCTAATTTTTCACGACCGGATGTTTTACGACGGGTCTACTGTTGATGATTAACGTATACAAATCGTACGCCGGAAGTCGGTATATCTCTAGGCCTTGAGAATAAATATCCGAGATCTAGGGTATTTACAAAACAGCCAGGTCAAGGAATAAACTTTAGTCTGTTTTTTACTTTACCTTCGAGAACAGCCTGAATCTCACCAAGCCAGCGCTAATACTAATTTAATTATACGTTCCTCTTTACAAGGTATACAAGTTTAGCGAAAAAAAGAGGAAAACAATCGCTAATTTGCTTAATATTAAAGACCATTCCTTCGATGTTATCGCCTTTATAATGTTAAATATCAACTGTTATTCAAGGTCTTATAAAAAGCGAGTTTAGTTTAATATAATTTCCCGTCAACGCACGAGTTTAGGTACCAAATACAACTTTAATAACAACCGCCTTATATCAACTAATGGTCTCGATTGATTCAAAGTAAACAATCTATTAGAATTTATTATTAGGAGTTCTAACAACGCTAGAATGATTTCGCTCCCACTACGAAATCACAGTGAATTGTTTGATAATATCCCGGATCTCTTAAGTAATATTAAGTAAATATTTTTAAAATATTTTCATTAAGAGGTATTTAGGTTCATTGGGAGCAAGTTTTAAAATTATTTTGAAATATACAGGACGACCTGAAATGAATTTACGCACCAAAGTTGTGAAAATTTAAATGGAGTAGACCAACATTTAAAAGGCACGCCCTGTCTTACGTATTTAAGCTAGATATTTCTAATTGTAATTATTTTTAGTCGAAGCATTAGACATGATGATAAAATAAAAATGATCCCTTAACGTTATACAGGCTAGACGAAAATATACATTTGATTTGGACTATCATTAAAGTAAAATAACTTTCTTATATTAAATGGAACAGCCTGTATTCATTATCGTATTTAGATTCTAATTTAACAACCATTTATAAAATTGTATTAAGGTTCTCTATACTTATATCTTATATTTTCTTAGTAATTTGGCATTCTTAATTTCAAATATTCATTTCTTGCCATTTATTTTACGAAAGCAGGCTTTGACGGAACTGACGTTATTATTAATGATGAAAGAAGAACATTATTTGACAGTGACAATAGTCGTTAGTTAAACCATCATCATTGGTTGAGATTGTTTAAAAAACATTTTATTTAAAACTTACTCTCAAGAAAAAAGGATTAATATAATTTTTGTAATTGGGGAGTGTTTAGAAAATTGCTTGTTAGCATCAAGGGTTTATGCTCAAAAATTTCCTAACAGACGTCATCCTGACAAGCGTTCATTAAAAAATTTGACGCAAGTTTTCCGAAGAACATAACAAAAATGGAGCGACAAAAGCCAATTAAAGGAAAAGAAGAAAATGAATTTTTAGTTATGGAATCTCTAATTGAAACTCCGCATACAAATCAGAGAAAAATGAATGAACCTACAGGAATAAACAGATGAAGCATCGGAAAAATCATAAAGAAACACAAATTTTTATCCGTATCACATACAACTACATCGGGAACTTTTGAAAGTAGATTACGACCGACGATTCGAATTTTGTTTATGGGTTCTAGAAAAGTTGGGAGACAATGAACATTTCTCAGGTTTTGTACTTTTTTCAGATGAGTTAACTTTCCATAACATCGGAGTAGTTAACAGACATAATTTTCTTTATTACAGTGATAAAAATCACAATTTTTTTTAGAACCCTAACGAGTCTCGATTTTTTCCTGTGGGGATATATCAAAAATTTGTTTATGATATACCGCTAACCACATCCGACAATATGGAAGACCGAATAAGCACAGCGTTTCGTTCTATAATAACGCCAGATAATTTGTTTAAAGCGAAAATTTTAAGAAAAAGTTAGCTTATGAATTGAAATTGATATCATTTTGAACGATTGTTAAAACACTAGTTTGTTTTTTTTTCATTTAAGTTTGTTATTTGTTCAATAAAGTATGTATTTGTTAACCAAAAAATAAATGCTAATATAGCTCATGGTATTGGTGGAATCATTGCCGGCAAAAACAATGTAGCAGAGAAAATAGCGCTAACACATGAACATGTTTCTGCCTACCCGGCGTCATCAGTGTGGTTCTGAGTACAATCTTCTGCTGCTAATCATTGCATTTGCCTCTCAGTTTATGTTGTTAATCACCAAAATAGCACTGAATATGTCTTTCGGCGACATCTATCGCCAAGAAACACAGTCACGCCGTCCCAGAGGGTAGCAAAACAAACCGGAGTGTAGATGTCCACCACCTATCGGGCAGCTCCTGGGCTGCCAAACGCAAGGGGGCCTTGTGCCTAAGCATAGCGACATCTATACGTGCAAATGGCTTACCATGATGTATAGAAATACACGTGGAAAGAATGCCTAATAACAATAACCAAAAAATGCTAATATAGCTCATGGTATTGGTGGAATCATTCCCGGCAAAAACAATGTAGCAGAGAAAATAGCGCTAACACATTTTTTTTTTTGTTATTGTTATTGGGCATTCTTTCCACGTGTATTTCTATACATCATGGTAAGCCTGAGGAACCATTTGCACGTTTAGATGACGCTGTGCCTAGGCACAACGCCCCCTTGCGTTTGGCAGCCCAGGAGCTGCCCGATAGGTGGTGGACATCTACACTCCGGTTTGTCTTGCTACCCTCTGGGACGGCGTGACTGTGTTTTTTGGCGATAGATGTCGCCGAAAGACATATTCAGTGCTGTTTTGGAGATTAGCAACATAAACTAAGAGGCAAACGCAATGATTAGCAGCAGAAGATTGTGCTCAGAACCATGCTGATGACGCAGGGTAGGCAGAAATATATTCATGTGTTAGTGCTATTTTCTCTGCTACATTATTTTTGTCAGGAATGATTCCACCAATAACATGAGCCATATTAGCATTTATTTTTTGGTTATTGTTATTAGGCATTCTTTCCACGTGTATATGTATTTGTTATTTATAGTTGTCTCATTTTAATTAGTATGAAAGAAAAACCAGTTGAACGGTTAGACTGATAAATATCATCTATTTGTAAGCCAGTAATAATAGGTTTGTTTCTGCAGCGATTTAAAATCGTCAGGGCATGCACATTACAAAAATAGCGTTCGTGCAGTTAAAACCCCAAACTATTAGTTTGACGTTCGTGCAGATCCCCAAATTAATTTCTAACTGTTTGCTGACAGTTGCTCGTTTGAAGATTATCGTCCAGTAATCCATCAGACGCATGCGCATTGTTATATTGTGAATGAAAAGTTGTATTATACGTTTTTTTTGTATAATATGTACACACTTTACGCGTGTTTTATTCGTGTCTGTGGTTTTGTTATGAATTAACAGTTCCTTTAAAGTTGTAACAAATTTGTATTTCCGTCTAAACATTTCGCGTTTATTTCTGTTTTCGCTTACCTTTTCGAATATTTGAATGTAAGATAAATCTATTCCTTTCATCTACATATTTGAGTATATTTTCTCTCTTAAATCGATTAAATACGCTTGTAACTTATATACCCGCCTGATAAATGTAAAGAAAGCGTTCGTGCAATTAAATTGTTAAATCAGTTTTAGTTCGCGCATGCGTAGATTAATTCAAATTAACCTCTGAACAAAAAACCGGCTGCAGAAACAAACCTAATAACATCAGTTCCGTCAAAGCCTACTTTCGAATATTCATTACTTTCGTAAAGTAATGAATATTCGAAATTGAAAATGCTAAATTACTAAGAAAATATAAGTATAGAAAACCTTAATACAATTTTATAAATGGTTAAAATTAGAATGTAAATACGATAATGAATACAGGCTGTTCCATTTAATATAAGAAAGTTATTTGAGTTTAGTGTTAGTCCAAACAAAAAGTATATTTTGGTCCACACTGTATAATTTCGAGGAATCATTTTTATTCTATCATTAAGTCTGATGCTTGGACTAAAAATAATTACAATTAGAAATATCGAGCTTAAATACTTAAGACAGGCGCGCCTCTTAAATGTTGGTTTACCTTTTCAAGAATAGTTAAATATCTCAAAAACAGCTTGAGTTAGGTATAGAAAACGTAACAATAACTTGCCTTTATTTAGCCCGCACTATCAAAATATGCAATAATATACAGGTTATTCCAGTTAAATTTTCATAACTTTGGTGTGTAACTGCTTTTTAGATCATCCTGTATATTCAAAACAATTTTGAAACTTGCTCCGAATGAATCTACAGAGCTCTTAACAAAAATATTTTGCCGTTTCTCGTATACAAACCGAATGTGGTGCGACACCCTGTATACAACAACAAAAAAATAAAAGACTGTAGGGTCTTTAACCACCGATATTTTGGTACAGTATATTTCGTTAGAGAAAATCACATTACTTCATTGAGATGTGACCATTCAAAAAAGAATTAAACCAACAAACGTTAGCACTAACCTCAACATCGAATGCAATAGCAACGGCGATGAAGCAACACGCCCGCTTGTGATGTTAGCGTCCTTGTTGCTTAGCAATAGAAACTCTGAAATCCAAATTTATTTGCGGCGCACATGATCTAAATGTAATTTGCTCAAACGAAATGCACAGTAAAGTAGCGTTCATATAGAATGGGGCGAAGTTAGTATAACGCGAAACTATGCACACGTCAAACTTTAACATTATTTTGTACATTTGTCTTTGAATTTGTATGTCATGATTACTGCAGAAACTGCTAATAAATATACCATGTAATGTTTTTGTGCAATTCCGTGAATTACAAAAGTAATTGTTAATACCAACAGATAAATTTGGGTTAGGTTATGACAAAGCAAACTTTACAATACTTATTCCATCCATCAATAGAAAAACAATTTACTAATATAAAAATATTACAGTTATATATATGTGTGATTTGGTTAAGTAAATAATGAGATCAAACCGATTGCTACTTGATCATTTTTAAAATATGAAGTCCTAATATTTACATAATTATACATTTCTTAAGTGATATTACGCACAGCCCCATTTTCTTATATAAATCTAAATTACATATATAACGAATATACAAGTTATGGTATGTGAACTAACTTACACATTTTCAAGATCATAATTTGTATCCCGAGATGAAACTACTTAAAAATCATAAAGATGTGATATACATATAGTTACTCCCATAAGTATTTGGACAGGGTAAAAAAAACATTGGTGGTTTTATTTAAGTGTATTTCGATATTTTTTTGCTCAAATAATGTAGATATAATACACTATTAGACTAATCTTCAGAAAATATAAATTAAAAGCTGAAATTCTTGTAAACTGTATACATAAAAAAAAATCAAAACATAAATTGCACATATTCATATACTCAAAAGTATTTGGACAAAATATAGGGACACAAAGAATAAGGATTTCTTTAATTTAGTATTTAGTTGGGTACACCTTTTAGTTTATTTGGCATTGACTCCAGTAATTTACTTGTAAATTCAGGACTAATTTGGCTCCATTCTTAGTTTAAAGCGTCTATTAAGTCTTGTCTCTTTGAAATCGTATGTTTACGTATTCTAGATTCTAATTCATCCCACAAATGCTCAATGGGATTGAGGTCCGGTGATTGTGGGGGTGTATTTAAACATTTACGGGTATTGAACAACAACCATTGTCGAACAACGAACGCCGTGTGTTTGGGGTCGTTGTCATGCTGGAAGATGTAATTGTGTTTTATACTCAATTTTTCAGCATTTTGATGCATATTTTGTTGTAGAATTTTTAAATATGTAAATTTGTTCATAATATCATCTATTACATGTTACGAACCTACACCATTCGCCGCCATACACCGCCAAACCATCACCGAACCACCCCCATGCTTCACTGTGGCACGAAGATTTTCTTTGTTTAGCGCTGTACACGGTTGTCGCCACACTTTTACTTGACCATCACTCCTAAAAAGATATATTTTTGTTTCGTCCGAGAAAATGATACAAATCCAGAAGTCAGGAGGGTATTTTACATATTCCTCTGCGAACTTTAAACGCTTTTGACGATTTACCTTACTGACATAGGGTTTCTTCCTAGCAACTCGTCCTTCTTAAGGCCCTTCGTACCGTTTCACAACCTACAGATTTGTTAAGTGTTTCTTTTATGTCTACCACTATTTTAGGATCACTCATAAATGGATCTTTCTTTGTTATCCGCACAATTTGCGCTTCGTCCCTTTCGCATAGCTTACATGGACGTGCAGATCTCGGTTTATTTTCAATTATATTCTCGGTTTTGAACTTTTTTATTATATAACCCACAGTTGGATGGCTCCTGTTCACTAATTCGGCTATTTCGCGGCAGGTTTTCCCCTTCCTGTGCCGGTTTATTATTATTTCGCGCTCTGAAACAGTAGTTTCTTTACCTTTCATTTTGAAACACTGTTGTTGTTCCAGAGACTGCAGAAGTATTGATATGAGCATAGATATTTACAGTAAACATGGGAGTACCCACCTAATGCGAGTGTAGGAGATTTACCGCACATTCTATTATGAATTAATATTTTGTCCAAATACTTATGAGCGTTCGCCGTTGCTATTATCTTTTTCTATTATTTTTCCAGGGCACATGCAATTATTTCTAAAATATTTGATACGCGTTTCCTAAAGAGTAAAATATAATCTACAAAATTATTATAATTCAAGATAATTATGTGAAACCATATGTTTTTTACATAGACAATTGAGTGTATATAGAGGCTGTCCAAATACTTATGGGAGTAACTGTATGTACATCAAAGTACTTAAAGCTTAGGAAATAGGAGCCAAACATTCTTGGCTTGACAGGCTTATACAGGTTAGAGCCTGTTCAAACTCCGTTGCCTCATAGCGAATGGGTGATTCACCACCAGCGGAGGGGTTAGCGGCAGTCGACGGTTACCGATGTGATTAGTTACGAGGTAAAGTGCATTATGCGCGGACGATCTTAGTAAGAATTTCTAGAGTATCTACTGTTCTTTTCTTTTATTTCATCAGAATTTGTTTTTATTTTAGTCTTTAGAATATCTTATTAGTTTCGTCTAAGCTTCGTCGCCACAACAAAATAAATATGCGAAACTCTCATTTCCATTCTTACATACAGTAGGTCTACATTCCAACGTTGTTATAAGCGTACTAACGACCCGCATCGAATCGATCGGCTTTCATTCAATCCCCTCTTCGCTCTCTCGCCGTACATATCTTATTTTTTTATAGCTAATTTCACATTTTCCCAATGTGTATAATACGGTTCAAAGAGTAGTTTTTAGTAGCCAGCCAGACAACGTGACTAGTGCGTGAAAATGTCTCAGGTAACGAAAATTGATTACCGCACGGTCATTAAATTGTTAACAAAAGAAGTTTATACTCCTAATCACATTAAACAACGTTTAGACGTCGTTTATGGTACTGTAAAAAAGTGGCCAAAATGTTTCCGTTTGGGACAAGAATCCCTTGATAATGATGAGCGGCCCCGGTCGGCCGATTAAACTGATAACGCTTCAAAACATTTCAATTATTGAAGAAATGATATTAGTAGGTCGCCGTTTGAAAGTAAAGGAATTAGCGGCGATGTCTAACATTTCTGAAACAAGTATTCCCGCAATTCTCCATAACCATTTGGGTAGGAATAAGATTAGTGCAATGGGTACCGCATCTTCTTTCTGCCCTCCAACGTGAATGTCGGGTCGAATGTGCGCGCTAGTTTTTAAACATGTGTGGGGATGACCCGAAACCGATTTTGGAGTCCATTGTCACAGAAGATAAGACAATGGTTCTGTATTATGATCCTCTATTCAAAATGGACGTCGTTTTAAGGACGATAGTGAGAAAACTTTTGATTATCTTTATAAGGATACAGAATTATTAATTGATCGTTGTAATAAATGTATTGAAATTAGGGGAGATTATATTGAAAAATAAAAATTGTTACATTTTAGCAAGTTTATCGGGCCGAGAATTTATAGCATCTACCTCGTACTACCATAGGCAACGCCTCGATACCGTGGAAATGTAATTGTTCTTATAGCAGTAGATTTAAATAATGAAAATTGTTCTAGATTAAGTAAACCTAAAGCCTTCGAATCGTAAAATCGAAGACTAACTATAAAATGTAATTAATACAGTCAACAAAATTCGGATTTTGCCAAATTATACGGTGATGAAGTAAATGTACGAAAATTGTGAACATACCCACAACTCAATCGATGCAGCTCGTCAAACTACATGTATGCCTTTATCTCTTTATCAGTATTGGCATCACATGTTAAAACGGCGGAAGCTCTAACGTCGTGTCGCGTCGTTCAATCGAATGTCATGCACTTCGAGTCTCTGACGTGACTTGAAACGAAATTAAGTCGAAATTGGTTGAGATCGCATTTCCTTAGTACGTCAGGACTAATAGAGGTAAGCGTGGGTGCTACTTTTGGGGCCAATTCCGCGAGTTCATCAACTAAAGTGCTTTGGCTCCCAAACTCAATAAAGCGTTAATGGAAATAAAAGACGTAATAATGACAGGAAGGAGCGCAAGAAAGGGCTTAACTTTTAATACGTTTCGGTTCCCGTAGATGCGTTGTCTAATAGCATGACCTACTTTGCGAGCTACTGAGTTTCGACGCGCCCAGATGCTCATCAAATCACTAGGATGTATATTACTTTTGAAGCGCTGTCTCTTACGCAATTTTTTACGTACCAATAGTTGGTGTGACGGAATGCGTTAGGCTGCAATACAGACTTCTAAATGCACACAAATGTATGGGATATTACTGAATTAAAATTGGCACATACTTGACGTATTATTTTTAGTACTAATGCAACCAATCCGCATTTGATTGTAAATGAAATATTGATTTTCGCCCGTTCTACCAGATGCCAATACTAAAAATACACAAAAAAATCAAATGAAAAGTTTATTGTACCAGATATTTGGTTAGTAGTCTAATTTAAATGATTATAAAAAAAATTACTATTCAAAACACTCAGAAAACAATTTTGTGTAGTAAAGGTTTAATTAATTCTTTGTAACTATCGTAATCAAAATCATCGGCCAATGGACCCTCTGCAATGCTGGTCACTAAGGGCAAGCATACACAGTCGATTTCTATTCGAGAGATAGTTTAATTGATGGACATAAATATATTAAGGTAGATACAGGTGCATAGACAGCACAACTCCAGATCAACTCGATTATTTAGTCAAAAGCAATCGATGAGCACTTGTGATTAAAAAGTGGAGCTATTATCGAACAACTGCTAATATACCACAGACGCATATTGAAGCGCACACACAGTAGACTATTTAATTGATTATCGTCAACGAAATTTTTATTATTTCAAAATTTGTTTTGGAATATTAATAATGCATCGTCAGCCTCCCATGGAGCCGCTAGTCGATATGGAGAAGTTTATTGAAGTAGATGAAGCAAGCCCGGCGCTATATATGAAGAACCTGAAGGAGTATGCAGATGAGAACGTTAAAAAGAAATTTGTGTGGAAATAAATTCTAACTACGGGATTGGTGAAATCATTCGCGGCAAAAACAATGCGAGCAGAGAAAAGAAAGCACTAACACACCGATAAGTTTCTGCCTACCCAGCGTCATCAGCGTGGTTACGAGCACTCCCTATACTGTTGGTAGCATTTTCAAAGTCCACAACAGCACTGAAAATATCTCCCGGCGCCCTCTAGCGCCGTGAAACACAGTCATGCCGTCTTAGACCATGACGACACAAACTTTGTGTTTCTCGATGGTGTCGATATAGAGGCTGTGTGTGCGTACAACGCGATTCATGATCAATGAAACAGTTTAGTCGACGAAAAATTGATGTATCACGATTTCAAGCCAATTCAACTAAATTATTGCGTCGAACAATCGATCGTGCTCCCAGCTAAGGCTGGGAGCACTCTTTTATAATAATTAACCGAAAAGTGGAAATAATAGAAACATTACACAATAAACTTGCATTCTATTATTTATGGAGGGCAAAAGTTGCAACAATTGTCAATTGAAGAGTCTTGTTAGAAGTATAAGCTAGATATTGCATCCCTCATCATGATTTTTTTGTGATGGAAATGCGAAACAATAGTAGAATTTGGATTTCTTATTTTCCGATAACTCCAGCATTGGCTCTACCTCTAAGAAATCCAAATTCTACTATTGTTTCGCATTTCCATCACAAAAAAATCATGATGAGGAATGCAATATCTAGCTTATACTTCTAACAAGACTCTTCAATTGACAATTGTTGCAACTTTTGCCCTCCATAAATAATAGAATGCAAGTTTATTGTGTAATGTTTCTATTATTTCCACTTTTCGGTTAATTATTATAAAAGATTTGACATGCGGATCAACAGGCAGTAGGTTACAGAATCATTTTCTTCTATTACGAGCCTTAATCTCAGACTCAAATTATAAGGAATAAACCCATTCACAATTTGTTTTGTGAAAATTTATGGGTATAAAGAAATCTTCAAAGAGAGCTGGCAAGAATGATTAAATATTACACTCTCTGCAACTGAAATAGCACCACATCCAAAATATTGGTTTCTAGAAATGGGATTATGAAATATTACAACGTGAGATCAACTGCTCTTCCTAGAACTGTTGTATGAGAATGACTGGTTGGTGCTGTAACTGTTGGATTACGTGAAGGTTCCCGTTGCGGTGTTGGAATGCATGCATGGCAAAGCAGGTTAAACAAGAAAACATACAGCATACTTATAATGCATTTCGTTAGAGAGTTCTGCTCCGCGAAGAAATTTAGGTTTCAGAGTTTCTGTCGTTAAGCAAGAGACAGGTACATTAACATCGTAGGCGGACACGTTGCTTCATTGCCATTGCAATTGTATTCAGTGTTGAGGTTACTGCTGGCGTTTTTTGGTTTAATTCGTTTTTGAATAGTCATGTTTCACTAAAGTAATATACTTTTCTGAAATGAAATGCACTGTACCGTCTTCTGACCAAAAACAATATTCCTCGTTTGCCATAGTCCTCGCGATTATACGATCTTTTACCAATTAGGCGTGTATGGGGTATTATCAGAAGACATCTTATAGGGAACAGCTAAAACTTCTGGAAAATTGTATCAACAAATTCACAGTTTGAGAAGAAATGCGCCAAGATGCAATTTGTAAGCTAATAAGTACAATGAAGTACAAGAACCTTGTAACTTACTTCTGATATTAATCTAATTTTCAACTTTTTGTAATAAGTTCTTGTACGTTTTCTATTACAGACAGTGTACAAAATAAAAACTCGGAGTTGGCAAACAGCCAACATTAATTGGCAAGTAAATTCTATCACACACTTTCTGCATTATTCTTGAGGTTTAATTCACTTGAAATTTTGAATCTGTGGTAATCCTTTGCAGTATTTCGGGTTTGGGTCCCAAGTATAAACCCATCGTTGGTAAGCTGGTGTTACTGGTGACAATCATAGTTAACCACTAGAATATGCAGGGTCATTCACGACAATGGCCTACTCGAAATATCTCTGGAAATAATTAGTGTATCTTTTATTAAGAATAATGATGTATTTATTTCCTGAAAATAATTTCAATCTCATGGCACTCTTGATTAACCCGGAAGAGGAATTCAACTTTCTTATTTTAAATGGCATACCTGTATATTATGGGACCTCTGCATAGATCTTTCAAATATAAGTTCAACGATATGTAATGTCATAGATGTAGGATGTACCGTCTCTGAGACATTTTTTTTTTAATTTGACAAACGCAGAGTTAAACATCAATATCTTCTATTCGGTATTACCCATGTAAACCAGTTTTGAAATTTTTAGGGAAAATATAAATTCCTCTTTATTGCTACGAACACATATCAAAAATGTTATACAGAGTGTTCCAAAAACCAAGTCCAGACACTAACATACTTAATAAAAAAAAATATTTGTTTTAAAGCGCAATCCCTATCTTTGAGAATTTCTACATATTCTACTCAAAAAATTCAGGTAAACCGTATATTACTGCTTGTACCCAAATTCGCTTTCAAGGTTATTAAAAAATCATGAAAGTTAATATACAGTGTACTCTCTCTTAGCGGGCATCTCCGATAGGCGGACATCTCTTTTAAACGGACACTTTGCTACGAACAGTAAAAATGCATAGTTTTTTATCTGTACATAGTTTTTCTCTTAAGCGGACTCTCTGTTAAACGGACGCGGACACGCAAATGAAGCAGCTTACATCCCTTTTTACCTGCTAAGCGGACATTACCGAGACAGAGATGTCGGGGTTTCCCCAAATTTCTACGTTTGTGTTTACGAGTTGACATGCGCAGAATATACAGCCAAACGATTCAGTATATTTCAACATCAGGTTTAATTGCGACCGTGAAAATGTCAGCAAAAGTCAAATAAACGAATGCTTACACTTCAAGAAAAAATTCAATCAAATCATAAAAGTATATAATAAAGATAGGGTTAGCGTTCGCGCTTTGGCTGCCAAATTTAATATCGGTAAAACATAAGCGGCCAACATCATGCGTAAGAAAAAAGAACTTCTAAGACAATGGCATAGCAATGTAAATGTGCGGCAGAAACGAAGTTTCTTTAATGTACAGGGCTACAATATAGACAAAATGACGTATGAGTGGTTTGTGAAAGTAAGAAATAAAAATATTCCAGTTTCTGGGACTTTAATGCGATCGAAGGTAAAAGAAGTCGCGGAACAATTGAAGTATGAAAATTTTAGTGCCTCATCCGGTTGGTTAAGGCGATTTAAAAAAAGACACAATACCACTTATCGCATGATATCTGGTGAAAGTGCTAATGTGAATCTCGATGATGTATCATATTTTAAGGCAACAATTCCGTCGTTAATACGTCATTATAGTGCTAAAGATATTTACAATGCAGACGAGACGGGACTGTTTTACCGCGCGTTACATGATAAAACTTTTGCATTAAACGGGAAGAAGTGTTCTGGTGGGAAAATGGCTAAAGAAAGACTTACAATTTTGCATTGTGTAGACATGGCAGCAGATTCAGAAAAATTGCTTGTTATTGGTAAAGCTGCTAGGCCTCGTGCGTTTCGTAAACTTAATCTGAACACTTTACCAGTGAAGTGGCGATCCAATAAAAAATCATGGATGACTCGCGAGATAATGGCCGAATTTAGAAAAACGAAAGATATTGCTATTTTTGGACAATGCAATGTCACATCCACGTGACTTAAAACTAAAAAACATTGAGGTAATATTTCTCCCTCCGAATACAATTGCATTTTGTCAACCGCTTGATCAAGGAATGATTAAAGACTTTAAAACTTGGTACCGATCCATTATTTTAAAATGCGTCTTGCCAGATAGATACATGCGTTTCTTCTGAAGAATTGATCAAATCAATTAATTTGTTAGACGTTGTTTATTTTATTCAAAAGGCACGGCGTCAAGTAACACCTACAACTATTCAGAATTGTTTTCGCAGTCCTCACGTGCTCAAATATTCTCGGCGACAATAGCTTTGATTCAGAAGATGAATTACCACTACCAGTTATTGTTGAAATGCGTAAAACAATAAACCAAAGTGGAATAAACAATAGTGATTTTGAGCAATATGTGATAATTGATGATTGTTTAGCTCAAGAGGATGAAAACATGGATTTAAATTTTTAGAATTCTGTAAATTTGGTGCAAAAAGATTCTGATACTGATGATCAAAATGTGGAGGATCAAAATAGAGAAAATCCCATTAAAAGCTACAAGGATGCTTTCACAAATTTAAGTCATATCAAGTTGTTTGCAGCGGCAAATGCAGATTCTAAAGGATTTCAATTGCTTACAGACTTAGAGCACCACTTCGAGAATACACTAATTAATAGAAGAAATCTGTGTCAAACAACGTTAGATTTTCTCCTACAATATAATTTCAAAAGTCAGAATCTTTGTCTATTTTTTTATAAATACAATTTTTTAAGTTTGTATTTTGTATCAATTACAATATAATAAATATGAGAAGTATAAAATACATACTACAATATTGTATTATTTCTCACAGAAATTTTCGTATCAGTACACATAGTATTATCTCTAGTTTCCTCATAAGAGGACACCTCTATTAACGGGACAGAAATGCGGCGACCGCAGGTGTCCGCTTAAGAGGGAGTACACTGTATTTTGACTTCCGTCGGTAAACTATGAAATCTATAATTCTTCCTTGGAATTTTCGACGTAAGTAATTAATGAAATTAAAATTATGTCCACGTCAAGGAATCGAACCTCGCATCTCCTTCTTGCCGGGTAAGGGTGTTAATCACTACACCACATGGACTATTTTACGTCGGAAATTTCAAGGAGGAATTATAGAAACCATGACTGTGTTTATTTATTCCAGATAAACAACCAGAATTGACAAGATTTTAATACAAATTCCATTGCATTCACAATAAACACCCACTTTAGCGTTACATACAGCCGCTTCTACTCGGAAAGGAGTAGCTGCATAGAATTCGGTTCACTTTTCCGTGTACACGTTTTAGATTTCTGGGAGAACAATGCACAAAACGTGTAGCAGACAAACATCTTCACAGCGAATTGGCAAAAAAAAATGTTTGTACAGTTTTCTTTTCTCTTCGCTTATTTTATTTATGCAATCGTTTAACGATCTACAAGGAATTCTCTTCTCATACCATTCAACTTAACAGGTCAGGAGTTTCCGTTCACGACAGAAACAGTAGGAGGCGTAGGTAATTAAACGTCGTCCTCTAAACTAAACACAATGAAATTTCACCATCGTCTATCGTTTACAATAATAGAGTTTATTTTTTATTCGCAGTTAACCTCCGTCCTATTCTGGGACAGATTCTCTAAATTTCCTCCAAGTTAGTATCTCGAAACTAACTTTTCTGAGACGATAAGGTTTCATTTATATCACACAAATTTATTGGTACCATACAATCTACGCGGATGCTGACAGTCGCTGACAGGTTGTTGAATTGAAGTTTATACACAATCGTCGTGCAATTGTTCTTTATCGAGAGAACAAATGCATTGTAGAAACAGTGGAATTGTGATCTCGGTTTGTCCTACATACCGAGTTTAGAACGTTCAGTTCGGTTATGGGTAGGACAGACCCTCTTGTCGTCGACAGCTGACCGATTTAAGATTATATCGCACAGTGTCTTTTTCTCTGTATGTATGCATACACGTACAATTTACTTATACTTCTTGGCATGGAAGTGAACGGCTGTATAACAAATGAAATATGAATACGGTGTTCTGTTTAAATCACGAATAAAAACATTGGTACATGTAACAACTGTTCATACTCAGCGGATTTATCTCCATCGTAAATTTCTTGTCGATCAAAATGATGTAGCATACACATATATAAGTACGCCAGAACATAACGAATAATGTCCAACATGGGTCGCCATCATTATTAAAAATACAAAACACATGTAGGCAATTACACACAAGATAATGTCATAAAGCTTAATTACGAATAATTATTTTAAGATTTTAAGTAACACATCGCTAGCCGTTCATCAGTAGCGTGTAGAATTATGCTGGACAGTACAAATATGGAGTAATAAGAAAATTTTCGCATTAAGTAACTTTTTTAAGCCTATATTCGTACGTATGTATCTTACTTATTTTATTTATATTTTATACGCCAATAGAAGACTTAATAATTGTATTGCCAATATTTTCATTAACTTCCAAACCAATAATTAAAAAATAAATAAATAAAATAAAATTAATATAATTAATACAACTCCTGTAATAATTACAGGAGTTGTATTAGTTGAAATAATTTTAAATTATTTGATCGAAAATAATTAGTTAGTAACTATTAGTTTGCATTTAATAATAATCAAATGCAGACCAATCACAGGAAAGAGTACATGCAGAGAAACGTTTACTTGTATCAACGCTGTTTCAAGACAATTACTGTTTCAATCATCCTTTCAATATAACTGTTTTAAATCAAAAGAAATATAATAAATAATGATAGCACGGTAGTAGTATGGCAAACAACAATATTCTCGGCACACTCAGCATCACACAAATTATTAATTAATTCGGATAGGCCGTTTCGAAGACACGTGGGTCTTCATCCTCCGCCGGAACCAGTACGCGGCTGAGGATGAAGGCCCACGTAATTGTATTTCTTTGTTTAAGACATTTGTTAATTTGATTCAAGAAAATCTTGCAGAAAATTTGAAGAAAGCGTTTCTTAATGTAAATAAATGGCACAAAACAATATTTTCTTAAGGATAGTAAATAGTTTTCTTAATTCCAGAAAGCGTTTAGGTATTGTTCAAAAATTAATAGTTCCATTTTCTTAAAATAAAGCATTTTTTACTTAGAATTCGTGAAATGCATATTATTTATATCCCCATTATTAATTGCGCTTACCTTGTTCAAAACAGTACGACGTATCCGTACACAATGCAGTAAATTATTCCTATTGCTTGTAATTTTAAAAAGGCTAAAAGTAGAGATATATCTACAGAATAATGTTCAAACAAAAGTGAACTTAATATAGAAGTACCAATGAAAAAAGTGCCTAGAAACAATAGCCAAGATAATGTTAATAAATAGCTCTTGGTATTGATGGAATAACCTCCAGCAAAAACAATATGCCACTAATCTTCAAACACCGCAACGGAAATATTTCTTAGCGCCAACTAGGTGGCGTTAGTTGATGGCCTAGTTCCAGTAGCTACAGTCATGCCGTCCTAGGTAGCAGCGACGGAACCAGAATAGATACCATACTTACCCATACGATGATATAACCTTTAACGTATAGTATAAATAATTAAGCAATGAACGCACATCATCAATGACGTTTGTATGACGTTTTATTGCAATTATAAGAACATAAACTTACTAAAAACTACGGTGCCTGATTTGTAACACGAAAATCTATAATTTTCGAAAATAAACGCCGTACATTGAAAATTTGTAGTTTCTTTCTAATATTGATATATTTTGCACTAAAGAAACCCATATATTATAAATGGAAAATATATATGAATAGGGAATGTTATTTTTACCATGGTGGTCATCCTGGGTCAACAAACATCGATGTTGCCGGCTTCAATTGGACGTAAACTGTAATGTAATCCTAACCTGATCAGCTGATCACTGTTTACTTATTTTACTTGCAGTTTTATTAATCGATTTTGTCGTAGAGTTTTGTTAGTTCTTTTTAGAATTATAATTCAAGATGCCTAGAGCGTTTTGTAAGCAAAGTAGAGCACTGATTACAGCAGCTCTGAAGTATTTTAAAGAGGAGAAAGAAAGAGACCATCCATTGTTACCAGCTGATGCCGTTATTGAGCGTGTAGCTGTTGCCCTTCATTCTGCGAGCAACATTAATCAAGAAATAGAAAAGGAAGGTCAGGCCCGTAGCCCAAAGAAATGTAAATCCAGACGCAAGCCAATAACTGACATTAGCAGAGCCGATGAAGCGGACATACGAAATACAATTTATACAATGGTTCAAGCTAAACGGCATATAACGTTAAAGTCAATCTCAACAAATCTTAGGGATAATAATATTTATAGCGGCAGTTTATCTTCTCTAAGCGTTATATTAAAGAGAATCGGTTTTCGCTGGAACTTCAGTTAGTTGCATGTAATAAACCTCCGAAAACATATGTTGCTGACAAACTTGCAGCTAAATATGGACATGTGGTGCTCCGTTTGCCACCATATCACTGTATATTCAATCCCATCGAAAACACTTGGGGATTGGCAAAGACATTAAAATAGACATATAGGACGAGATGGATATGGAACGGTAAAATGTATTGCGATGTGGCAAGAAGTGGCAACAATAACCTCTGAAATCTGGAACAATACCATCGAGAAAACTGAAAAGATAATACAAGACTGGTGGGCAGAGGGAAGTTGGCTTCGAGCAAAATGATATTCCAAAGCTCGTCATCAACGTTGGTGCAACATCCGATGAAGACAGTTCGGATTGTCAGAGCGATTGACCCACTTTTATTTATAAAATTTTATAAATATTTTAATATTACTTTATATATTTGCATGTTTCTACAGATTGAATGTATTTAATATTTAATAACACACTATCTGCTTCTATATACGTATCAATAAAATTGAAATACATGTCTGTTTAAATTCTAAATAAAGAAAGCAATAAAAATGAATTTTTTCAAGAAATGCTTTTAGATAAATGCATCACAACTATAGAAATAATATTTAAATTGTTTCACTTCCTTCAGATACTTTAAAAATATCTTCCTTTATTACTAATAGTATTTTATTACAATTTTGCACTTAATGCTCATGGTATTCTAACCTAATATTAATCCACCTAAGGTACAACAGCTCTCATAAACAATGCGACAAGACAACATCTAAACGTCTGACGTCATTCGTTGTTGATGATGTGCATTCATTGCTTACTTATTTATACTATACAACGTTTCATAAACATTTTCAAAAGGTACCGGTTAATGGACTATCTTTTTTTATTACTATTTACCATGTGTACTAATTTAACTATAGTTTTTTTTTTAATATACGAGTATAACAAATAATAATAAAAAGAGGGATAAATAAACTTAAATATTAACTCATTAATTATTAAACTATATAAAAATAATCCCTATTGAATTAATACAATATTAAGGAAATAATTTAATTATACTGTAACCTATAAAGAAAAAACTTTTTCATTAGTTCATTCACTTGCTCCTAATTTTAATTATTAACTCTAAGTCTTTTTCCCATTATTGCAATTTTTCTCTTATTGGGTATCCTTGTAGCTGGCCTGATGATGTGTCTTTTGAAGACGAAGCTGGTCGCCTAATTTCTCAATAGATCTTTATGAGATTTGGACCATTTTTTCATTCCTACCTTAAATATGAATATTTTCTTAACTTAAAACTAAATGATACTTGGAAGAAACATTTTTCTGTCTTGGATTTTCTTGATTTCCTAACCCTAAGAAAATATTTAGTTGATCCAAATAAAATTTCCAGAAAATTATTTTCTTATATTATACATTTTTATAATCTTGAAATAAAAATACGTTCTTTAATAGAGACTGATTTTTGCAGGAAAATCCATTTTATTGATGCCAGAAACCATTTCTCTGCGTGCAAAAACTCTTTCTATAACACTGTTAACAACTGAGACAGGTCCTTCATCAGTAATACTGAAATAAATTTTGCTAATAAATTCTCAAAATTGCATAACAGCATTTAATATTGCATTTCTCATAAAATTCATAAACAGTAAGTTTGTTGACAAATCATGGTTTATTGATAATTTACGAAACATGCGCAATACTTTAGAATTATTAAATGAGATGTATTGTATTCACTGTACCTACAATCTCTAAATATTGGTCAAGAACTACAGAAAAGAATATAAAAATGCTACTAAAATAAGCTAAAATTTCTTCCAATGATATGCTAATTAAGAATTTCTCGAATAAAACTACATCTACGTGGAGCATAATAAACGTGGAACTATCAACGACTGTTCATTATCTGCAGATGACTTTAATGAACATAGTCGAAAGTATCACCGCTTATTTGCCTACCTCGGATTATAATAGTCTTATAATGAAGTTCGCGATGTCATTAATTCAATAAAGTACATATGTATATGGTTTGAGTATTAACATTTTGCAAATGGTACAAGATGAAGCAGTAATTCCAATCATAAAATTAATTAATCTAAGTTTTCAAACTCGTAGCTTCCCACCTGAATCGAAACCTTGCCGTTGTTATTCCCTTGCATAAAAAAATGTAAATGATACTTTAAATTAAAAACCAATCTCCATTCTTCATACTCTCTCCAAGATTTTTAAATTAATTAAAAATAAAATTGTTCCATTCTTCGAAAAATATCGCGTTTTTGTCGTAGTCAGTTCGGTTTTAGAATGGGAAAGGGTGCCGCATCTGCTATTCTCGATTTTATAGATTTTGTAGTTTGTTGTTTTGAAAAGGCGGAATATTGCGCGGCTACCTTCTGCAATGTAAGTAAAGCTTTCGATTGTGTAGATCACAGCATCTTGCTTAAAAACTAAAGTTTTTTAGCAAATAGGCAATAAGTAGTTCGAATAAATGGCATTACCTGACTTACTGTTGGATTCGGGGTGCCGCAAGTCTCTACGTTGGGTCCTTGGATGTCTTTAATTTACATAAATAATTTATTGCAAATAATGCCGGTTGATAAATGCGTTCGCGGATGATACTACTTTGTTAGTTAAATCAATGGATAGCAAACATGTTGTGGAGTGGAAGAAGTTCGGCATGCGGTGCGTTAGATTCTTTGTTTTCCTCAAACAAGCTGAAACGGTTGTATTTTCTAAAAGAGACACCGGCACATTGGGCAATCCAGAACCAATCAAATACTTGGGGCTCTTCCTAGAACCAAAACTCTGGGAAGCGCATATCGACTAGTAGACTTGTAAAAACAATATTCCCCTCAAAAATTTCTCATCTTCGGTATTAGAAAATGTCTTAAAAGTAGTTTATTTTTCCCTTTTTCAGTGTTATGTCCGGTGGGATTTTGTTATGGGAACATAACTACCAAAGTCTAAGAATTTTTGAAATACAGAAGGAAGCCGTGTGCATCCTAAGTAATCTGTCGTCTTCTTTCAACTGTCGTGAAGCATTTATAAAATTAAAGATTTTAACTTTCCCATGTCGGTGCACGTAAGAAAAAATATCAATTCTTACTATAAATGCTACATTTTATAATTATAATACAAGAAACAAAAATGAATTAGGAATTAAACATACACATCTTAGTGCCGCATAAACATGTCTTATCATCATAAAAATTTGTGATACTCTTCCATAAAATATCAAAGACTTAAGCATTAAATCGTTTGAACGTTCTATAAAAAAGATCTTATTAAACCAAGATTTGTATACATAAGTTGATTATTTTCAGAACTTTAAATATTTACCTTGGATATGTTTATGTATTGTTAATTTTGTTATTTACTGTGTCGTATCGTTTTTCTTCCTTGACTCGTGTAAGTACGTAGTGTAATATTAACACCAATAAAGTATTATTATTATTAGTAATAATAATAATAATTTCCGTTAGTGCCGTTTTACATTAATTGCGATTAAATGATAAAAAAAATCCAATAACACCAGATGATTATAATTGACTATTTCTAAAAGTAAACCTTTCCAAGTATGCCCTGCTACTATTTCTCTCACACATACTGCTTCTTCAGAATTCCACATCTACTATTTATTTTGTACCATAGCGACAGGGGCACTTCAACGATATACGTATGTGCTTTCACTTCAGACAAAATGAAAATTGTCAACGTGCATGTTTATCCGCATGGATATCAAAATAGGTATAATAAAAATATTTGCGCAAGCTCTAGACAAAGGGCAATCATTTACTTTATTTTTGTAATGGAAAGACGGCTTACGTCGAGATGAAACTGCTGCAAAATATCCTTGGTTTTACTACTAACAAGGGAAAAACCGGTAAGTGATACTCACCGATGTAAATGAAACTTCGTGGGTTGATATTAATTTATATTAATATAGTTAATTTAGTGTGAGAGCAGAGGTAATTTTTTAAATGCCCAATCGCCCATTTCCGGAGTGTAGGTCACCTTAAACGCAAGGCAGTCCTCCGCTATGTGCGTTAACACTTCTGAAACTATGGGAAGTATTAAAAAATGTTTAGGACAATTGTTTAACTGTTTTACTAGTATTAAATGATGCAATCAGTACCTTTCCTCCTTTCTCCCAGCTACTACCAGTTTACAAGGACAAGCCCTCGCCTCCCAAAATTTTTTCAAATGTAAAAATTTTTATTTGCTAAAAACATACAAAAATTAAGTTTGATATAGCGAAAGGCGGTGTTGCATTTAGGATTCCTTACGCCCTAAAAATAAGCGATTGAGCACCCAAAAAATATTACCACTGCTCTTACACTAAATTAATCTACAAACCCACAAAGATTCGTGTAAATCGGTGAGTATCACTTACCGGCGTTCCACTGTAAGAGAAATTCCAGAATAGATACTAAAAAAACAGCTCAAAAAGCGTTCTTCGAAATTAAAACAATGGAATTATGCATATTTAGAAAATAAGTTTTGTAGTGTATATAACGCGCCAAAGAAATCAGTATGGAAAACCAATCACCATTTTCTGATCTAAAAATCTATTTAGCGGCTGCTGACGAATCTCATAGCAATATGCCACATTGCAGTGATGAATTGACTTTTGTTTCATAAAAGCGCAAAAGACAGTAGAAGGTGATTTGTGTAGTAACGAAATTTGGTGTAGAAAACGGAAAAAAGCGTTGAAATTATCAATAAACACTAAAGTACCTATAATAATCAAATTATACTTTAGTGTTTATCGATAAAACAACTCAGAACAATTATTTCGAGAATTCGAGGATTCTCATTGTCAACCGTACGATCGGATGTTTTTAAGGAACAAGATATGAACGTGTTTTAGTTCGCGAATTGAATACACTCAAAATCCTTCTAGCAAACCGAAAGATAAAGCGGATATGAAAGAAAGTATGGGAATTTACGAAATTGCAAGCAATGACTGTAAAAAAAAGCCTATATAATAGGTGCCAAATTAGGAGTGACCTAGTTTTAATCTTTATTTACAAAAATCTGAAATACCAAGTTACAATGATGCTAACTGTGAAATGTTCTGTCATATCCTATAATTTTGATAAATATAGAACGTTGGCCGATTGCTCTGGCAATACAATTAGAAGATGGATCACAAAGCATCGCTAGAGGGGATCAATAGTGGATTTTAAGTCACAGGAGAGGACAAAACGTGCAAGAATGGAAGAGAATATCTTGCATGTTAGAAATGCAATTGAAGAATATTCCAGTGAATCCTTGCGCCACTTATCGCAACGAGTAGGAATTTCTCATAAGTCCGTACAAGCAATATTACAAAAAATCTTGCAAGGGACAAAAACCCCAAAAGCTCATTCTAAACGATCATAACATACGTTTACAGTTTTGCCGTTAGATTTTGGAAAGAGGCCAAGACTTAGTTAATAACATGGTTATGAACGACGAGTCCTATTTCCACTTCTATGGCAAAAGGAATAAACCGAATTTGTGATATTGGTCACAGAATTCTTAAAAGGTAACTGTTTGGTGCGGCATTTGCTCAGATGGAATCCTGGGTCCATATTTTTTTGAAGATGAAAAACGAAACGCAGTTTCTGTTGCTAGTGAAAGATACACGGAAATGTTTCAGACATTTTTAACCGACGATATGCGTCAATTTCAGTTACTATTAGACATTACTTGGTATCAACAAGACGGCGCAAGGCCTCGTGTGTTTAATTTATCAATAGAAATCCTGCGTGAGATGTATCCAGGTCGTCTGGTATCTCAACGTGGAGATCAGAAGAATAAGAAAATCAAATTTGAACATGTATTCATTGATTGTACATAAATAAAAATTTTAAAACTATTTTCACATATGTGTAATTAATGATTCAAATTGGGTCACTCCTAATTTGATATCCTTTATATTGGACAAATGAGAAGGGCTGTAAGTATCGGGTTCAAAGAACATATAGCGCATTACCGCTATGGGACAATTGAATCAAGTGTGGCGCAACACATAAACGTAACCGGGCATAATATTAAATCAGAGAATCTCAAATTAATTAAGAATGTAACTTCACCGCAAAAATTAGATGCTGACGAAACCATTTATATGAAAGGGGATATAAATTTGTTAAATCGAGAAACAGGCCCTCCTAATTACTACGTGTTCATGGATTTATTGGGATAAAACGAACAGATGTTCTTGTGTTAGAAGCCGGCTCTTTTTCCTCTAGTTGCGAGTATTTCGCATGTTTTAATTTTAGAGAAGACAGACCGTAAAAGTTAGGTACTTGTAAATATCTTTAAGAGCAGGAATAGAACAAGGGATGCTCAAATTAAAGATGTTTTCTCACATCATTCGGTCGTATTGGTTGACAATGGAAATCCACGAATTCTTGAAACAATTGTTCCGCATTTAATCAAATTATTTGTGTGGTGCGAAATGTGCCGATACTTTAGTATTTGCCGTACTACACCAGAGTCCTTGCTATCATTATATAATATTATTTATACCCAACCATCAACTGGTATCACTGAGCGAAAATGACCCAATCACTTACGTACTCCTACAAAAATGATCCCAGTTAAAGGTTAAGTGTATCAAGAAACATCCTCTTTAGATTGATTACGCCACAAATCAAAGCACTTTGTGTCTAAGATGAGGAGAAATTGAAGGTCATGGAATAAATAGTACAACAAGAGCATCATGTTAATTCCCTTTGATTGAATTATATATGTATACACATATACGTATATATAATCGGCATGTATACCTTCAAGTGTAAGGAATGGAAAAGTGGTAATGTTAAGTAGATGTGGCAGAAATGCAAAGAAATATGTATTGCAGCAGTAAGCGAAATATGTGGAAAAAATCTGAAAACCAAGAACAGAAAACAAACAAAATAGTGGAGGGATGATATAAAAATGCAAGTAAGAATTAAAAAGCAGAAATTGAAAGAATACCTGAGAAATAGGACTGGAGAGCAGTATATACAATACAAACAAAGAAGAAAAGTGAAAGAAATGGTACAAAAATCAAAAACACAAGCATGAGAAGAATTTGGAAAGATGGAAGAAACCAGTAGAGGAAACCAAAAGCTATTCTCCAAAGTAATCAAAAACACGAGAATGGAAGCACATAAATTTAAACAAATTAAAAATAAAAATTGCAAAATGCTCACCAATGGGAAAGAAATAATGGGCAGGTGGAAGGAATATTTTCACGAGTTACTGAACAAGAAATATGAAAAAGAACCAGACTTGAATAATATCCTCGCAATAAATGAAGAATTAAATTATATGAGAAAAGAAGAAGATATAGAAAAAGGGGAAGTCAGCTGGGCACGATGGAATAACACCGGAAATGGTAATACACCTAGGAGACCGAGGGATACAGATGCTAACAGAAATATTTAATAAAGCGTGGAACGATGGAAAAGTACCAGAAGATTGAAAACTAGGCATAATAGTACCCATACATAAGAAAGAGGACCCAAGAGACTGTGCAAATTACAGAGGCATAACGTTACTGAGCATAGTAGCAAAGACATATTAAAACATCCTAGAAAAAAGATTGAAGAACATCGAACATCAACTAGAAGAATCCTAAAGCGGCTTTCGAAAAGGAAAGAGTACGAAAGATCATATTTTCACCATTTAACAGATGATAAAAAAGAGCAGAATTAAGAATTCAGAAGCATATGTAGCATTCTTAAACCTAGAGAAGGCATTCGATTCGGTACCTATAAAAGAGATATGGCAATGTTATAACGTAAAAAAGTGAAATCAAAACTAAGAAAAGGGATTAAAAGTGTATACATCAACAATACCAATTTTATTGAAATACACACATATATTTTACTTATTGAACTGCTTACTGGAATTCCTTATGAAATTTGACTTGGAAGACACATATAATTTTGAATTGTTACAAAAACATCATGACGGATTTGAAAGAAATTCATCTGAAGAATAGAACCATCAACACACCATTTGCATGTGCAGTTCTTTAATAAAATGATTGGGGATTGTTTACTCGATTCAGTGATATGAAAAAGGTATTTTACAACTACCTGTTATGCAATAAATGATAACATCAAAAAATGTTAGCATTGTAGAACGAATCTTATCAAAGGAACTCCTTTTATAGATCTTTTTGGTAATTTATTGTCTTCAACATAAACCTCACTATCTCTAAGCGTAATCTCATATGTAGTCCATTAAAACAAGTGCAAGATAATACGCGCAATCATCACTATCTGGTGACTAATATTAAACAATATCATTTTATCTTATCCAATATGATAGTAGATATCTAAAAAAACGTGTATAATGACGTCGAATGAATCATATGCGTTAAACAAAAAGCAAAGATGATTCGCATATGTATTCCCGTCTTTCCAAAGTTAATTCAAGTAGAAAGAACAAGTATAAGTACGGGCATTGATTTCACTTTCTCAGCAGTATGGTAGGTAGTCCATTGTGCCTTGAGAAAGAAAAAAACTGAAAGCTCCTAACAGAAAGCAAAAGGGAGATCAACATACGTTCACGTTCTGCACTAATGGACTGCTTGCTGTTTCGTCCAGGTCTATAAAAATAACGTGTTTCATGGCTTTCTTGGAAGGTGTTCAATTAATTTTTTTCCCATCACATTTTTCTCCGCATTACTGATGAAGCTGACAAGTACTATGTATATCACTAAAGCCCTGTATAGATTTTTTTTTACTCCGATTATCTTCTTCAACTCCATTTATTTTTCAATTAATAGATTATATGTACTTTACACAATGGATTTATCGTCATACATGTAACAAATCGTGTATATAATAACATCGGTGCAGTCTTTGATAGACAAGATAGTATAAAAAGGATTATCTTACCAAATTAACGTGCTGTATAGATCCAAACGTTCTAACGCAGGCTTCTGTCTGTATTCCGGATTTTTTCAGCACCAGCATTTTATCGTTCCCCTGGGCACTCACTAAAAACACTGCGTTGATGACAATATACTCAAGTGGGGGAAAGTAAAGTGAGACACAGCCATGACGATAAAAAAAAAGAAAAAGGGGAGAACATTTACTCTCTACGGCATGCTGCTAAGTCTTAAGAGCTTAACTGATATGATCATAATAAGCAGATATATACAGTTCATCTAACAAACAACTGTTGCGAAAACAAAATAAGGTGTTTGAATTTGCGAATAAAACTGCTCGTGAATATAAATGCGAAACTATTATAAAAATTCCTGTTTATTATATAACATACATAGATAACAATAATCGGTACATTTTATCAGATCATTGGAAATATCTAATATTCTTTCTTATTCATTATTATATCATTTGAAAAATATGCATATTTTCGATGATCGTTTTTAAATGCCCGTTTTACAATTTACTGTTTCATTTTATTGCGGATAATTATCCGCAATACAATAACTGTTTTAAATCAAAAGAAATATTTTCTTAGCGTTTTTTTCTCTACTTAAGAAAAGTATATATTTGTAATAAAATAATTGTATTTCTTTGTCTAAGAAGACATTTATTAACTTGATTCGAGAAAATCTTGTAGAAAATTTGAAGAAAGCGATTCTTGGTAAAAGCAAATGGCCGTTTTAACACAAAACAATGTTTTCTTAAGAATAGTAAATAGTTTTCTTAATTCCAGAAGGCGTTTAGATACTGTTCATAAATCAATAGTTTCTTTTTCTTGAAATAAACCATTTTTAGCTAGAATTTTTGAAATGCATATTATTTGTATGCACATTATTAATGCGCTTACCTTACACATGAAAAAAAAATGCCTAGTAACAAAACTAGGAGGCGCCGGGAGATATTTTCAGTGCTGTTGTGGACATTGGGGACATAAACCGAGAGGCAGACACAATGCAGGTGGAGCAAAGGAGTAAGTGCTCGTAGCCGCGCTGATGACGCCGGGTAAGCAGAAACATGTCCGTGTGCTAGTACTCTCTTCTTTCTCTGTTTGCACTTTTCTTGCCGGGAATGATTTCACCAATACCATGAACTATATTACCAATTTTGGTTGCGCTTACCTTGCTTATAACAGTACGACATATGTGTACATAATGCAGTAGGTTATTCACATTGCTTGTTATTTTAAAAAAAGCTAAGGTAGAGATTATCTACAGAATAAAGTTCAAACAAAAGTGAGCTTAATGTAGAAGTACACATGAAAAAACTGCCTAGAAGCATTAACCAAGATGTTAATAAAATAGCTCAGGGTGGTGTTGATGGAAATCACTCTTATTCTTCTGCCATCATTATTATTTGCGTCTCAATCTATGCCCCTATTCTTCAAGAACAGCACTGAAATATTTCCTAGCGACACCTAATGGCAAGAGGTATAGTCGCAGTAATACAATGAGAGATTAAGTAAGGAGACATTAATCGCAGACAATAAAATACCTATTTCCTGCACGTTATGGAGTAAAGTATAATAATCGGCTTGGTCCGAAGGCTGTAGAGAAGGTTATAAGCTTCGAGTCCTCGTCTTGTGTGTGCTGGATTATGTAATTCTTAGCAAGCTTGCCAATGGTACCCATCTTCGGAACAACACTGAGAGCTTATGCGATTTCACCCCGTTAACACCTGCGGAGGTGTGGGAAGCAATGACAACGATTACCCCTGGAGCCATCCTGTTATTTATGCAGTCATGTATGTATGTAATATACAGCCCAAATTATTAATATTAAATTCTTTGCCTATAATATAATTAATTTCAAATATCACTTAATTAACTTACCATCCAAATATTATAATTTTCATTTCATCTTTTATATTTAATTTGTAAGCCATACACCGCATTTGTTGAGCAAACACGTAACCTGACTTCGTGTTCATTTTTCAATTCTGACTGAATTATTTTCTACCAATAAGTGGTAAGATTGTTCCAAACTTTATTTCATCTAATTTTAGAACATTTCAATGGAGCTAATTATTTACGGCTGCCTGCTACATTTTACAATTTATATAATTTATAGTTATATTGTACTGAGCCTGCTTTAAACTTAGATTTTAGAACTTGTGATACGGGGCTAATAGAGACTGTTTTTGTAAAAAAAAATCTATTTTCTTGATGTAAGAAACCATTCCTCTGCATGTAGTAAAAGTAAACGAAGAATTTAACAAACAATAAAATTATAGCAAATGCTCAAAGTGATCTTCGGTTTCAACTCAAATCCTTAGTCGTTGCTTCATGTTTCATCTTGTTAAATGCGTTGACGAGGTGTTGAGGCATTACAGTGTCAAACATTTTGAATTGCTTCGGTAAATTCTTGCACTGTGGGTAGTCTATTTTTTAAAACTGTACTCTATAGGTGTGAAAAAATAAAATAATCTAAAATATCTGATCAGGAGAACGGGAAGGAAAATCTACTACACGGTCATCAAAATATTAGTGTAAGAGGGTCATTGTTTGCAGTGTTTTATGCCTTGTTGAAGTATCCATCCCTTAGTTCGTCATCATGAAACTGGTTTAGAAAAGGTTACAATAAACTATTACGATACCTTTCTGCGTTTGCCGTTTCACGAAAAAATAATAGACCAATAATGCTATCCAAACACCTACTTTTTCAGAATGCAATGCTTTCTGTATCATGATATAAGTTTTCATTGGACCACGTACGTATGGTTTGTTTATTACTAAAACCGTTAAGGTGGAACCAAGCTTCGTATGAGAAGAAGGTTTTGTCAAAGATACTAACATCACTCATGTGATTTTCAAACAACTTGCAGTATTGCACTCTCGCTACGTAATCAACGAGGTTAGTCTTGTACAACCCGAATCTAATATAGATATTTTTCGAGATATTTTTTAATATGCTGACAAGTACAATATAACAGGTTAGTCCTGTGAAAGTTTCCTAATTGACTTTTTAAGCGTTTGTTAGGGTTTGCGACTTACTGCACCAGTTTTGCGAAATTTAGCAACGCAGCAAAGTTTGTCGATAATCAAGATACTGTAAAATGTGGAAACTGAAGACGAAATTCATCCATACATAGTTGCAGATAATAAGACCCTCATACACAAGTGCACTAGGAATAGAAATATCTTGTATGAATACATTATGTAAATATTTTTCAAAGGTGCCTAACCCTAAAACCAACGACAACGAGATAAATATACTGCGTTAGTAAGTTTCGTAATATAGTGAACCGCTAAAATATATGAACACCATTGCAACGTTTGCTTGCTAGGGAAGTAAAAGGGCAGGAAGTCGCGCGACGGGAATGAATCAGAATCGGTAAGAATCCAACTGCTATCAGGGGAGCATCTCACTAGACTCTAGCCATGCATATCCCTACTTCATTTCTTTAAATGATCATCCTTGCCTTTCTCGATCTTTTCTCCTTGGTTTTTTCTTTGATTTGCTCTGCTTATGTCCCGAAATTATACTGTAGAATAGTTTTCTTTTTAATTAAGTTCTTATAAACTAAGAAGTTGTTAAATGGTCCTACGGTAAGGGCAGTACTGCAAAGGATTGCTTATTTGAACAGCTATTATAATAATAGGTAGAAATGAATTTTTACATACATAGTTGCAGAGAATAAGACCCTCATACACAAGTGCACTAGAAATAGAAATATCCCATATAGCACTATCATGCTATACCATTATCTTACATAATAAATGTTTGAAAACACTGTACCTGTATTTAAACAGATGCAAATATAAATATTTCCTTTTTTCATCAGCATAGGAAGTGGTGTATTATCCATACACTAATTTTCAAACCCATTTTGCTACAACTGCATTTATACATTGTTTAAGGTATATACAAACAGTGAAATAAATGAAGGTTTGACACGCGAAATAGGATGATGGACGTGCTCAGTGCGTTATAGCGTTACGAATCATTAACTTGGGAAATACTAAATTAAAGAGGAAAAGTCGCATTTCGCATAACACGTATAGAGTCACGTAAATGGTAGGAGATTCAATTAGAACACGCAACGTTATAGCAAATGCGTGATTTTACTGAAGATAAGATACAGATTTATCGATGTAAGTAAATACACCGCCCTCTATTTTAGCTTCTGTCTTCGTTGTTTCAATCTGTGCGCCACAATCAGAAATTGAATCAAAAAGCAATTATTTCTGGTAGTAGATGTTAAGTCTTTAGCAATACATAACCTTAGGTATAACCAGTAGCAATCTTCTGGAAAATACGGGTAATTTAATAAATGTAAACTTTAAAGGTTTTCTTTCATAATGTAATTTTATAATTGACATTTTAGTAGGGGCGAGATAAATACATCTTTTTTTTATTATAACCTAGTTATCTTGAATTCTGGAGTATCAACTTCACACAATTTCGGCAATTTAATAATCAAGCAGAGGAACGAAAACAAGGTGTTACAAACGATTTCTATTAAAAAATATTTATTATTTTTAAAATAAAATTACATATAACTTAATTTATATAAATTATTTCCATCACAAATTTGTTTCCAGCCTGTAAGATGATGCTAGGGTTTACCGTCTAGTGTCACCGCGAAGTATAACCGGTGCGGATCAGCACGTTCCTTAGCGAGCCTAATACCTTGTTAAATAGCCGTTTTTAATCAGGAAAAAATACTATATCCGTGTTTTGCGGATGAAGTTACTTTGAATTTTGATATTATTGAGACGAGTTATGTTCTCGTTTCACTAGGACTATCGTCGACTGAGGATGTATTTACTGAATGCAGCACCCAAGATAAAGAAACGGGACCAAAAAGAGGGGACTCTGCTATATAAGCCGCTGCAACGTCATGTTAGGCGTCGCTAGAGAACCACCGTTACCTGAACGTTGTTTTTAACATTACAAAAAATTTAACTACATGGTGACGTTACAATTTACGGAAATATATAGTTAATGGTATTCATTTAATTGATTAAACATTTACAGTCAGTCACAAACATGTACGCACACCTACATACCTAATGTTAAAGAACATCAAGTCTAAACATTCCATTAGGATGCAGTATTTTTATTTCTTTTTAATAAAGTTAGTAAACTCTAATTACAACGTGAAAGCAATTATTATTTAAAACTATGACAGAATATAATAAATATTGTAAAACGGAATGTCACGAAAATCTTCGTACACTGCGTAGTGTAATAGTGACTCCCTGTTGTATTTCACAACAACGGGGAGTCACTATTATTATAATATGTTCGGAATTCGGTAAATCCCCTTTATAGGTCTGCGTACTTGGGAAAAATAAGGATTAAATTCATTTGCAAAGATGGATCGTGGATGAATCGTAAAGGAAAACACATGTCTATTGATACGGGCGAACTAACAACAAAACTACACAAAAAAAGGAAGTCATTATTTCAAATAGCTAAAATTATTGGTAAACCGGGCTCTACAATCCGGAATGCAATAGAAAAATTCGAAATATCAGCGGAGCAGTCGAGACTGCATCGTCCGAAGATTTTAGATAAGCATGAGGAAAACTAACACACACAGTGAAGATAAATCCAGAGATAAATGCATTGAATATAGCCGCACAGGTGGAATTGTACACTGAAAGCAAAGTGCATCCAGGAAATATAAGAATTTAAAGAAAACACAAATATAATGGAAGAGTACCGCGAAAAAATACCATGAACTACATTAGCATTAACATCACCAATGAAAGGTTTTTTCACGGTGCCCTTCCATTATATCCGGATTTTCTTAAATTCTTCTTGTTTCCTGGATGCACCTTGTTTCGATTGTCTTATGCGGCTATTTTCGGTGCACTTATCCGTAGATTTAACTATGTGTGTTACACTACTCCTCGCGCTTATCTAAAATCTTCGCACGTCCACTTCGCCTTGCAGTCTCAACTGTTCCCGATATTATACATTTTTCCATTACACACTGCACTGTACAGTACGGTTTGCCAATAATTTTGGCTGCTTCGAACAATAATTTTTTTTTTCGTGTAGTTATTAGTTCACCCGTATCTATGTACAATGTCCGAATTATGTTTCCGGACAATGGGAGAAGTGAATGTGTCGTCTTTATCATTTTGATTTTAGTCTCATTTCAACGACAGAGTCAAAGTAAGACGGGTCGTCTTTGTAGTTTATATCTCTTAATGCCCAGCCTTGTTCATAACCAAGGCTTGGCAAACCTACAGGATGACTCACACGCAGCTGGAAAATATTAATGAAATACGTTATTTGGAAGTGGCAAAATTAACGTATTTCATTCATACTTGCCAGCTGCATGCGAGTCATCATTATGTATTTCTAATGTGTTTTAAAGAAATATTGTTAGTGGATTTGTTGATCCAGATAAGAAAAGGATTATCTATTGATACTGCAAACAACGATTACAGTAATTACTCCAAAGTATTTCTAACGTCTTTCAACGAACTGTTAATTTAAGCAATAAAAGAAGAAACAGGAATATGTTCTTCGAAACTTTAAGTATATGAAAATAATTAAAAGGACATAAATGTACTTTTACATGTGTATATGTAGACGTTTATGTGTGTGTTTCTTTTCATATTTACTGTTTAGTGAAACTATGCAACTTTTTGTGTTTCATTCTTTGACCGTATTAACTATTTTGTTCACCGCATATTTCGCATCTGTGCGCTTACATTTAAAGCAAAATATGAAAGTTGTAATTATCTATTCAAAGCAAGGATGAATTCGTTTATTATCATTTATTACTTACTAATTGAAATAGTTACAGTAAAATCTATATTTGAAGAAACACTTTAATCTACATACACTTTTTCATTTAGAGGTTATGTTTCAATATACATTCAGTAAATATTTCATTTGCCTTTTTTCCGAACAAGGCACGCTTAGATTGTAAATGTAAAGAACTAAGAGATATAAACTACAAAGACGACCCGCTTTACTTTGATTCTGCCGTTGAAATGAGACTAAAAACACAATGATAAAGATGACACATATTCACTCTTCCCATCAGAGGCAGGCTGCGTACTAAGGGTCTTAGCTTGTCCGGAAATATAATTCGGCCACTGTACATACGTGCGTTTTCCTTTGCGATCCATCTATGATTCATCTTTGGAAATGAATTGAATGCTTATTTTTCCCAAGTACGCGGACCTACATATAAAGGAGATTTATTGAATTCCTAACGTATTTATTTCCCAACAGGGAGTCACAGCATTAAACTCAGTGTACGAAGACTTTCCTAACATTTCATTTTATAATATTTATTATACACGTGCCATAAATAATAATTGCTTTCGTGTTGTAATTAGTGCTTTCTAACTTAATTGAAAATAAATAAAAATACTGCCTCATAATGGAATATTTAGATTTGATGTTCTTTAACATTAGGTATGTAGGTGTACGAACACATTCGTGACTGACTGTATAAACCGAAAATATATTTGTTTAATAATACTGCACGGAATATTGCCTCTACCTGCATGACAATCCATTTAAATGAATACTGATATCGTTATTGTTTTAGATAGAATTTATCTAAAATTGAGTCGATACTTTTGGGGAGTGTCCCTATGTGATATCAATTTACTGCTAAAATGTTAGTCATTAAATGTTTTAGATAAGGTTCTATTTGTGTATAAAAAAATACACAACTTTAATGTCTAAACAGTGTAAATACTTTTCAAAGGTGCCTAACCCTAAAACGAATAACACCGGGATAAATATACCGCGTTAGTTTCGTAATAAAGTGAACCGCTAAAATATATGGACACTATTGCCACGTTTGTCCGCTGGGAAAGTAAAAGGGCGGGAAGTCGCGCGACGGGAATGATTCAGAATCAGTAAGAATCCAACCGCTATTAAGGGAGCATCTCACTAGACTCTAGCCACGCATACCCCTAGTTAATTTCTTTAGTTGATCATCCTTGCCTTTCTCGATCGTTTCTCCTTGATTATTTTTAATTTGCTTTGTTTACGTCTAGAAATTGTACTGTAGAATAGTTTTGTTTTTAATCATATTCTTATAAACTAAGAAGTTGTTAAATGGTACTACGGTAAAGGCAGCACTGCAAATGATTGCTTATTTGAACAGCTATTATAATAATACGTTAAGGTTCAAATGAATTCTTACACATAATTCTATTAATTAGATTTAGAAAAGAAAATGTTTTTGTTTTGGAATTTGCATTGAAAAGTTTATGTATCCGCTATGTACTTACTATCATTTAAACATTTAACATATTGGATACTTGGAAATGAAAAAATGTGATACAGTTATTTTATAATGAGGTTCTATTTATTTTTAGAATTCATGATTTTTCCTTTTAAATTAAGGACGTTTTCTTTGTTTCATATACGACAATATGACATTTAAGTATTTATTTGGAAATAATCAACGATTAAAGTCTATCAATAGGATACAAATCAAATATTATGTATGTATTTCTATAAATCTGTGTCGAGCACGTATGCTAGATGATTTGCGAGTATATGCGGTTGTATAGGGACACAGGAGTGGAGAGGGTGTTCCTAACTCAGGCGCCAACGTTACTCGCTATATGTATGGGACTAGCGCTTATAGATGAATCCTTACCAACCCCACTATGATCTGTACGCGTTATTTCGACTAATACATTGTAAAAATGATTACTTAATACGGAAAGTATCTCGTATACTTCTCTCTCATTCTAACAAACTTGAGGAACGGACAGTAAAGATCTGTGAACATAGGGTATTAAGACACGCTTGGAAAATAATTTGTAGAATTACTGAGGAAAATCCCATGAATTTTTAGTATCCAATTGTGGCGTATTATGTTCATCAGACGACAGTCACATCTTTACTAGATTCATACACACTGAATTTTATAAGTTGTGCGCTTAAATTTGGTGTACAGGTATTTATGAACAGTGGTTACCAAAAGCTTGGCAAAATAAATTGAAAGAATGTCCAAAATGTACAAATATATGAGATAAAGGTAATAAAGAACATATTAAAATATGTATGTATGTACCTATATGAAGAAGTTATAACTAAATGATGACAGCAAGTACTATGGGGTATTGTGGCAAACACTAGTATTGGCACACTCCGCACCACACAATATCTTTGATTAATTCGGAACAATTATTTCGGGAATTGTTCCGAATTAATCAAAGCTATTGTGTGGTGCGGCGTGTGAATAAATACTTTGGTTTTTGTGAAGTAGTTATACGTATATATTTATTTAAGCTTATATCATTCATTTATAAATATCCTAACTAATTTAATGTTACTTTAATACTGTGATGGTTGAATAAAAAAGCAATCTGCCTATAAATTATAAATATTATATTTAACTATTTAGCTAACAATGTATGGCATTTTGAAATCTATTAAATTTCAGAAAAATGCTTGTAATAGTAATTATGTAAATTTTAAAACGAGATAATTGACATATACGCATACAATATGCATACTAATAACCATATATTAATTCAATATATTTAATTAGTTCTATAAGCCAAGCCTTAAAAGAAGAAACTGCTTGCCTTTAGAAAGAAGTTCGCAGATAAAGAAATTTTACAAAAACACTACTTATTTCGCTAATGAAAATGGTAAAGGAACATGTTACTCTGTTCAGTAGCGCTGCTGTGGAGTCGTCACCCTACAATTAAAACGAAGCAAACATAAAGTGCTAAATAAACTGCCACTTACAAAGCGACAATGTATGGACAACTTGTACCACTTGAAGAGCATTAATATTAATGTGCCTCAATGGCAATGACCAAATGGCAATTTATAGTGGATAATGATATGCTAATATTACACCTATTAATTATACAGTTATGTTGCAGCAGCTGTCAATCTTAAGCGATACGTAAACAATATTTGAACAACGTAGCAGTTAAGTAGGACATAAAAGAACCATTTTCACTGCTTAAGCACCTGTAACTTGTACACCAGTAAAACTGAGGTAAGATAAGCAAACATGGAATTTGGTTGATTGTTGCAACCTTGAAGTTTTCTGAATCCGATGTTTAACCATGAAATAATTATTGTTTCTTTTTTAATACGCTCAGCAAGTAAAAAAGACTATAAAAGGATAATGGTGGAAGTTGATATTTGTTACTTATACTTTTTATTTCCAGCTAAATTTCAAGTGACATACCACTTCCATTTTTTAAATAGGATACTTTGTATCTTTCTATTTTTTTTTAAGTCGCTGTAGAAATCTGGATATGACAGGTGCTACCGCCCTACAACAGTATCCTTATGGGAGTCTGTTCTCTCTAGAATTTTACAAAGAACCCAGAAATACAAACATTTATGTGTTCTATTTAAAAAAACTAAGTTGTATGTAACTTCCGGTTAAACCGGAAACAAAACAGTAAAAGTGGAATCATCTTCTGAATTCTTGTATTGTATAACATGGGGATGTCCAATTTTATTCGAAACCAATGGACCACCACTAAGATACTTGAGTGGTACCATGCTTTAAACTAACTTTGTATATATTGCGAGTTCTTATGGAAATTTTTATTAATATTTAAAATAACCGTACAAAAGAAAGAAGAAATACAAGTATATCCTTAAAAAATTCCAATTTTACATATTATTTAAATTATAATTTATTTTCATAAATATGTCCTAGTATTTGTCATGGCTTCACACATTTTGGGTATTCTCTACAGCAATTTTTTTAAGTAAACAACACCAATTTATTGCCACACAGTCTGTAAATAATTTCAGAGCTGCTAGGTATTTAGTGATTGCCATTTCTTGACTCATTCCATAAATAGGCGATAGGTCGGGACTTAGAGGAGGCCATACCATCATTTTAATATCATCTGCCGACGCTTTCTCGTCTAGGAAGTTTTTGCATATCTTAACCATGTAATTGGTGTCATTATCCTGGAGGGTAGTATTACTTTGTAGAATGTTTAAATACTATTCTTTCTTCATTGTTCTTCCCACCAGCAAAATAACCCCAAACCATGACATTTCCACGTCCATGCTTCATTGAAAGAATTGTGCAATATTCATTAGGAAATTCGAACATAAACTCCGCGTTTCGACCTGAATAATTCAAATTTGGATTTATTGGTCTATAAAACTTTCTTCCATTCATCTATTGTCCAATTTGCGCGTTCTCTTGACCTTCTTTTTCTTCCTTTTCGTTTGTGTACATGTTTTAGTAAGGGTTTCTTACAGCAACGCACTCCTCAAATCCGCAGCCAATAAGCCTGTTTTCGCTGTGGTAACAAACACTTTCTTTCTTCGCTGTGGATGCGTGAAGTTGGCCCCCGTACTTTTTTTTTTAATTTGAGAACGCTCATGTTTTATGTCGACTTCTACCGTAAAACAATTATTTTATGCTCAGCCTGAACTTGGTCCCCACTTTTCAATCTCGAATATCTCGAAAGTGGGATGAGCATAAAGTAAAATTTTTACAGTACCCCTTCGCTATGCATCAAGGCGCTACAGGTTCCTCAGAATCATAGTTTAACATAACTATGTACTAGTAACTAGCAATGTAAAGAAGTCACCAACGGACAAAATTACTACGGTGTATTGAAATACTGTTGACATCAAAAATTAATGCTATACATGTAGTTCATGCTATTGGTGGAAACATACTACTGAGATGAAAGTCCATCATAATTAAATGAACTGGTTTCTGATTCTATAAATAAAGAAGATATCAAAATAAATCAAATTATTGTTAACTCATAAAACATATCATACCATCAATATACATATGTAGTAACTTAATCAGACAATTTTGAACCCGAAAAATAAAGTACCTTATCTTATTTCCGAAAGACCTCGTATACGAGGTGCAGCTTGCGGACTGATCTGTATGTTAGATAGATAAGATTACAAATCACTTTTCAGAATTTTAAATTATTTTGTTTTTATACTACAACAAAAAGAAATAATGTTATCGGTTGTACATTATTGGTATGAAGTTTTTAAATGTTAACTTCCCTTTTATTTTGTTAATTGAACAATTATACAAACGATAAAAACCTAAATGTATTTAAATTGATTCCTGCTTTTTGTACAGATTACATATACGGTAAAGAACAACACTACTCAAAACTTATATAAATTTAAATATAATCATAAAGCTATTGTTAGCATATTATATAATGCCATTACGTCAATTGCTTATTTGCTATAACTATGCCAACAAAACGGTTGCTTGTTTGTATCGTATAATATTGTCATTAGCGAAATGGCGAACGTTTTCTAATATTTTTTTAGAAGATCCGCGACAACGAGAACCGGGCCACTGCCGCCAACCGCCGAGAACCCAAGTTGGCGGCCAGCGGGTGTCCATGACCCAGGCACCTAGGCCGACGAATTCGTGCGATAGGAGACTGCCACAGAGCGCGATATCGCGGTATCTGATTGGCCAACGCACGCCGTCGCACTGTCTTTGGAGTCTGCGGTTGCTACATGGTGATTAAGTCACATGCTCATAATTATAGTGTAATAACCATTAAACAGAAATGATTCCTAATGGTTTTTTTAATTCACTCTAACAATTTGAAACTTGCGCAAATCAGTTTTTAAAGTAATTAATGTGTAAATACGATTTAATTACACTCTGAAACAGTGTTCGCATAAACAAAACAATTATTATTTTTATAAATCTTTATTACAGCAAATTAAACAGTAATTATTTAGGTATAGTAGTTGTCTAAGAAAATCTCTATATCTACTGGGAGCTCTGTATAAACAAAGAATGGCTACTTTCATGGAATATGTTTTAGTACCATTTCATAGCAATGGATTACCCGCTCAATACAATAGTCATGGAGATTGTTAATTTTAGTATATACATACAAATCATTTCAAGGGTAAATACTGATTTGATACTGGATATGTTGCATCCGGTAATACTACAAAAAGTTATTACTATATTAATTAGATTATATCCTTCAAAGTTAGCTAAGTTAATATTGTTCTTGGTACATCAGGTTTCAGGTTATTCGTTAGTCATCGTGTATTTAAGTAAAAAAATAGTGGTACAATTGTCAATTAAGCCTCCTGAAGTGTTTTGATTCGAGTATATAAAAAATTATTCTTGTCTTGAGCTTTATAATGCATATAATCAAAATTTGAATGAAATTGCAAGTACACTACCGTTCAATGAAGTTCGGACTCTCAATAAAAATTCTTAAAAAAATAGTATACATGGTATATAACATGAAGAATATCAATAATTTCGGTTTAGTATGGTATGTGTAAGGAATTATTAGCTCAAAACAAAATTTCCGGTTTATTTTATAGTTCACAATTGCTCTTTAATTACAATTTGTGGCAGTTGGTAGAAATGCCGACGATCCCTGTATATTGATTAATTGGGGGAAGTATTTAAGTGCTATAAACTGAAGAATATTCATAAGTGCTTTAGTTTGCCGATAAGCCTTTTCCTAATAAAATAATGATAGCAAGGGCTGTGGGGTAGTATGGCAAACAACACTAAGTATCGGTACATTCCGCACTACGTTAATTCAGAACATCCGTTTCAAGGACTCGTGGGTCGCTATCGTCAGTCGCATGACCGAATGATGTGAGAAAAAATTCAAATTCTACTATGCTTGTTTATCCCTACTCTCGAGAAAAATATTTGCAAGTACCTACTTTTACCGCTTAACACTAAGACATGCGAAATATACCGAAAAATAGACGAAAAAGTCCCCTGTTATCGCACCAAGAACGCCAGACAGGTGGCCGTCCCTCGCTCAAAAAATAGAGCAAAACAACGGTACGTTCCTTCTATTCGTCAGATGTGTTTCTCCCGCCCACACCCTAAGTCTAAAACATGCGAAATATACGGAAAAAGGCGAAAGGGTCTTTTGTCATTGTAGCACATTATTTAAACCATGGCCGCGATTAGTTTCTTAATTGCGAGATTGGTGAAATTCCCTTTGAATATAAAGAGTTAAAATTCATAAAAAGTGTAGCTATTTACAATGGTTACTCTTCTATAGATCGCGACCGCATCCTTAAGAAAATCCAACATAGGCATTATGTAGGAATAAGAAATTTGTGAAATTTCCCTTCCACAGAATATCGAAAGGCATTAGTAAAGTTTTTAGGGGACAAGATATGAACGTATGTTTCAGTTCACGTAATACACTCAAAAACCTTCTTGGCAATCAAGGTCAGAAATTTATAAACTTGCATGTAACGACTGTGATAAAGCCTATATTGGCCAAACGAAACGAGCGATAGGTACTAGATTCAATGAACACATCAGGTGCTACAGGTACGGGAAGACAGAAGTGTCAAGTGTAGCACCGCACATAAACGAAACCGGGCAAAATATTAAATCAGAAAAGCTGAAGTTGTTTAAGAACGTAACTTCGACGCGGGAATTAGACGCGTACGAAACTATCTACATAAAAAGGAACACAAATCTGTTCAATAGGAGAAAAGACCATTATATTACTCTTGCCTATTTGATTTATTAAGATAAAACGGCTATATGGTTTAAGTAGTAACGTGGTACGATGACAAAAGATCCTTTGGTGTTTTTCCATATATTTCGCATGTTTTAGATTTCGGGTGTAGGCGGAAGAAACACAAATCTAACGAATAGACGTACCGTTGTCTTGCTGTATTTTTATGAGGGTGGGACCCCCACATGTCTGGAGTTTGGTGCTGCAATAAGAAGGGACCCTTTCGTCTATTTTTCCATATATTTCGCATGTTTTAGTCTTACGCGGCAAAAGCTGACGATGGGGACCCCCACGACTCCTTGAAACGGCTATTCCGAATTAATTAATAATTTGTGTGGTGCGGAGTGTACCGATACTTAGTGTTGTGCATTTAAATGTTAAATCTTATATGTTCAAAGTAGTTTCCTTCAGCAATAAGACATTTAACCGTTTCTTCCTTCCACTTCTTAAAGGCCGCGAACCAATCATCTTTTGGAATATTTGCAAAATACTGATGAATGGCGCGCAAATTTCTTCCCCAGACGAAAATCTCGTACCTCGCAAATGTTTTTTAAGCTCATAAAACAGCCAAAAGTCACACATTATCAAATGACCACGGTGGATGTTCTATTACTTTTATATCTTTTCCAGCCAAATATTAGATCGTGATAGCTGCGGTATGGGATGATGCCTTATCGTGATGCAACATAATAGCCTTCTCAGGAAGTGTACTGAATACCTCTCACACGCTCTGCTTTTCGAAAGTCAAAAAGCTAATGCGGCAGAAAACGACTGACAACTTTTTTTAAATGCAGGTGATTGTGTATGAATGTCTTAACAGCTGAGGATCCAACTTTGAGTTGATGCTGTACTACGGCATGCGTGACTCTCAATTATTTTCTTCGATGACGAGGCAGTTCTGTTCCTTTCTGATACTGAACAGAACTTCTTTCGAGTTCAAAATCCTTATACCATTGGTAAATTACAGCCACCCTCACAAGCCCTTTAACTTTTTTTTAAATCATAGTAAAGGATGATTCGAAAATGCTCTCTAGTTAATTCAATTTTTTCACGTGTTAGGTAGCACTTAACTTGGGTTCGAACTAATGCAAATGCAACAATTAAACCTCTACTGACAGAAAGTGGGTTGCCCTAAACAAACGGAGTATGTTATGCTTTTCATGGCCTAGTGAATTTTCTATTCTCAATAATATCGGGTTGGTCCTCGTATGAATGCTCAACAGTAATAAAATGAAGATTAGATTTGATAATCTCGACTGAATTCTGCTAAAAATACTGTAGATTCTGAATCATCTCAATATGTGTCTTCTATTTATCAAAGATTTAAAAAGTAATCCCATTTTAATGACAAGAAAATTTCATTTAGAACATGAAGTTTTTGATCACACTTGTGATAAAACTTTCGCAAAGGAAAATTTTTGAAAGATTCTAAAATTATTCTAAACTCTTCATTCAAATTGTGTAGTATTAATATAAAACAATGTAGCTCAAATTACCGATGACAACCAACAAATAACATAAATGAATAAAGAAAAAGATAATTTTTCACTAGGTATATTATCTCTCATAAAGTATTTATATCACTGCATTAAAATTAGACATTCTAGCGCTTGGTTCCCACATCATGCGAACGTAAAAGTTGATTTGTAAGATATTTACATTTTCTTTTAGTATTATTACATTATCTGCCATGTCAAAACGTGACCTGAAACACAACAAGAATTTAACTGAAAAAGACATTTTTAGAACTCAAGCGTTGATCTTGTTAAACAAAGAATGACGTATTTTATAAGCTATTGTGAGAGCGAAATAGGTATCGTCAATATTTAAAGTTATCGTAGACTTGATTTAAAACAGATATATTTGACGCAGGTAAACATTTCACGTATTTCGCGGATCCACAGTTTCGAGTTAATCACGTGGATGAGATATTCATAGTTTAAGTACGAAAAACAAAACTCCGTTTTATTTTTTATCTGTTGAGAATGATGCTATCTGTCCTCTTTTTTATTAAACCGGAAGGATAAGGATTAATTGTATTAGAAATCAAAGCCAGAACTAATTTAGGAAACATCTGAAACCTTTTGTAAAATCTAATGAGCATGAAATAATAACAAGTAGAATTATTTTCAAATTAAGTGAATAATTTCTCAAATTGTAACATTCATAAATATGTCGATTAATCACCCAAAACTTAAGTTTTGTATAAGCCTTAAAATATTTAATATATTTATTTTTATTAAACTTTGATGGCGCAACATTCCAATACTCAATTTACATTTTGCTGTACACTTTGCAGGAAAATGAAACCGGATTCAAAATTTAGCATTCTCATGAAGTCTGCTCGAAATAATTTAAATTGGAAAGCATTACCCAAATCCTTTCCAGTTCCCGCCACCTGCTTTAATTAAGTCGCGTCGCACAGCAAATTTATTAAATCCATAAATATGCAACCCAACTAAATTTTCATCCCCAACGAATTAAGCGACGTGGAGAGAGCAGGTTAACAATTATGTCCACAATTTCTGTAGACCCGAGCACGTAGTTCACCGAAGTGCGCTGGAATAAATTACATTTTACTTGCAAAATGGAAATGACAGTAACCGTTATGTAAAGTGTATAAATTACCTTGCGAAAAAAGTGTAGTTACAAACTTGGAGATACTGGGGGTGCAGGAGAGTAAGTTTTATGTTGATGCTTCCACGGTACTTGAATCAATAATGCTAAACAATGACAGTTTGAATGTCAAAATTTTTCATGCAGTTCCGAATTTTGAAATTTCCTTGTTACATGAAACGATTAAGACTTCTCCACACAGCTCGTTTACGACGACCATTCAGGCAAGTAATTTTGTCCGGTATTTTCGAATAAAACAGTTTGAAGGTAATAGCTAGTTTCAGATTTTGATATAATCATAAATTTTAAGATGCAAAGTGGAATTTGACAACAAATTAGCATCTGCAGAAACAAATTCTTTCTGCCAATTGCCAAAAATAATAAAATTGTTTTATAATATTTTTTTGAGCCACACATGGAGATGAAAAGGAAGAAATTCGTACAGTATATAGTAAAAAAATTAAAATTAGAAGATTTAAATGAATTATTACACTAAAAAATTTCTTGACGATTAATTTAGAAGCAATTAGAACTATTGTTTGTAACTACATGAAATTATTAGAGCTAGGAGGTAGGCGTTATAAATTCTCGGCCTGACAGGCTTATACAGGTTCGGGCGTGTTCAAACTCCGTTGCGTCATAGTTGCACATGTGCGAGGCCTACACTTATATGTTACGGCTCAAAGAGTAGTAGTTTTTAGTAGCTAGCCAGACAACGTGACTAGAGCATGAAAATGTCTCAGGTAACGGAAATTGAGTACCGCGCCATCATTAATTTTTGGAATCCATTGTCACAGGAGATGAAACAATGGTCCTGTATTGTGATTCTCTATCCAAAAAAGAATCGATGGAATTGCGGCGACCCGATGGATCTCGTCCCAGAAAGGCGAAAGTCGTTCAATCAATGAAAAAGACGATGGCCACAATATTCTGACGGGTGGGAATGTGAGGGTATTTTACTCACTGACTTTGCTGCATAAATTGAGGGACAATATTCGTCGAGGAAAATTGACAAAAGGTGTTCAATTATTGCACGACAATGCACCCGGCCATACTGCCGTTATTTCACAAGCTGTCATCCACGAATGCAATATCCACCGTATAGTCCGGACATTGCCCCAAGTGATAATTATTAATTTTTTCATTTAAAGAAAGACCTTAGGGGACGTTGTTTTAAGGACAATAGTGAGTTGCAAGCAGCTGTAATTCAACATTTTGAGGGAAAAACTTTAGATTATTCTTACAAGGGTATATAATTATTGATTGATCGTTGTAATAAATGTATTGAAGCTAGGGGAGATAATATTGAAAAATAAAAATTGCTATATTTTACCCAGTTTATTTTTTCTATAACAGGCCGAATTTTAACTCATTTGGCTGCATATATGTTTTCAATACTAAGTTTTATTGAAACAATTCCACCAACGATTAATGTTTTCTAGGTTAATATCTCATTCGCAGTAAAGTAGCCCTACACTACCAGATTTTAGTTGCTGCTAGCAAAAACTACCGATGAATAAGTTGTATGAAGACTATTTTTTCAATACACTAATGAATTAACGGCAATTGTGCATTCGTACAATAACTATATTCAATGACATGGGATTCTGTGCAGAATCACACAACAGTGAGTAAATTCTAGCGTTTTTAAAATACCATACAACAGTTTTACTAAAATGGGAAGAATTTCGCCATTGGGGCGCGATCAAATGGTTCTTCAATAAGGTCATAACCAAGGGCACTTTTCAAAAAACAAACTTATAGGGTGATAACTAAGAAGTTTCGCCCTACAGGAAGAATTGAAAACCAATCAAAAGGAGCAAGAGCTAAAAAAAATTAGTGGTACTGATAGAAAATGGATGTAATCTTCACAAAAATCCACCGAAAATGAGAAGGCATTCAATAAAAAAAAGGATGAGGCCTCATTTGAGTGTGATAATAAACAGAAATGACGAACATAAAGTCAGGATTCCTACAAAGTAAGTGCTCTGAAGTAAGAAGTCAAAGTTCGAGCCTCTTACTAGCAAACGTCGTCAAACCGCACCTTGCAGAACGTTACAGATCTAAATTTAATGCAGGGCTCTCAAGATGTTAATCAATTTCTAGTGTGAGGTTTTTAGCAAAAATTAGAAGAATATCCGGCTAGGACGATTGGTTTTTAATTACGGATAAAAATGAGGGTATGTTTTCTTCTCGAATAAAGAAGTAAAACCGTAGGCCCCATGTAAATACGATGTTTGACACGTTAAAAATCTCTACCGAAGGTTGGAACACCTCTGGATTCGGCAAAATTCTAGTAGGGTTGGCTAATGGTCACAGTAATCGATGCCTAGAAGTGCGACAAGTATTTCGTAAGCTGACGCTTCGCCCAATAATACAACTAGAGAACGTCGCGTTAATGTTCGTAGGTATTATTACATTCCATCCGAACAGCGTTTAGTACGACACAACATCCATGTTTCTACAGGATAATGGTCCGAAACGCAGCAGCAAAGTAGTTGAAAACTATTTAATCAAATCTTAAAAGGGTCTTGAAGAAATGGACTAGCCAGTACAGAATTTTATTGTGATACGTGTTTGGGACTGACCAAGGCGAAAAGAGGTAAAAAGGCAACAAAGAAATGCAACGAAGTGTTTATCATTCTTTATTAATTGTTTAGAAAAGATGTGAACTGTATAATTTACAAACATATGTGTAATTTACGTGTTATTATTTAGTTAAGTTCCTTAAGTGATCTGTCCTTTGTTGGTTTATTCTTTTCTGCCGGTGGCCTACCTGTGTGTCTGTATTTGTTACCCGATCGGCCTCGGGTCTGAAACGTGTCTTATTTTACCCCTTGTGTCCGTTCGGGTTGTTAGGTACTGCGTTTTTATATATGTGTATATATACATGTGTATATATACATGTGTATATATACATGTGTATATACACATGTATACATATGGCTATATGTAAGTCGCTAATGGCACAACACCGAGGCTAATAACAACAATAATAATAAATGTTTAGAAGTTGAAGTGAAGTGAAATAGAACATGAAATTCGTCCCGTGACGTTTTAGCTTTTATTCATATTTCCAATAAATTTTTGGCAAAATAACAAGATTACGAACAATAACAAACAAGGATATTTCACCTAGTAGTCTAAAACACATTGTACTCTATATGCACTAACTCTGACTTATTTTCCCGAGAAATGTTTAAAGTGTCACGTTCGTATACATACACAACACTACTTTTATTTTGATCTTATACCAACGTAATGACAATAATATGAAACTTGCAGGAGGATAACACTTTCGATTTTAGATATAAGTAAGTTATTGGTACCATGGAATATACCTTCTTAGATCATTATAAATAAAGAATATAATTTTACAAGAGAACTTTCAAATCATTGTGACTAAATTAAAATCGTAAATATTTAAGGAAAACCAGTTGCTTCTCTTTTGATCTTTCCTGATGAAACTATAAATTCAGACAAGAAAGAACACTATACACTCATTTCAATTTCAAACGTAAAAAAGAAAGTTTAAGAAGAAGAGAAGTGTTATTTATAGTGGCTATTTATTTACGGCATTAACAGCCTAGATTTCACTTGTAAACAATGCGATACACTTGGTAATTACAACCTGCAAAGTTGTTATATTTCATGTAAGCATCCGTATATTTAAAAAATAAAAAGCAGTTTCCTTTTTTATTATTTACAAAATATGCATAAGCTATACTTCCCCTTGTAATTAAAGTGTTTGGCCTGTACTATGTGTATATACTAGACCTTGTTAATGAGCCTGAATACGTGTATACGAACTAGTCCGAACCTCTTCTGAACGGCACGTATGCGAATTGCACGTGTATCTAAGGTGTGCAATGTACGTGCATTGTTAAATTCACGTGAAATACGTCAAAGTTCGACCTAGGCAAACGGTTCGTGTTTCAAAACCCGTCAACCCGTGTCTGTAGCCGTAAAGTTCGACATCCGTTTATAAACACGTGAGTATAAAAAGTTCGTACATACATACGTACGTGTACACGTGTGGTTCGTGTTCATATTAAACACCAGCAGCTCTACTATGTGTATGTACTAGTACACTAGAGAAAGAAATTCTTTGAATTAATCAAAACCATTTTGTTAATCAAACGCATTGATCTAACAATATTTTCGTTTGACTTCACATAACTTTGTTGTTACAGTAATAATTTATTTTGGTTAACATAATTTTGTAGAATTAAAGAAAAATGTTAGTTGTTTGATGAATGAAATAAATTTTCTGTTTATTCAGGGGACGTTCAATAATTAATTAACGAGACAAACTGCATTAGCGGGAAAACTACTGAATATTATTAGATGAAGCTTTCTGTGGGTCAAATTGGCAAGCTTGGGGACAAATTAAGTCAGCTGTTTGGAAAGGAAATAAAAGCAAACATAACCTCTTTTCTTCATTTCAAAATGTCGGATTCTCTCGAAACGTGTATGGTCGAAGAGCAACGTTCAGTGATAAGATTTTTGTTATTCGAAGGTGTGAAGCCAGTCGAAATTTACTCGAGAATGTTGCCGAGCCTTGTTCATAATTCATAACTTTCATAAGTATTAATGGATGTTAGTTTATTAGGCCTGTTATTTAACACCGTTTTGGAATTGAAATTATTACAACAGGCTTTATAACATGGGGATAAAGTGGTCGAAAAGTTACTGGGAATTTCCAGACGATGCCACTTTTTAATAGTAAGTATGAAATTAATTGTCAATTATTGCTTATTTCTTGCACCGCTCTTGGTGCACGTAACACATGTTGTGTAGGAACATGTACTGCCAAACGTGTTAATATGTTCGAATTAATTTGTCATAATAATGTATTTTTTACACATAGCTTACCCGATGGCCGGAAGTGTCTTCAAGATGCATTTATAGAAACACTCTCTATTTAATGTTTCTTATTATGTTTTTGAGATTCTTTGTCAATGTTGCTCTTAAAATACATTTTCTTTATTTGATACATTGCTTCATTTATGCACCACATACCTACATATAAAATATTCCCGATTGCATATTGTTTTATACGTTTTTAATTTCCTACTAAATGCTAGGTCAAAAACGAAAAATTTTTAAGGTTGCTGCAAAGTATTGAAGAATTCAATAGTTCGATCCTGACCTACGAGCCGAAAAAGCTCATATAATCGGCAAACTAACAACTATTATCGTTTAGATAGGCCTTTAAAATGCTTTACATATTTCAGCTCGAATGATTACGAATTAATTAAAATATTTTAATTTTATTAAACAATAATAAACGATTTCTTCTTTTCTTTAGTTGACACCTTCCAGGATTTATGTTTTCATTGGGTTTTCCTGGGTTTTTATTTTATTTTTTACATAAGTAGATTTATTTTTCTTTTATTGCTTCCGAAACATCCATTTGCTTCAAATCTAATATGCATTATTTTTTAAGTGTCGCGGAAAACTAGAGGACGAGCAAGCTGCATTTAGTACAAACAAGCAAACAAATGACAATATAAGTATTATAAGAAATATAATTGAAAGAGCTATAGACAGTGGGAAACGACTTTACCTGGCTTTCATTGATCTAAAGGCAGCTTTTGATATGGTGCAAGAAAATCAGTTTGGAGATGCTTACATTAGTTGCAAGTAAATAATAAATTAATAAATGTAATAAGTACCTACCAGAAGGTGAATGGAAACGTGCAGATTGGGGGGCTAAGATCGGGAACTATCCAAATGGACAGAGGAGTAAAGCAAGGGGATAGTATGAGCCCACTATTATTTATCATACTGATGGATAGAATAATGAAAACACTAGAAGAAAAACTGAAAAAAAAACACAATTGGATACAGAAACCTTACTCCCATAAATCTGGATGGTCTGATGTACGCCGATGACATAATACTGATTGCTGATAGTAAAAGAAAAATACAATCAATAATAGATATATGGACAAATGAATTAGAACTGAAGATGGAAGTAAATATAGAAAAAAGTGATAAATGATGCAATATTAACAAAAGAAGAAAGAACAATAACATGCAATTAACAAAAACTAGGGGTACTAACGGTCTACGAATATTTAGGCAGTGTCTTCTCAAATGATGGAAAACTTGATCTGGAAGTAGTAAAAAGAAAACAGAGGACTGCAAATATATACCATGCATTGAATAAAACAATACTCAGTAAAAAGGAAATAGACATAAACATGAAAACTAAGGTATACAATACCATCGCTCTATAATCAGTGTTATATGCAAGTGAGACTTGGATACCCCTGGAAAGACACCACCAACAAATAAATTCTATTGAAATGAAATACCTCAGAAGGACAGCCGGGAAAATAAAATACGACAGAATAAGGAACATACAAATAAGGCAGATGACGAAGCAAGAACCAATTAGAATCAAACTAGGAAATAGGAAATTAAATTGGTTTGGCCACATAACAAAAATGGATCAAGACTGGTGCGAAGGGTGATTGTGGCAGGAAGGACGGGGAGGAGAAAGCGGGACAGGCCAAGAAAGACATGGATTGAAGGAATAAAAGAAATAGGTGCAGGACGCCGAAAAACCTTGGGTGAGATGAAAATATGCTCAAGGGACCGGAAGGAATGGAAAGCATGGATAAGGGAGACGAGTAATATGCAATTCGATCCGACGCTCTAAAGGGCATAAGGAATACGGAGAAGAAGAGAAATGTCGCGTAGTATCAACAAATATCTATTAAATCATACTCTTTAAAAAAATAAGATGTAATTAACGTTAAAAAACTAGTTCACGAAAATTAAGTTTGAAAATGATACCGAAATATGTTTCGAAACGTATTATAGAAAAAAAATAAATCTAAGTATTTATAATAATTACCATTCTCATTTTTAATAATAAATAAACCGAAAGGAAATCCAAACAAAATAATATATATAAAAGATATAATTGACAACATATTTTTGTAAAAATGACAATAATCAATTAATTCAATGGAAATACATTGTCTTTTCAACTGAATAAGTAAGTTATGTTATCCATTTTGTGCTATTAATTTAACAAACTTCTTTAATTAATACGACATGGAATTAAAGTCACAACAGCATTTAACTATTGTTGGATAACATAAAATTGTGTTTTCAGTTGCCCAACTGGGTTAATATAAGAAATTGCTGTAGGTTAACGTTACATAACACCTTCCTTACTTCAACAAAAGCGCATTTTTGCTTTAATAAAATCATTCAATTTCGATCGGAGAAGAGTGATTTGTCAATTCAACATTTGCAAAGTTGTTATATTAAGAAACATGGCAAAAAAAAGTCAAGAAGCATTTTTGTTTTACTGTATTTAACCCAAATCTTGTGTTGAAATGCCAGATCTTTTATTAAATTAATATATGTATATATGTCCTTCTTTACGTGTATTACGGCAGCCGTATAAAGCTAATATGCACAAGCAGTAATAATCTTTACGGTGTAGGTGATTGCCCTTTGTAAATCCTATTTTACAAGTTGAAACACTGCGTTCATTATATAAGATTCGAAACTTTGCAATTACAAATGTTTATAGATAACATTAAGAACAATATGCAAATGTTAATTGATGCGCGTGGATACGCTTATACTAATCCGAGTGCTTCAATACTTCAATCCTGAGAACTAACGAGCTTCGTGAGCAAAATATACAATTTTACGAAACATTAATTTAGATAGTTTATTTCTTGTTGCGAACACAAGTTCAGGTATTTTTGTTTAAAATAATGGAAATTACTCATTTTGGATATATTGTATAGGTAGGAAAGCATTAGAATAGCTATTTCTGATTTGAATAAATAGTAAAAGTATTTTACGCAACAGAATATTTGGGAGATAGGAATTTATTTAGGAAAGAACATTGCACTGTCATACACAAATTCTCTACCAAAAGAATCCTAATCCTCCAAAATGAATTGAATTGCAAGGATGAAATTACGGCTAAAGGTTTATCCGCCAATGAGCTACTAATGATAAAAATTTCACAATGAAAGAATTACAAATTATTCTTTTTTTAACAACTGTTTTCATTGAATTTTTTGTCACGCACAGTAAAAAATGTCAAGATATGCAATTTCAACACCTTTAAATTTTCGACAGAAATTTTACTGTTCACTAGGATACTATCAACAAAAAAACTGGGTAATTTCTGAGCATTTGATTTAATTTATTGATATAGCTCATTCCTTGATAGAATTTTAGGTTTGTGTAAGAAGCAAATTTTGTTATTTATTGCTTAGTTATAACACTAGTTCCAGTTATTGTTTTTATTGGGCGAACGATACAGTTCGATTTAAATTTAATTTTTTTATTTTAGAATCCAGTTTTTATTTCAAATACAGTTAAATCCGGTTATAACGTCGACGACGGGAGCGGGCAAATAACGACGTTATACACGATGGTCGTTAATAAACGGTGGTGATACAAATACATGAAATAAGTGAACAAAACGTAGATATTGATACATATATGTATATATTTCATTTTATATGTACATGTATAAAACAATAGAACGCACATGCACTACAACAAGTTTTAAAATTATAAATTTTGACATTAATTTATTGTAAAGAAATCCGTTATTTATCGTCATAATAAACGCGCGTAATTTTATTTTCGAGAGTCTAAATGCTTTCTAATATTTTACTATCATTTATGTCAGAAAGTTTGTAATGAATGAATTTCTTTAAAATTGACACAGCTTCAAGAGCTTCCGCACTGGATGGCATTTGAATATTAACACTGTCTTCATCGCTACTTATTTCGTTTTCTTCAATTTCATCATTAAATAGGTTCTTCACAATATCTGCTTCACTTAAGTTACCCCATGTTTCCAAATCATTATCAACAGTTACAAAGAAAACGACCAATGGCGGACACAGTTAAAAACTTTATAGTGGACATGCCGGACTTAATTTTTGATGGCGCTGAAATTCAATGTCTAGTTTGTAAAATCCTTTAATGTGTTGGTCCAGAAGCCATTGTCAACGTCACATCGAAAGCAAACAGCATTCTTCTGCAAAAAGTGGCATACGAGACCAAGAAAAATTTACATTTGATTTATGTGTTACTCTTATTTTATGTAATCTATCGTTTCGTTTACTAGACAAAGAAGTATTTGTCTCCGTCTGGAATAAATATGCGGACTGTAAATTACCTAGTCGGACATTGATACGAAATGTAGTGTCATTTGCTCGTGAACACGTAGAAAAAAGAATGAAAACGGAATTGAAAGATAAAAAACTGTGGTTGTGTGTGGACGAAACAACAGATCATCAGAAACATTCTGTGGTTAATGTAATGGTACGTACAATGGAACCACTTCGACCGTCATCCTCCTTTTTACTTGCTTCTAAAAGAGTTATAAATTGTACTGCCGATGAGATTTTAAAGGTGGTGTTGAACTCATTGAACAAATTTGAAATTTCAACTAAGCAACTTTTAATGTTTATGAGTGATGGTGCCGCAAACATGCGTTCTTTGGGCCGATTTCTTAAAGAACACAGTGGTAACTTCTTACATGTAACGTGTAAAATCCATACTCTAAATCTTGCAGCACGAACGATTCCTACATATTTTCCGCTAGTAAATGCATTGATTGCTAGTACAAAGGCAGTGTTTCTAAAGTCCCCGAAACGTATCCGACTATTTTACAAACTGTGTCCCGATTTACCTGAACCACCACAGCCGATTGTTACACGTTGGGGAACATAGTTGCACCCTGCGTTTTACTATAACAAATATTTTGATCAAGTAAAGAAGGTAGTTTTAAAATTCAATCCGACAGAAGCTGCAGCAATCAAGAAAAGCCAGGAAATATTTCAGGTTAAAAGAGATTTACAAACTATTCACAACAATTACTTCGGACTAGCGGAGGGAATAGAAAAATTACAAAATGTTTCGATGTCGCTAGTGGATTCTGTTCAAATTGTGAATAATGTTCACGCACAGATATTTGCTGAAGAAGGCGAAACAGATTGGTGTGTAATACGAAAATTTGAAAGTGTTTTAGAGAAAGACTCCGATTTTCTTATATTAAGACAAATTTGTGAAGGTGCGTGTGAAGATGCATTAAGTTGTTTTAAAGATTATTTTAAATATGCAAATATAACATCTCTAGATGTCGAACGGTCGTTTTCGGCATTAAAAAACATTTATACCGCACGTCGTACTCACTTGACTGAAACAGCTGTGGAAACATATCTAATGATTCAAATATTTAACAGATATTACCCAGTTTGTGATTTCACGGAAGATTTTTAAAACGGTAAGTGTTTCAGCACGTTTTATAATTTATTTCTTACCTATTTTATGTGTAAACTTTTATGCGCTCGCCACGCCTCTGGCTGTTATCGCATATTTGCCCAGGGTAGTTATAAGAGAAGCATTTTTATACGTAGACTTATGGACTTCCAAACAACTATGCAAAATGTCGCTGTTATATCCATCTGGTTGTTGTAAGCGAAATTGTTATAACCGGATTTCACTGTATTTAGTTTCCTATTTTAGATAGCAAGATTTGAGTAGTAACAAGTAATTCTTTACTTTCTCGCTCTATTTTTACTTTAAACAGTTAAGTTTTTTATTTTAGGCAGGAGGATTCTTTAGTATTATTTTATGATTTTGTAATACATTGCTGCCAGTTTATAGGGAGAAGACATTTTTAAATTAATTTCTTTATTAATTAAACTCAGATTTTTGCTATTATGTGAATTATAAGAATAAATATTTTCTTGGATCTCGGCCTGGAATAAATTTTAGTAAATTTTTGTATGAGCAATTCTCGAATGGAATATTTAAAATTGTTACTAAATATGCACAACAATAAAGGTATGTGTAATAACAAACGCAATTTCACGTCGTTTGTAAACAAAGAAACGAGCCTAAGGAAATCAAATATTTTACTAGATATGTACATATATGTAATTACTCTTTATACATGCCGAGATTATGATATGACCTTGGCCTACTAGGTTGTAATCAAGGTACTTAATTAATATTTAAATCCTCTATAGTCCAGTTAATTGCACTCGGAGGTTAAATGCGACGCTCATTACTATTTTCCTGATTTATACAATGATGGTTTCTCAAAGCGGAAGTTCCGAATGTAATTCTCTATTCCTTTCTTTTAGTATGAAATTATTCGGGCGTGTCTTACTTGTTTTTTAAATTATTGCATTCCATGTTAAGAATTAAAAATACAAATAGGGGACATATTTTCCATGTTAGCAATTAAAAGGAGTGCTACATAAATGAAACAGAGTTCAAACGATAAAGGCGGTGCGATAAATTACTGTTAATTGCAAGAAAATCCTATCCGAAACAATCGTTGCTAATCATTTACTGTAATAACCTGGCTATAGCGTTGTAAAATCAGCAATAAAAATTTAAAGGATAATTCCACCTTATGTATGCAGAATATTATTATTATTCCATGGTACTTGGAACGCATCTAGTGGTACTAATATTTCAATCATCGTTTAGGAATATAGATTTGTCATCATCATTCCTCGTCTCCAATACAGACATCCATACCTAGAATTATAGTAAATTGCTCCTGGAATAATTTCCTGTCCAAGTTCGACATAATTCCCAATAGGATGGCGCAAACCTTATTACGTATATGAAATGGTGTATAATTACATAATGATCCTACTTATAACAATTTTGACTGACAATATAATAATGTATTGTTTATTGTTTCAGTATTATACCATTCCCATTGGAATTAAAGTCTTTGTCGCGATTGTATCGTACGCTATGAATTACGTAAAGTTTCACAATATTTATTAGGTTCCCCCAGACAATTTCGATGCTGCCTTGGTGAGATAATTCCAAACTTTCTTTGTATGCAGCGCATATACATGCAGAATAATTCACTTTATCGTGTTGTAGAATATACATAGGAATAAGGTACAGGAGCATTTTTTTCAAGTTGCGTGGTATAAAAGAACCCCTTAAATGCAGTGAATAAAAATTATTGTGATTTTTAAATGACCCCCAAAACATTCGTGACGTCTTGTACACATTTCTGACAGGGAATATAACCTTAAAATATTGTTGTGTAAAGAAAACAACATGACGCTTAGCATTTTATGGATTATGGAAAATAAAACTCATTCCAAATGATGTATTGTACCACTAGGGGGGAAAGGGGAAGAGAAAACACTAGCCAACAACCATGTTTCTGTTTACCCTCTCATGCGCACCCCATCTCGGGACCAGCAGTTCAAGAACTGCTCGAGATTTGGTTTGAGAACTTTAACCCTGCTTTCTAGACGGTAGGTGTGTATCTCTTGGCATTAGATGGCGCTAGAGGATGTTGTTTCGAGGGGTAATATAAGCCAAGAGTTAGTTGGAAGTTAGAGAAGCACTCGGAGCAACGCCGATGACACCGAGTAGACAGAAACATGTACGTTGGCTAGCGATTTCTCTCCTTGCATTGCTTTTGCCCCGAGTATTTCCATCAATACTACGAGTAGCCACATTAGCATTATTTTGTTATTGTTTCTATGCATTTTTTGATGTGTTATACTATCAATTATTTTGACTATATATTTTTCATACGCGTGTACCCTATAGGTTAATTATTTTAATTGACAAGCTACTAATTTAGATATGTTCAGAAACAAGCTAACCCATCCAATTCAAGAAGTACGGGGAAAAAACTAAACCTCAAAATAAATTTCACATCTTCAGGGCGAAACATTACAGTAGTTTTAATTAATATTAATGACAATATTTTAGATTATTTAAATGCGTGGAAAACCTAATATTTGCTGTAGTTAAAAAACACAATTGGAAATACCAAATTTCTCAAAAAGGTACCCTATTTTCAAGCGTAAATATAGAATTCCATTTAAAAGGGTTGATTTTTGCACTTTTTTAGAATAAATTAACTGAAACATTTTATCCAGACTACACATGTCAATTTCTCCAAAAACTTGAAAATTATTAGGTTTAGGTTTAAAAAAACATTGAATAAACAAAACTGAAAAGTAAATAATACTTAAAGATGCAATAGCATGTAGGACGTGACCACTTATATAATATGCAATTTAAATGCCAGATACACTACCGGCCATAAAAAAGAGATCACTTATGTATCAGTACGGTGTTCCGTTCTTTTTTATCTGTTTCATTACCTGCCATTAAACTAGTACCTTTTTCCATGTTTCCAAAATGTAAGCCGGCTTATTGTGCATATAAACTAGCCACAGCTATTGTAAAAAAATATTCTCAGTTGTTTTTATTGTTTTATGATCTCCATTTAATAAGAATACTTTCTTACGAGAGTCAGTATTTACCCTTCCAAATTTACATAAACGCGTCGTAATTTAAAAAATATTAGCATAATGTAGGTACCATTGGCGTAGGTCGCGATTCCCGCATTTGTATACAATCTTCAAGAAAAAGTTTTCAATATACTAAAGTGAAGATTGAAATGCAGAAACTTGTACTACTGGAATAACTTTGCACAACTTGTTTTTCATTACAGACAATATCATAGAAATTGCAATTGTTATATCGGTCAGTTGAAGGAACAGTAAAAAGGTACGCAATAGACTTGCACCAGATTAATGGCATCTTAAAAAACAAGGCTGTTTAAAAATCCTATGGCAAGGTGCAACTTTACCTGGGGTTAGGTTAATGATATAAGGTTTTTATCTACAACAGAGTAATGACCTCAAGGCCAAGAATTCCAAACTCTACAAGAGTTATTTAAAGCAACAAAAAGAGGAAGGAAACCTGGTGAATATTAATTAACCCAGCTGAGTTGCTGTAGGATGAGTTGGATAGAAGTCAGTGCCAAAACTTCGTCGCCCAGAATTTGCAAGGAAATGGTATTACGGTTTGTTTTCTTGAATATTTGTTGAATCTTTATATCATTATAAATTACCTAGCAGCCCCTCATTTGTGGCCGATAGTGTATGTTAAATAATAATTTTAGCTGGAGTTCCATTGACATCAGTAAATTACTAACTTTTCAGGTCTCTCCAATTCAGTTCCCACTTTAAAAATCTATAGTTGAGTTCTTGTAGAGATATCCTGTATTGATACCTCACGTTTTCGATAAATCCATTAATTTCAACTATCAAAGACAATTGATCTGAAGTAGAGTGCGAAATATACTGTTCAAATATTGCATGTCGAGCAGTAATAAGCACTCAACGTAAAATAATAACAAAGTGTACTGTTGGAGCGATAATTCAACATAATTAATGACGCCGAAAATAGAGACTACAGGTTCATACTTAAACGATCAATTAAAAGAGACGTTATTAATGTCTATAGATATCCAAAGCAGGTTTTTTCTTATGGTCCTTCGAATGATGTACGTTAAATAATCTAAAAATAGGTATAAGTAATGTTCAAGTCTATTATTCTCAATACATCTTAAAAAGAACTAACGTGTACTCAAAATATTCACAAGCCTGAATAGAAACCAGACATCAACTAGCAATTTTAAGAATGTCCTTCCTCTTCTACATCTACAACAACAATGGAATGTCTTTCGAATCATAAAGGTCACTCACATAATATTGCTATGAATGGAATAAAAGATGGAACAAAAAAACACCTATATAGAAACAGATGTTATAGACCTTATTATGGTCCCCCATTATACAATGTAATAAAAAATATGAATATAATAAAGGAGGCGAACTGTAATAAAAAAAATAATTAGTATATTCAACAATATTTAGTTGAAATATAATGGACACTTTTAGAGTGGCAATTTCTTCAGACTTTCGTTAAAAGAGTGTAGAGGGCATAGATGATTATCCCCCAAATTAAATCTAATTATATCCTTTGGTAAATAGTAAGTTTGGGAATTTCCAGTATGCTCATTAAGGAGATTTTGATTCTAATTAGAATGATTTAGTAAATTGGATTTTTTGGAGTAGTCGTCCATGTCTTACGGCAGACAGCACAGCGGTACATTTGATGGCATTGCAGAATATCATTTACCATTTAAAATCCGCCACTTCTTAAACATAACAACCATTCTATAGAATGCTCCATATAAAAAACTGCTGTTTGTTTCATTTTTCTTTTTGGTATAATCAGAATTTTTTTTAATTCCGTTTGCAGCTTAGTGATTGAGCCCAAATCCAAACGGCTGAAGTATAAAGACCCGAATAGCATTCACGCCGAGAAATGGCAAATTTAAGCTTAAATTTTCCCTTGCGTCTAATACTACATGCTATCTAATTGTTTACTAATTGACTTTTGATTTCAGATTTCATCCCCAAAGGCTGAAGATTCGACTCAGACAGGTGTTATGCACAAGTTCCTCTTTGCAAGGTCAGCTTCCTATCACCATATATAATTTGTCAATTCTATTCTCTACTGATTCATCCTCTTCTGTAGGTACAGGGTTCTGTAATTAATATCAACAACCAAGATTTTGAAGAGGCTTTGCGGATAGAAAATTGCTCCTAAAGGAATTGCTAGATTAATTCATTTACACCCACAAAATTAAAATTAGCTAACTCCTTTTTAGCGTTATACATAAAAACGGAGAATCAAACAGACAAAACCTCATGGATCCAACAGACGAGAAGCTAGATTCATCACACGCGATGAATACGTTTGATCGGTTTTCAAAAGATGAGTTTATGTACTAGAACATCTTGAAGGAAAAAGAATTTATCGAGAAACATTTTGGAACACATCCAGTTGGTTAACTGGAACTCAAGCAATTTAATGCTGAGACTGAAGAGAATGCAATATACATACAAGGAAAAAAAAATGTCTAGCTATACGAAAAAGCGTACATGCGACAACGGTAAACGCGAATGGGTGATTCAGCACAAGAGCGGCAGTCGACGGCTTAGGGTTACCGATGTGGTTAGTTACGGGATAGACTGGCATTATGTGCGGACGATCTTAGTAAGAATTTCTAGAGTATTTATTTTTCTTTTCTTTTATTTCATCAGAATCTGTTTTTATTTTCGTCTTTAGAATTTCTTATTTGTTTCGTCCAAGCTTCGTAGCAACAACAAAACAAATATGCGAAACTCTCATTTCCAGGCGATCGATCATAGCTTCAAATTATTACGTGCTTCTTTGCACACAGTAGGTCTACATGTCAACATTGTAGCAAGCGTACTAACACGCGACCCGCATCGAATCGATCGTTTTCCACTCAATCCCCTCCTCGCTCTCTCGCCGTACATATATAGATATAGCTAATTTCACATTTTCCCGATGTGTATATCAGTGTGCAAAGAAATGCAAGAAGACTGCGGGGTTTTATTGCGAGTTTGAAGGTTCATTGGCAGAGAGACCCAGTATTTTTTTATTATTGAACAGCCTGTCATGAAAAGTCGTGTTAAGCAAAACTGCTGCAGATAGTATAAAAGCAATGGAAAGAGCTGTTTTAGATATATTTGCGCTTCTGAAAATAGCAGAGAAAGAAACTAAATTGGTAGGTGCATTGATCACGGGTATTTTGTATCTGTCTAGTATAGGCCTATCAAACCCCAAGAAAACGACACCTCTATACTGTATGAGTGATACTCGATTTTTATCTGTGTATTTATCATGTGTTAATAATAATAAATTATAGTTTTGACAAAAGCAACAGTGTTTTTGGTCTTTCTCATAAAGACAATGATACTGTAACAATGTTATCCAATCAAGTTCTGCCTTTGTACTAAGCTGCAAGATGGACTCGAGCTGAAATGAAATATCTTTCAATTCCGCCACCGAATGCTGTGGCTTTATTCAATAAATACATGAGCGGGGTTTATAAATTGGATTGGAATATGAAACTTGTAAAAATGGTACTTCCCCGGTTTTACAAATACTATCGATATGGCTGCAGTCAATGTACACACACCCTTTTGTTTGACTAATGGAAGTATTCCGCTACTGAATTTTCGGGGGATGATCACTAGAGTATACCTAAATATACATTCTCTATCAGATCCAAAACATATAGAACGGCCAGAAAAACGTGTTTCAGACATCATAAGAAAAGATAACATTGGACACTATTTGGAAAGAACCAGAGAGGGAAAACGAAGAAAATGCGCAGTATGCAAGAAAAATGTGGCTTTCTACTTTACTCCTCCCATATAAAAAAACAAGGTATAATAGTTCGAAAGTCTTAAGTTCTACTAGCAAGTTACTTAAAAACGTAATTAATAATTTTAGTCCACAAAAGATATTTGTAATCAACTTAAATAAAACGTGTATTAAAACAAAGGACGTCTCTCTGACCCAAATCTTACTAATATTAAACCAGCTGATAATATTAACCTATTTATTTAGAAATTTGCCGGCCACTCTATAAACGTATCGCAGACTAATTTTTTGCATACTCGCTTCACAACTTTCTAATACCTTTATACACGAACAGCAATGGATAATACATTTGTTACGCAATAACGCTTCTTAGAAAAATAAATTGCAGAAATAGATTTGAAGATCTACTCGCTCATAAATTTTACGATCATTTAGTCCAACGTACACACAACACAATGACTTTCACCGTTTAATTTCACTTTTCTAATTAGTCCTATTAACAATATGAAGAACATGCAGTTTTCGACTTGCGAACGAAGTATCCAGTTATAAAACCAGTTCACATGAGGTGATACTTGATACTACGCCGACAACTACTGGTTTAGGTCCGATTAAATTACCTACCTACACATGCACAACCCTCAATAAGCTCATACGATAGGTGCTGAATCATCGTGCACATAAAGCCTATAGGTATAGAAACAACATAATGAATTGAATTAGACATTGATTTTACTAGACGATAAGGGCAGTCAAAGTAGACTTTATTAACAGTAATAATCAGTAGAGCGGGCCAAATTGCGCCATCCAACAGAATCGGAATCAGGCGCAACGGCCGCTTATTGTAAATAGCGTATATGTGAGTCACAGCAGATATGTGATATTTCGAAATTAATACACAAGACTAAAAAAAAAAGCTGACGCAATAATAATGTTTAGTAATTAGAGCGGATATATATATATATATATATATATATATATATATATATATATATATATATATATATATATATATATAATATGTACACGCTGAGGTGTTTTTTATTTTCATTATGATTTTTTATTTGATTGAAAACGGTATGCGTTGTAAATGGGATGTAATAAGGAAATAACTGAGAAACTGAACGCTTTTTTTATTCTGTTGTACTTAATAATGTAACTGTAAATAAAGATATAATAAATAAATTCTATCCTTCTTAATAATGCGGATAGGCTTGTTTAAAAAAGTTGCACCATCAGATAAGTTTCCACATTTGCCTCGGTGAAGGATGTTCGCCGGACGAAAAAATGTTCTTATATTTCGAAAACGACCGTTCCACGTCTACCGAAGTAAGACAGGCTAATTAAAATAATCTTTAGACTTAGTCAAGGAATCTGCAGATGCCTCATCGCACATTTGTCTTAATCTCGTGTAGTCCGGATTCTTTTTAAAACACTATCGAACTTAGCTAAAACTCGTCCACTTGTTGCTTCGTTTATACTGTGTAACAATGTACTAACTTCGTCACGACTTGCACTGATTCTACCAACGACAATCCAGAATTTTTGCAAATTTTCTATCGCGTCTACTAACCCTTTGTAATTGTTGCTAATATTCTTTAGATGTGTTTCAACAGAAATATCGAGAAATCCCTTCTGGCTCATCCTAATAGCTCTAGCTTCGGCAGGGACGAATTGCAAAATAACGGATTTAACTTCTTGAAAATGTTCATTATAATAAAAAGCGGCTTTTAACCACGTTCCCCAACGCGTAAGAATGGGCTGTGGTGGTTCTCGAATACCAGGGCATAACCTGGGGAATGCCCTAGTCCTCTTAGGACTTTTGAGAAACACTTTTTTTGTGTTGTTTGCTATTAATGCATCCACCTCCGGGTAACACTCTCGAATAGTTTTGTGCCACATGATGTAAAGCATGGACTTTACACATAACATGTAAAGTCCTTCACACTTTCTTTAAGGGAACCGCCTACACTACACATTGTTGCTGCACCATCGCTCATGAAACAACAACAGTTGACTGGTTGACACTTGAAATTTTGTAACGTTTCGAGAACTACGGCCGTAATTGCTTACTAGTACACTGTTTTAATCTTCTGCTGGCTAATAGAATTGCAAAATTTGGTTTAATAGGATCTAATAACGCGCACTATTATATTCAAAATAGAATTTTTTTTGCAATCTGACGTCTCATCAAGACATAGCCACAGCTTTTATCTTTTAATTCGGCTTTAATTCGATTTTCAATGTCCTCACGTATTCGTGGAATATCTCTCCGTAACGCTGTCCGAGGTGGTAGTATCCACTCGGTATCGTATGTACCCAGAATTTTCGAAATGCTTTTTTATCAAGTATACGAAGTGGTAGACCACATACCATAAACGTTAAAAGCAATTCTAATTGAAATTGACGTTGTTGTGACACACCATTTCTTTTATTTCTGTGGTGTGCGCTATTTATATGTCTTTCACAATCACGTTTGCTCCAACACAGTAGTTTCTTTTTACAAACTTTACAGAAATTGTACTCCCATTGTAGTGTAAATTCACAAATTCACTAAGAAATTTATAACTTTCGTAGGTAATGGCCGTTTATTTTTAATAGTTACGTTAGACATAATCACTAAAGCGAGCACACCGACGCTTGTTTCTAGTATGCCACGAAGTGGTGCAAACGTAACATCTGCAGACTCGTCATTTGTTGATGAATAGAGCGCGTCATCCGTAAATGAATAAGCGCGCTGTAGTTCGTAGCCGTCGATGAATGAACTTTTTTTTGTAGTGGCCCACTGTGAACAACGCCCTATTTATCAACGAACACCCAAACTGCAGGTGTATATTTGCGCGTCTTCACGACGTAATAGACAGTGGTTTTGGTCCTCGTCCTAATAATTACATATTTAAATTACCTATGTTTACATACATATATGCGCCCGGTAGCCTGGTTGCGAACCTGGCGCGTGGCGCTCTTGGCCCGCTCTAATAATCAGTGATCTTGATTGTATTTATATTTATTCTGAATCATGTGAAAAAATATTGTTTTTTTTCGAAGTAAAAACTCCCAACATCAACAGGGAGAAAAATATTTATTGAAATAACAATACAGGACGCAGGAATAGCACCTCCGTCTTTTATTACTCGGGCTGTATGCTAGACAGATATTTTTGGGATGTAGTATAATGTAAATTATGCATCTCTAGAAAATATATTTCGATATACTGGGTGTTTTATAAAAATAATTGGCACAGTAAAATTCAGTTTTTCAAATATAACAATCTGTATATTTTTACATTAGTAAAGATCCCTAACTACACTCCATTCATCCCCAGATTATGAAAGTAATCTGTTTTGTGGTTTTCGAGTTACAAGTGTTTCTGTTAAAAAATTGAAAAATCACATAGGTATCCCAAAGAGTATTCCTACGTCCAAACACTCCAATTTAGTAATAAAATTTGTGTGAATTGGTTGAGATTAGGTGACGATATCAGTAAAACGTTTTTATCATCGGATGTACAGGTGGTTATCAGGAATGATCGACTTTACCAATTTCAAAATAATTTTCCTCGATTTCGTTAAATGAAACAATGTATATATTATGACGAGAAGTGATGCATTCTGCGTCAATCCATATTAGGTTTATCTATATCTATTTTTAGAGGTTTCCACAATAATCCAGTCTAATCAAAATTTCAAAGTTAATGTACCTAAAGGACTGTCAAGTTAGCGACTAATAAGAAATGAAACAAATGAGAAGTTGTCAAAGTATGAAAAGTACACTGAAGAGCGTTCGTTTTACATAAAAATGAACTATTCTAAATGGTAGATATGATTTTCATAGCGCCCTTTGAAGCATATATTATAGCAAATTTTTTATACAATTTTTACATGTTCGTTTATACAGAAAAAAATTTGACTGAATAGAACGTGTCATAAATTTGAAGTTCATTCACGTGTACATCTGATCGTTCATAAATATTTTAGTTTTTAAAATTGGTAGAAGCTAAGAAATGCTTACTGGCATTGCAATGCCTGCATGTTTCACTTCATATTTTTGTTTTACGATTCAAATGTTTAACCCCTATTTCCTTTCGTGTTCTAGCAAGATTTGAACTTAAGTTTATACATGCATCTATGCTATTGGCCATAAGAGTTTACCCACTGCATTTTTATTTATAACCCACATAATTACTTTTATTTTAGGTACTATATGGATAAATACATTAAAATTTGAAAATTATTGCTCTGGAAGACATGTATTTATTCGCAGGTCAACTGCAGAGTATGTAAGTAAAAAATGCATCGTCCTCACGATAAAACATTGCAGAGCCTGTCATGGAATAATCAGAAAAGAAAGTTACATAGGTTACACATACAAATTTTACAAAAAAATTCGTGCTCTGAAAAAGTGGGAATAATTTTTTTGTTGGAATGACAACCATAATATAATAAAACAAAAATACAAAAAATTAAACATATTTGAACATATAATCCTTTGGATAGTCATATGATACATTTAAAACTATTGATAATATAGGGATACTTCATTTTTATAATTATTTCACGGCGAATTTCAACATCTAAATCATCAAGTCAAATTACAGTTTCAATTATAACTCAATTATTTGAAATACAGTTGTCTATTCAAAAAACAAAGCCAATTTTTCGAATTATCACAAAAATTTTAGTTTCACAATTACAAAAGGTATATACAGACATTTCAATGCTGATTAAAAAGATTTACACGAGATTTTTGACATACTTGAATTGAATTAAAAATATTTTAAAAATGCTTTAACCGAAAATAAGTTATAATCAATATTGTTAATTGTTTATGTAAATATAAAACAATAAACAATATCTAATTGGGTCCAAATATTTAATGTATGTTGCTTACAATTTCAAAAATAAAAAGAAAAATAGGTTCCCCATCAATGCGCCTGAAAGCTCTTTTAGTATCTAACTATTATACGCATTTTCAATAATAGAAATAGGAAACAACTCAAAGTCGAAGATTACATTCGAACACATGTAACTACATACTTAGCCCTTTGAGAAGAACTACAAATAGGGATCACTCAGGAGGATGGCCTATTAGAGGTATCTCTGAAAGTAATTAATCGTTTTGAGATTTTGCTAGAAGACATGATGAACAAGGATCTAGTTTCTAAAAAGTGTAGGCTTATCAGACCCCAAGAAAATGACACCTCTATACTGTATGAGTGATACTCGTTTTTTAACTGTGTATTTATCATGTGTTAACCCATAATAATAAATTATAGTTTTGACAAAAGCAACAGTGTCTTTGGTCTTTCTTAGAAAGATAATGGTACTGTAAGAATGTTATCCAATCAAGTTCTGCCTTTGTACTAATCTACAAGATGGATTCGAACTGAAATGAAACATCTTTCAATTCCGCAACCGAATGCTGTGGCTTTATACAATAAATACATGAGTGGAGTTTACAAATTGGATTATTGTTTTGAGATTTTGCTAAAAGACATGATGAACAAGGATCTAGTTTCTAAAAATATCTTTAATTTATATTAACATTCTTATTTCAAATAAAACCCCCATATATTACGAATTCTTTGCATAACACAGAAGAGACATTGATGTTATAGTTGAAGTTTGCATCTATCAAAACATTCAGAAAAAATAAATTTCTGGAAGTTTGTACATCCCAGATCCATGATATGCTCTATCATTTAACTTGCGTTTAAGGGAGCCAAGCAAAGAATCCATAATGTACAGGGCGGTTCTATTTTAAACAAAAAAAGTTAATATCAGCCATTAAAATTTCAAAAAGATTTTATTTGTTTAAGCCATGATTGTGAACGACCCTGTATATTGAATTTAATAGTTGGGTATTTTTTACAGACGCGCTTTGAAGGGTTAAGTTTATGTACAATGTTTGATAGTGTGCAATGGAATAGACTAATATTATCTTTGTCTTTGCTCAAAATGGATAAAACAGCAATCGTACTTAATTTATAATAAAAAGAACCAGAGTTTTAGTCCAATTGCGAATTGCGATGTCAATAAATAGTTTAAAGCAATCACTGTAAAATCTCGTTTTTTATGTTACAAGAAACTGATCATAAATAAACAAGAATTTGATAAAAATGTATCATATCTTTTTTATTGCAAAGGTATGTAACTGGTATGCAATCAATTTAAATTTACTCATTAAAATGTGCGGGGTTAATTACAATAATAAATGGTTTGATTATTGGCGCACTAACGTAATCGGTTTAATTAAAACAATATTTATTGATATCAGATTGTTGCATTGTTAATCACCATTCAATAAGTGTGTAAATATAATTTTCTATCGGTTATAAATTTCATTTACAAAAATAAAAACTCGAAGCAACCCTCTGTTCCAAAAAAATAACAAAAATAGTTATCAGAAAGTAGATAAGATTCTGTAAAAATGTGAAATCTTATCAGATCGGCTACCAGCATTATTCGCAAATTATTCATAAAAAAAAATATGTATAAACTAAATAATAATTATGCAAGAATTATAAACTGTGCCTCACTTTCTAATTTGAAAAAAAATGGAGAAAACACTAAATTAATTAACGGTACCATCAAATACTACGTGGAAAACTTCCAAGGCCACATTCACATAGCAACATTCAATGGAAAAAGTGATGGGAAAAACACAACATCCACAAATTCAAAAAATTCACAAAATCCAAAACAGAAACTTTACTTGCGATTCGTATAGCGAAACTAACTTGCCGGAGAACTTGTTCCTTCCGACGTGTTTCGCGCACAGAACAAAACTGCTCGGGTATATGCTGTATCTAATTGGATTTGATAAAACGTGTGAATTGTTATAGAGATAAACAATGTGGGATTATTATAATACTCTCAGTTACCAGAGCACAAGCCCGTTTAAGACTGAAAATCAAGCCAGCTATGTAAACCCCTCCAGACGGTCACGTACGTGTCAGAAAGAGAAGGTAAATGAACGGAGACGAAGAGGAGGAGTATAACTGGATTGGTGGCCGACATAACCTGAACGGATGTTGAATTGTTTGCGTCCGTTTAGAGGTATTTCTTGCATTCCCCAAACTCGCAGGCCGCATCGTCGTGGATATAATGATGTTCGAACACTTTCGTATTAAGTATGGTCCACACGTCGTATTGCTGTCAGCCTATTATTTCTCGCAAGGCAACCAATTCCGTCGATGTGAAGAAGCAACGCTTCGAAATGAAGACAGCAGAAACGCGAAACAAATATCTCCAACCTGTTACGTGTAATTCACCGCCCAATATAGCGTAAACATTACTACAAACTATACTGCAGATGTGTGATCCTTGAAAGATAGTATTAAGTGCATAAATAAGTTTCAGTGCCCACTAAAACATATACCTAGCATGTTAGAAGATATCTTGCAACGTTCGATGTGAGTTGTAACTTTAGCACGACGAGTTACATGGTCTATCACAATCTAAATAAGGAAAGGGCTGTATGTAGCATGAAAACCTACAACATTGTCGAGTCATGAATCATGTAATCATAAAACAGTGATTACATTACTGTTTACGCATATAGTATTGTAAAGAATAGCTTGTTGATTAATTGAAAGTCATCAAATATACAAAGGTTTAGACTAACTTATCTGTTTAGTACCGGAATAGTAAGAGGTTTTCTTAAGCAGTCGGAATGTACCTAATTTGCCGTTACTCAAACATCTCATAGTGACGAATAACCATAGGAAATAATCAGTAGCGGATCGTGGTCAAATTTATGGTGGTCATATGGCCAAAAAAGTAAATGTATTATCATTTTGTTGAAAATGAATCGACTTTTTCACACATTTTCGTTAAATTGCCAAATAGATTGTCTCTAGGCATCATCTAGTTAGCCGGATATCAACTTTTTCAAGTGTGGTATAGTTCACGGAACTTTTTATATGATCTGCAGAAAAAGAATATCTTTTGATTTTTTTCTTTGCGGTGCTTCAAGTCTGTAACTCGTGTTTTACACCACAAGGAATCGTTCGAAAATATAATACACACAAAGCAATAAAACGCATTACTTACGTCACAACCACAAATCCAATCGGCCAAATCGTACATAGATCTATGGAAATTACGATGCACTTCTTTATTTTTGTCTTTATCAGTTTGTCTAGTTTTAAGTTCTAGCAAAGAGCAACCATTTCTTTTCAATTCGAAGTGCTTCCCAAAATTTAGTTCATTTGCACTTCTTAGTTCCTTAATCTTTTCCGCCACCGACATTATCTGCAATATACGTGCACGCACGCACATACACGCAACAAAACAAAAATTAATACTTTATGTACAATTCAAAAGTTTAAAATACCTTTGATGTATCGATAACTCGGTGGAATCAAATCTAAACCCAAACACGGAAAAATTTGGCAAACAGCGAACATGTGCTTTACTACACTGGGCTCGACCCAAGTCGCACTTTCTATGTGCAACTGAAATTCATTGTTTGTAATCTTCGAGTCCATTTAAGACAACAGGGTCATGTCAGGAAACCAGCCGCGTCTTGTAAACACACCACTACATACATGTAACATTTACAGCGGAATGAGTATAGTATAGGTATACATTATAACTAGGGACGGAATTTTAGGCAAAATGCCTCTTTGTTTAGATTCAAGGCAAATTAAAAATAATACAAAATCTATATGTTTCTCGACAAATCAAAGCGATCTAGCTATGTTTTGTTTTGCCTAGTTGCCTATTTGGACTTTTAACAGCCTAAATCGTGGTTTTTCGCCTATTTTGTCCTAAAATCATATTTATTTAGTCTAAACGTTTTTTTTTGTTTAATTTTAAATAAATATGGTTTTTACACAGCTACATCTTTCTTAAATGTAAATTTTAGTTTTACAGCTAAAATGCTATAAACTAATACAACGATGGGTTTTCCCGTCTATTGTGTGAGGGGCAAAGTTTGGATTTGCCTGCCGTAAAATTTATATTACTATAGGGTAGTAATATAAATTTTGAAGATATATCCTCAATTATCGGCTTATCGCTCTCGGGTTCATTTATCTGCACCCAGGTTTTTATTTTACGGGAATCCCTATCGGCTTGTTTACGCCCTGTAATTCAAACCATATAAGCAAATTTCTTCTCCCTGTTAACGTGATTAATGAATACACGATGCCCATTTATTGTTTATACAATGGACATCTTGATATTGCAGTTTAGATTTTATATTTATTCTCTTAATGTTTCTCTGGAGCGTATATGTGTGTGTTCCTATAGCGAGGTGGACTATTGACGAATCAGTATATAGTGAAAGACGTACTTTGAATTTTCATTTATATCGTAGCTTGCAACGAATATTTTTCGGTAGTTTTCTGTCGGTTTGTGCTTGTTTATCTACTCAGTGTATTGTGTATTTCCATCTACAACAATGCCAAAATCCAAGGAATCACATAGCGATAAAGTTCAAAAATGGCTGAAGGCAATTGGAGGCACTACAGTCTTTCAGCTGAATCCAAGCAACAGTGAAGAGTTGTTTTGTAAAGCGTGCGGAAAAATGGTAAAGGACGTTTTTGTTTTTCTTTCCTAACTTGCTTCAAAAATGTTATTGTAGTTAACTTGCAAAAAGAAAAATCATTTAGAGCAACATCAGGCAAATCTTAGGAAACCGTTGAGGAACCAAATGTTAATAGACACCAAAAATTCAAGAGAAATCGACGTTTTTAATCGAGATTTATGCGACGCTTTTATGTCTGCAAATATTCCTCTGGACAGATTAAACTATTCAAAACTGCGAAATTTTCTCACTAAATACTGCAACAAGAATGTGGCAAGCGTGAAAACCTTAAGAACAACATACGTAACAAAATGTTACAATGAGGTAATTAATATAATAAATAATAATTTTAAAATGTATTTTCATACTTGAGTGTCATTAAGATTTTGTTTACACCTATAATATTTTTATTAATTTTTAAGACTATTAATACTATTCGCGAAGAAGTTGGTAACAACGATATTTGGATATCTATAGATGAGACAACTGCTCTAAGGTCGTATTATGGCAAATATGATTGTGGGTAAGCTTTGTTCTGAAACACCAGGAAAACCGTATTTACTGGCTACAAAGCAACTTGAAAGAACAAATTGCAATACAATGGCAAGATTCGTGAACCAAGCTTTAGGTAAGATATATTATGCAAAAAACTTACTTTAATAATATTGTAAATTTAATGCTAGATATTTAAGTTAAAGGCAACTCTCGTATTTTAGGTTTTTGTGGCCAACAGATGGAATTAAGTACGAAAAAGTCAAGCTTTTAGTCACGGATGGTGCTTCTTATATACTCAAATGTGGTACAAATTTGAAGATTTTTTATAAAAATCTTAATCATTTAACATGTTTTGCACATGGACTCAATTTGGTGTGTGAATGTCTAAGAAATCAATATGCTAATGTTAATGGTTTAATTTCAAATACCAAGAGAGTCTTTTTAAAAGCTCCACTGCGTGTGGCAGTGTATAAAGAAAATCTGCCAGATCTCCCTTTGCCTCCCGAACCTGTCTTAACACGTTGGGGAACTTGGTTAGAGGCGGTAGTTTTTTATGCTAATAATTTCGAAGCAATAAAATCAGTAAGTACTTTTTTAGCAAAATTTTTAAATAAGATTGTTTTTATTTAACGCTTTGTTTTTGTAACTTGAGATTCAGCTAACTGTATTGAGTCAAGCGCAAGAATACTTTTCCAATCAAAATGTCAAAAACATCTTTTATACATAAAGTCGCATTATAAATTTCTCATTGATAACATCAAAAGATTAGAAACATCGGCCTTCCTCTTACAGATTTGTTGCAGTAATTAATAATGCCGAAGCAGCTCTCAAGAATGCCCCAGGAAAAGTTGGCAAATAATTTTGTCAAAGTTTAACCAAGTGATTTGAAAAATCCAGGTTTCAAAACGGTTAAAGAGTTTGCTGAGCTGCTCAGTGGCGAAGCAGTTGAAGCTACCGCTCATACCACAGCTGACTGGTCCATATTTAAGTTTTGTCCTACAACCTCGTGACATAGAACGTTCATTTTCTTCGTACAAACTGCTGTTTTCGGACCAAAGAACAAATTCTACTAACGACAACTTGGAAAAACATCTTGTGTGCTACGCAAACGCGAAATTTGAGGACATGTTACACGGCGATTAATTAATTAATTTATTATTTTAAACCAAATGAATCTACATATTTTAGTTATTAGTTAAAATTTGTATGTTTTATTTCTTTTTACGGCTGAAATGTACCTAAAATTACATTAAATATCGTCTTCTTATTCATGTTTTTTTAAAATAAAATGATTTTTGTGTTTACCGTTTTTTTTTAAGTATTTGCCTAACATGCCTAAATCACGGTTTTTCGTCCTAAATACATAGTTTTTAAGGCCTAAAAAGGGGCCTTTTTAGCTGTTTTTTACGTCCTAAAATCCCGTCACTAATTATAACTTAAAAAATATTTTGTCAATTGTTTGGCAATTGTGGGAGGTCAGTGATCAATTGAGCCAATGCAGTGAAAAAGATTAGTAAAGTAGCACATAATCACTTTTCGTTTATGAAGTGAGGACTTGCTAATTAAGTAAGATCCCCAAAAATAAACTTATGTCTATAAGCAAACCATTTACTAAAATGAAAAGGATAACAATTTAATTAGGTTATCATTAAACCACTTGCATTCCTGAATTATATTGAATACTACATCAAATATGGAGTCAAATAACAAACTGGCCAAAAGGAAATATCATTCGGTGGATTTCGTATAATTAGTAAGAAATATGTATATTGCAGTGGGTTTTTGGGCGAAGCCAAATTTAACTTTTCAATTTGTATTAAATTTCAACATTATATTTACAGCATATGAATAACCTAGTATCGTTACTGGAATGTTGGTATTTTAATGATTTATATTATTAATTTTCATTCCTAAAAAAGAGACCATTAAAATTAACTTACAGGAAATAATCAAAATTATAACTTATTTGCAAGATTTTAGGTTATAAGAGCAATTTTTGTCAAAAGTACACAAAATCATGCAAACACATTGACTACATTGGAATTAAGTCCTCAAAATTCACGTTAAATATCAAAGTTCTAAATTTAAAGCAAGTATTAAAAGCGTATAAGTAATGAAACAATATTAAAACAACTAGAAAACATTTTGAAATCAAAACCAAAAAATTGAACCAAAAAACATTCAACGAGGGATCGAAGAGGACAAAGAACATTCGAAGAGGGGAGTAAACATTCAAAGAGAGACCGAATAGGATACTATAGAGTATAGAAGATTTTATTACAATCATTATACCCACACACACATAACACACAAGCGGGATTAACTATAAGTCGATTTATCAACATTTATACATACAGTAGAACCTCGGTTATCCGAAATATGGACCCAAGTGATTTCGGATAATCGAAATTTCGGTTAAAACGGAGCTTTTGGATAAATAATAACACACTCGTAATTGGTTAAAGAAATTTAATTAAACATTATTATTTTAGGAATATGTCGTATGATTTACACAATGAATTATTGGCGAGTTAAAAATGACGTTATTTTTTGTTGTACCTGGTTGGCACTGACTATTTTTTGCAGCAATGTCTCTCCAACGTCTGATAAATAAAACATCAGTTGCTGTTGCATTTTCCTGTTGTTCTACATACATTAAGGCTTTCTGTAAAGCTTCCAATCCATCTGAGTGAGAAATTTTTGTAGGGAGATCGTTAATTGCTTCTAGCTGATCATCTTCAACATCCAAATCTATTTTGTCATCATTATCACTAGCAATTTTTATAAGGTCATCATCTGCTAATTCTTCGTTCAAATCATCACTACTAAACCATGCCTTCAGGAGTAACATCCTCGCATCCTGATAATTGTGTTATAATTTCATGTAAACTTTCATTAGTACTTTCAGCGTGTGTCGGGTGCTCTCTCTTGATCAATTATTTTTGACCAAGATTTTTGCAGAGTAGAACTTCTTACTTGAATCCATGCTTCTGCTACCCAATACATCACATCCTTCAGATTGATTTTCCCATATTAATTAAAAAAATATTTTGGTTTTCCAAGAAAATAATACGCCCTATTTCGGACAACGCGGAGATTTTGTTGTTGCTTCGGTTAAAACGGAGAATTTGTTGTTTAGTATTGTTACGGTTAAAACGGAGTTCGGTTAATCGCGATCCGGGTAACCGAGGTTCTACTGTAAATACTTTAATAAAATGAATAAAAAGGACTGAATTTTTTGAAATTCATACTTTTATTTCAATTTGAAACATCTAAATATATCTGGAGATCCACGTTAGCTTTCAAATTCTTGGATCAAAACAAGAATTTGTAGCAAACAAGAAATGAATCCACATACTTTATAATCAGTTATAAATGAAACATTTATGTGGGCTCGAAAACCTTACATATTCAAAACAAAAGCAATAACATATTTCTAAAATGCATTATTTTAAGAAGACACATTCTAATGTTGCCTTTTAACTTAACTGCCATTACATTTAGCTAAAGAATTTTTTAAAAGTAGCTATAATTTTGTAGAACACGAGAATTTAAATTAATCAAAGTTGCTATGGATGGTAGTGTTAATGATATATGTTTACATTTGCTAAAATTGGATCAAGTGTAGAAGCAGTTCCAATTAAAGAAGTGAATATTACGTCATATGCGAAGAAGGCCCTTTTTGGTCGGGTGAGTCGCTTGTCAATCGTCAAGGGGTGAACCGCACTTCGGAAGCTTTCCGTTATTGCTTCCGAGGAAGTTAGAGGTGTCTAGAGAAATTGGATATATGGATTTTTGATTTTTGAGTACCCCATTCTGTTCAAAATATCTACGGGAATGACAATTTTTCTTCACGTAGATAATGTGTACTTCTCTAATTGGGACCTGCTTGACGAATACAAAATTTTAAACTAAGATAATTTAATTAAGAATCCACTTCAACAGATTAGGATGATAATACACAAAAATAACATCAAACAAGTGTAAAATCTCTCAATTTTAAGATAATCGGCATTATTATTGTATTTTGTTTTCGATATTATAAAACTTAGAGATTAAATAAATGTTATAACACTGATAATACAGGTGAAGGGTATAGAATCGAAAGCAAGATCCTCAATTTTTTATCAAAATGAGCTATCAATGCTATCTTGTTACTAACATGAAATCTACGCCTTAGTAAAATAAAACCCTTTCAAAACTTTCTGGATAAATGCAATTACGCGCTTGTATTATATTATTTTTTTAAATCAAGTTTTTCTCCGAATAATACATAAACTTCTAAAATATCCATCCCTCATTTGAACACGTCAGTTTTACTCCCGCGTCACCGGAAGTGATGTCAACTTTCCTATATTAAATAGAACAGCCTGTAACTTTTGACGTTCTTAGAAAGGTAATCGAAAAACTTAGCGATACCACACATGTTATACTGTGCATTAATAAATAGGATATGGGAGAATAACGATTTTAGTAATCTGTTCCTGCTGCTTTTATACAAGTTGGAGATGGAAAAAACGGCAAATTGTAAATTTATTAGTTTTTGGTAAAAAATATGGTTATTTTTCAGTTGTTTTTTTTTTGTTGTTTCTTTCTATCCATGCAAGTTATAGTTGAGCCAATTTTTAAAAACTAACAAATTTGAACAAATTTACCCCAATAACTAATTTATTTACAGTAGAGTCAATAACGCAAAAATGAATTAGCAAAATAGAAAATAATGACGACAAACAATAATGAAAATATCCGACACGTGATGTAATAACAAAATAACCGGAATAATTTATTCTTTAGGACCTTGGTGTATCCGATAACAAGAATGCTTTTTGAACAGGACACTTTTATCCAATAATTAACTTTTTGAGAAAATATGGGTTTTGTTTCAAGTTATGTCAGATTTTCTACAGAAAATTGAATTTGTAATTTAATACATTAAAAAAGGATTTTTTAAAACAAGTATTCCTCAACAATGGTGGTATATTTTAGTGAATTGCTTTCAAGAATGGTAATCAAACGTTTTGCAATATTGTAAAACTAGTAAAGCTGGATAATTCCCAAAAGAAATTGGAAATAATGCTTATTTCTTAACCTCCCTAGTAAATTGTTTAGATTCAGACAATATTGAAGACCCATGTGGCGTTACAATATTTACTGACTAGAATCAATTTTAATACTCAGTTGTCAAATTACTTGGTACGTTATATGTTGAAAGATATGATGGAAAAATTTATTTTAACCTCATCGAAATTGTCTTCTCGGTCAAATTCTGATTTCCTATAATTCAAAATCGATTCGTTTTTCTATAATATGGTATGGTGGTTATGCGTGTACCTTACAAAAGAATATTAAAATGTATTTAATTGAAGACATTTAGTACACGCAGAGAAACGTTTATTTGTGTCAAAGCTGTCCGCCTTAATTCAAGACAATTACTGTTTCAATTATCCGCAATACAATCTGTTTTAAATCAAAAAAAAATATTTTCTTAGCGTTTCTTTCTCCGCTTAAGAGAAGTATACACTTGTAATGAAATAATTGTATTTCTTAGCGTAAAACATTTGTTAATTTGATTCAAGAAAATCTTGCAGAAAATTTGAAGAAAGCGATTCTTAGTATAAGTAAATAGCCATTACAACACAAAACAATATTTTCTTAAGAATAGTAAATAGTTTTATTAATTCCAGAATGCGTTTAGGTATTGTTCATAAATCAATATATATATATATATATATATATATATATATATATATATATATATATCATTTTCACAAATAAAGCATTTTTTACTTAGAATTCTTGAAATGCATATTATTTATAGGCACATTATTAATTGTGCTTACCTTCTTTAAAACAGTACGACATATACATACATAATAATGAAGCAAATTTACCACGTTTACTAATTTAACTATAGTTTTTTTTTAATACATAATAAATAATAACAAAAGGGATAAATAAACTTAAATATTAACTCATTAATTATTAAACTACATAAAAATAATCCCTATTTAATTACATTATTAAAGAAATAATTTAATTAAGCTAGGAGTAAAAAGCAACGGTCCAATTTCTCACAAAATTCTATCAAAGATATCAGGCGACCGGTTTCGTGTTTTTACCAACATATCCTCAGGCCAGCTAAGAGGGTATCCAGACAAAAGAAAACGTAATAGATTAAACATAATACAAGCTATCAAACAATATGAAACAGTGAAAAGGAAATCAAAAAATTGATGTTCTTTTTTTTTTAAATGAGTTGCAATAAGTTGCAATATAAAAACATTTGCACTGTAGAATGTAATTAGATTTTAGTCTAGTAACAAAATTATAAGGTATCAAAATGTATAAAAAGACTCTTTCTCCTCCTGCCCCTTCCATCACCAAAAATCTTACTACATAGATTTTGCAAATTATGTGGTGTAATTAGTGCACGTGTCATTGGTAATGAAAGGGAGATGAAAAATTATCTTCAAATTCCACTTAAAATTATATATAAGCAGTAGGAGTTCATGAGACAAAAACATTTTGACTGTGTAAAATTCATTTAAATCAAAGTTCAAAAGTATAAATAAATAAATAAATAAATTGTAAAAAGGACATATACGCAATAAGTTAAAATCTGATCTATTATAATAAAACTAGATGTGACAAACTGTTCATTTTTTATATGATATATAATAATCCTTCTTAAGTGTTAATAACAAATAAGGAAACATCTGTGATTGGTGGGAAGAACTAACCCAGAAAAATCGCCGAAGTATATCCTAGCCTCAAACCCACATACGATTGATTGATTTTTGATTGATTTTCTACCAGAGCAGGGCTGGTCTTTACATCCCTAACACTGAAGCTTAGTAGCTTATTGTATTATTCCTGCTTCGGTTTTGTTTTACTTAAACAGGTTAGTTCCCGCAATCAGGCTTAACAGCCTATGTAGTAAATCTTTCTCCATTGGTAGTTCAATTGTGCTTCGCATAGCGAATCTGCGTTGAGCTAACGCTGCACATTCGAAAATAATGTGAGAGGCTGTTTCCTCCTCCTCATTGCAAAGTCTACATAAGGGCTCATCTTTGTAGATCCCCATCTTATGCAAGTGGCCTCTCAAACAGCCATGTCCTGTTAATAGACATGTTGCTGCTCTAAGCTGTATCTTGTTTAATTCAAGCAGGTCAGCAGTCAGATGTTGCGACGGTCTTCCCATCATCCGTTTGCTGTGCTTTTGTCCAGCTGCATGTTTCCAATTTAATTGGTGTTGTGTTATAATCCACTCATTAATTGCACCACGCACTGCACTCTTGGCAATACCTAGACCCGGTTCAGGGCCTATATAATTCATTTTTGAACCTTCCCTCGCTAGCTGGTCTGCAATTTCATTGCCCGCTATGCCCCTGTGCCCTGGCACCCACACCAGTGTGACCTTGTTGTGTTTAGACAGAGCCATTAGGGTTTGCAGGCACTCCCATACTAGTTTGGAGGTTATGCGATAAGATGCTAGTGCCTTTAAGGCTGCCTGACTGTCAGAGAGAATGCACATCGTCTCACCCTGCGGTCGCCGACGCAGACTCTCCCACGCGCAGGTTTGTATAGCATATATTTCTGTTTGAAATACCGTGGTGTATCGCCCAAGTGATACACATACTTTGTATCCCTGGTTTTCCTCATATACACCAACGCCAGATGAAGTGCCCGTTTTGGGCCCATCTGTGTACCAGACTAGTGTTCTTGGTTTTCTCCCCTCTCCATCCCTCCATTCTTCCCAATTCAAGAAAACTTTGAAAGGTTTGTCATAGGAGATCCTGGAGATTGTTGTATCACTACCCATATCATAGATAGGGTTTGTTACTACCGCTTCTATTCTGGTGTGCCCAGATCCACTGTGGGATCTCCAGTTGCTTGTATTTTTCAGTCTGTATGCCCCCATTCTGGCTTCTCCCTTGATATAAATCTCAAGAGGAGGTAGGTTTAGCATGGTTTCCATAGCAGCTGTTGGAGTGCTTTTAATAGCTCCTGTTATACAAAGACATGCCAGTCTCTGAATTTTCGAGAGACTAGTTATCGCATGCTTCTGTGTGATCTTAGGCCACCAAACCAGGCAGCCATAAGTTATCATGGGTCTTACCACTGTAGTGTACAGCCAGTACGTCATATGTGGTTTGAGTCCCCATGTTTTCCCAACTGTTCTACGGGTTGTCATTAACACCCTCTTACATTTGTCGGTCATTTTTTGTAAATGTGAGTTCCAGTTCAGTTTAGAGTCCAAGGTTACACCAACCCACATACGACAGAAGCATTAATTATTCAATAATTTAATTATACTGAAACCTATAAAAAAACCTTTTCATTAGCTTTTATTAATTTTAATTATTATCTATCTGAGATCTACACCATTTTTTCATTCCTACCTTTAATATGAATATGTTCTTAATTTAAAACTAAATGATTTACTTGGATGAAACATTCTTGTCTTGGATTTTCTAATCCTAAGAAAATATTCATTTAATCCAAATTTCAAGAAAATTATTTTCTTGTACAGGCTGGAGCAGAGCAACTTGCTTATTTAGAAATTCAATAAAAAAAAGGAATGCAGATATATATTTAATTCCTTGAACAGCATAAAGTACAACATTTAAATTTTGTTTTCCCAGTTTTAAAGATGATATGAGGCAGATGGCGTCTATTATTTTCAATACACTGCGTTAATCGAACTCGGAAGTTTCGTTCAACTCTTTCCAGCATATCGACGGGTATGTTGGCGACAGCTTGACGAATGTTGTTCTTCAGATGAGCCAGGGTCCTAGAATGACCGTTGTAAACAAGTGATTTTAGACAGCCCCACAAGAAATAGTCGCAGGGGGCTAAATCAGGCGACCGTGTTGGTCAGTGCAAATCGCCCCTCAAGGAAATGAGGCGTTCTGGGAAGTGTTGCCGCAAAACAGTCATTGACAGACGCGCTGTGTGTGCCGTGGCACCGTCCTGCTGGAACCATACATCTCCCACATTCATCTCGTCGAGTGTTGACAGGAAAAACTCCTGAATCATGTGGACATAACGGTCAGAAGTCACCGAAACTGCCCATTCGTTTTCTTAAAAAAACTATGATGCTAACTAAACCAAGCGGAGCTACGACTATACGCCCCGCCCTCTAAAATGTGTCTACCCCTATCCTCCTCGGAGCAATAATCGCTTCAGGGCGCCAAATTCAAATAAGCAAGTTGCTCTGCCCCACACTGTATTATACATTTTTATTGTCTTGAAACAAAAATATTTTCTTGGATAGAGACTGATTTTTGCAAGAAAATCTATCTTCTTGATGCAAGAAACCATTTCTCTGCGTGCACACTAGACTGACTTGTAAATTTAATAATAAATTGTTATTTGTTAAAGTAAACTGTTTAATATTAACAATCTCACGTATTTATTTTCTTATATTCTCCTTAACAAATATTAAATTTTGGGACAGTTGAACTTTGTTGTGGAATGTAAAGTTTATAATGCTTCCAAGTTTTGGAAAAATTACTATAGATTTAGAGAGGCATGCACAGTTGTTCGCTGGCGATACGCTAGCGAACGATTGCATACGGCCCTTAGGGTTTACAGTAACTAATAATTTTAAGAAATACAATTTCAAATTACGTATTGTACAAGAAGACATTCTTCATTTCGAATTTTCTGCTTTTGCTTTGCCGTTCATTTTTATTTTGTAACATGGACGCCGATTGAAGCGTTACCTACTGCGTTCTTAAGGAGAGTGTTTAAGACGTAACTTTCAGCAACAAAAAAAAAAACTGGAAAAGAAGAGAACTAAATACAATCGCCAACAATTGTTGATAATTTATTGTATGCTTTGGTTTTTAAGTCAGCATGCAATTTAGTAAGATAAATACATATCTTTTAAGCCTGGAGAAGCGAATGTACAGCACTCACCATTAGTAGAATCGCACAACTCATCATTGCTCTTTTAGACTTTACACTTCCAGCTCAGCCTCATTAAAAGCTTGATAAAAGTCATGGACAAGAATGGACCAGCATTCAAGTACCCGTACGAAAAATACACTCGGTTCAGTGAAGTCAAAGTTAAAAAGGGCGTTTTTGTGGGGCATCAGATTAAGCAATTCTTCGGAGATCCCAACTTTAAGAAACTGCTTGAAAGAAAAGAAATGCAGGTTTGGGATGCGTTCTAAGTGGCAGAAAACTTTAGGAATGACAAGGCCGAAAACTACAAGGAACTGATCCAGTACATGTTGGCTTTGTTTCATGAATTCGGCTACAAAATTCCCTTAAAAATCCAGTTACTTCACTCCTACTTGAATTTCTTCCCTAATACCTGCGGGCAAGTCAGCGACGAGTACGGCCAACGTTTTATTGTTACCAAGATGGAGAAACGATACCAGGGTAAATGGTCCACGTCAGTGCTAGCTAATTATTCTTGGACGCTCATCGGAGATACCCACCTCGTCAATTACAAACGACAGCAAATTAAGGTATTCTTAACGTGAATTAGAATATTTACAAATATGTATACATTTTTTCTCAAAAATGCGTACTCATTACAAAGAAACCATAGCCAATTCAGCTTTTCTTAGTCATAATCGTGTTCAGCACGTTGAATTCATTAGAAAATTAACATGAACTTTTCGAAATTTTGTTGCCCATATAAATTCGGTTTTCTTCGGAAATGTTAAAAATTAGTTATTTTGTTGTTGGAGTCTCTATCAAACTCATGATGTGTAATAGTTTCATGTATCAAAATGAAAACTGTTTTATTATATGTTTTATTAATAGCAGAAAAGATATTTTCAATATTTTAAGAACGAATAAGGCCGGGGCTCCACTTTTTTTAGTCGCGGCGACCAAAAAATCGCTGTCGCAGAAAATACTCAAAGTACACACACTGCGATAGATAAATCGTCAATCAATGAGTAGTTTTCCAATAGATGTCATTGAAACTCGTTGGGTGATCGCTCTTTCGCTTCATGGGAGCAGTAAACAGCGGAAGCATCGTTATTAGGTACATCCAATAACAACTTAAAGGTTGTTAAAAGGATATTTCTATTAGTTATTTGAAGATTTATCTAAGCATCTTAGTTTTTCCAGCATTACCGAATGACGAGAAGTAGTCTTGACGAATTATTAGCAATAATTACTAACGCTGGCCACGAGCAGTACCGCGCATGGGCGTAGAATCAGTTCGGACCGACAGGAACGGTAGTATTACTTCGTCTGCGGAGCAGCACGGACATTTTCGCTGCCGGTCATTTGCGCAATTGTTTATCTGTAATAGAAAAATTATGATTTCGTCAACAAAACGACCGCGGTCGGACAAACTTCGAAAATTTATTGCAGAAATTCCAGACTTAATATATGAAGGTGCTAAAATTAAATGTGTAATCTGTAAAATCCGTTAATGTGTTGGTCCAGACAACATTGTCTACGACACGTAAATAGTGAAAAGCATGCCTCAAAAAGAAATTGCGCACGAGACAATGAAAAATTTATATTTAATTTATGCGTTACGTTTATCGCATGTAATATACCGTTTAATTTACTAGACAAGGAACCATTTATCTGCTTTTGGAATAACTATTCGGAGTGCTAATTACCAAGTCGAACATCGTTACGAAGAATTGTGCCATCTGCGCGCGAACATATTGAACAAAAAATAAAATCATCAAAGATCAAAAATTGTGGTTATGTGTCGACGAAACAACAGATCGGAAGAAACATTCTGTTCTTAATGTAATGGCACGCAAATTGGAACCTCATCAATCGGCACCTTCAATTCTATTAGTCTCCAAACGAATACAACAGTGCACTGCCGAAGTAATTTCAAGTTAGTGGTAAATACATTGGACAAGTTTGAACTTTCAACAAACCAACTCTTGATGTTAGTGAGTGATGGTGCTGCAAACATGCTTTCTGTAGGCCGGCCTCTTAAAAAGCATTCTGCTAATTTGTTACACATTACGTGTAAAATTCATGCTCTCAATCTTGTGGCGGATAGTATCAGAAAATGTTATCCTGAGGTAGACGCTTAATAGCGCATACCAAAGCAGTATTTGTCAAATCACCGAAACGTATTCGCGAATTTCACAGACTGTGCCCCCGTATACCAGAGCCACCAGAAACCATTCTAACTCGTTGGGGAATATGGTTGCAGGCCGCGTTTTATTATCATAAATATTTTTACAATATTAAGAACGTGGTTTTACAATTCGATACAAAGGAAGCTGCCGCTATCCAGAAAAGCCAGTCGAAATGTCAAGATAGTCAGGTTAAAATGGATTTAAAAATCATTCACAACAATTACTTCGGGCTAGCAGATGCAATGGAAAAATTACAAAATCCTGCGGTGCCGTTAGAAGAATCTCTACAAATAGTGCAACATGTTCACGCACAGCTATGCGCGATTGAAGACGCAAAAAATGTTTCTGTTCTAGAAAAATTTGAAAGTGTTTTTGAGAAAAATTATGATTTTGGCACATTAAGACACATTTGTGAAGGTGCGTCAACAGAATCGTTAAGTTATTTGAAAGATTATTTTACTTACGCAAATATTACGTCACTAGATGTAGAACGTTCGTTCTCTGTATATAAACGCATTTTTTCCTCATGCCGTACTAGTTTTGCCGAAACAACAGTTGAAACATATCTAATGTTGCAGATATTTAACAGACATTATTCACTTTGTGATTTCACGGAGGACTCTTAAAATGGTAAGTGTTTGAGCACGTGTTATTTAATTTTTATTTAAAAGATGAGCGAAATTATTTGCGGCAGCAAACATCTCTATTAGCAGAATAACCTAGTGGAACGCGAGGCCTGGTCGACTCTACGCTACTGCGCGGTACCGCTCGTGGCCAGCTTTAATAATTACTCCATCAATAACATATAAAGCTGATCTTTTTTCAACTTCTTTAGTAAGTACATCAGTATCAATCACTGTCCATCACCTCCAGTAGATTCGTTGTCAAACATTTTGACACCACGTATTTGCTGTGTTTTACACAGACACTAAACAAGACTCAGTCAGAACTGCGACTCAACTATCACCAGTGGGTGTATATCAATACTTGTCCATGTGACTCATTCGAGTATAGCGACAGATGCGTAGCAGCAAAAATAAGACAAGATGCAGTTTTTTAATCGCTGCGATTATGTAGTCGCATGTGCGTGCCTCTCTATTTAAAACAATGAGTTTTATTTTTGCGCCACTAGAAATCGCAAGTGGAGGCTTAGCTTTACTAGTAAATTCTATCGACGTAATTTTTGGCAAAATATCATAATGCTGTTTATAAGTACAACCGAAAAAAATAGATTACTTGGAATGCCAAAGCTATATATAATGAGAATGAAATATCTTCGTCTTTAAAAAAATATATACAAACATGTTATAGCCAATCCGTATCTGTAACTAACAAGCGACAAGTTTATTTTTAACTATAATTATGAGTGTATTACCTTTGCAAGGACATTCTTTCTGAAATAAATTTTATAGTTAATCCTAATGAACCAAAAGCTAATTATACGCAGTGGGATAAAGATTTTATTACAAGATTATTAACTCTAATTAACGTTCCTAGAAATTAAGCCGTAAAGTACGCTCATACATATACGGACACATGTAAAATTAAATCAAATAACATTACAAGTGTACAGTGTACATAAACTATGAATAAAATGCAAAATTTCTTTAAAAGAATAGAAGAGATAAAAAGAATGTGGACGCAATTAAAAGTGTAATAACGATTTTGAGATAACCGATATTCAAATGCATCAAAAAATCAAGAACACTGCAAGAGCAATATACTAGTAATATATTGGTAATATAATATTACCAATAAAACGATTTGCGTGAAACCATTGTGCTTGCTGTAGTATCTACAATCTCTATCCAACAATCATAAAAAAATCGTTAAGAGACGCAGGCTCCTTTGGCAATGAATTTAACAGTTTGTCGCTCAGTGGCATACAAGAATAATAAAAGTAGGCTGGGCACAAAGAGCTTCGCGCCAGGTTAGAAGTGAGGTTGCCGCGCCCACGACGCGACATATGTATGCAGATGAATCGGCTACCTCAGCGAATGAAATTATTGATTTATTGCAGCCTTTTCTCATCAACCCTTCGTCGTAATTATAGAGATAAATATATGTATGTATGCCTAACGTACGCAAGGAAAATAAACGACTGTTGGCTAATAAAGACACTAAACTTATGAGTGAATTTACGGATTTGAACTATAATGGAACTAAAGTATTGTTTAAAGTTTGCAATATACCCTTAATGTGCTGGAACAATTATGACTGTAAAAGACATATAAATAGTGTACAGCATAAAAATGAGAAATGGTACCTCAAACCCAATTTAAGTCGGATTTTCTTTTGATGTGTACTGTTTGTGGTCTACCGCTTCGCTTACTCGATAAAGAACCGTTTCAACAGTTTTTGCGTTTTGGCGTTACGGAAAGAGCTACCAAGTCTACGTAAAGATATTGAAAATAGGATCAAAGCAGAATTAAAAGATACACAGCTGTGGCTATGTCTTGATGAGACGACAGATTGTAAAAAAAAATCTATTTTGAATATTACAGTACGAGTAGTAGATCCTGTTAAACCGAAATTTATTATTAGCTAGCGAAAGACTAAAAAAGTGTACCGGCGAAACAATTACGAGCGTAGTTTTCGATACGGTATAACAATTTCAAGTGTCAACTAGTCAACTGTTGATGTTCATGAGGGATGGAACAGCGACAATGTGTAGTGTGAGCCGTTCTCTTAAAGAAAAGTGTGACGGACTTTTACACGTTACGTGTAAAGTTCATGCTTTGCATCTTGTGGCACAAACTATTCAAGAATGTTACCCGAAGGCGGATGCATTAATAGCAAATACAAAAAAATGTCTCTCAAATCTCCCAAACGGATTCGAGCATTTCACAGGCTTTGTCCCGGTATTCGCGAACCACCACAGCCGATTCTTACGCGTTGGGGAACATGGTTGCAAGCGGCTTTTTATTATTCTGAACATTTCCAAGAAATAAAATCTGTGATTTTACAATTCCACCCTGACGAAGCTACAGCTACTAAGTAGAGCCAGAAAGGATTTCTAGATACTTCTGTTAAAACAGATTTAGCAAAAGTATTAGCAACAATTATAAACGATTACTAGACGCAATAGAAAAATTGCAAAATGCTGGGTTGTCGTTAGCAGAATCAGTGCAAATCGTGGACGAAGTTAATACATTGCTACACGGCAATAAAGGGTCGAGTTATAGCAAAGTTTGAGAGTGTTTAAAAAAAAGCCGATTATACCAGATTAAGACAAATGTGTGGTGGTGCATCTGCAGATTAATTAACTAACTCTAAGGATTATTTTAGTTATGCCTGTAAAGCCAAGTAAAGACTTTAAAATTAAGAAAATAAAATGTAAATGTAGTAGACAAATTTCAAAATCTAAATATGGTATGTTTTGAAATCGTTTTTAAAACAAAGTATAAGAGATTGAGTATTACTATCCACCGCACCTTCTTGATGTAAGAATTAATGCGTGCTTCCGGTTTCAATGTTAGCTACCTGCGCACTTCGTGCTTATAATACGAAGAAACCAAAGACATGCAACACAATTATGATTTTATAGTAGATTATTCATTCAGAAGACAATTTGAATGGCGTGGTTTTGTTAAAACATAATACCTTAACAATTTTTATTTATAAAATTTTTACCACTAAATCCCATCTTTAAATCAACTTTTGCTGTTCATTTTTTAAAGTTAATCTCTTTCAGAAAGTTTAACCGGCCCATTACACATACCCGTCCTTACATTAATGAGCTTTCTTTTCTAGGAGTACATTTTTTGTTGAAAAGTGTCAATGTAACCAGGCTAAATCCCGTTATTAATTTTAAAGTGTGGGATAAAAAACAAATCAGTTAAAAAAAACCCTTATCAACTAGATTTGGAAACACCAAAGCATTTTTAGAAGTATATTGCGCATTTTTTGATAGTTTATGATTCTTCTATTCCATAAAAATTAATTTTCGTTGTAATTTTTGAGTAAAAATCATTTTTTTAATTATCACAATACATAAAGCTTGCATTAGAACTGAGACTATTTCGTAGAAAACCAACAATATAATATATTGTTCCATATAATTTAGAAATTACTCACGCATTATCTTATCGTGGGGACAAATTTTGTAGGTTATCAAACAGTATACACAACAATTAGAAAATACATACAGAGCTAACACCTTAATTAAACATTGTAAAGACCGAATAAACTTATAAACAATTAACAAAAAATAACCTGTTCAGTAAAACATGCTATAGTTAATACATTAATCAATGCATCTGTAAATTAGCATACTCTACCTACGATCTGTAATTTCATATGGCCAGAGGTAAAATGAAACGATGTAAACAACATATTAGTTGCTTGAGTTTTTAAAACGCTTGCACATCTAGAAAATCAAAACGCGTAGAAGATAGATAATCATGGAGTGGTATCAACTTTTAAATCATATACAAACAAGAGAAGCAAGATAAGTATAGCCTAAAAACGCAGAGAAATAAATAGATTAACCTTGGATAAACCTAAAATATTCTGTAACATTGTATCCGACCTCGAAATCCAACAGTCTGCGAATAGTTTTATGTGTCAAATGTGTCTTGTTAAGGTTATTTAATGCGTCTGAACAGGGTCGAACTTCAGCTAAGCACTTCAAATTAAGCACATAACCTAAAAAGCAATTATCTGTCATTCTAAACAATATGTGTATTTATCACCAATTCAGACCTAAATTGTAAAAAAGCTTCAACAAAGATTCTAAATTTCTACAAACTCGGAAAAAATAAGGTAAACATACACATGATTACTACTCACCTGGTAATATGAGTCAGCCATTTTGAAGACAGAAAGTTTACATCACATAATTAAAAATGCCAACAGTGCTCACTTCACCATGTATATATACCTTTAATAATTACACATTCGGTGTATAAGTTTATAAAAATTGTAAAATATAGAATTTACAATAAAATATAATGCAGTTTTACAAACTAGAATATGGTTAAAATTATAATATCACATACCGATGCTTACTATTATACCGGCGCAACACGACTGAACATTTTCATTGGTCCGCAACTAGCAACAGAAAAAGTGGAGTTTACCAAAAAGGAAAACGACAGGTGGTTTGAAATAGCGCACGTTGAATAGAGAAAGAAAAGACGGCATCCTGTTCTTTCTCGGCTTTTAGCAACACTATAAAAAGCCTCTGAATATTGCTACTTGATCCAGAAATAAAACATGGTGCTTTCACAATTAATTTCAAATTATGATAACATTGCAAACGTCAAATAATGGAATAGTTGCTTGGAATCTTCTTGGTATTAGGTTTGTTCGTTTGTCAATCAGTGCAATACGGAGTAACTCGAATTTCTGAATTGCGCGTTCGTTTGTAAAAAAAACTGGCAATCCGATGTTCATTTGTATATGTTGGGCAGCTTCCGACAGTTTTGAACTGCACAAACTTACACCTCAGGAGGTGGAGTAAGTTTACGCAGTTCAGTGCAGTTGTCATTACATTGTTTGCCTAACCCAACTTTACTTCATATTGATACAAAATGAGATCCGTTGTAATCATTGAAAGTGAAATACAACAATTTATAGATAATATGGATTTTTTAATGCTGTCGTGATTGCCAATTGCCACCATTCTCAATATATCACTATACAAATAACAATTTGTACTGTTCGTTTGTACCCACTTAAGAGTAGTTTTGAGCAATCAAAACGACCACGTGATCATAATCCTATCACGCTCTGAACTAACGCGAGCAAGACAAACGAACAAACCTATTGTTTCTAGTTTCATTCACAAATACAACATGAATCACTAGATTAGGCAACACACAAATCTGAGTAGAGATTAAACCGAAAGTAATAATTTCTCAATTCCCAACTACTTTGTCACGATTTCGTAAGAAAACACGCGATTAATTAATTATATTATCGAAATATATAGACTACTTAGATATTATTAACAAATGCGGAACAAATAATACGGTAAATAAAAAGCTATGAGCGATAACCTCTTCTTAATTTTTTTTAACTTGTCAATATTTTATTTTTTACTAGGTTCAATTTGTTCGTTTTAAATAGCTCATCAAATAAAAAAGTGTAAACAAGTTAAACATAAAACTACGTACATGATGTCCCTATAAAGTATGGAATTAATTTTCTCAAACCATACATACACCAAACATACACTACCGTTCATGGAAGATCGAGCAAGCAAAAAAGTGTACGGAAGTCAAAGAAAATAAGAGAAATATTAAATGGCCATGTATTTAATACTTACTTACATGATTTTACATATTTTCAAACACAAATTTATTAAAAAGAAAAAGTTGATGTAATACAAATAATTTCAATCCGATTTTCATCGAAAAATGCACCTTTTGCCTTTAGGACTGTTGCCACTATTCTCGGCATCCGATTCACTAATTTTGCTAATGTTTCATTGGGCAAGCTTGTCCATACCTCCTGGAGAATGGTCCACAAATGGTCCTTCGATTTTGGACACTTTTTCCTAACACATCGGTCTAATTCTTCTCATAACAACCCTATCGGGTTCAGATCGGGGGACTGTGGCGGCCATTCCATAATTTTTAGGGTTCTTTCATTTTCTTCTTGCTGCAGGTACTCTGTGCACAATTTAGATTTATGTTTGGGGTCATTGTCCTGCATAAATTCAAATCACGACCAATTAATCGGACTCCTGACAGTATGGCATTTTCCTCCAGGATTTTCCGATATCTTCTTTTTTCATTATGCCCTAATTTTGAGCAAGTCCCCTGTTCCGATTAAGGAAAAACAACCCCAAACCATTACAGATCCGCGTCCATGCTTCACCGTAGGAACTATACACTCCCGTAATATTCTTTCCCCTCTTGATCTGCGTACGAAAATTCTCCGTCTATTTCCAAAAACCTCAAACTTGGATTCGTCAGTCCACAAAACGTTTTTAAAATCGTCCACTGTCCAATCTCTATGAGCTTGTGCCCATTTCAGCCTATTTTCTCTTCGGAGTAACTGTTTTCGACAAGCCACTCGCCCATGCAACCCAGCCTCTTTCAGCCGACGTTTCACAGTACTCACAGAAACTTTGGAATCTCGCTCATTATTGAACTCTGCAGCAATTTCTGATGCTGTTAGTCTTCTATTGCGCTTACTAATTATTTTTATTCGTAAATCTTCCTCAGGAGTCGTTTTCCTTGACGGTCCTGACCGATTACGATCTTGCACGTCACCGGTTGTACTGTAGATTTTTTTATTTTTAATTTATCCGCAATCCGTCTTTCGGCGTACCCTTCCTGATGCAAGGTAATAATAGCAGATCGTTTTGAAACAGCTAGAAGCTTTCCACAGGGCATTTCAAGCAGTCAAATCGAAATTATTTTATTTTTCACTTGCACAACCACAGATACTTTCACAATAACAATCTCTTCAGAGCTACTGCGTTTACAAATGTTATAATACTTTAGAAATGGTATACGAATATTTCCAGATAACACGAGTGAATCAGCTAACCCTCCTAGGGATTATTATAAAGCTTTATTGTCACTGTAATTATTGGGGATTTCTAACATAATTATATATCTTACGATAACAGTCTTACAATAGACAAATACTACCTGGAAATCGGTAAAAGGCTTCCAGAAAAGGTTAGTTTTAATAATTCCTCACAGAAATGTATATTATATAAATTTAAATTTTTTTCCTGAACAGTTAATATAATTTGTCAGCTTGCCCGAACTTCCATGAACGGTACTGTATGTATTTTGGAAAAATTCTCAGCAAGTAGATTGTTAAGTCATTTTTTTTGATACTTGAAAATTCCTATTTTAAACCAACCACATTTTTATAATTATCAATTTTGGACCATTAATATGCAAAATCAAGAAATGGAGAAGTGCAATGTTCCGTTAGAAGAAAATCGATATGTACAAGGAGCTTTTCAAAATATTTGCTTTGGAAAAGAGTTAGTTATAATCCCAACGACGTTTGAGTTTAAGAACAGAAATCACCGCATCTTACATTGAAACATATATCTATATAAACATATTTCTTGATCTATGAATATAAAGTTCATTATTAACGACTACACTGACTGCTACCGCTGTTTGCCCAGACTATTCATTACTGATGGCGTTAGACGTTAGGCGATAGCTCGGGTGTTTTTCTTTTCCGACAAATCAAAGTGATTTAGCGCGTCATTCACCATGTTGTTTTGGCGGTTTTAGCTATACTAGCACTGTATATTGTGAGCGCAGTTTATGATTTTAAAAATATGATCGTACAAGATGAAGTGGTCTAATAATTAAGTTTTTAGAAGCGTTTCAAACAACATTCCGTTGCGGCAACCTCAACCTTCATCTTGAAATGATTTGATCCAATTTGATGGAAAAATTCGTTAATTTATTGATTAGACATCAAATGCAAGTGTAGCCATTCAATTTACTCCGTAGTTTAATCCATATTTTTAATGCCTTAATTATAGCGACAATGTACGTTACACGTTAACGTTAGTGTGGCCCCAGCAATTTGCACATGCACTTTGACTACGTTCGATTGTTGTGATCTGACGCTGTTTGTTGTTATAAGTGTTGTGTTACTATTAAGCGAAGCATCAGGTAAGGAAATACACCTCTATGTTACAAACAACAGCACTCCTACTAGAACTTTACCGAATCTAGAGGTGTTCCCACCTTGAGCAAGGGTTTTTAAAACGCCAATCGTTGTGTTGCCACACACCTAAGGTTTTATTTCTTTATCTATTATTAATTCAACAAATTAATAATCGCAATTGTTGTGAGTGCTGTTTGTGGCATTGAATATTTAATGTCAAATATGTAATTATTATATCAAATTTTTACATAAATCAGTGCCAAATTGCCAATACAATTACAAATACAAACCCACGTTAAAAAAATATGTTTGTTCTGTTTTACTTAGTAGCATAAATATTAACAAATTAATAATATAATTAACAACTAAACATTTTTATGTAGAATCAATCAACAAAAAGCTTTGCTTCAATGCAATATTGTATAACAAATAAAAAATACCCCGCCCCCTCTTATTTTTATTTTGAAACATATTTAGCTAATTCATCCGGGGTTTTATATAATATGCCGTTAGGATTTTCATATAAGTTGGAAGGATTGTGAACTGCTTCATATAACTGCTTGTAGATAGCTAACAATACATCAAATGATCTTCTTTGTACAGCCTTCTTGTGTTGTGAAGACAGGAGCAATGTCATTTGCGGTAACAGCAATGAATCAGGTGACGAACCTAAATTGTCTAATCTCATCTAGGAAAAAAGCGAAATCAAATATATGAGTACATTAACACGCATAAAATCATAAGATGTTAAGGTTACCAAAAAGTTTTTCAAATTAGAAGGTTCCATTCCTGGTATGGTGGATAGTGCCCCGTGACTAGTGTCTTGCAAAATAGTGTAAATCGGACCCAAATTCAAATTAGCTACTAATGAACTTGCTTGTTCTGACGTTAAAGTATCGATCTGGGCATCAGATTGAGCTTGAAGTCTCTCCAGCCTGTCCTCCATATATTGATAGAGAGAGAGGCACGTATACATTGAATACATGCAATTTAAAGTGTACACTGCCATATCTGTAGTTGGTAATCTCGATGCTTGTTCATTTACTGCTCTTAGCAGTGGATCTACTACACATTGCGCAATCTGCAAAATGCATTGTGCATTCGTTTTGTCAATAGCTAATCAAAATACATATTTAAAGATGACTTACTTTCACCATATCTGATTCCCGTCCTTCACTCATGCTAGCCGTAGACAACATATCTCTAAGCATGGAGAGTAAGCCATTAATTGAAGATGTCGGCGTGAGATCCTTAGGTGGAGCTTCTACTCTGACCAACATATTAGACACTTGCGCTTCTAAAGCTTTCAGGAAAGCATGTTCACTTTTTTCTTGTAATTCTTTTAACGTAGCTCCAAGAACTCCATCTTTTGTTACCTATAACATATGTATTGTATTTTGGTAAGAATCAAGAATTTTGTCTTTGAAATATTGCAATTAACTATGTTAACACCAAGAAAAATAAATATTTAATAATACAAAATAAATGTTTATATCCAATCTGCAGTAACTATTAACGCAAATAGACATCACAAGGTTGTTTTGTCAAAATATAGCAGTATCTATTATTGTTTCTCCCAAAAGAACTTCTGGATTACTCAATACTTCAATGTACGAGGGGTATTTTTTAAATAAGGTCCGCTTTTTAAAAATACTGTAAATGTCATTAAAATATATGTTTTTCCATATTCTACATACTTTTCTATATAATTTCCATTTTTGTTCAAACATTTATCATACCGCTCAACAAGTTTTTGAATTCCAACGTCAAAGAAATCTGCCGCCTGTGAAGAAATCCAATCCATTACTGCAATTTTCACATATTCGTCGTCGTTGAGCCGTTGACCACCACGGAACTCTTTTAAGTACCGAAACAAGTGCAAATCGCTAGGTGCAAGGTCTGGACTGTAAGGTGGATGATCCAAGGCCACATGTTTCTGCGCAAACACAAGGTCTAATCAGGTCTTTTGGATGGGAACAACTGGATCATCCACCTTACAGTCCAGACCTTGCACCCAGTGATTTTCACTTGTTTCGGTACTGATGTTCCTTGGCAATCAACGGTTCAACGATGACGAAGATGTGAAAGCTGCAGTCATGGATTTGACTTCTTCACATGCGGCAGATTTCTTTGACGCCGGGATTAAAAAACTTGTTGAGCGGTATGACAAATGTTTGAACAAAAATGAAAATTATGTAGAAAAGTAGATAAAAGTGTGTAGAATATGGGAAAAAATATATTTTAATCATATCTTCATCATTCTTATTAAAAAATGGACCTTATTTAAAAAAAGTGCCCCTCGTACTTCTTGTGTAACAATACGTGTCAACATATACACTGCGTTCACGATGAAAGGAATAAATTCGATAAAATTCTAGTAACCTTTTTCTGATAAAAATGCTCGAACATGTCCACTTATATTTTTGATTTGTGTTTTTCTTACTTATGCCACGGTTTAATGTTACTTCAAGTTTGAGCAGGAGTAATAGTAACTGTTATTTAAAATACAACACCCTGTATATTTTTACAGATTTAGATAGATAATCAAAAAATAGCAAATCAATATTAAAGATTGACGTGTCAGAATATTGTTACTCACTAAAAGTTGCTAGAATTTTATTGAATTTATTCCTTTCATCATGAACGCAGCGTATACTGGCAATAATGTGTATATCTTGCTACATTAGCATACATGTGAATGAATGGAAGTGACCTGCACCGACTGAAAAAGAAGGAACAAGAACGCAGAATCCCCACGTGACCGTCAAACTTTATATGCTGTCTCTTATTTCTTAGCACGATTGCAATAGAAATGTTACAATTATAAGTATGCCAATAAAAATCAATACATCGTAGATTAAAGAGTAATCAACTCTATTAAAAGCTTTGTTAAAATCGAGCAAAATTACTACAGGGACTATAGATCAGATCATCCGTGCTATGAAGTGAAACTGAATAATGCCATTTTGAGTAAAATATCTTTTTAATTAGTAATTCGTAACGTTTGCAAGCAATTTTGACATTATTTGAACCACGACCATAGACTGAAAGTCTTTAAACTAACTAGGGATTACAGCTCCTAGCCGCAATACCGTTCTTCCAGAAATTGGAAAAAATGCCTTGCAATAGACACCCATTAACAATAGTTAAGTTTGCAGTATCATAGGACAACCAACTAACATTTCAATTACAGAATCACCATGACTACTTTTAATTAAAACTATAAATTTAATTAGATCAACAACTTCAACTGGAATTTGAAATTCTCTGACTTTCTCTAATTGCTTTGGATTCATTCCGATTAAATCGCATTATAACTGATTGAATTTGTTGAAAATGGATCAAAACTTGCGGACTCGCATAGGCGTCGGTATTACGGGTTAATATGAGAATACGAAAAATTTATAAATAAACTTACTTGCTAATTATTCAACAAATTAGAGGCATCAGGATGTGAACTACTGTAAACTTGCATCATTGCATATGTTTCCACAGTTACTTCTTTAAACCTTGTGCGTCGACAAGAAAAAAATATTCTTATACATAGAAAACGATGTCTCCACATCTAAGGAAGTTACATTTGCATGTAGAAACTGTTTTTCAAAATCACTTAAAAGTTCACTATTCTTACACTTATTATAAACGGCCTCTAAAGTATTAAAATCGGGATTTTTCCTTAAAATATCTGCCAACTTTTAACTAGCGCATAATCCTGGCGTACCATTTAATGTGTGTAATTTATTTTTTACACTCTCCACTATGTCTAATGATTCCTGCAATGACAATTCAGTACATTGTAGTTTTCTGATGGCATCTAGTAATACTGTATAATTGGTACATATTGTTAAATCTTCTAAAAGTTGAGGAATTTGAAATTCTCTTTGACTTTCTCTAATTGCTTTGGATTCATTTCGATTATATCGCATTATAACTGATTGAATTTGTTGAAAATGGATCAAACAGTAAGAAGCTGCTGTTAGCCAAGTACCCCATCGTGTTAAAATTGGTTCAGGAGGTTCTGGAATACCTGGACAAAATTTTCGAAATTCTTTTAAATGTTTAGGAGATCTACGAAACACTGCTTTAGTACTTCCAATCATCCAATCAACGTTTCCGTAATGTTGTCGAACAACTTCACCAACTAAATACAAAGCAAGCAGCACGCAGGTTATATGTATTAAGTTAGGAAATATATGTTTTAAGGATCGCCCAACACTTAACATCGTTGCTGCACTATCTGTCACAATCATCACAACTTGATCTTGGGCAATTTGAAATTTTTTCAAAGCGTTCATTATCACTTTTGAATATTTTCCGCGGTACATTGTTGAACACGTTTGCAAGCTAACAAATATCGAGATGCTGTATTCTCGCTAGATAAAACGCGAGCTATTACATTCACAATACTGTTTTTCTTTATATCGGTCGTCTCATCCACGGTAATCCATATTTTTTTGGAACACAAATCACGTTTACACACATTTTCTAGCATCTCTTTCATTCGCGGCAAATGATTCTGTAATTGTGTTTGTGAGGGTAATGGGTACTTTGGAACGTATTGTCGCCAAAACGTTTTAAAAGCTGCTTTTCTTACCAACGACAACGGAAGATTACAAGAGGTAAACATAATTAATAAATGTATGAGGAATAGTGTATAAGGTATTTCAGTTCTTGCATTTCTCATATGCTTAATACCATTGGCATGCCTCTGGCAATCAGTTCTGTCCAATGCAGCCAAATGAACACTGCATATTAAGCAAAAAACTGCACTACCGTCATATTTTAAATGGGGAAAAAGTGACATACTTATGGAGGCATTGTTTTCTTAGGTATGTAAATATTAGTTCTATATGAAACGATACACTAATTATGTACTTGGTATAATACTACAACACAAAAAACACCAGCTATATTTTCAAAAGCGACACGTAAATACATAACCTTGACCGTTCGACTAATCTCTGCAACAGCTCAACCGGTACTAAAACGAAATCTCTCTCAGCGCGGTTTAACATGATTTATATTCAAGGTCGACACTACATGCCTGCTTCTCTACCGGTCTAGTTTATTTATGAATTTTTCGTATTCTTATATTAACCCGTAATACCGACGCCTATGCGAGTTCGCAAGTTTAGGTTACTCTAATTATTACTTTCCATCTCTATAGTTTTTATTGTCAACATTGAAATCTACATTAATGATTTCAATGTTCTTAACATATTTTTATAGTATAGAGTGCAGGAATACATGTTTACGTTACATTCAGTATATATTTTTTGTATTCAAATAACTTTGTTTGGATAATAGTTCCATTATATGAAGATAATATAAATGTTTGATATAAAAATATTATAATACTCCATCAATTGAACTAAAAAAGATGCCAGGCCTATGCGCCTGGGGTTGTGCGCGAGAAAAATTTTGGGACACAAACTTCAAAGGCTGACGAGCGTTGAAACTATGTACTGTATAACACTACACTATGTAGCTACTAGCGAACCTGCGGCTTCGCTGTCGTATTAAGAATGCCGATTACGCTTTATTCTTACGGTAGAAACTGCGTTATAGGAAGGTTGACTGTACACTGGTGCGAGTATTGAATCATGGGAAAATTCATTCTCTGTATATTGTTTAAACTAGCATTTCTCAACCTCTCAGCATCTGCGATTCTTTTATCCATATCAATTTCAATTGTGCACCCCTTGTTGAAACTATGGTAAAATGCTCGAATATATTGAAATTCATTTTACTCTGCAGCTGCTAAGTCGCTAATACGTAAAATGTTTTTTTTTATATTTATTGTTCGCTGCAATCTACAATATTGTATCATTTTATTTATTATTATTATATGTATTATATGTCACTATTTTGATATCAATAAACCAAGGTTTTTCTTAACTTTTTTTCTATTTTTTAGAAAACCTTTCCTGAAAGACGCCACCCCACATGTTGAGAATCACTGATTTATATTATAAGGAACAACAAGTACCTTGCCAATAGACTTCCTATAGTATCGTAACAAGTTTGTTACTGCATATAAAACTGCAGTATCTGAAGAAGCTATTATAATTTTTTCTACTCTAATCTTCAAAGGATGACAGACACCCTCGCAAATATTAGCTAGGGCATTTTCAACTTGCTGTGCCAAATCTAGAACACAATCACAATATCGAAATATGAGATAACAACTCTATAGCTTTGTTAAGCAGTATACTTACCAGTCTTATCACAAAATCTTACAAGAAGCAGCAATTTTTGTTTTTCGATTGGGATAGCTTTGTTTAACCAAGCTAACATATCGGTTACATAAATCTGTGGGTCATGAACTCTCAGCTCAATAGGAGATGGGTTCCCTGATGGACCTCCACGAGTTAAAGCATCTATAAAGTCTCCTACAAGCATTCCTCTCCGAGAAATGCAGTATTCATCAATAACATACCTTGAAATTAAAAGAATAAAGTTTAATGTACTTTGGAAACATTCTATATTAAAGGTATACTTAAACAAAACTGGTCTTTCTTGTAATCTAGCCATAGCTTGTGTTACAAGATCAGTTAAATCAGCATTGTCAACATTCCTGCAATGGTTCTGTGTCCATTTATATAAACGTTCTAATGCTCCTTCCTAAAACAGTTTTGCTGCAGAATTTCATAGTACATCAATTAGAATATACTCTTACATGGTGTAAAGTCATCTGCTCCATAACATTTAATGCTAAAGCTTGATGTCCATACTGCATTAATAATTTGCAGTTGTTATTAATTTTTTGTACTTTATCAAGAGCGTTAAATATATCGCTTGTTATTGGCATATCTTTCCGAAGTTTGCTTCCATGTAATGCGTTTATCTCATCTTGATTTAATTGGAAGGTATCTATAAATGCAGTCACTACCTTCATTTGCATTTCATTCTTTACTCTAAAGTATAAACACGTTTACTTAAGAATTTAGTACAATATTACTAGATATACTTGTCATTTTCTAGGGTTGTTGTTTGTTCCAATAAATGCTTCGTCTGTGCCTTTGCGTTTTGTAATCTTACCGTCATATCTTGCAAGGATTTATTCATATCTGCTATGTTATTATATACCTCGTCAAATGTCTCTTTAACTTCTCGAAATGCTGCTAAAAAATTTTCATTAATCTCCAAACTTTGCTTCTCAATCTGGCTACGCAAATTTCTTCTAGCTTGTAATGTATTTTCGGTGTAGAAGAGGGATAATTGCTTGAGGGCTTCCAAAGTGTCCTACATGTTTAAAATAATTTTATAAAAGGATGTACGTACTTGTATATGAATTTTAAATACCTCATCATCTTCAAATCTAGTTTCTAATATTTTTTTTAGTCTTTTTGATAACACATTATCTTGTTCTGAAAAATTTGCAGTTTTCATTGTGTAAAGTAGTGAGAGATATATGGAAATAACAAAATATTGTCTTGTACAGTGTATAACCCACTGCTGATGATCTATACTGATCCACTACAATCTAAAAAGAAATAGGCATTTATAGTTATAGACAAGAAACTATGCAACCAACATTGTCTACTTGCATACTATAAATTACAAAATCCACTATTATCCAAGCTATTATTCGCCCAATCGCAACCATTCGGAATTCCACAACTTTTAGAGGTTATTGACTGAAAACAAAATTTTACTAATATAGGAAACTGTAAAAGAATAACGTTTTCCTCTTTTAGCAGAGATACCAATTTATTTTTTTATCATATTTAAAATTAAGTTCATTTGTGTGATGATTTTTTCTTTGTTTGATAAATAGACGATTAATATATGAGAACACATGTTGAATGAGAGTAATTTAATTCTGTACATTGTACATCCATTTTTAAAAAAAATCAAAAATCCATTTAAGTTGATATCCGAAATTTTATAAGAAATAAGCAATACTTTCAAACAAATTAAATAGTACGAGAACTTTTAGGTATCTATTTATTGTAAATTATACCGGTTAATTCAAAATAATCAATTCTTTTCTTAATTTTAGACAGTGGGTAACATACTTTTATATCTTAGTCAAATTTATTATAGCAAAAAATAATTAATTATTATATAAAAATCGTAAAAATAAAAAAATATACATATTTACAAGACTCATTATGTAATAGAGTTAAAAATATCATTAACAGTGCGTATCAATCTATTTTGTTTTTATTAAAATAGTCTTATTACTTTTATCTTTCAACAGATCAAATAAACAATAATGAGTTAATGAGCAATAATAAAATAATAGCAAGGACTGCGGGATAGTATGGTAAACACAAAGGTATCGGCACATTCCGCACCACACAAAATATTTAATTAGGAATAAGTATTTCGGAAATTGGTGGATATTTAGATCAAATAAGCAACTAATGATCAGTGGCATCATGAATTAAAATTTAGTCTAGAATTAACTTAAGCCGACAGATGGAATGTGACAATTGCAGTTAATTAAGTAGAAAGACTATCACATTTTACCTGACATTTTGACTTAATTCGAGATTAAATTTTAGCTTATGTTTTAAAATAAATACAGTAAATGACCTTTCAAAATTGTTTATTAACCAATCTTTAACAAGTCAGAAATATAGTTGATATATTGTATCACATAATAACAATAATTTATAATAATAAAAAAGATTTTTACACAATTACAGAATTTTATACGTAGATCATTACTAGAATTTATTGCAAACTTAAATTAACCACAGGGATTTAAAAAATATGTTTCTGTATAATTAAAATACAAAATATAATGCTTAGAAATGTGAGCAGCATTGTCTTGTTGATGCTGGAGGTGGTGCATCTTCATCATCAACAATTATTACATTTCTCCTTTGCGAACCTTGGCGCTCTAAGGTTTCATTTCGACTATGCTGCTTTGCTGCTTGCTCGAGCATTTTATTAGTTAAACCTACGAAAACATCTTCGACTCCTTCATCTAGTTTAGCAGACGTTTGAAAATGTATTGCACCAACAGCTTCTGAATATCTACAACAATTTATAACAATAAACATTGCTAACTAAGATATAATATATATTACTGTTCTGCTTCTTCTAAACTGACATGCCTTTCCTTCTCAAGATCAGTCTTATTTCCCACAATAACAAGGCAAACATCGTTACCCAACATTTTCCGTAATTCCTTCACCCAAACTTTCACCTTGGGAAATGAAGATGCATCTGTAATATCATAGACAAGAACAGCCCCATTTGAATTTCTATAATATAATGGTCCTAAGGCGTGAAACTGCTCCTGGCCTGCAGTATCCCAAATTGCTAAGTTTACTCTTTGACCATCAATATTTAATTTCTTTTTTAAAAAAGATGCCTAAAGCATAAATCGTAAGTGATATTATGAATCAAAAAACAAATTGTAAATAAATACCTGTACAGTAGTTATATGGTTAGAATTAAAAGTATTTTCTATATATCTTAAAATTAAACTTGTTTTTCCTACACAACCTTCACCAACCAATACAACTTTGAAGTCGTGGACGTTATTTGCCATATTTTCTTAATATAAAATGCATATGAAGTAACAAATGTAAAAATTTAAACAATATTCATTTTTTTATCTTATAATTTTAGAAAAGGAGTAATTATTTTTTCATAATCAGCTGTTTTCAAGTAGTGGTAGGCGTGACTTGAAATGTCATACAACTTTAGTGATTTAAATATAGAGGGCCCGCTTGGACTATTGTTTACATTTTTAATAAATATATTTATAACATAATCAAAATTACATTTATTAAATATATTACAAAATACGCCATCTTTAAAGTGTTAGGATTGGTAAATGAAATGTTCTTGTTTATAAAATTTTTAAAACGTTTGAAGAGATATCAGAAATCAGTTGGCAATATTCTCTTTTCTTACGTCACTGCCGCCAGGATCTGCGTGTCAGTAACATTCCAAAATTTGAATAGTTCAAATGAAAGAAATGGTTTCAGTAACCGGGTAGTTCAAAATTCAGTGAGATTATCCAAAAAATATTTTTAGTCAATTAATTTGCTTAAATTAAGCGAGAAATATAAAAATTAATTTCAAATTTTTCATGAGAACTTCTACTGTTCGAGTTTGCGCAAAGAACCGTGTTACCAGCCGTCATCTGTGTTGTATTGGTAAGTTGACCATGGTTTTATTTTCTAATTTTACTCTAAAAATACGAGTTTTTATAAGATGATTGTTGTCTAATACTATTAATTACTGTCGTATGTATTGAAGGAAGAGAGTGTCACGTAAAATTATTCTGTATTTAATTTAGAATAAGTAATTTTTATGTAGCGTCATAACACCTTTGCAAAGCGTTGCTGGATTGTAAGGTACAAAGCTTTTGTTAATCAGGTCAGGGCGTTCAAATTATGTTTATCTGACATTAAAAATGTCACTTATTACAATATTCTGGATTGTCATATCGAAAAGTTTAATAATATATTAAATGTATTAGAATCGTTTCTTTGGACGTCTTCTTTGATTACGTGCGGTTGAGAGTGTACGTGCACGTACACCGTACACCCGCTTTCTCTATGCACGTGTTATATTGGCTTGTCCTAATTTTATATTTTGCTATATGAATCACCCCTTGTTACCAAAAAAATAATTTCATAAATTGACAGGATTGCCCAATTGTTCACCTCAATTTTATTAATATTATTGTTTGTTGTTAAACTAGAATCAACGATGGGCAACTAATTATTGAAATAGAAAGCATCTTTTAGTGTATGATAATTGGTAGGGGATTCATTCTACCCGTTCATAGTCGTTACGAAACCACAACACGTGCCCCATTTCTTTATCGCCTGTAGTATTCGAATTCGTTTTGTTTCAAGCATGTAAGTTTCGTTGTAATAGCACATCGTGAGGTTCGTATTTATTTCTTCTCGTATTCTTATTTTCTTTCCTCTGTTATTCTATCCTGCTTAGTAAATTTAACGATAATGTTTGGAATAGACCGTTAATTATGCGATGAACAGCTCTCCGATATCATAAGGAGAATTTTTAGCTCAAGGTGTGCGTAAACATACAATCATATATATGTGTCGGTTGCATCCAGTTAGCCGTGGATGCATATTCGTTGCGGCCAACAACTGTTTCATCATGGCTGTCGCATGGGGAACATGCCATCGATCGGATTCTTGTTGGCGCGTGGATGCTGTGGGTTAATGCCCTTTAAGCTCTTCACGCCATTTCACATATACGCATGTTTGACATGCAAGCGAGTACCTTCTTTGCCGTACCGTCTTGTTTAGACAATTACGGAAAAGATGTCAAATTTATTCGATGGTAGCGCGATTATCAGATGTTTTTGATAAATTGTTGTTTAGCAAGGTCGTGGTTCGTATTTTTTATACACGCAAGCCCGGATAAATAAAAGATCCGAGAGCTTTTGCTCTATAATGTATTCATGTATTTACATATTTAAATATATTTTTCACTTTCATGCGATTGCTCTGTGCAATTCTCTGCAAAATAAAATCGCTATCTTATCTTGCTCTTTTGTGTAACTATGGTATACTTATCAAGTAACGAAAAATAAACATGTAATAAATATTAATCTCCGTATGGCTTTGACTAGTTTCCATTTATGTTAATGTATTTATTGCTGTCGTTGGAAACATGGCGGAATAACAATTACTATATTGTTCTTGTAAATAAATTTACATTGTGTACTTCATTATGTATAATTATAGAGATAATTACCAATAAAATTTAAATAATATGTATTAGTTATTGTCACACAGAGTAATATTGACATTGTAAGAGCGTTGTCGGGGGTACCAACATACAAGTACTTTGGCAAGACAAAACTAATTCCAGTTGCTGAGTTTACATTCGATTTATATCATATATTTACCCAAACGACATCATTTGATCTCTTCAAATACGTTTAATTTGTATCTTTTTCCGCCACTTTTTCTTTATTTTCTGTTCAAAACGATAAAATATTTTTTTCAGTACATAAATGCATATTAAAGTGACTATGAGAAATGTTAATAAGAAAATTTACGGGTACAAAAGAGGAACATAGCAGGTGTACAATTTCTTTTGCATCTGAAAGTTTTAGTTGAATGATCAAATGAAAAAAGCTCTCACTTTTTAAAAGTAGCACTTTGGTACTGCAGCACTAAAAGAGTATTACAAATAGTGCTTTAGTATTGCTTCCGGCAACGCTGCATTGTATGTTCTTTACCTGATTGGTTTAGAATTCATAAATCTAATAAGTTATACAACAACTCATTAATTTATTCATTCTGAATTTGCTTCAAGTATACATTCAACCAAACACAAAAACAATTGATTATGCTTTTAATTTAGTTACATTCCGTAATAGTAGAATCCATTTTACTATCGCTGTTTACTTTGCCTTTACGTTTATACCAACATACTTTCTTGAATGTAGGTCATTTGAAATCCTGTTTTTTTTTTGCCTCTGTAAGCAGCGTTTTTGTTGTTTATTGTTACACTGTGGAAGAAGGCGAAACAATTCAAAGTATGCCAGTGCTAAGCACCGTTCGGAATGATGAAACATAGTCGGTTTTAGTTGGCGCTTGAACGCATAATTGTCCACCAGCGTAGAGCATACAGCGTCTCCTTTTATATTTTAGCCAACCTCCGCTAAAACTAGTCTTATATTAAAGTCACAAAAATGATTTAAGTGGTACCATTTTTTCATGAACCTTCGAATTTAACACTGACACAATTTAAAAAGCATTCGAAGTTTTCAAGATACCAAACATGAAACCATTATTATCGATAGTTTTCACAATACAGAGTGAGGCACGGGAACCAAGTGGTTTTGGAAGAGGTATTACTCTATCGTTATAGAAAGGAAGGGCGTGCACTAGGTGACGTTGCATTCCTTGGCTCATAGCATTTCATTGTCAGTTACCATCGTGGAGCCGTGCACGTTAGAACATCGGATGTTTGGGTGCGATTGTTTGTGAACACATTTTCATCCCTGAATTACAAAGACGGAATATTGATCGTCAGCATTTATGGTTTCAGCAAGATGGGGCCACGGCACACACCGCCACAGCAACAATGGCTGTTTCTCGACCCCTGAGTCCCAATCATCTCATTTAGAGATTTGGTGACGTGTTGTGGCCCCCTCGGAGCCCTGACTTGTCCACATGTGACTTTTTTCTATGGGGATACCTGAAAGCACGTGTTTACAATGACAAGCCCCTTTCATTGATTGACTTGAAAGAGGCGATCCATCAGCAAATCACCTAAATCAATAGAGACCTGCTGGAAAGAGTGGAGACCAATTTTCTTCAACGCCTTCAACATTGTGATGACCATTACTATTGGTCATCACATGCCAGATTTAATTTTCCGAACGTGAATAATGATGAAATGCTATGTACTTATAAAGGTTTTTTTACTAATAAATTTGTTCTACAGTAAAACCTAAAAATTTTATAATTAATCCAAAACCACGTGGTTCCCGTGCCTCACCCTGTATATGGTTTTGAATGTCCCATGCTGGGGTATAGCTTGGGACTACCATCAAATTAAAAAATAATATATAGGTGTTCTATTCAAAAAGTTACAAAATATATCAAGGTTTCAAATTTTTTGTGCTTCTTCAATTGTTTTAATATTGAATTTGAGAGTATTAGGAAAAATATTGTCACTTTGGGAAGTTAACCTATTTTATAAATATAAAATATAGAGTGGGTGACCGATTAACAGCCCCAACTGGGAATAAATACGACAACAAACACTTTCGCGAAGAATATTTGGCTCGGAACGACGAACACATGTTTGAATAAGAAACTCCGATATCTATTATTAAAAATTTTTGGGAAGGATGAGAAAAAGTTAGAGCAACAGTCTTAAAATGGCATCCAAACCAGGAGGGGAACAATCTCTACAATAACAATGTAATTGATCACTTTTGAAAAATTCTGCGGAAGGGAGAACTATTAATGTAAACTAGACATTTTTCAATTTTTTTATTTCAACTTTTGCATCTTCTCACAAAAGTCTACAATAAATCGAATATCGGTTAGCAAACAGTTCGGGTAGTGAACATAGTTTTGGGATGTTAACCGATCATTCCCTAAATCCAGAAAAAAATCTTATTAAACGTAATATGTGATGTAATAAAAAAAAATTCAGCAGAAGTAGTGCAGAGTTACTAGAAAATAGTTTTAGTTTTAAAAGGTTATATTTCATAAAATTACAGACTTCATATTAAATGATTCATGAAAGGGAAAAGGAAGTGTTCACATTTGAAGCAACTTCTATGGAGTCTTCAAAATAAAATGTATGGACCGTTTTTCTTGGATGAAGAGACAGTAACTGGTGCACTATACCTGAAGCAGTTGTGGTTGTTTCCGTAACTGACGGCCGACAGAACATTTGAACAACTTCGTATTCCAGTAAAGATGGATTTTTACCTCATTCATATGGTTGTTGACTGGGACGATTTGTAGTAGAGTAGTAAAACTTATTTAATGAATATACATACATTATGAAATATACATTAAAAAAATGCCTGGAATGCCATGATTCACTCTCGGCAAAAGAAATGTAAGCTTGTCGGAATCACTTACAGGCTTACCACAATGTATTAAAAACACATAAAAAGCACTTAGAAACAACAACCAAAAGTAATGCTAATATAGATTTTATATTAACAGTCACGGAATCATTTATCATTGTAAGCCTGTCGGAATCACTGTGGTACTAGAGCGCTCATGCACTGCCATCTCGGGTCTAGCACCCCAGGAGCTGCTTAAGAATTGGTTTGGCATCTGTACCAGGCTTTTTGTCGCTGGCTTCTAAACGGCATAGCTATACCTCTTGTACTAGATGGCGCCAGGAAATACATTTGTTGCCGCGTTTAGAGATTAGTGGCATGAGCTGAGAGGCCAATAGGGTGTGATGTAGGAAATAGTAGGGAAGCGTTCGGAGCAACCTTGATGACGCCGAGAAGATAGAAACATGTTCGTTGGCTAATGCTTTCTCTCCTCATATTGCTTTTGCCGCGACTGATTCTATCAATTTCATGAGCTGTAGCCATAGCGTTATTCGAAGAGGTGTCTTAACATTTAGAATGGTTTTTGTTCTTGTGGATATCGAAAATGAGTGTCACATATTTGTAATGTTATTGTGTTGTGTGTTTTATGAATAACAACCAAAGTATTCGGTCTTGATCTCGACTAGCTTAAAGTAAATTTAATTAGTATAAAAGTAACCCAGTCGTTGAAAATTTAATACAAAGAAGCATAATTTTTTAATATTACATCAAATATGTAAAAAAAATAGTTTAGTTCATATCTAAAATTTGTTACTTTTTGACGTAATGCTTTCTTTCCACAAACATAAAAGCGTTTTTAAGAAACTGCTGCTCTTCCATGCTAGTAGGAAATCGCTCCCAAGCTTTTACAATTATTCCCCGTATTGGTAGTTGTAATTTCCAGTGGGACCCTGTATATATTAACTCCCTCTCTGTTCTATTTATATACCGACCCTATGCATATTTAATGCACTCAAGCAACAAAACGTTTTGAATTTGGGTCGTTAATTCCCCCATATCGACTTTTTATGGCTCACGTGACCTTTTCCATGAAGTTTAAGGTCAACGCGATATTTTTAGGCTTTTTCTTGTATTTGGTTAACGTGGTTGGATAATAGCAACAGAGGATTCAAGGGAAGAATCAAGAAATTATACGCTCAAAATTGAGGCGTATTTCATTCTTTCACCTTACACCCTTCTTATGTGCGCGACAAACAATATGTTCGTGGAATTTCTTTTTGAATAATTGCCAAGCTGTCGGTGGGTCACCGTGAATTTATAATAATACGATGTCAATGTCCTCAGAATGCATTGGAATAAGTCTTTCGCGTACAGAAGATTATCTGCGTATTACATTTTTAATTTTAGCAGATGCATGCTGGAGCTGCGCGGGATTATTGTGGATTCAAGTGTTGGTAAATATATTTCGGATTTAATAAAACATTTTTCCAAATTTTCACTTGTTTCTTGAACGTCTAATTAATTTTCTAGATGTACGTGATATTAAAATTCAGTGCTTCGATGATTATTAGAAATTTCTGAAAAGCTGGTTTACCAAAATTCTTTACTTTGTCATCTAATGTAATTTTCTGTTAATGTTTTAAATAGAGCTGCTGGTTTTGAATGTGAACACGAACCTCACGTGCACACATATGTACGATTTTTTATACTCACATGTTTATACACGGCTATCAAATTTTACGGGTTTGACATGAACCTTTCAGCTAGGTCGATAATGTTGATATAGATTTGTTTGGGCCACTCCACTGTCTAACAATATTATGCGGTAGAGTTTGATGATGTGCAGACGCAATTTTACTTCATAATAATGCTCCATATTTAGCGCGAAAGTAAGTTTCAGAGGATACAGGTACGTCACCTTGCATCAACTCCTATGCTTTCGTGTTCTTCTCCGTTTTCACTTCTTTCTGTTTCCTCTAAATTATCACCAACTTCGCTTATGTCCACCAAATAAATTACATAAATAATGGAAGTTATATTAAAAAATATATTTCTTTTGATTGCATGTATGTATGTATAATACAAAAAATAAAAAATACATATATGTATATTTAGGAATAGTCAAAAATAAAAAAGAACAATAGATATAGAAAATACATCTATTTAAAAGACATACATATACAAAATAAACATTTATTTCTTATAAAGATGTAAGAGAAAACAAACAAAATGCATCAAACAAAGAAAAAAGAAGGAATTAGAACTCAAATTAATTATTATTTTTCGGATTTTGACTTAAAAAAGACAAATTTTCTTGACATTGTCTCCTTTTAAACAGGAACGTTTTGCAGTGACGATATTTCCAGCTTTAGAAAATGCTCTTTCCGAAGGAGTAGATGCACAAAATTTTTTTTGCAAACTTATTCGAGTATTATCCAATAATTCGACTATTCGAATATTCAAATAATTGGATATACTAATACAGTAATGTCCGGATGTAACGAACCGCAAGGGTCTGAGAAATTCAGTTCGTAATAAACAAAACGGATGAAATACATTTGACAAATTAAAAAATTAGTGATAACTACATAATTCAAACGATATTTATTAAAATAAGAGTACAAATTTGGAGAAATACTGCATACATATGACAAATCGACTTGGCGCTACGGTTTTCGCGTAATTTTGCGTAAATGTTGACGTAGACGATGTCGGCACGCTACCGTACTCGCGCAAATTATTCGCAATCGCGAAGCCGATCCTAAGACGCTCTATAGCCTAAGGCACCATTAAAGGATCACCATTTAGTATGTATAACTAGCTGGCCCGCCGAATTTTGAAAATTCGGGTGACAGGTTTGTGAAATCTACCAACCCCACCGCAATTTATCCAACCCCATAGCAGTTCGCCCACCCCAGTAAAATTCATTTAGAGAATCTTAAACCTCGTCTACTATAATTATTGCTGCAATTTGCAGCGTCTACCTATGAAAGGTTACCGCATTATAATAGTTTCAATTCGAGAAAAATCAAAAATTACAGTAAAATATCTTTTCCTATCGATCACATTACTTATTGAGCGATCCTTATATATCACAGTGTCATCCATGTTCATTTTCAATAAGACACTTGTCAAAATAACATTCAATCAGCTGTTCGAATTAGGTGTAATTAGAAGATATTTAAGATTAAAAACTTAATAATAAAATGTAACTTGATGCATGTCAGTTACAGCATATGAGCACATGAGCCAATAAAAATTATTAACGTTGGTCTTGTTGCGTATAAAGATTCGTCTTCCATATATCTTTCAATAAAGTATAGCACACAAACGTCAAATGTGACATCTATCTGTAATTGTCGTTTTCTCAACTGCGCAGTATATACCGGGATCAGACATTAAATATAAAGATTAGATGGCATGTATTATTGAACTTACAGTGAGTATTTTTGCCTTATGCCGACGGACTTTATCGAGAAAATCTTGAGTTATGGTTTTATCATTGCATTTTCCTAATAGATAAATTCGAAGAAATATTTTTTATTCCATAAAAGGAACAAATTTATTTAGGTACATTTAATGATCTTCATATCTTGTTTATGCAAATGGATTTACAAATGGTAGACATATATATATATTTCTGATTATAATAGCTTAAAGAAACGAATTTCGTTTTCTATACGCTGAAATAAATACAATTTACGTTATAAATTTAATCTACTTAACTTAATCTACTTAAGTTAAGTAAAACGTATCTATGAACAAAATGCGTAAATGTGAGCATGCGGTAATTTGATTACTGTTTAACATATAAAGTTAATAACAAAAAGAATATAAAATTTAACGACAGTTGCTGCCTATTAATCTTAACTTTGTGTTTTAAAATAGTATTGGATATTCAAGATCCCATTTTCTTTATATTTTTTCTTTAATAATTGATTGTTGTTAAGAGTTATTGCTTATTTTTGTCTTTAATATTGTTGTTTTTGAAAATTATGTTTTCAACTTATTTTCAATGTATTTAGAATTCCCTCGCTAGGGAGAAAGGAATAAGATAATGTGTAACGCGACTCTAGATAATTTTTATTATATTGATGTTTTAAGATTATATTATAAATTTACAATTTACATGCGCATAAGGTATACATACTTATTAATTTAATTCATCATACCACAAAATTAACCGTATAATTATCTTTGAAAACAATTACAGCAGCAATTTGTGCATGTCTAACAACCTTGTTTGCACATATACCAAGTGATGTTTATTTATTCATATAAAAAAAGAACAAACAGTTTTTTTAACTACTTTATCTTTTAGAAAATTTTAAATATACCACAATGTATTGATTGTGTAACATTTGAAATGCACATGTATATAAATCTGTAAAATTTGTTTGCTTCTTTTTATTACTCGGACTTTGTTAGTTTTATAAAGGACTAACATGAAATGTTGTTAAAAATGACAACTTTTTTTCTAGTTTACTTAAAAAATAGATCTTAAATTACACGAATTCAAAAAATATTTGCATTGTACTGTTGCAATATCGTTATTATTAACCTGGGCAAATATGCGGTAACAGCCAGAGGCGTGGCGAGCGCATAAAAGTTTACACATAAAATAGAAGGTAAGAAATAAATTATAAAACGTGCTGAAACACTTACCGTTTTAAAAGTCTTCCGTGAAATCAAAAACTGGGTAACATCTGTTAAACATTTGAATCATTACATATGTTTCCACAGCTGTTTCAGTCAAGTAAGTACGACGTGCGGAATAAATGTTTTTTAATGCCGAAGACGACCGTTCGACATCCAGCGATGTTATATTTGCATATTTAAAATAATCTTTGAAACAACTTAATGTATCTTCACACGCACCTTCACAAATTTGTCTTAATATAAGAAAATCGGAGTCTTTCTCTAAAACACTTTCAAATTTTCGTATTACACATCAATTTGTTTCGCCTTCTACAGCGCATAACTATGCGTGAACATCATTCACAATTTGAACAGAATCCACTAGCGACATCGAAACATTTTGTAATTTTTCTATTCCCTCCGCTAGTCCGAAATATTTCCTGGCTTTTCTTGATTGCTGCATCCTCTGTCGGATTGAATTTTGAAACTACCTTCTTTATTTTATCAAAATATTTATTGTAGTAAAACGCAGCCTGCAACCATGTTCCCCAACGTGTAACAATCGGTTGTGGTGGTTCAAGTAAATCAGGACACAGTTTGTGAAATAGTCGGGTACGTTTCGGGGACTTTAGAAACACTGCCTTTGTACTAGCAATCAATGCATTTATTAGTGGAAAACGTAGGAATCGTTTGTGCCTCAAGATTTACAGTATGGATTTTACACGTTACATGTAAGAAGTTACGACTGTGTTCTTTAAGAGACCGGCCCAAAGAACGTATGTTTGCGGCACCATCACTCATAAACATTAAAAGTTGCTTAGTTGAAACTTCAAATCTGTTCAATGAGTTCAACACCACCTTTAAAATCTCATCGGCAGTACAATTTATAACTTTTTTGGAAGCAAGTAAGAAGGAGGATGACGGTCGTTGTGGTTCTATTGTACGTACCATTACATTGACGATCTGTTGTTTCGTCCACACACAACCATAGTTTTTTATCTTTCAATTCCGTTTTCATTCTTTTTTCTATATGTTCACGAGCAAATGGCACTACATTTCATATCGATGTCCGACTAGGAAATTTACAGTCCTCATATTTATTCCAGAAGGAGACAAATGCTTCTTTGTCTAGTAAACGAAACGATAGATTACATAAAATAAGAGTAACACATAAACAAATGTAAATTTTTCTTGGTCTCGTATGCCACTTTTTGCAGAAGAATGCTGTTTGCTTTCGATGTGACGTTGATAATGGCTTCTGGACCAACACATCAAAGGGATTTTACAAACTAGACATTGAATTTCAGCGCCATCAAAAATTAAGTCCGGCATGGCCACTATAAAGTTTTTAACTTTTCGCGACGTACCAAGCTGCGACATTTTTAAAGCAAACATAAGCGTACAATTACGAAATAAGTTACGACAGCCTACATATACACAGAACTCCTCGCATACAGCATCGATTTAGTACTGACGCTGTGAACGCGTGAAATAAATAATCGCCGACTCAGCACCACATATCTACTACACTGACTGTTACCGCTGTTTGCCCAGACTAGTGATAATTCATCATCAGAGTTAAATTCATCAAGAGAACTACAGAAACCAGCATGTTTGAAACAATTACTGATAGTTTTCTCCGTAATGTTTTGTTATGCTTTATGACAATTTATTGCATCCAGTAAATTTATAGACCTAGATATACCTTTGTCAACTGGGTTAATGAAGTTTATAAGCAAAAAATGTCGATAGTAGCTTTTAAATGCGTGTATTATTTTCTGGTCCATACGCCGAAGCTTGGAGCTAGTGGCATAAACACTAATTTAATATTACGCAAACCTTTCACTGGAGGATGTGCAGTTGTCAACCAATAGAATAATTTTTCTATTGATCAGTAATAACTCTTCATCCCACAGTCCCAGTTCTTCTATAAACAACTTGCTAGTCATCCATGCTTTTTTATTTGATTTACAATTCACAGGAATTTGTTTGGTGTGTTTGAAACATCGTGAATTTTGTGACTTGCCTATCACCAGCAATTTTTTTTTTCACCGCCCGTTAAATTAGCGCACAGAACAGAAACTATTTCTGTTGAGTCTCAGAAATTGATTCGTATTATACGGAAGTTCATCATAAGCGGGTTCGCAATAAAAGATATTTTTTAATATTATTTTTATGACAAATAACGGGACCCTTGGTTTTGGTTCGCGACGACGGCGAATTTAAGGCATGCACCAATTCGAATATTCGAATTATTCGAATATTATTCCCAGCCTTAATTTCAAGTGAATTTAACAATCGCATACGTGCTGTTCAGAAGAGGTTCGGACTAGTTCGTGTACACGTATTCACGCACATTAAGTTCTAGTTTATTGAAATTGATAAAAAATTCATACTGACAAGTCGAAGTGTCAGTATTATGTAGTAATTTACAAGAAAATCGCACCGTAAAGGTAAATGTATTCAAAGTATTCTGTGGTTTCCATTTAAAAATTACACGGCCTCTACTACCTACTAAACAGATACCTGGCTACATTTACTTCAACAACTGAAAGTCGCAAATTAAATTAACCTGTCAGTTCTCACAAAGCAGGTCAAGTTCAAGATTTTATTTATTTATCTTTTCGAATTGCTTATGTTTAATTTCTTGATACGACGATCTTTAAATACAGAATTTTTGCAGTTTCTGGATACTTTTTTTTATTTCAAAGCTTTATACGTTCTTGCTTTTCTTTCCATACATTTATACATTTTGCTAATAAGACTAGTAAGAGTAACTTCAATGGAATTGCTCTTCATGCAGCGCTCTAGCTTGTTCTTTATTTATTGCCTTACAAAACCTGATGTTGATTTTGACTACCATTTTTATCGATAATTTGTTGTTACTAAACTATCCAGGAATGGAAGTTGATTGTTCACGTCTTCTTTTGCTGTGAATTTAATAGTTTCGAATTTTGAATTTAGTGTCGCGAGGAAATTCGAAACTATTAAATTCACAGTAGAAGAAGAAATGAATGTAGGTAAATAAAGAGCTTAAATTCATAAAAAAATGTAGCTATTTACAACGGTTACTCTTCTATAGAGGTCGATTGCATGCTTTATGTTAGAAATTCCACGACCTTAATCCCAACAGTAACCCGCGATAAGAAAGGTATTAGTAAGGTTTTTAAGAGGCAAGCGATGAACGTATGTTTCAGTTCACGAAATACACTCAAAAATCTTCTTGGTAATCCAAAAGATAAACCTGACATGAGAGAAAGGTCGGGAATTTTACAAAATTGCAGGTGGTGATTGTGATAAAGCCTATATTGGTCAAACGAAACGAGCGATAAGTACTAGATTCAGTGAACACATCAGGTGTTACAGGTACGGGTAGATGGAAGCGTCAAGTGTAACACAAGACATAAACGATACCGGGCATAATGTTGAATTGGAAAAACTGAAATTAATTGAAAACATGATTTTGCCGCTTGAACTGAACAAACCTAATCGATAAAGGAAAGGGACCTTTACACTTTTCCTGTCTTCGATTTATTACGGTGAGGCGGTAATTTGATTTATGGTATGTGCTACAATAACAAGAGACGTCGATCCTTCCATATATTCCGTATGCGTGTAGTCTTTTGTTTAAGGGTATAGGCGAAAAGAACAAAAATGTGACGGATAGAAAGGACATAACCGTTGTCTCGCTCGATTTTTATTTTTATTAGGGTGGGATAGCCACATGTCTTGCGTTTCGTGGTGACAAGACCTTTTCCGCCTTATTTTTGCTTGTTTTTAGTTTTAAACGGCAAAAGTAGGTACTTGTATATATTTTTTTGAAGAGTAGGAATAGAGCGGATTTGTTAGATTTAATATATGTTCTCTCACATCAATCGGTACGCGGCTGAAGATGAAGACCCACGTGTTTTTGAAATGGCTGTTCCGAGTTAATTAATAATTTGTGTGGTGCGGAGTATGCCGAGACTATTGTTGTTTGCCAATTGTTGTTATACCAATTGGATAGAGCTATAAAAACCTTCGATCTCCGAAGCAAATTTCTAGTCACAGTTTATTCACTATTCTTTTCTGCTGACTGTGTATAATTTTCACATCATTTATGAAGAAAAACAAGGATGTCATCTAGTAAATTATGCTTTTATGATTTTTAAATTAATTCTCATTTAAGTAATCGAGGTCGGCGCCTACATGAAATATCATATTTAAACCAAATGGGGCGTTTCACCAATTTATTACTTTATCGGATAAGATACAAGCTATTTACCAAATAATCAATAAATACTGTCAACATTTTTATTATTGTTGTTTGCACGCGGGGTTCTTGTCGTTGATCATTGGGAAATCCTTATCTGAATATTCGATCGCTTTCTATTAATCGTGTTGCTCCATGTTTGGTCATAATAGTAGTAGAGGAGTTTGGAATGGCGAAAACGAAACATTTATGTAATTGTGTGTAATTACATTAATATTCTCCACCATCTAAATTTTTGATAAGTAATGAAGTGAATTTTTGTTTATGGAGCGACATACTCTTTCTGTAATTGAAATTGCACCATATTCCAAAAATGTTGTTGGTAATGGGATTTTAAAACTTTTCGTTAATTGCGTTTTATTTCAATTTGTATACAATTGTACGCTATTTCTGGTAATTGCAATGACTTTTTGGAGTAAATTCCTAGGTACCACATTTCTATTTATAGGTAGTATGTAGAGGTAGTGTAAACAATTCGTAAACGTCTCTAATTTGATTAATTTTTGGAGTTGTTATGCTGTAACTGTGATTTTTGAATGCTATTTGCACCTGTGTAGTTTTGGTTGATTTAAAGTCTTGTTATCTCTAATAAAATGTGTGTTCTCTTCAGGAAGATCAGTAATTTTAGAAAATTCTGGACTTTATCATTTATTTGGCAAGGTATTTTCAACGTGCTTAAAATGAAGTGGGGGATATAAAGCACTTCTTTGTAAAATGCAAGGTTAAGAATCAATGCTGCTAACACCGTACTATTGATTTTCTGAAATATACCATCGGTTTTTTTTTATATTATTAATAGTGAAACTAATGAGGGGAACAGACCCATGACGAAATTGATTTCTTGATGCAACTAGACATTACAGACCAACACAGTTAACTCAGAAGCGAAAGGTTTTTTAGAGTTGAATTTTTACGAGCCATAAAGAACCCCGAGGGATACGAGGCGTAGCTATAAATATATTAAGCAGTTCTAATGGCTATTAAGGCCTACACATACGAATCTGGAAACACGAATGTGTTCACAATCTAAGGCAACTGGGACGCAATAACCATACTACTTTGCGGTGAGTCCTAAGCCACCAAGGGATCGAAGGCAAAGAAAAGACAGATAAGCTCGCTAAAGAAGCAGCCAGCATGCCTTTCATTGCCCTAGCCCCTTTTGTGGTCTCCATAAACCAAGCAATTAAGACATGGGAGGTTAATCAAAAGGCCCCGTACTGCGCAAATGTTCCAAGACAAAAACAGGTGAAGGTACTCGTATCAGGCTCACCAAAGACAATAAAAATAACGCTATCGTTCAGCAAAGGGGAACTTTAGATTATTGGTTAGGATGTTTAACATGTCGTATAGCCCTAAAATATCACTTATTTAAACTAGGAGAGGCTAAAGATCAAATCTGTCGTCTATGCCAAGAATATCTGGGGACGACAGAGCATATTCCATGTAAATGTGTTGCCATCAGTCGCACACGACACCAACATGTTAGTAAATCATTTCTTGCATCTACTGAATTGAAGGAAGAAGATCCTAGAGTAGTACTAAGGTTTATTAAAAGACTCCAACTGTTCACGCACAAGGGCATTTTGTTACAATAGAACTATTAAGGTTGCAGTGACTAAAGCCATGTCTCAACTTAATAGTTGAGCCATGGCAACGATATTCACTGTTTAAAAGAACAATAATCATTAGATCTAAATTCATAGTTCTAGTTCCGGTAAATAGATTGTCATCTTTACCTTCACTACATTGAATATTTATTAATGAAAGATAATTGTATTACATTTCAGGTCTTTTTATGGCCCCCTAAGTATCAGAGGAATCTTTTGCGGAATTATTTAATGTGATATCTTTCTTTTACTTGTAGATAAATAATTATACCCCCTAAATATCAATAATTAATTTTCTAAAATCCAAATAAAAATGTAGGTGGGCAAATAATTATGACCGGTAGTGTATAGTTATTGAATTCTTTTGGAATGCTTTACTTTATTTTGCGGTTTGGAATATATCTGGGTTTTAGATTTAAATCTTTTCTCAAACAGTAAATAATTCTTTTAGTAAGACACATACTACATTTGTTCAAACTGTTGTTGTGTAGTATCAGCTTTTTTGTCCTAAAAATAGACGCCTGCGCTAACCGCGTCACGTCTTGGTCAGTGGCAGTGTTCAAGCGATAAGCAAGGCCGTGCACATACATATCTAGCCTGAGAAGTAATCGGATGGTAAATAAACATCCAAGCTTGATTAAAAAAAAAATGTTTTGTTTCGCATGCGCTTGGGGACTACGCACCCTATTTATATCTAACAGATTTATTATTATGGCTTCATAACCTAGACAACGTTGGCAAAAATAGCTTCTTCGTAGAGTTTGTTATTGATATTGAATATTTAGATAAAAAGTGACCGTCCAGCGTGTTGCGTGTAATTAAAATAAACAATCGACGTCGACATTTTACACATGTACATTAGGGATGCTATTTGTTTTCCGAAAATTTCTAATATTCTTCTTCAAAAGGGTTACTGATCGAAAAAAAAAACGTAAAAATTGATGATATTCATTAGGTGAACATAGCTATCCGTGCGTTAATGTTTTTATATGATTTTTGGTTGCATAACGATATTTTCAATGCAATAATCATTTCCTCTTTTCCCAATATCTCTGGTCAACGAATTACCAGCTTTTGTGATCTCATAAATAACTTTTTCCAAAGAGCATTTATAAATATTTATTTTTTTCTAATAAAATTTAACTGGTAAAGTCGAATGTATAAGTTGTTTTGCTTTTTGTACCTTTAGCTTTTCTCTTCTCTTCTTACTGTTAGTATCCAGTAGTTATTGGCTTAGCAGGACCCTATTATACTTCATATCTTCCGAATGCGTTCTGATGGAAGTCCTCAGTTGACAAATACGGCGAGGACTCCTCACCGTGTTTGTCATTCATATTTTGAACAAAATCTAAGTGGGAGGTCAGAATGTAAATTTTGAAAAAAACTTCATAACTTAGCGTCTCACTGGACGTTATATTATGGACTATAGAAGCGCCACCTACAATGAGATTCAAAGGTAGAAGTGATACCAAATATTAACAAAAACCTCATCCTTAAAAGAAAACAGGAAATGTAATGCTACCTCTTAGAAGAGGGAATCTCACAATACTAGTACATAAGGTAAGATAATTGTGTCGTCCCAGCATAGCCGTAACAGCTGGAGCAGCCAACGGAACTCGACGCGCGCCTGTCTGATGCGATGCGTAAACATCTGCCGGGTGGCAAAGCAGTTCAAATTCGTACACATTCATCATCACTAGCGCGGCGTGTGCGTGTGAATTAAATCAGGCGAGCGGCATACTAGTTATTCAAGAACATTTTTAATCAGAAATGTACAGTATGCGCAAGGCTAAACAACGACCCTTTGCTGATAAAGTAAAAAACTTTATCTGTGAGTTTCCAGATTTGTACGACGGTGCTAAAATAGTTTGTAAAATGTGCGAGAAAACTTTGATGTGCTAGCAAAAGAACGATTGAAGGAATCATGTAAATAGTGCAAAACACAGAAATAGAGAAAACGGCGCATCAAATAGAAATTACTTTATTTTCGATTTACTTGTCATGATGAACATGTAGTTTGTCACTTAACATACTGGATAAGAATTAAACAATTTTTAAACTTTTGGAACAAATACAACCCGGAGTTGAAGTTGCCTACTACGGCAACAGCACGTAGCATGTTTTATTTGTACGCAAAGAGGTGGAAAATAAAATCATATCTACATTAAAAAATCAGGTGCTTTGGTTGTGTGTTGACGAGACAACAGATTGTAAAAAAAAATTCTATTAAAGATGTTATAGTTCGTGTACTGGGTCAACATAAACCGACATTTCCACTGTTACTAGCTAGCAAAATATTACAAGGATGTACTAGTGCAGCAATTACGACTGTGATACTTACTACGTTAAAAAACTTTCAAGTCTCAACACGTCAAGTGTTGATGTTTATGAGCGATGGTGCAGCGACAATGCGTGCGATAGGCCGTTCTCTTCTTGAACACCGTTGCGATTGCTTACATGTAACTTGTAAAGTGCATGCTTTACATCTTGTGGCACAAACTATTAGACAATATTATCCCGAGGTAGATGCATTAATGTCAAGTACAAAAAAAGTGTTTCTCAAATCTCCAAAACATTTCACGCACAGTGTCCCGGTATTCGTGAATCACCACAGCCGATTCCTGGACGTTGGGGAACCTGGTTGGAGGCAGCTTTTTATTATGCTGAACATTTCAAAAAAGTAAGAGCTGTTATTCTACAATTCAATCCTATCGAAGCTGTAGCTATTAAGGAGAGCCAGTCAAAATGTCAAGATGCTTCTGTTGAAACAGATTTACAAAGTATTCATAGCTACTATAAATGCTTACGTGACGCACTGGACCAAATTACCAAATAGAGCGTTGTCGTTAGCGAAGTCATTGCAAATAGTGGACGAAGTACATACTCTGCTACGCACTATCGATGACGCAAAAAATATTCGCGTTTTAAAAAAGTTGGAGAATGTGTTAGAGAAAGATTCCAATTTTATCACATTACAACAAATTTGTAATGGTACTTCGACTAATCCATTAATTGAGTTCAAAGATTATTTTAATCATACATGTATTACATCGGTAGATGTCGAACGATCTTTCCCCAAATATAAACACATTTCTTCACCACTGCGAACACGGTTCCACGAGACAACTATTGAAACATATCTAATGCTATCATTTTTTTACGATTCTTATCCACTGGGTTATAATACTGATGATGGTGCTTCTACTTCTCATGTTCAGTAATTCCAATGCAATCCGTCAGCCTACTTGATTACGCTGCTTAAGAGGGTGAGCGTTTCACAGCCTTAGAGATATTAAAATTCTTGGTTCGTTTTTTTTATTAAGTATTATTAAAAATTAATACATTCATACCTTTTATTGACGTCTTGATGCCCACTGCGACAAAATACTACTCAATAAAAGGTAAGAATATATTATTTTTTAATAATACTGTATCTCGCGTACCTACTTTCGCGCGATACGCCTCTGAGGTTGCACTCGTTTGTCGAACCTTACCTATAACAGAGTTTTCACACATTATACATATGCTACAACTGCACATGCACAAGTGAACTGGGCTGACATTTTTTGACTAGAGAACACCACCTGGTTTCCCTAGCAGTGGCGTCAATGCGATGGATTTAGTCAAATAAAAGTGCCAGTAATATAATAGAATTGCTATTGTTTCTTTGAAATTCGTCCGTTGCGGTGTGAATATCTGTTTATACACAGAAGATGAACGTTTGACATCCAACGACGTACATATGTAATGCTCGCGTAGAAGTAGTAAGTAATTTTTGAATTTGTTGAATGGATCTGTCGGAGTACCATTACTGTAAATCTGTCGTAATCTAGTAAAATCTAGATTTTTATGTAATGTATGTCCTTTGCACTAGGATAGATACAATGATTTTTTATCTCTATAGTTTCATCTACTAGACTTGGTAATTTCCATGTTTTTCCAAAACTGACGAAACATTTTTAGTCCGATTTTTCAACCGGTGTATTACGCGCACTTAACATTAAAGTTAAATCAAATAGAAATGCATTATACCGTGTTTCCTGCACATTTGTGTTTTCCAACATAAACTCTTGTCACAAACTAAGAACACCACTTCTTTATCGTTATATTTTAAGTCTGAGTATTGCCATAAACATCTTTTTACACAGCAAACAGGAGAGTTGATGCGTTTTTAGAAACTTTCGCCCTTTTCAATGCATTTGGTACGAATTACGCGTACGTGTACTTGCAAATAAGTCAATAAACAACGTCACACAATAACAGCTGCTCAAGCACTAAGTACTTATAGGGAGAGGAGCGGTGGCTAGAAACCGCTTGCTCGTAGACGCCTCTGATAGGGAACCCAGAATGGTGGTCTCTATTTATGACACGTATTATGTGTATTTTCATCTCTCTCATTCCAATGAATGTTGGTACTTCTGTAATAATATTTTTCAGCTGATTTCAATTCTTTTATAATGAAATAAAAATAAAGTAATAAACGTTGCATGTTATGTTTCTATCAAAATTTAATTTCATGGAAATTATTTCAAATATATTGTTCTTAGTTGTTCTCAAATCAACTAATATATCTTAAAATGGTTCCCAAGGTGTTATTTTACTTAGAATGCGCTAATGTGGTCTAGGTTAAAACAAGGTTGTACTTTTAAAATTGCGTTTTTAACCTTCATTTTTCAAGATCACGTTTACACAGTGCTTAAGATCAATTCGGCTAGAATTATTTTTTTTATTTACTATTTATAATAGTTTAATTACACAGATGATATATCCTGTTAGATTAATTTACACTGTACCGATAAAGTTATAAACAGTCTCATAGATATATGTAATACATAGCATTGTTGATGGGCAGTACAGATAAAATGTGTACGTATTCTATTTGAAAGCAAATAAAGTAGGTTAGTATGTCAATCCTACTCGTCAGCACACGCATTTTGTAATAATTTCATTACTTAATGTTATCTAAATTCTTACATTGTGTTTCAGAAATTTGTGTTTATTTTTTCAAAGCTGTTACGACTATCATCTACTCAACTGCTGTGGATTTTACGTTGTCCGTCATCTAACCTGAGCCAACATTCGGGAAATTAATTACGATATTTTGTGATTTATGCAAAGTATTGCCATGTTGGCAGGAAAGACATTTCGTAATCCGCATATGCATTAGATCAGCGGTCGCCAACGTTTTATAATTCACGAACAAGTAATTCCAAATTTGAAATCTCGAGAACCACTAACTGCCACCATGTTCACTATTGTTGCACTACGGAGACATTCTTTCCCTGCTCATACATTCAATGGTATAGGACTAAGGATATAAAAGTTTTATAATAATTTTACTGTAACGCGTAAAGAGGCTTTATAACTAAAGCGTGACAAATGTACATACATAGTGGACGTTCGGTTATTATCGGTTGATCGGTGTGCGTGTACTATTTATAATGTTCGAGAAACTAGTGGAACCGTCCGGAGCGTACCGTGCAAAAGTAGATACAGTATTAATAAAAAATAATAGATTGTTACCTTTTATTGACGTATCGATGACCACTGCGGTAATGTGCGACTGCCATGGTATTGTCGATTCGGTCAGGCCTCGATGACGGTCTGAAAACGTCCTCGTATACTTCGCAAATGATCGTTCAGCATCTAATGAAGTAAGATTAGCGAAATTCAAATACTCTTGTATCTCTTTTGTGCAGTCTTGAATTCCAGATATAGATCGAACCTTTTCTAAATCCGGATTTTTATTTAAAACTGCACGAAATTTTTACGCAACATCTAGTTCTATAGGATCCGTTCAGCTTTCTAGAGCGGCTGCTAAATTGTTGATGTTATTTAACGAGTCTTGTATAGATAAGTAAGTATTTTCTAACTGCGAAATAGTTTGTGTCACTAGAGAATAGTTTATGAAAATGTCATCTATTTCTTTTTGAACGTCCGAATCGGAAAAAAAGTTGCTGACTCTCGCGAACCGCTTGAGAATTAGAAGAATTAAGTTTGAAAATGACATCTTTCAGTTGGGAATAATATTTGCGATAGTAAGATACTGCCTCGATCCATGTTTCCCATGGCGTCAATACAGGCTGAGGTGGTAGCGGAGTTTGCGTAGATGATGTTAAATCATTCACCCTAAGATACTTGCTTCGAATGGTTTCTGCTACGAGGTGACATGCGTGTATGAGGCATGTCACCTCGTACTAACATGGTGATTTGGGCTCCTACGATACAAAATTCTCTTAACATATTTTTTATTATGTTTACAACGGTTTCGGCATCAGTTCTTTCAATCCTTTTACTGGGTAACAACAAGGAAGCTGCTGGACCATTATGTTTTAAAGGACGCGCCACAATATGAATCACGCTGTGTTTCTGAGCATCAGTAGTTTCGTCCACAGTGAGCTAGATTTTTTGATTTCTCAACTCGTCTTTTATACAGTCTTTTACTGTACTTTGCACATATGGTAAATTTTACCGCAATTGTCTTTTTGTTGGTAGTTTCCACGATGGAACATATTTATTCCAAAAAAGACGAAAGTTTTCATGATCTACTAGGTGTTGTGGGATGTTGCACTTGCTCAACATGAAAATAAAGTCAGTTTACTTTTAATATGACTTCTACATTCAAATATCGTGCGACCTGGCAACTCTATACCGCAAAATTAGCAACGAATGTGCGAACCTGTAAATTCCAAACCAGGGAAACGCCAAATATATTTCTTCACATGCGATGCAAGAGGTACACCAGGCTTACGTCCCATGTGTTCGAAAACACACAATGAGAATTCGATAAATAACCGAACGGCCGTACTCCTCAATGTCTACCGCATTACTGAACTCTGCATCCACATACGTACATCCCCCCCCCCCCCCCGTACAGGCATCTCTGCGGGTGCAACCGTTTGTCACTATTTATAATTGTGACAAATGGAAATGTTTTTCTCACAGGTATGTTGTTGTAGACGGCGTCAGTATTTTGATGGTCTTTTCATTTAGTAGTAGGTATCTGGTTTTTATGGAATACCAAAAATGGCATATAGATGGAGATGATTACATTTAGCTTCGACCTGCACGTCAGATGATAAGTTGGTAAAATTGTCTTTTCGTTCATACTTAAATGGTTGTCTTTGATATTCCTTTAAAATGGTTTTTGTTATCCAATTCTGGAACAATGTATGAATAATAACGAGCAAATGATTTTGTGACCGAGTTTAAGTGTTGTTCAGCAAGAGTTATTATTTGTCGATTGACATCATTCTATTTCATATAGCCATCAAGATTAGGGAACATTTGTACATTATCTTCAACTAGTTGCGTTTGTCACAGTAATATTTTCTGTCCAAATGCATTTATCTTATTACCTCACAATGTAAACACGTCTTTGTAAGGATTTTTTGAGCTCATTTAATAAAGAAGAAATATCTTTAGTTCACCAATCTTCGTAAGAGACAATATTTTGGTACTTCGTAATATTTTACTGCTGAGGGAATAACTTTACTTCCTAGTGCAGCTTGAGCAGTCGAGATCGTACTTAGTATCCCTCAATTTTTACATGTAGAAGCATAGATTAAATGGAAAAAATGTCCCTACGAACCATCAAAATCTTTTCACCGACCACTAATGGTCCATGGAGTTGGCGACCGCTACGTTAGATTGTCTATTGTAATAACCAAAGCAAAATTATTGTACTTTTCCTTATAAACTCTTGATAAGATAACATTCCCAAGTTATCCAGGTTTAAATAAAATAATATATACAAATAAGCAAGAAGTTATTTATATTATTTAGAAATATAATACACTCGTTCGTACGTTGGAATCTCAATATTGGATTTTCCAAATACTTAAACTTTGTAAATATCAGATATCAGTTTTATACGTAAATGATAATAGACGTGTACCTACATTAGCAGAGTTTGAAATTTTAACGGAAACTAGGTTAGTTGATGCATCTAATTACTTTTTAATGTTGTCCATTAGAATGATTTCCAAAAGACTACCAGCTTATAGAAAGTTTCTTCGGAAATTAACGAGAGGGTGATGGGCAATTAAAATGTACGATCTGAAACAGTAGCTATGCTATGTATAGGTCTTTTATCTAGGAAAAATAAAAATGTTAAGTAACTATTCCAATTCGTACAACACACATATTTGGGCGACGATTTGTAGACAGGTACGAGGTAGGCGCTATAAATTCTCGGCCTGACAGGCTTATACTGTTTCGAGCGTGTTCAAACGTCATTGCGTCATAGTTGCACATGTGCGAGGCCTACACTATATATATTACGGCTCGAAGAGTAGTAGTTTTTAGTAGCCGGCCAGACAACGTGACTAGAGCATGAAAATTTCTCCGGTAATGAAAACTGAGTACCGCGCGGTCATTACATTTTTAACAAAAGAAGGGCATACGCCTAATCACATTAAACAACGTTTAAATATATTTTCTGGCGCCATCTAGTGCAAAGAAATATAGTCGTGTCGTCTAGAAGCCAGCGATAGAAAAACGGATACAGATGGCAATTCCTCAAATTGTTTTTGCTGTGAGTGATTCCATCAATACCATGAGCTATATGTTATACATTGATGATGTACCTAGTACTTTCAAAAGTTCTGGTACACGGATTTTTTATGGTAGAATTAAAATGACAAGAGATTTTTATATAATTTTTTGTGGAAGTATTTATTAAATATTTGGGAACAATATTACAAAAGATTATTCAAAATGACCACCATCTGCCTTCCAGCATAACCGAACTCTGTTCGGCCACTCGTCAATCGCAGTACGCACTGCATCCATAGGGAAATTTTTCACTGCATGGACAATCGCACCCTTTAGTGATTTCAAATTTGCATGACGAGAAGTGCAAGTCATGCCCTCTAAAACGGACCACAACTTGTAGTCCAAAGAATTTAGATCTGGGCCACGAGATGGCCATTGATTCGTTGAAATAAAGTTTGGTAAATTGTCTTTTAACCATGTTTGTGTTGTTTTTGCTTTGTGAGCTGGGGCGGAATCCTGTTGGAACGTCCACGGCTGGTTTCCGAACAGTGTATTGTTGAGTGGCTTCACAACTTTCTCTGAAACGTCGGATTGGTACACTTTCGCCGAAGTTTTGACTCCTTTTCTCACAAAAATGGAGGTCGGTGACGCCATCATAGGCGACTCCCCACCAGACCATTACAGCGGCTGGATGATATCCTCTTTGAACTCTCGGAACAAGCTCTGACGCTTGTCGTGATGACTGATGACTGTGCATACACCCTATCGTTTTGTTTATTGAACGATTCTTCTACAGTAAAAATTTTCTCATCGGTAAAAAGAATTCTTCTGTGATCGTTTTTCGCGTATTGGCGAAGCAACGCTTTGGATTTTTGCCTGCGTTCCTGTTTTAGTGCCTATGTAAGAAGATGTCCGGTGTGTCCCTTGTATGCTCGGAGTCCCAAGTTGTACTTTATGATGCGAGAGATGGATACCGACGATGTATTCATTTCCCGTGACAAAATCTTTCTACGAATTCGATTCTGCACGGCTTTGATAGCTTTTAGGGTTCTCACATCTCGCGGAGGTCCAAATCTTGAACAGTCCTTCACTCTACTAGTACTCTCGAACAACTTTACAGCCCTATACACAAAATTACGAGTTAAACCGAGTGGTTTCAAGGTCCGAAAGATATCGCCCGTTTCCATGCCACATTTTTTTTAGGCTAATTACGACAATACCATTTTTAAGAACGCCTCATTCCATGATTACAAATAACTTTCGCGCTAATATAAATGTAACTGTAAACTGTCAAAATGCAGTCAAGACAGGGTAGGTTCAGTGGTTTCCTCACAGTGGGTACATTCAGTAGTGTGTCAGAACTTGTGAATGTACTAGGTAAAATTTGCCGAATATTTCTATTTTATATATCTCAGTATGTACCAAAATCGGTTTCAAATAGATGGAAAGTATTACGAACAATTGGAAGATACCACGATGGATAATTCTTTTCATAGCTTATTATATACTTGTTTATGAAAAAAAATACGGTTATTTCGAGTAGATACTGGGAATTGTACAAAAAAAATTGCTTTACATATTAGTTTTAATAAGTATGTTTAGCCAAATAAAAGTTTATAATATTTCGTCGCAGCACTCCATGTTTTGAAACGAAAATCTTATCTGCATAGCTTCATAATTAATTTACTAAAGAACGACGCATTTTAGGTCTAGGGTACTTTCTCTATTAGATTCTTGGAAAATATACAGGCTGTTCCATTAAAAAAAATTAAATAGCTTGAATCAAACGATTTTGATGGCCATCTTTTTGATTAGAAAATTTTTCGATGTATTGTTCAAAACTCGGGCTCTAGTGTTTATAATGTGTAAGATAACGACCTTTACAGAAACAGGGGAATTTCGTAAAAGTCTCAAATTATCTCAATAGATATCGACAACAGAAAAATGTAAAAATCATTTCATGGTTTTCAAGAAAAAACATTTCCCCAGGCAATATGTGTGTAATCTTTTTATTGTTTTACTATGATTATTTCTTAGAATTATTAATTATTTTACATTCAGGCGTTTGGAAACTGCCACTTTCTTTATTCTCTATGACTTTTACTTCCTTGAGCAAGTGTACAGAATCGGAAAAAGAGTGAGAATGAATGTTAACCTATAAGCCATTTATGTTGTATGTGTGCTAGTGTCTCTTTGTTGAGTCATCGCGCAACCATCGGCAGTTAACATTTTAACAGTCGAGGCAAACAGCAGCGCAGAGAAAAATCACTTTCATTTTTCGTTTGTTCGTTTACGGCGAGTGGTAATAAAGTCAGGCGGGCCGGCTATTTCAAGTACGGCGCTTACCGACGCTTGTATAACAGTAAAAGCGGCGTGTTAGCGGTGGTAGTAGGTCACGTAGACCTCTGCTCTGCTATGCGCCGCATACACCGTAGACGACCGTGATTGATTGTGTTCGCCCCCGACACTCAACGGATAATGCGAGAAAAAAATGTCAAGATCAAGGCGATACACCGCAGTATTGTATTATTTTACGTTGATTGTTAATCGTCCGATTATCGTTGGCGTTTATAGATTTAGTGTAGTAATTTTAAAAGATTGCATTTACTTATAGTGTTTGTTGGACTAATCATTTTTGTGTTTATTATATTTATTATAAAATTAATATTATAGCAAACTCTGCCAGATGCGAAATACTTTAAGAAAACTGTTTTTGTTTTCATGGCTATAGATATTTTGTTTTTCTAAATAGTTGTCTTGAACAGTTAGAAATTTTTTCGTGGAATTTACAACAAAATTTTCTTGTGTAGCACTTATATAAAATTTGATACGTGTACAGGGAAAAAAACAATGTGTGTAATCGAAAAATGTCAGAGAATATACAGAGGGTTATTTAAAAAACCAAAGTTGTGTCCGTTTAACCGCAAATAGCACCCAAGATCTCAAACAAAAAACTATTTAACTCTCCAGTAGACGGGTGCTTCCAAAATCACGCCGCCGGACGGGTGGGGTTACTGGGGTCTGTCAGGGTCATTCTTAAAATTTGGCTGTTTTCAAAGTTACCGGTGCTTCTAGAATGTAATACCATGGGTAAAGTAAATATATAAACAAAATATCGAACATAACAAACATAAAGGTAACAATACTGTAACTACCCCCAGACACAAGGTACGGGTGTGTGAAGTTAGAGTGCATTTCTCTCTAGGCAATCACCGCAGCATGCAGTAATATGGTTCATGCAAAGCCCGGATTTGTAGATTTTGCAGTGATAGCGTGTTTTGGTCCTTTTGCAATACTTGCACCATCCTCTTTTGTTGCGATGGATACAAGAGGTATTTTCTGGGGTAACTCCTGCCAAACGTGTTGCTGATTGTCGAACGTCTCTTGGCAATTTGGATGCATATGCTCGCCTTCATGTTATCTTGGACTAAGTCAATGCTTAGGCACTTTGGCTGATTGGCCTTGTATATAACTGTAGGATTTATGACTCTAACGTTAAGGATTCCATAAATCAGCAGCGAGTATTTCTATGAGGAAGCCATTCTGTCTACCGCGACTACACCACTTTTAGTGTTATAGAAAGTTATTATATATGGTTTCTTAGTTTCGCCTGTACTGTCATTGATTTTATCATGTTGGTGCATGGACGGTACGACCAAGACATTCTTATATTTCTTCGGTACGTACGGAACGGCTATCATATCTTGATTGAGCACAAACTTGGACGACTTGACTTCCCTGTTTTTAATATATGTTAACTCCTGTGGTAGGAATCAAGGTGAACCCTAGAAATATATATGTCACCGGGGAAGTACCCGCATACCTCTTTACGCAAACAAATACAACATGCTAAAGTTACATATACGAACGGGTTACGAACGGTCTGTCAGGACAAACCATTTTTTTTCTTAAACGGAACATCTTCGGACACAGCTATCTATGGTAATACATGTAGAAAGACATGCTAGAAAAGTACCTAGAAGTTGAAAACGCTAGATTTGATATATGGGTATTTCGCTTTTAAGTAGACCCCACCCGTTCGCTGCCTGGTTAAATAATTCATAGCAGCTCTCTGTGAGCAAATTAATAAACAAGAAGGTAGCAAAAACTTTGGTCTGGTTCTCACAAATTCTTTATTCAAAAACTAGGAACCGGTTTCATGCTTAAGGTCTCATTCTTGAGTAAGAATTATATGCAGTACAGAAATTGTCAAATTCTTATAAAGATACATTTAGCTGTGCAAAAGATACATCCAAAGACTTAATAAAAAGTTGTATGGATAAAACTTTTGTGTTCGCCTTATTAATTTAAGTTTTATCGATAACGATGATAACGGATTCAAATGCGCTTGAAAACATGTATGTACAAACATGTGCATGAAACTTCAATGAGAATCAGAATTTGTTCATTTCTTCTTCAAATAGTTTACATTATTGACGAATGGATGTTATTATATTGTTTTGTAGTACTGGTAGTATCTAAAGCTAACAATAACGTAGAAATCGTTCAGTCATTTACCGGGGAATTACCCATCTTTAAGGAATAACCAATTTCTCTATGTGCATTAAAATAGCAGTGTCATTGTTTTTGTGCGTATTACAGAGTGAAATTTGAAAAAACAGTAGGCACGTAAAATTTTATTCATATCTTGAGAGAATTTAATTATATACAGTATTATTCAGTAGATTACTTTTTGTAATAACGGGTCGTGCAAAACATTCCACCACGTATGAGCGAAAGTTAATTCTGAAACTGCGGAATAAAGGGAAAACTTATAAATTTATTCAAAACATATTAGGTTGTTCGGGAAAAAAGTTGCAAATGCAATCAAATGGCAAGATAGACCCGAAAATCGTGGTGGCAAAAAGAAAACGACAGATAGAGAGGGCATGCAAATTTTAAGGCTAGCTAAAAAAGATCCTTTCATTACGTCTTCTAGGATAGTTAGCAAATTAAAACTAAATATTAGTAACTCAACTGTAAGGCGACGCTTAACGAAAGCTAACATGTTTGCCCGAAGACCCAGAAAAGTTCCGTTTCTAAAGCAAAGACACGTGAAACCCCGAATTGAGTTTGTAAAAGAGCACGTGAAAGCCCGAATTGAGTTTGTAAAAGAGCACGTGAACTGGTCACCTTCACGTTGGAGAAATATCCTCTGGACGGACGAATCAAAAATAATGTTATATAGTAACAATTGTTCTTCGCAGTTCGTACGACAACCACCAAGCATTGCTTTGCGTCCACAGTACACAAAAAAAACTATTAAGCATGGTGGGTCTGATATCATGATTTGGGCATGTTTCTCTTGGAATGGGACGTGCCCTATTTTTAAAATAAGGGGCATTATGACGCAGGACAGCTATCTGCAAATATTAGTTGATGTTATGTTACCATATGCTGAGGAGGAAATGCCTCTTAGGTGGGTCCTACAACAAGACAACGACCCGAAGCATACGGCAAGAAGGGTGGCACAATGGTTTTTTGACAACAATATGTTATGCCTTGGCCTGCACAGTCACCGGATCTCAATTCGATTGAAAATCTATGGAACGACGTGAAGGCAGCTGTACATAAGGCTAAACCATCGAATAGTGTCGAATTGTGGGACGTTGTGCGTACTGCATGGCTGTCCATTCCCCAAGAAAGATGTCGGCGATTAATTAACAGCATAATAAGAAGATGTCGCGATGTTTTACAAAACAAGGGACAAGCAATAAAATATTGATTTAGTTTTGGAAAAAGTTTTTCAGTTTTTATTATATTTATGGAATTTTAATTTCTTTTTTAATTGACACTGCTATTTTCATGAACGGCAATCATTGAAAATTATTTTTTGTTTTGCCAAGGCTACTTTTTTGTTCTCATATTTTAACATTCTTTGGAGCAAATTCGCTTGTAAAACATACCTATCATTTGTATTTACAACTGCTGTAAAAAATATCAATAAATAGATTGTCTTCCAAAAACTGTTATTTTCATGCACAGATTTGTATATCATGTAACTCGCAATTTATACATAATTTGATGTCTATACAGACTTTAATAAAGTGTATGGGTAACAGAGTTGTACAAATCAACAGTTCATAACATTTTGTTGCGCAAATCGTTTGATAATGTAGGATATTTAGTTGCTATGGTAACCAACTTCTTGTTTAATGAGTTTTCGCTTTATTTCTGTTATCGTTTGTTTTCAAAATCTTTGACAAAAACAACTTTATGGTACAAGACATAGTCTGAACCACAACAAAATTAAATAAATACTCAGAGCCGACGGGAGGTGCTGCTATAAGCAAAAATAAGCGTGTCCTTTCCCAGCCCCCATTTAGGAAAGTAAAAAATATTAAATTATAAACTATTTTATTATTGAAGATATTTCAAATTTTTCGGCGAGAGGGTGGTAGTAGCAAAGGCATAGAACACACTAAAGGCTCCTGAGGTTGTAACAAGTTTCGAAAAGCTTATACACCCCGTTGGACCGTTATCACACTTAAAAAAAAATTACTGTCAATTAAAATTGTCCCTTGTCCATCAAGTCTTTCTCGAGCCATCAAATTGCAGTTATTAGATTTTATTAATTTAAGTTTGGAGAAACCTCTAAGAGAGTTAAAAGAATTCTAAGAGTGATATATAAATTTGCAAAACCACTTTTATTCACAGATCAGCACGAACTGAGAAGTTACAACTTCAGAAATACAATTTTTTCAGATTATATTTATATCCTCCATCTTACTCATATTTTGCCACCCTCTCAGTAGACTTCTGTCTAGGTCACCTAGTACTGGCATCACCTACCAATAGATTTCCTTTGAAGATGAGACTTTATAAAAATCGTTCTTAGGACATGTGGGATCTGAATCCGTTTTCAAGTTCAATCGAATTGTTTTAAATTTTAGGTAGAATTTTGACGAGTGTAAGGGTTTAACGTCAAATGGAGATGTTGTTTTATGTACATTGGCAGTCAATTTGAATTCGTTATGCATTGATTTTTTCTTTATCTGATAGTTCTTATACTTTTACATATTTATGTTAGAGCTGTTGTTAAAACTCGGATTTTAGAAGAATTCTAAATATCGTATTCTTACTGTAAAGAAATTCGAATTTCCAACCTTCGAAAAGTTCGGATTTCAAATTTGAAAGAATATTAAATTTTGGCTGAAATTTCAAATGTGACTTCGAGTTTGACTCCACTGGTGTTGGTAATTTGTCCAATTTTCAAATTGCTCCAGTCCATATTTTTTCAGGTGTGAATAGTCCTACCAGTTCTTGGTAGAACATCCTGCATTTTTCCCTCTGTGAATTGCTAGGCGTAACTGCTTCGAAATATCTTACATGTTTTGGTAAATATCAATTTGTTTAATATGTATTTACATGTAAACAGAAAACAATTCGCAACTGAAGGAGAAAGATATGCATAAAACACTTTCCGCTTTTCTTCACGTCCTTTAAAACGTTTTTTTCCTGTAGCATGTTTGCAAGTAGATGTGAATCTATGCATTGCCTAGCGTTGTTAATTGTACGGAATGGTTGCTATGCTAAATACCTAACGTCCATGAATTTATATTGCACATACTCACACATATGTAGGTATTAGAGGACGTTAGCGTAGAAGGTCTAGATATTAACATAATACCCAACGAGCGTTTATATCAAAATGTGGTTTTGTGAAGCGTGCTGCTCTTACGTTACGTTCCATTACAGGCGCGTTTCATTCATGTAATTCTAAATATAGAACTTTCAATGTTATGAACGATTAGGTTCTCGTTACCAAACCTACGGAATGCGCTTAGAGTTTCTATATGAATTAGCAGTATGATAATCTGCTATAATTAAATGCAAAACAATGCAAGGTGACAACGGGAAGAGAAGAATTTGAATTTCATATTACTGGACCACGTTACGATTTTTTGGGTTAAATTTCACTTTGATTTTTAAGTGGAACAGCCTGTAGTTTTTGCATTTTTCGAATCAACAAATTATTTTACGCATGATGAGATCCTTTTTAGATTTCTTTTGAAGTAAGTATTTTTCAGTAAATTAAAACAAAACTAGGTGGCTGCCACCCCCATAAATTGCTTTTGTTTTAGATTATTATGCGAGGGTGGTATGAGAAATATCTGTGTCTGATGGCGCTCTATGTCAAAATCTACATTACCGACTGTGAGTACTATTCTTTAGCCGACATATGTCAAAATTTCGGGGAGATTCATCGAGAAGTGTTATTTTGACAGCTGTTGAAAGTAAGCAAGCTTATGTGAGGTGTGGCAATTAAATAACCGGACTGGTGCTACAAAACATTTTATTGATCACCAATGAGCGCTCCAGCACTGCCGTTATTCTTCATTTCAGGTATTACGTCATCTCATTCTTTTAGTTCTAGTGTTTAGACCAGAGGTTCCCAAACTTTTTTTTCTCGTAGACCACTTTCAAAATTTTACTGGTTTCGGTGGACCCCCTGCCGCTACATTTCTACCGTATTCCCAAAACTCGTCAAAAAATATGAAAATTAGATTTAACGATGGAAATTTGCGTCGCGGCTGAGTTCCAACCCTAAATTCGGAGTGGTAAAAATAAAAAGAAAAATAGTATATTTTCTTGTGTTCTATTTATTAAAATAATATAATTACAGACTTAATAGAATTAAAATTAAACATGAATAACGTAACGTAACTTCAACAATGCAAATCAACAATTAAAAAAAAATAATTTTAATGGGAGGGATTATCAATATTAGGCTTCACTTTTGTGAGGAATAACCGCAAATTTCCCCGCTCTGTGATGTTCAATCTGCTCCTTTTTTTTGTTAATAGGTTTGTAACGACACTAAACCTTTTTTCGGTAAGGTATGACGGGAAACGCAATCAAAAGTTTTCTCGCAATTTCCCACAGCCCAGAATATTTTTCGGGTATTTCTGCTTGCAGCCAAAATGTTTGATAGCCTTTTTTAAATTTCACCTTCAGCTCCTCGTTGGTGCTAAGCTCGAGCAGCTCCTCTTGTAGCACATTCGCCACTTCCGTTTCATCAAATGGATTTATGATCCATGGTGGTACTTCCATCGTCAGAATATCTTCAAATCTATTTTTGAAGTCATCATGCACGGCATTTAAATGTTGTACGTATGTCTGAATATCCTCATCAAGACATTCTGCCTGTGACAAGTTTGGAAACTGGGAGAATTCGCGCCGACTAATATTTTGCTTCATATTATTTTTCCTTAAAAAAATCACTCAGGACATTAAATATTGATTCGCCTTTAGTGTCTGTCTCTAAAGTTTACGCGAATAGCAGCTCTTCATGGCTTTCTTCGTCCATAACAAATCGGACATATGCCAATAATAATGCTTCATTACCAGGTAAAGTTGACTCGTCCAGTTGAATAGAAAAATGAGTTGTTTGCAGATAATTACACAAGAAGCTTTCAATATTAGAGCTCATATCATCAATACGTCTTTGTACAGTGTTGTTACTCAAAGGAATTCTTTTGAGAATGTCAAATGGAGGTTTGTGGAGAACGGTTTTTAAAACCTCTTCAACAGCGGGTAAAATTAACTGTTCTCCGATGGTGTGCGGTTTTCCAGATTTCGCTAGAAGCAATGAGATATTGTGAGATGCCCGCAAGCCATCATCGTTACTTTGAGACGTTGAAGCGAACATACTGTGCACGGTGGGTCTCTTTTCATATTTTTTCTTCAATGTTTGAAAATATTTTAAATCTTTACCTATTTTATCAGGATGACACCTTCTTAGATGATCTTCGAGCTTCGATGGTTTCATAAAGTCATTGCTCAAAACTTTGTTGCATAAAAGGCATATAGGCAATCGTTTGTCTGCCTTTGATGGAAGAAAACCAAATTTCAAATAATCAACACTGTACTGTCGACATTTCTTCTTAGATTCAACCATGTTTCGTATCAGTTACCTATCTGTAAGTAAACTGTAAAGAAAAAATGTTTGTTTTAGTAATCATAAGGCGATTTTAACAGGGTATGGCTATTTTAACAGAATAGAATAGGATTAATTAATTATTGCAATGAAAAAAACAAAATGCCGGCGGCAAAACTGATTTTAATTATTAAAAGCAATTATTAAAAGCAATAAGACCCATATAGAGGTTTTCACAAAACGGCTGAACCTATTGTAATGTAATGTAAAACATTTTTTGATTAATTATATTTTGATACATTTCTGTAAATTCGAAAGAAAATACTTTTAAAGTTAAAGAATATTTTGACATCAAAACTTCGCTATTTTAATGATTTATTTATTACTTTGATGTACGTTACGAGTGGTACATAAAGACACGTACAATTTATGAAAATATTTTTAGTCATTTAGCATTAACAACTACGAGGGCACTGAAATATGTACAAACATGCAGGTCAATCATATATCTCTCCTTTAGTGAATCACCACAGTCGGGTAAATAAATAATTTTATAATAAAAAGTACTAAAAGTTCAATCTTTCTCGGCTTTCTGTTCTTTTATAGAAGTATCGAATAATGGCCCTGTTCAGTATTTAATTTTTATTACGTACCTACTACACGCAAACAACAAATATAATGTTATTACAATATAAAATAAAAGTATGTATAACAAATGGACAGGTACTTTTTTTTCCGGCACTGGCAAACACTGACATCGATTCACTCACACTTTTCTTTTCAAAATTCCGGAAACAAATGAGTAACGTTTGTCCTTGGCATTCGTATTTATATTGGTGAAGAATCAAACAAGTTTATGCAAGATTGCAAGCACAGCACAAGTCGTATTTCGTCCCTTTGTACGCCTGAACAAGCGTTGTGGGCGGGCGGGCGGCGCTTTGCAAGTCTCGACACGCGTTGTACTGAATATCGAATATGCAAGTTTTTACAAGTAACAGTCGCTGACCTGAAAATACACTACTCAAAAAAATTAAGGGAGGTTTTAAAAAAAGGAAATTAAAGCTAAATAAACAGGCTATCTGATCCATGTGCCGGCCTAACTGAAAAAAATTTTTTCAAGCCCGTGGACAAAAAAAAAACAAAATTGCAAAATTATTTTTTCGCGCTATCAAGATATCATGAGAACCGTAGCTCCTAAAAATTTTTAGCCAAAAAATATGAAAATTAGAATCTTAAAGCTTCAAAATGCTTTTTTAAAGTCTTAATACGACCATTTTTCACCGAAATACAGCCTGTCAAAAATTACCGAAAAATTTGGAATTTTTTTTGCTCCCTTTTTTCAAGTAGTGTATTATCTGCTTACATTGATAGGTAAAGCTAAGCCAACATTTTTGTTCTTTACTATCGAAACCAGATAAATTTTCGTGGACCCCCACTTACAACTTGTGAACCCCCATTTTTTTTCACGCCAATGTAGACCCCCGTCAAGTCTCCCGTGGACCTTTGGGGGTCCACCTGGACCACTTTGGGAATCTCTGGTTTAGACGATCATTTGGCGTGAGGCCTGAAATGAACTGAAATCTGAAATGAAGCAAAAATGACCGTCTAAGTGGCCCTTAATAGCGAACAAGTAAACTTCTAATTTTCGCATTTGTTTTCAAATTTTCAAATATAAAAATAAATTGTACTAACTAAAATATTCTTCGTTTTTGTTAATGCCAACCCCAAATTTCTTTCAAAGGAGCCCTATATATTCTAAAGTATCATAGGCCCTCACTTGGCTTAAAATGGCCCTGCATACGCATGCATTAGTGACGAACGTACGTCCATCGTATGTAAGGAATCCATAGCGGGCGCCATGTAATGGGCCATATTTTTTAAGGAAATAAACGGGTTTTTTTTTCGATATATCCTTTTCGATCTTATATTTTTTGTTGCAAAGCGGTTTAGAATTTTTTTCTACACCTTAGATACTATGAAGCCTGAACCCGGATTACATTTTCGCAGTTAGTGATATTTTATAGTTTTGTTTTAAAACAATCCAAAATATAAATTCGTGTCGCGAAATTTATTTTAAAAGAAGCGACTGGTTTCGAAGGAGTTTCACGCAGAGAGAAATGGTTTTTTGCATCAAGAAAATAGATTTTTTTGCAAAAATCAGTCTCTATTCAAGAAAATATTTTTATTTCAAGACTATAAAATGTATAATATAGGAAAATAATTTTCTTGAAATTTCACTAGTATTAAGTAAATATTTTCTTAGGGTTAGAAGATAAAGAAAATTCAAGACAGAAAAATTTTTCTTCTAAGTAAATCAAGTTAAGAAAATATTCATATTAAAGGTAGGAATGAATCTTACAGTATAATTAAATTATTTATTTAATAATGTAATTAAATAGGGATTATTTTTATGCAGTTTAATAATTAATGAGTTAATATTTAAGTTTATTTATCCCTTTTTTATTATTATTATAATAAAAAAATGTCTACAAGAACAAAAGGCATTAGTGCATTTCTTTTCTCACATTGTTTTTGCCGGCAGTGATTCCAACAATACCATGAGCTATTTATTAGCACCACCAAATATACCGATAAATAATCTAAAGTAAAATGCCCATATGTATGTATGTACATACATAAACCAAGGTAAATCATCTAGCTTTGAAATATAATTCGAGCGGCTATTGGAACGTCGTGGTCGTTTATAGGAGATTTTAGTCAGCCTGAGAACAAAATGCTGTCCGCGCCCATCCATAGGAGCGCTCGCTTACGGGAATGCGCTTTATGTGTAAAAAAACGCTAAGAAAATACTTTTTTTTATCTAAAACACTAGTATTGCGGATAATTGAAACAGTAATTGTCTTGAATTGAGGCGGACAACCTTGAAACAAGGAAATGTTTCTCTGCGTGCAGGCTGGCAGTCTTCTCTTTTCTAGAGAAAAGGTGGGTGGAGAACTGAATAGCAAAATGTTGTTTATGGTGATTAAAAAAATTGATGGGAATGATCCAGATCCAATTGATAAAAGGTTGTCCTAGTCATGCGCGGAATGTATATCCAAAAATCCAAAATATTTGCGATGCATATTCAAAAAATAGTCACACTAGTTTTATTTCAGTGGATATAAAAATATAAAAGTTGAGCGAGTAAACATTTCCATATTAAAATAGTTTTCCAAACCAACGGATTTGTACGCAACAGAAGTGTCCTCTTATTTTAATAACTCTTCAGTCTCCTCTTTTTAGATATAAGTAGTAGTTCATGCCAACTTCGTTAAACTTCAAAAACAAACTTATACCAGGAACAAATATGCACATACATACAGCGCCATACTCTTGTTCAGTAATCTAATTGAACGTAATTGAATGGAAACCGGTTTTAATTTTCACTTGCCTTTCGCTGGCAGCAGATAACTGCGACGGTTATAAAACGCGGGAACGTAAAAATTAAATATCTCGGAACCGGTAAAACTGATTATTTAAATGCGGCAACTCGTTCCGAACGATTCTATAAATAGATATTAGAGAAAGGAGCGCACGCGAAGTTTGTTATCTGCCTTCAGATACTATAGCTTCTGACACTTGTTCATTTCAGTTCTAATTTGAGGATTTTTCAAAAACATTTATACCTATATAGATGCATTTTTGAGAATTTTAACATGTTTTTTTTTTGTTTTTCTTCTAAAATACCTTGTACCGTGTATTGCTAAAATGTTAATGGAGGGCAGATTCCTAGCCATCGATGGTGTTCCGCTTCTCCAACTAGCAATTTTGCCACGAAACTTTATCCAGGTTGCTAATTTGAAATTATGTTCGTGCTTGCAAATCCGGCAATAGTCAACCCAACATTGAATTTCATAAATTTAATTTAGTGAATATGTAACGATTGTAATGGTGCTTTTAACGTGAATATGTATAACGATTAGAACTTAAGACATTCGTAATTCAATGGTTACGGTTTCTGAAATAGTAATTTAGTTACGAATGGTTGATAGTTTTACTAACTATGATTTAACTATAATTTTAATTTATTTAATTAGCATACATATGATGTTTTTGTTCTTTTTTATTTGCAGATTTGTATAGATTAGTTAGCATTTTGCAGTTTCATTATCTACCCTACATTCATCATCATCATCGTCATGTTTTCTTTTCATAGACCGAAAGTATACAGGTCATCGAATGGTTGCTGCATATGCAAAGCTAAATCCAGCAGGTATGTTGCTTTGCTCGTTCAGCTTTCCACAATTTACAATTACAAATTAATTCGTGTGTGCTTGTAGTTCCCGTTTTACTGACAGTAAAAAGTATGAAGAAGACTTCATGGAATGTTTTCAATTGGCGACTCCACGTCAAGGGGAAATTTGTAATGCATGCGTCCTTTTGGTAAAGCGATGGAAGAAGTTACCAGCCGGTTCAGATAGAAATTGGAGACATGTAAGGATATTAACTTATTTTATATTCTTATTACGTGACGTAAATCCTGATTCAAAAAATTCATGCATTAGAAATCTATTTTACCGACATTTAAAATATTCGTAGACACCATGTAGACGCTACAAAAAACAAATAGAAAATCAAAATAGTATGTATTCACAATACCAACACGAACAAAAAGTGTGCTTTGAAAAAATGTATTAAAAACAAACGTTTTTTACATTTCTAAAATATTTAAAGTTTCTAAAACCAGAATACATCAACTTCGTGATAAATTACATTAATCTGCGTAGAATATCCTAACAGTTTAATTTCTTATAGCTGATTTGATGTTGACTCAGACTAAAATGTATTTGTGGTATCAAAAACAGGTTGTAGATGCTCGGGCAGGCCCTGGAATGAAGTCGATGACAAAATTCAAGAGCAAGCACAAAAAAATGAGTGAAAACAGTGAAAAATCTACCAGTGGAAAGAAAAAGCATTTCGAGAGAGAATATAGTCCTACGTTATCTGATAAAAGTGAAGGCAATCAAGATGTGGAAATGGCAGATGTTGATTTTATGTCTGAAAGTGGTCCTAGTGGAAGGTCCAGTCGTACAGCTAGTCCTGGAGGAAGTGATTGCGAAGACAATATTAGTGTTAGTCGAAGGCATAAAGGAGTTGCGAAGAGGAGAGATAATGCACCACAAGTGAGCGATTTTGTGGATATGGATTTTTGGAAGAAGTAAGTATTTTTGTGTCATTTAGATATATATTCTTCATGATTTAATACTATCGAAAAAAACGAACAGTACACACAAATATATCGCTGTAATCACTATTAGCCAATGTTGAATTTTTAACAAACGGATAGTTACAAAATGTCATTGTATTATAGTTACATATTAAGAAATGAAAATATCCTTAACTGACGAGAGTTTTTGATATTTGATACACTTTAGTAAATGTATGTAGGCAAAATAGGATTAATTTTGTAGTAAAATTGTATACATATAAAAATATGTCAGAATCAAAATTGTCTCTATTACAAATGCCTTTGTTATCAGTGATAAAATACAAATATGATGATGAGTCTATAATGTTGTCGTTAACTATATGCTCATCTTTTTGAAATTATATGACTGCATCTATCAAAATAATATAAACATACAGTATGTTGGGTGTTTTTGTATTTTATTTGAGTATAAGCAAAGTGTAAAGTAAGTAATATTTATGTATGCAGAAGAGTATATTAGTGGTAGGCTTTTATCACTGAGCTAGATATTTCCTTTGTCAGATGATCATTAGAAAATATTACCATCGTCAGTTTCTTCTTGTAAGTTTATAAGAAAATCAGAATATTTGAGAAGGTACATTGCAAAACTCAGTTTTTGAACTTTGTGAAATAAGTGCGCTTTAAACCGCATACTTTGAAATAAAAGCAGCGCTTTAATGCGAACGCTGAATTTCTATCTTTATCTATTCGAATAATACTGCGGGCTTTGAATTAAATAAATAAATTTATTACCGTTATAAGCTCTTAACTCATTTATTGGGTAATATGCATACTTTGTCTATTCACGACTTTACGAATAGAAAATGGAAAGTGGAAATACAAAATATCTTTTCCACTTGCTGAAGCGTACAGAACTGCAACCAAATATGATACACAGATATGTAGACCTACAGTTTTAATTTTTATCGAACCATTTTGAATATTCTATCCATATAATGACCTCCCTGTTTACGACTTAAGATCTGTGCAGATGCAGATATCATGGAATCTACTTGTATATTTGCGGATGGTTCTAAGTTCGAGCAAGGTTGTGGGTATGCTATCTTTATTCAATAAGATAAATATAAAGGAATGACTAAGCTCGGTAATAATACGTCCATCTTTTCTGCTGGAGCCTTCGCAATCAATCACGCCCTTTCATATGTACGGCATAAAGGTAATAAAAATTGTACAATCATAGGGCGTCAATTACAAAGTAATCAAGTTGATATTCAATTTTATTGGGTTTAAGAGTCACGTAGAAATATACCGTAAGAGCGAGCGTACTATGATCAGCCAGCATAATCGACATTTTTCGGAAATGCGAGAGCGAAGTCGTTTTTTACATGTGTACCTGAACGAATACGTTGTTTATTTGTACGAGGTGTGTTAGGGCACTATTGCGAGCGATCTGGCAACGCTGTAGTTGTTCTCCCTTACTAGGCATGTTTGTTAGTCCGCTCCAGACGCCTAGTCCGAGTTTGAACTTCCTATTGTCACCACGTGATTTTTGAGAACGTTATCAGTGAAGTTGTGTTTTTGTTGTGCATCACACAGAATGGAACAGTGGTATTTGGAGCAACCATATGCCATTAAGTTTTGTGTCAATCTTAAGGAATGCGCGAGTGTAACTTTTGAAAAGTTGAAGCAGGTCTATGGGGAACATTGTTTATCAAGAGTACAAGTTTTTCGCTGGCACAAATCATTTTTGAGTGGGCGAGAACTGGTGGAAGATGAACCTCGCTCTTGTGAAGTCCGACCGTCGTTTAATAATAAGGATGATGAGTGACCAGTTACAATTGAACAGTTTCACCGTTCATCAAATTTTAACTGAAGAATTGCACATGCGAAAGGTCTGTGCCAAAATGGCGCCTAAAAACTTCACAATTGAGCAGAAGGACATTCGAAAAAACGTGTGCCTTGATCTTCTTGAAAGAATTACCAAAGACCCCGATTTCTTCACTCATGCGATCACAGGTGATGAAACCTGGAATTCTCCCTGACCGAAGAAAGCTCGAATTAGCAGCTAACCTTTTCACAAACATGAACGGTAAGCCACTGAAGTATGGCCCATCGATTGACGAGTGATATATTAACTCCCTTCACTAAAATAAGCCATCTGCGCATATAACGTCATCGTTACTTCTCTATTTGAGACTACTACGAGGTAGGCGCTATAAATTCTCGGTCTGACAGGCTTATACAGGTTCCAGCGTGTTCAAACTCCGTTGCGTCATAGTTGCACATGTGCGAGGTCTAGATTATATATATTACGGCCCGAAAAGTAGCAGTTTTTACCAGCCAGTCAGACAATGACTAATGCATGAATATGTCTTAGGTAACGAAGATTGAGTACTGGGCGGTCATTAAATTTTTAACAAAAGAAGGGCATACGCCTAATCACACTAAATAACGTTTAGACATGCAGCGTTTATGGTAATTTATCTCCTTCATATTCTACTGTAAAAAATTGGCAAAATGTTTCCGTTTGGGGCAAGAATCACGTGAAGATGATGGCCCGGTCGGCCAATAGAATTGATGCCGCCTCAAAACATTTCAATTATTGAAGAAAAGGTATTAGCTGCCAACAGCCCATATTGTGCGTCTTTGTTGCATAAATTGAGAAACAATATTCGTGCAAAACGTCGAGAAAAATTGACAGAAGATGTTCGACTATTCCACGACAATGCATCCTTCCATACTGCTGCCATTTCACAAGCTGCCATCCACGAATGCGACTTGCAAGAATGGGAACATCCACCGTATAGTCCGGACATGGTTCTGGCCTAGATTATTATTTATTTTCTCGTTTAAAGAAAGACTTTAGGGGACGTCGTTTTAAGGACAATAATGAGTTGCAAGCAACTGTAATACATTTTGAGGGAAAACTTTAGAATATTTTTACAAGGGTATAGAATTATTAATTGATCGTTGTAATAAATTTGTTGAAGTTAGGGGAGATTATGTTGAAAAGTAAAAATTGTTATATTTTACCAGGTTTATTTTTTCTATATCAGGCTGAGAATTTATGGCGCATACCTCGTATACTGAAATCTATGTTATTGTTAATTCGACAGTAAGAAGAGCTCAGTAATATATATCAATAACAATGATTGGAGCATTTGGTGTAATTTGTTTTGATGAAGTACTTTATAAATAATAAATAATCATATACAGTTATTGTTTCCAGAAATAGATTGGTACAAAACAAAAAAAAAATCCGAATTATTTCTTTTTCTACAAATTAAGCCAAAACGTGATGTGTTATTCGAATTAACAAATTATGCTCTTTCTGATATAGTCGAAGCTACCTAGAATTCAACACCAATATTTGAATTCAAGTAAGAAAGCACTTTCATAATGTCAAAACGCTATTCCCATATCTTTTACATGAAATGGGCTAGATGACAAAATCTAGTTTATCGATTTTAATTTTTCCCACATGCAGCGCACGTAAAGGTTTTTCCATAAAAAAAAAATAGGCCCTAATATGACACATATTTTGTCTCATTTAACCATTCCTTACCGTTTACGAGATCCTAATGATGAGCACGCTAGCTGGGACGGCTTGCAGAACATCATCTTACAAAAATTGAAATCTGATGTACGGTATGCGCCACAATATACAGTACTGAAATTTGCGTAGTTCTATCGTGCACGCTCGTTTATCAACTTGACAGAACTGTGTCTGCAGGTATTCCCAGTAGTGTAAGGGAAGTTGTGTTATGCAATTGCCATTGGAGGTAGGTCTCTCGACGGAGGAAAAGGTGTTCATAGTTGAGTATTATTTTCGCTCAAACGAAAGTGATCATCAAGGTGGACCGAGTTTGGCCGGGTAATCAGCCATACAGCTAGAGTCTAGCCATTCTTATTACTTTCCGGGAAGAAGCATTTCACGTGGTACTGACTTCCCATACCCGTCCTATTCCCCTGATCTTACACCACCTGACGCCTACTTGTAAGGTATGTTAAAGGAATGCGTTCAATTGTGATGATTCGCAGCAACCTTTGTTCCGGGATATGGTTGAGGATCCGCGTATGAACTCACAAGAAGACGGTGCACATTTCGAACACTTACATTATGCATAATAACTTAAATAAACACTTCAGTACTGTATATCTTGGCGCATACTGTACTAATTCTTGTATGCGTATTTCAGAGAGAAGATTTGCTGTGGAACCATTTTCAGAGGACTGAATGGGGAGGTGCTACTCGATCATAGATTTCTGAAGCCTTGCAACGCTAGATTAGCCAATTGTAAACTACGACGAAACGAGTGCAAAACGGAAAGTGATATTAGCGATACGTCTTCCTCAAAAGTGTACAACAGCGATAGCAGTTCGGATTCTGGCTATGACGAATCTTCAAATCAAGGTAATGGTGGGGAATCAGCTATATCCTCCACCCCGTACAAGAAAGCAGACAGTGTTCCAACAATCGAACCACAAACGAGCACTAGTATATCTGAAATTCAGAAAGAAATTCCCAAAGCTAATTAATGTACGCTCTCTTTAGAATATTTTAATTTATTGATAAATAATTATTAACGTTAAGTTTTCCTTTCTAGATGAACTGAATTAGAGTTTATGTGTTTCTTGCGCTGTGATCAAATTGTTTTATTATTTAAGTTCAAAAATCCTGTTGGCATGTACCATAAGTTATTTTATGTATAGTAGAACTTTCTACATAATCATGGTGTGATAAACCTTTTTGTTTGTAGAAGATAATATTAATTTAGAATCTTATTAATTCATGATCAATTCATGACAGTTGTAACTCAATGTATTATCAGTGCAAATTAATCCGCAAGAAAGACATAAACCTTTTCTCTTGCCGACAGTACAAATGAATGAAAATTAACGAAAGATACTCGCGTCGTGCTTTCTACATTACTAGTAGCCAAGCACGATGTGATTTGATTTTTCACGCGGGCTGTCTGTGAAAGAAACAGTGTTTGAGTTTTGGAAAATCCAATGCAATCTTCTGATTGGGTCCAAACAAACAAAACGAGATGCTTTTATAATAGACACCATTACCACTTATGAAAGGAATGTAGTAGAAAGAGTTAACGTACTTTATTTTCGGTAATTACAATATGTGTCGTTCAAGCTTTGGGCATATTTACAAAATTTTTCTAATCAAAAACTTGCATAGGTTTAGTTGATATATTTATTTTCAGATTTTTTATATATTATATTTTGCAATTGAATGAAAAAAGAAATGACTTAATTTGTACATATGCAGATGATAATTTCCTGATGTATGTGTAATATTGATTGTATTTATTTTTTGTTTCGTTTAAGGCAGATTTGTATTTATTTTTATTTAATTTTAATCGATTGTGTTCATGTAATGTAAGGAAGCAATATACAAGACGTACAGAAGCATTCATCACATTTTCAAAGCTATCCTATACATTACAAATGGAAAATGCAGTATTATTGCAATTTAATTTTTCTAAAAATTATCAGTAATATTGATCATCAAACTCACCCTATTTAATCAGCCGTATTTCTTGAATTTTGGATTATGCAGTTGTTATTACTGAAATTGGTAGACATTTTGGCATTGCGTCTAATTTTACATTAGTGTTTGGAGCTTTAATTGCTGAAATATTTAATATGCAATTGCAGGGTTATTTTTTGTGTGAAATCCGTTTTGCAATAAAAACGGAGCAAGGAAAATTTTTCCAAAAACATTTATTTTCTGCTTACTCATAAAATCATCAGTTTTTCTTCATAGCTTCCTTGCTGTTTTAAATATTTATCGTAACGAATAACGAGTTCTTTTATTCCCTCCTTGTGGAATTCTGCCTCTTGTGATGATAGCCAGTTATGCACGGTCGTTTTCACTTCGTTGTCCGTGTCAAAGCGCTTGCCGCCCAGGAAGGTCTTCAGATGTCGTAAGAGGTGATAGTGACTAAATGCAAGGTCTGCCAAAAGAGGTGATCAGATCTCGAATTTGAGGTGAGGCACTTCACTAAAAATGCACCCTGCATGTTCCAGAATACAGTGACCGCGATCATGTGCGTTGAAAATGTCTGTTTTGCTTTCACTCTGACTGGCAATGATGCATGCCGCAACTCCATTGATTGTAGTTTTGGCCGAGGACTACGTGGGATACCCAAGTCTCATCTGTGACGACATGACTCAATAAGTCATTACCCTTCCTCGCTGTAGCAGGTCAAAAAGGTAAAAGTACTTGCCAATCTTTTCTGTTTGTGTTCCCCAATCAGCAGGAACCCATCAAGAACACAATTCCTTGCACTCTAAGTTCTCAGATACAATCATATCGAAATGTGTTGGAAATCTAAAAAAGGCTTGGAAGTTGTGAATCTTCTGCTTTGGAGAATTTTGGTGTCAACTGCCTGCACCAGATCATTGTTGTTTGTAGATGGTCGACCAAAGCGCGAATGTACGCAGTTTTAATGTTTTTGCTACTAAAGACCGGTTGACTAACCGTATTTCACACTTGGTGGGTCGCTCGGTTTCCTAAAACCTTTTATTGTCACGCTGCAAAGCATATGGACGGACACCGTAGATGCAAGTGGCGTTGATTTCTGCGCAATGGATGACGGGAATCTGCGCGCGTACTAATTCTCATGCGCGTGCGTAATTTCAAACAGTATTCACAAAAGCACCTTAAAAATAATCCTCATATATAACAAAACCATATCTTAATATTTTGAACAGTAAAACTGCAATTTCTAGTCATTCATGTCACAAAGGAGTATTTGTATTTCAGATTTAAATTGTATTAAATTTGTGGAATAACTGTAGAATAATTAGTGCACTTTTCACCTAAACTGAGGAAGAGTGTATATATTGAATTTGCACATTTCCACCTTTTACTAAATTTACTTTAGGAGAAAAATAACTTATTTGCGATTGCACTCGTTAAATGTATGAGGGTGATTGATTGACATGTAAATGGTTTGTAATTACAAACTCTGATTCTTAGATAAAGCTAATTAATGTTTTATTTCTGAAATACAAATATGGAAATAATAAAGATGTCGACTTTTTTATGTCTTGTAATTTTCTAATCATATCAAGAACTGGGTGTCTTCTGCATTACTGCCAAAAAAGAATAATAATAAAATTAAATATGAAAGTGTTCCTCTTTACCAACACACAAACTATAAGAGATTTAGACAAAAAAAGGTAACTTGTATAACAAAAATAAAAGACAAAAAAATATTTTATTTTGTAATTTAAAAGGCAGCAATATTCAGGCTGAGATATGGTATCGTTTCGAGACACCTGTTAAGTAATGACTATCTCGAAATGGAACGAATTGCCTATAGACTGTAAGCCTAGTCCGTGGCGTTTGCAATTTTCACATTTTCGCATTTCGTGGAATCTCCGGATTTTTGATTTTCTTTTTATCTTAATCATTACCTATGTTATTATTTTTCTTTTTTTGATACATAATTTCCTTGGGTGGGTTTACTAATAATTCTCATTATGAGACTAATAATATGCTTTGGGTATTTATATGTATAGTTTTTTCTTCCCTTTATATGACTGCCATTTATATGAACTTTATGACTACAGGCTATGCTAGTAATAAAAATGGATACGATTTTTGACGTAACAAAAATGTGTTACAAATTAATGAGTAATTGTTTTTTTTTTCTTAATAATTGAAAATCTGAACTCTGATAATAAGATAAAAATCTATAAGTAACCGTGGATTCTTACATTTTGTAAAGGACACATTTTTGTTACGTAAAATTGCATATTTACTTACCAATGAATCATAAATGAAAGTATTATTATTAAAGCCAATGAACACATTTTTACCGTACTATTTGATTAATATTGCAATATTTACAAATTTGTGAATATTAAATTATTTGAATAAACTTTGAGTATTTATAACATTGAATGTGTATGTAGTAATTGTCATGCAATTAGATAATTTTTAAAATTAGATTAGTGAGTTGCCTTTTTTCCGTTAACATTGTATTTTGTTTAATTTTCGAGTTATTTATATACATTTTTATTTCGACTTTGGTTTTAAGGCAAACACTTGGTAGTAATAGGTATTCATCAAGACAAATCTCGAATCGTGTGTAATGGCGGCATAGCCTGTTAAAGAGAAAAAGATATACATAGATCTCAATATTTGTTGTGAGAAATACATTCTAAGTTCATTGTAAAACACAAATGATTATTATTAATAATTAAGTATTATATATGTATATTCATAATATAAGATGGAGAATTACGTATAATATATAGTAGAAATAGTTTATTTATTTTCTAATCTGCGTCATTGTTGGCTAGCTTTTCGTGTTCTAGTATGGGTTTATTTAATTTTACTGTTGTATGTCTCATCATCGTCACTGTCATCCCATACGTCTAAAATTTTGTACTAGTAGGTAGTAAATTGTACGTATCAAAAAAATGCAACTTTTCACGTAAAAAAATCACCAATTCACTTATTTTATCTATATAAGTTTACTGTGGGTGTCGTATTTTTGATAAAAGATTGACGCTAAGTTAGGATACAGGTGTATGCATGCGAATAATTGTTAGCTAGCCAAATGAAGGTCTCCTACTTGAGATCAAACAACAATATTCTAAATTTATCATTTTATATGAAATATAAAAGATGTTCTAAATAAATTATTGTTGTAACAATGCCAAATTGTTAAGTATGCAATAATGTTTTTAAAAAATTAAAAACTAAATAAAAACAGCAATTGTTATCGATATCACGGAGGTTTAAGGTTATAAGCTAGGATAAATTGAGATTTTATATTAAAGTGTGTATATTAACTGAAACAAAGTTTCTAACCAACGACTTGAAAAGTCTAATTTTTTAGCGAAGAGAACCTAAAACTTCAGATTGGTATTATTGCAGTATTGGTTGGTACACTTCTCACATATTTTCTATTACCCGTGATTTCTGTTTTAGTGAAAATTGTATTTCAATGTTTTAGAAATTAATTCCATCAAATGTGAAAGAGACGATTATTATTATTGTATCTTGTATTTATCAATAAACATTTAAACATTTTCCTGTGGTTTACATAAACAATATCTTTCATAAAATTGGAATCATTCAAACCTAAAATCGGTTTTTATGCTTTAAGAGTAGACGCTCAAAACGTAGTAAGTACAAAAAATATCAATTTATTTAAATATAATTAAAAAGATTAAGATTAAAATACTTAGTGAAGTATTACCATTGCCACAGAAACCGACAAGTTTTGTTAGCACAAAGTAGTAAAGCAACTGCTCGGTTTTACTGAGATTGATGTGTTGCAGTACCGCAGTGTTACAGTATTTGTTTTAGGGTGCATTTATAGTAGAGCTGTGATACTCGATAAGAGTGGCGAGTTAACAAAATGAACCAATCACCAAACGTTGCACCTTTCCGTAACACAGACGTTTGCAAACAGGATATATTTTTGGCAGATACATAAATAACGTGCATTTGCAAACGTTTACAAACATTTGTTTGCATTTACGGGTGTTCCAACTGAAATCAGTAACATCAAAGGAATTGCTTTGTTTATACGCATTCTTATTTTGTCGGTGACAAGCATATAGGCGTTCTCATTTTTAATGCAATATCATCTGCTTGAATTTATAAAGTGCGATAATGGGCAAGCTTAGGGACGATACCAACGGGATGACTTCTCCCTACCGATAGATCGGCAACTGCAACGACACGACGCCGACGTGTCGGTAAGTGTGAAAGGGTTCCCTTTATTTATATGAGCTTTGATGTCCACCGGCATCGTTGTTGGTGTCGTGCTGCTATCATGTGAAAACGCTCTATCACAGCTCGACAATAAACGAGATCCATCGTGTCGTCTTCACACGTGTGGTTTCTGAATGTGATTTAAAATTAACTAAAGTATATTTTATTTATTTAAGAGTAAGTGAAATGAGGTCTGCCGTTAAAAGACATTTATAGACTAAAGCCCGAAATATGACAAAGTACACATAGATTTTATGCTCAGTAGATTAAAAAAGCAGGATGCATGGAATGATATGGGGACCACTTCTGATGTAATAAAAGCTAAACTAAATTCTCTCCTCTCTTCATTCAGGAGAGAAAGATAGGATATTTATAACTAAAGCGTGACAAACGGTTGCATCCGCAGAGGCACCGTAAAGGGAGCTGTGTTTACTATGTACATACAAGGAATCGAGTTGACGTTCGGTTATTATCGGTTGATAATCGGTGTGCGTGTACTATTTATAATGTTCGAGAAACTAGTGGAACCGTCCGGGGCGTACCGCGCAAAAGTATTAATAAAAAAATAATAGATTGTTATCTTTTATTGACGTATCGATGGCCACAACGGTAATGTGCGACTGCCATGGTACGCCGCGTAGTACTGCAACATAAGCAATGCTTCCATTGTCTGTTCGGTCAGGCCTCGACGACGGTCCGAAAACGTTCTCGTATACTTTGCAAATGATCGTTCAGCATCGAATAAAGTAAGATTTGCGAAATTCAAATACTCTTGTATCTCTTCTGTGCAGTCTTGAATTCCAGATATAGATCGAACCTTTTCTAAATCCGGATTTTTATTTAAAACTGCACGAATTTTTTGCGCGACATCTAGTTCTATAGGATCCGTCAAGCTTTCTAGAGCGGCTGCTAAATTGTTGATGTTATTTAACGAGTCTTGTATAGATAAGTGAGTATTTTCTAACTGCGAAGTAGTTTGTGTCACTACAGAATGGTTTATGGAAATGTCATCTATTTCTTTTTAAACATCCGAATCGGAAAAAAGTTGCCGACTCTCGCGAACCGCTTGAGAATTAGAAGAATTAAGTTTGAAAATGACGTCTTTCGCTTGGGAATAATATTTGCGATAGTAAGATACTGCCTCGATCCGTGTTCCCCATCGCGTCAATACAGGCTGAGGTGATAGCGGAATTTGCGGATGCAATTGCTTGAATACGCGGATATGTTTGAGAGATTTCACAAACACTTTTTTGGTAGATGATATTAAATCATTCACCATAGGTTACTTGCTTCGAATTGTTTCTGCTAAGAGATGACATGCGTGTATGAGGCATGTTATGTGAAGAAGAGTCGGAAAGCATACTTTTAACATCCTACCAGCTTTCAGCATTGTAGTGACTCCGTCAGAAACTAACATGGTAATTTGGGCTCCTACGATACAAAATTCTCTTAACATATTTTTTATTGTTTACAACGGTTTCAGCATCAGTTTCTTCAATTCTTTTACTGGCTAACAACAAGGAAGCTGCTGGACCATTACGTTCTAATGGACGCGCCACAATATGAATCACGCCGTGTTTCTGAGCATCAGTAGTTTCGCCCACAGTGAGCCAGATTTTTTGATTTCTCAACTCGTCTTTTATACAGTCTTTTACTGTATTTTGCACATGTGGTAAATTGTACCGCAATTGTCTTTTTGTTGGTAGCTTCCATGATGGAACATATTTATCCCAAAAAAGACGAGAGTTTTCATTATCTACTAGGTGTTGTGGGATGTTGCACGTGCTCAACATGAAAATAAAGTCATGCAAAAATTTCCAGTACGGAATATTGTTTCTTAAATTCAACGCTTATTGGTACAACCAACGGTTGGCAAAGTAGGCACACAAACACACACGCAACCTCCACGTGTGCTGAGGTTTCTGCCCGGCCCTGACATAGGAAGCTAAGTATTTTCCCTGGCAAACTAAATAAATATATAAACAATTATTGGAATAACGGGATATTTAAACATGCTGTTGTTTCTCTGCTCACATTGTGTAATCGGCGTAAGGTCATAATTTCGGGCACAGATCTAGCGTAGATATTCAGATTGAACTATTCTTTCATTGGTCTACTTGCGCATATTTTTTGCACCGACTTGTTTACACCTGCCACTAGTTTCCATCCTAAATCATCTTCTGTTTCAAGGTATTGTTGGTAAATTCATGTGCTTTTGTCACTTTCCTCACCTTCCGAATAAAATGTAAGAAGGGGAAAATTAGCAAGACTAAAGAATGCAAAATAATTTATCCAATATAATTTATTTTTTCATCAGTAAGAGCAACAGACAACAAGACAATTCGAATACACTTAATCATTTATTTAATAAGTTTTTTTTGCTACAAAATATTCACAAAACTATTTCACATAAACTATACTATAACTCTAACAAAAAGTACATAATAAATACAGAAAAATAATTTACATGTTGATTATTACAGAAATTTGTTTCAATAAATACAATGGAAAGCAAGGCACAATATCGATGAATGATCTTTGAAAATAATTAAAAAAAGAAAAAATGTTGACACGAAGAAATACATTCAAATGTTCCTAATGCCATAAATAAAGAAAAATGTGCAATTCGTTTTCTAAAGACAACTGTTAATCTTTTTATATAAATGTACAAAGAGTCTTAAAAACAGAGAATGCACGCTAGGAAGTTACAGACAGAATGAATAGTTAAAAATATTCTGAATTTTGATTCAGTTTCTTTTTGTTTAATATATGAGCACCTTTGCGTGATGCGGAAAAAGGATTGATAAAAATTAAAGAGAATTACGTTAAACCTTTTAATAAATAACATCAATTATAGACTTCAATAGAAATAAATATATGCCCTTTTTATGCATCACAATGTTTTGGACTGTATTTACTATACAAAACCATATAAAACATCAGAATATAAAAACCTTGATACCATAACAATACTTTCTTTATGTAAGCTATTAATTTTTTGATTTTTAAAGTCTTGTTTAAAATTAATTGGAGTTTGAAATTATTTAATATACCACAGCACAACAAGACAAAATTTAAATGTTAAACGTTCATTTTTCATTACATAAAAGAAACAAAACGGGAATAATAGTCATTGTAGTTAAAAAAATTGCTTCCACATGATACATGGTAGTTACTAAGTTTCTACTAATCACAACACAATTATAATACATAAAGGTTTTATGACAAAATTAGAATTTCAAGTATACTAATTTCTCTTCATACAATGAATTTATGTTATCGATTCATCTATTTGTTCAATTTTAGAACATTTGCACATTTAAACTTTAAACACGAGAAGAATCCTGTCTTATAACAATACAAGTAATAACTAGTTAACATAAAACGTGTCTAATTTAGATTTTTTTAGGATGGAGGAAGAGGCAGTGTCAGCAGTTACAGCCCATTTCTTTTTGAAATAAAATAATATATACGGTGTAACCATTAAGACACAAAAGATGAGGAAACAAAATCACACGTGATATCAAATTAAACGTAAATGTTTTATACAATAATTATTAAAACTAGTTGTGTCTGTCAATAAATAAAATTAAAAATCAAAAATAATACGTCAGTGGATAAACGATAAAAGGCCTAACTAAAACAAAATTAAGCAATGATACACTAAAGAAAAAAAATGGAAAAATCTTATGTTAAAATGCAGGTAGGTGTAAACATTACTATTTTGACAGTTTGCTGATCACTCTTATTAGTGCTCCATTCTCGTCTTTCAACTTCTGATTCTCCGTTTTCAACAGATCCAGTTGCTGTAATATAGATGTCTCGATTAAGACACGTACACAATAATAAGCACACAAAACAGGCAAGATTACCTTCCGCAACAAATGCCATTAGTTGTCATATTTCGTTATAAAATAGAGAAAGATAATCGAAATACATAGTTACTAATATGAATATCGTTTATTATTGTTGTTGCTTTTAAACAACTGACGGCGATTGAAGATATAAAACCAATTAAATGAAGAGGTGAGTTGGTTCAGGCTTCCTTAATATAATAGCATAAGAGCAGCGTCCAGCCATATTTCAGTATTTGAGAAGATAATAGAAGAGACTGGTCACATCAAAATAAATTTTACCATGAGAAAAAAAAAACAATAATAAATGGAACGTCAGTCGACTTGGAAAAAGAAAAGCATCTCCTACAAAAGTAATTGACAAACGTCATGATGCATTCATAAAAACTCTATGCAGTATGTGCTCTGGTAAACAAGCACTGCATTGTGGAAAATATATGTCAGAATTTTTACAGTTTTTCAGGCAAAACCCTTGTTGGTTTTTAATTAAATTAGACATAAAAAAGGAACAAACAAAAGATTGAAATTTGCAGTTAGAGAAAATCACAGTCCCTCAAATACCCCGTAATCCGATAAACGCATTTGGTTTAAGTATATTTGGACAATTTCATTAATTCGAGCAGAAGTAATGGAGTGCAACGCAACTACTAAATTGTAACGCCAGTCAACAAACTCCATCAATTACACAAGGCAAAAAGTAAGAAAAGTTTACTTTGCGTAATTTCCGTTATTTCTACCGTCAAAATCTTTCGAATGAAATCATACTCTTCATCAGGGTGAACTATTGAAAAACAATTAGAGTTACAAGCGTGAATTAAATTACAATAGATTTACTTACAAATGTGAAAATTCCTTTAAATATTATAATTATGTTATATTATAATCTTACTATTAAGATTTGGTATATATTTTGTTGAAGCTTCCGATAAATGGGTTGTTCAGTAAAACTGTTGACTAGCGTTACAATTTAGTAATTATTCATTAACCCATATTTGGTATCTAACCTTCTTTTACTTCATATTTGGGAGGCTTGCCCTTTTCAATATATTCACGAAATGTTTACCGGGTGCTGCATTTTATGTATCCTATTCAATGATTACACGATACTTTAGTAGTATGTAGTAATATTGGCATTTGTTATCGCAAGGGAAACATTTTAGACGAAAAATATGTAAGGATTCAACGCAACAAACAGTAAAAACTATAATACCAAGAAATACATGCTTAAAATAACACAAGACCTAATTTCCAAACGTATACCGTTAAAATAAACGTGTTACAGCGACAAATAACAAATAACATATGAAAACAAAACAATAACGAATGAATATACCATACGTATCCGCAACTATTGTTAAGAAATAAAAATCGGTTCATTGTTTTTAGCGTGAAAATAATCTGCACTCATTTCATCGCTTACGGTTATAAAATTGGCAGGAAAAACAAATGAGTGCAGATTGAATTGCAGCGGTCACAATGCAAGAAACTCGAAAAAATGTAAACAGTATTGGATAAAACGTTTAAACAAAAGGACAAAAGGAATACTTTGTTAGGGTGTATCTGCACAATGATTTGGAGCTGTGGTGCTTTAGCGTGATAAAATTACCTATTTCTCTGCGGAGATGCTGAGTTTGTTGACGACGCGAGTCAGAGCCCTGTTTTCGGCCCTCAGCCGCTCATTCTCAGCTTTCAGTTTTTGAAATTGCTAAAAAATAATAATTTCGATGTACCAGTACCAAAATGATAAAAGTGGTGTTACTGTTTTATTTTTTGTTTGTTTAGTGTATTGCACAAGGTGTCGACATTGTTGGAGAACAATTTTAACAATTCAATAATTCTCAACACTCTAAGACAACCAGAAACTAACAGATATATTTGGCATTGGGGAAAGTGACCTGTTACGTTGTCTACCCGAAGAAAAATAAATTCTTAGTTCATTTTTTATGAAATTGTAACCCTCGATTTAATTCAGTAATGTACTCTTTACTGAATTTAGACTATTTGCCTTATATTTCTAAATCTTCTTTACGTAGAATTACAGGCCATATTTCTTCGCAAGCTAAAAGAGTGACAATAAACAATGCATCGATATCGACTCTTTGTGCAGTAGGAAACTTTTTATTTTTAGTAAACCTCAATGTGTCAAAAATCAAAACATGTGATTGGTGGTATCAGCTGCTTCAAAAATGCTTTTCATCAAAAAAATTGTGTATGTATAGTGTATTGTGGGAACTATTAAAGATTCTTAGAATTCGGTCAGTATGTTAATAAAATTATGACTTAAAAGAAACGGAAAAATCGTGAAAAATCAACGGGAAAAAGATGGAAAAAATTAAAAAAAAATCGAGCAAGCGCTAGCAGCAAAAATTCTACTTAAAGAGAAAGAAAGTCCTGAAAGAAGGAAACTCAAAATCTACGGAAAGAAAAAAAGTTTGTCGATGCAATCTTTGTCGATGAAGATATATTCTTAAGAGTGATACTAACCTTCAGTTCTTCTTCCATTTCGCTTAGTTTCCTTTCCATCGCTCTCTTCTCACGTTTTTCTAATTCTGACAAGGAATTTTTACTTGTCTATAGAAAGGAAAAAAAAATGATTAATTTTTGTGCCTATGAATACTATGAGACGACAGTTTTATTTTATTTGGAAATGGTTTCGGCTTAAACGCAAAGTAATTATATTGAAGGTTAATAGAAGTCCAGTGAATACTTAAATTCATCCTTGAAACGTGAGAGCATAATTGTATTATTCAACATGAAATTACCCGATAGAATCTTGATAATTATACATAATGTTTCCAATGTGCTAGTACATTTACGTAATCTACATACCAGTGACTCTCAATAATTTTCTATGGATAACATACAAACTTATGCAAAAGAATAGCAGTGCCAAGTAGAAAAAGTAATTTGGCTGTGTATTTTTTTTTGTTTTACGACTTCTTTTTCAACGTAACTTTTTACTGAAACAGAGGGCCTCATCATCGACACTGTAATGAAAAACTGCATCGAATTGTCTAAGGAATTATTCGAAGTGTAGAAGCAGCGCGTTATATGTCTATGCAATAAAATAGCAGTGGCTTACTTTTGATAGAAGAAAAGGATCCGTAGCGCGGTATTACTTTAAAATAGCTGTAAAAAGATGGTATTCTAACTCTTTAGGTTGGCTGTACGTTTTTGAAGAGAAAGAAAATTAAAAATGCGTACGGAAGATCAAAACTACAAATGTGGACAGAATGTGCTAGGGTATTCGGCTAAAAAGGTTGCAAATGAGATTAGTTGGCACGATAGAGAAGGAAATTGAGTTGCAAACGAAAAACTACTAAAAAAAGACATAGGCAAATTGTAAAGCTTGCGAGAAGGGATTTGTAACAGTATTGTTAGCGAGCTAACCTCTAATATTAGTAGTTCCACAGTAAGAAGACGTCTATTAGAAAACGATCTCAACGCTAGAAGACCCAGAAGACACATCATAGCAAGTCTAGATTTTGTAAAAGAACACATCACAATGATGCAGGAATATTCTCTAGAGTGATGAGTCCAAAATTATTTTGTAGAATAATAATTGAAGAGGCAAGTGGATGAAGGGGTTGTCACATTAAAAAAAAATCTATTTTGTGTTGTAATGAATAAGTTTCATGAAAACTCAAACGTTAATTTATATATTATTAATCCACGATCCCTTCTTACTAATCGAATAAACTGCATTTGAAAATAATCATTCAATAAAAGAGCAACAAGCCCTGTTAAAAGCTAATTTATTCAGAAAAAGTTTTTTGTAACATAACTCCTCCATCCACTTGTCCCTTCAATTGTAATGGACACTTCGTGCGACTACTTTCAAATACGGCACTTCTTCCATAGTCTACAAAAAAAAAAAACATGGGAGCCTCATTATTATGATATGGGCCAGTTTTTTTTTCATTTTTAGTATGGTCTGGCACCAACTTATAGATTTCCTATTATGACTCAAGATCCTTATTAACCAACATCAAGTTACCTAATGCGGAGGAGAAAATGCCGCTTTGTTGGGTTTATCAGCAGGATAATGACCCAAAACATACAGCGAGAAGGTTTGAAATTCGTTTAACAAAAATAATAGTAACATAACGTCTTGGCCAGCCCGATCGTGGGTTATCAATCCGATAGAAAACATATTGGTTGATATAAAGAAAGCTGTGAACAACAAAAAACCTACCAATGTCGCTCAGTTATGAGAGGCAGTGCCCTCTGCTTGAACATCTATTCCACAGCAGAAGTGTCAACGACTAATTGATAGCGAAGCACGGCGATGTCGTGATTATCAGAAATAAACGTCATGCAATTAGGTACTAATGTTTAAAACATTTGAAATATTAATTTATTATAGTTATAGAAGAATTTACTTTATTTTCTATTATCACTGCTATTTTTATGCACAGGCATGGTATGTCAATATAATAAATTGTGTAAAATAAAATTTTTGTTTAATTGAAAACTGAGTTTTGTTGCTTGTTGATAACCTTTTAGTATCTACGTATACTATAATAATAAACTAAGAATCTTATCAGTATTCCACCTTAACATAACTTTGTTAATAATTTAAACTTGTGGCCACTGCTATTTTTATGCACAGATTTATACAGAGTATTCTAATCTTCTGGAATTCTAAAATTGTGCCTATTGTGAAAACAATAAGAAGCTAAAATTTTCTGATGACATAACAGACCACATAGCGTATCTTTCAAAAACGTTTTCGCGTATACACGGTGATCGATAAGCAAGAGGTTAGTCACCTACTTTGTTATTTTAAATGGAACGCCCAAAGCTTAGATAGAGCCATGTATGCACTTTAATTTTGTAAAAAATTGCGCTAAAATGTTTTTGCATTTTGTATTTTTTGAAGGAAGCAGATGTATCTAAATTTATGCCATCCAAAAGAAAACCAAAAATAACTGGAAATCTTTTAGAATTAGATATATGACATCTATATTAGGTTGGTTTCTTTTTAGATGGAGAAACGAATTACGTAATAATATACAGCGTGTTCAATCTAAAATAACAAAGTAAGTGCCTGGTTCGCTACTTATTCATCGCCTTGTATACCGGGTGTCCCAGATTTTGTTGCACAGCCAATATTAATAGCATAAATTAATACAGGGTGCCCGGCGAAAAAAAATACTTTTTAAATGGCAAGCTATATTTTTTATGATATTCTGACTCTCTTTGACAACCATGTGTCATTTATTTATTTACGTTGCGGCGTTTTGAACTTATTCAATTTTTTCACTCCTCCTATGATTTTTTTTAACTGTACAACAACAAGCACACTTCATTTGGCCAATACCTATGCAAAACTTTTAAACATAAATAACAACTTTGTTGCAATATAATCTTAATAAATCAAAACACATTTAAAATATAAGCTTAATAGCACAGCCAAATATAAATTAATCGAACGTAAATTATACATCGTTAGAATTAAAATGTCTCATATGATAAAACTAATAATAGGTCATAAATTATAAATGTTGTTCAAATTGTCCTTCTCCTGCCCTGACGCAGGCCTCATATCTCCCGATCAATTCTCTTGTACAAGAGGCTCTTACCATTTCAGGGGTTATACTTCGAGAAGTCTGGATGATTTTATGTTTTAAATCATCAAGATTCCTTGTCGGAACAACATAAACATCTTTCACATAACCTCAAAAGAAAGAATCGAGAGGCGTGAGGTCTGGAGATCTCCAGGCCTCACACCTCTCGATTTAAGATGACCAGCTCGATCGAGCTGGTTATCTTAAAGGACCTCTACTGCCAATCCAAGAATCTTGAAACGTGCGATTTAAAAAATGTGCAATTACTGCACTGTTATGTGGTGGAGCACTATCACCCTTTCTCTCAAGTGAAATTTCCTCTAAAATTTATGGCAAGTCGCAAGCTAAAAAAATCTTATCTTATCTTTCACCCCAAAAAAGGAGCACCTTAAAAATATGATCAAATTATGCGGCCATTGAATAGTCTACACACAACATTTGTACCTCATATTGTTCGAAAATTTGTTTCCCTAACCCATTTTGGATTTTCAACCGACCAATAATGAAAGTGGTGCAACGTCATTATTGTGAAAATGAGATTCATCACTCCATTATTCTATCTAAGAAATCAGGTATCTCATTTGTTAAAAGATGCATTGAAACAATAAATTCCAGTCTACTATTAAAATCGGCAGGACGAAGCCCACGCACTAAATGCACATTAAATGGATATTTATTTTGTTTCAAAATTCTGTGTATTGAAGACTTACACCTAATTCGTTCGCTACACTTCTTATGGAAAAATTAGGATTAATACCAACATATGCCAATACATTTACAACATTCTCTTAATTTCTCACATAATTCGCATGACGCATATATTTCAATTGCTTCAAATGGACCAGTTCTCTTTTTTCTTCAATGAATTGAAAAGTTCTAGGACAAGGTACTCGACGTCCTGGAAATTTTGTTCTGTATCGAATTTCCGTTAAACGACCATTTTTCCACACTTTCCATAAACAGTAAGCATATCAAAATGTTCATTAGTATTGCAACTAAACGGCATTTTTTACCAAAGAAAGCTAATTGGATGACAGTTCATTAATTATAATACTTAAGCGACGGATGCACTTATTTTGGCGATGATAGCCATAGCTACTTACATATTTTCCTGCAATGTTCCGCATACAGGAGTCTAATAAAATTTCTGAGGTGTGTTTGTTGTTTCCCAAAAGCATAAATAGTTTGATAATATTCAATGTTTGAAAGAAACGTAAATAAGTAAACGGCACATGGTTGTAAAGCGAAAAACAAGGAGAGTCAGAATATCTGATAAAAAATATGACATGCTATTTAAAATTTTCTTTTATTGGGCTATTTTTGGACGACTCTGTATTAGTATCACAAGATGTACTTGGAAGCACATTCCCTACCCTAGAAATTTATCATTTTCGTTGTACAACAAAATACGACACACCCGGTATACGGAAATATTTTTGAGAGATACCTTATGGTGTCTATTAGATTATCTGAAAATTTTTACGTACAAGCATTTACACAATAGTCACAATTCCAGAGGATTCAAGACAATTTTCTTTTGAAGTTAAGCTCTGATTTTACAAAGCACGCTTTTATTGTGCCTATAGTTTTATTATTAAATAATTATAAACTCTGAAATATAACTGACATTCAAAATCATAGTTGTAGCATATAAGTATTATAAAAACACGACATCTTTTTTAATTCTTATTTGTTATAGGTATGTACGAGTTAAGTTTAATTACTAAATTGGAAGCATTTCACACAACGTGAGAACGTCATACGTATTTAATTGATGACATAATTAGTGAATAACAGATAATCAATTGCACTGCACCAAGTGTATGGCGGTGTTGACATAAAATAAGTTCTATGCCTAACTGCTTTGAAATACTTTACATCCACGTCAGCATTATTAACAACCACATACTCAAGTAGTAAGTAAGGTGTAAATTAAACGATACTATTTATAGTAAGGCTCTAATTAAAGTAAAAGCTATTAATGACGAAAGACATACTAATAAACTATGTGCAACGCCAAGTTTAAACAAAAATATACTTACTACCGTGGTTAATTTCTCTAATGTTTGCTTGGTATCCTTCAACTCTTCGTCAGTTTTCTTAAGTTTGTCCTTTAGTCTTTCATTTTCCACTAATGTTTGTTCGTACAGCTTCTTATAATCAATTTCACCATTCTCACCCCTTAAAATTAAGTCATTCGTACTACTAACACGGGAACTCCTATTTGATCTATCGTTGCCACTCTGTAAAGTAAAAGAAGAAAAGAATTAGTAAAATGATACGAGCATTTGCGTTAGATATCGCGGTTTTATTTTTCAAGCTATTTTTATAAACAGATGCTCCATATGTCTAGATGGACTCAAAAATAGGGCAGATAACAACTTCATTTTTAACTTAATGCTTCATCTCCGTTTTTAAACCCGTACCAATTTAACTAATAGATGTGACACATTTACTGCTGTACCCAATAACAATAATGATTCTAGTATAGCGTTTGACCTTAATTTACAGAGAATTACATAATTTTCAATTTGGCGCTCACATTAACACGTATCATGCATGTTTACAAGCTGTAAACGATTTAGATTTGAAGAAGAAAACTAGAGAAGATAATATGAAAATATATATCATAGCGTCCGGATTTTTAAAAAGGAATACCCTAGTTTCTCCGCAAATTATATTTCGTCAGTTTTTCGGGTCGTTTCGCTGTAATGCAGTCCTTCAAGCGATGCATCAAATTTGCATAATTCTTTGATATTGCTATACTACCCTTCGTCATATAATCAATAAGGAAGTAGTTCCAAAAATTACTTGACATTACTTCTGAAGAAGGAAGATTTTAAATTTTTTGGGAGGGCTGGAGGCCTCGACAACCAATGCATCGATTTTTGCTGCAATTTAAAATCATGATTTTTCATCTCTGGTAACAAATTTAGAAATTATTATTTTAAATAGAAACAGAAGACAGCCACTGTAGATACACCCAATTAACTGCTAATCGACTAGGAATATGAATTTCCATAATTTGCAATTTTCCAATTTTCAAAGAGTTCGTTGTAAACAAACAATCATAAAAATAATTAATGTACGTTGGCTTCCGTCGGTGAATTATGAAAATCTATAATTTTCCTTGGGATTTCCGACGTAAAATTAATGAATTGTCGAAATGTAATATATTTGCAGACAAAAATAACAACTTAGGTATTAAAGAGTGAATGATCCTTGCATAGTCCTCGTAGTGTAGTGGTTAACACGCCTACCCGGCAAGCAGGAGATGTAAGGTTCGATTCCTCGCCGAGACATTTCTTCATTAACTAATTACGTCGAAAATTCCAAGGAAAATTATAGATAATCATAAAAATAATTTTTCTTCACGTCAATTTTCAATCAGTACATCACGCCCAATGACCGTCAAGCACATTTTAAGTGCTAGCAAATAGTTGATTTGAAAAGGCAATCATTTTAATGTCCAGCTAACATTTTTTCAAGAGGTGTAAGAAATTTTATAACAGGTCGATTTTATTCATTTTGATAAATGTACAGTGCGTTACATAAACTAAGAGTTCGTAAAATTGATAATTTGCAAAGTAGCCAAATCATATGTAATTTTTAATAAAGGGAATGAAAAATTTTATAAAAATTAAAAACTGTCTAATCTGTAAGTACATAAACTGCATACCGATCACTTGTTTGTAAAAAGAACACCGATTTCTTTTCGTTTTATATCTTTTAATCGAACCATGGAATGCTACACCTCTATTAAAATAATTTGTCATTGAATTGCATTTATGGAAGGAAATTGTTTGGACGGTACCGATATAACCGAGGAAGTATAGCGTCAAATATTTAACTCATTTCTCAAGTATTTTGAACTGCCAAATATGTATATTTAGTAATTTAGTAGCATAGGTAATAATTTATTTCAAAACGATACATTATATAAGGAGCTCTACTGTCAAAGTACAGTATATCCAAAAATTTCAAAATTGAGGTAATTATAATACAATAATTTTGCAATATGCTGCATCTAATATTTTATTTAGTGCATAATGCTAACAAGTGAACATCCTCGCAATAGCCAATATTTCACATCAATATAATTAATAATCCTTGTAGTTTGATAACAGAGCTCCTCATACACCGTACGAGCGAGCGTACTATAATCACCTGATTTTACACGAACTCGCATTTAAACATGTGCTGTGTTCAATGTCACTGCGGAATGTCATTTGCTTGACAAAAGTGCGTAAACGCAAATTCATTTGTGCGCCTTGCTAATATTATAAACGGCGTATTCATTCAAGTACATGTGCAAGCCACGACTTCGCTCTTGCATTTCCGAAAACACCTTGCTCACGTTATAAACGACATATTCGCTCACGTACACGTGTAAAACACGACTTCGCTCTGGCATTTCCAAAAAATGCCGATTATGCTGCCTGATCATAGTACGCTCGCTCTTACGGTATAGATGCTTAGATTATTAAAAGAATAACATTTAAAATTAAACTTAATCATCTTTAATCCTTACAATATATCCTTCGGAATTTAATGAAGTCAAACTATGAGATCGTGAACCCATTCCGGATCCGTTTAAAGAAGTCTGCGACCTTGTCAAAGAGCTTTCTCTGCTAAAGCTACCATTTCTCCCCATCTGCCTGGACCTGTGACCAGTATCGGATGGTATCGCATATTCTCTACTATTGTCATACATTTTCGAATAATTCGGTGTCACTACGTTGATGTTGGTCAACGCTTTTGCGGGAATTGTGAGGCTGGCGTATCCAGATGCATTACGACTACTAGCATTTTGATAGTAGGGGCTCGTGTAATTCGAGGAGTATCCACTGGACCCATAATTTTTATACGCAGATGAAGGGGTAAACGTTGAATAGGGGGTATTTGATGGTATAGACGCTAGCGCTGCAGAAAATGGGCTGCTGTGAGAGCCCATGTAGCTTCGTGGCCGATGGTACCCAGAACCTTGGTGGTTACCAGTACTGGTACTACCGGTACGAACTGCTGACGAAGATCGACGTCTAGCAGGCGGTACCGGTTGTTTTGGTCTATATGACATTTTTGATATTTGTTTTTCGAATTAATCACTGATATTAAGTGTCTGCGGATATATTAATTGTAATAACTGATTCACATTGTAAGGTAATCGTATGCTGGATGATGAAAGATACTTTACTTTCTGCCTGACTCAACGTATCTTAATATTTAGATTATCAAATAAGGCACCAAATTCATAATTTGAATATTTCTTCCTACTTTTAAGCACAGGTTATATTGCGCGCAGCGGTCAGTTTAGCGCGTGGCAAAACTTCTAATCCCCAAAAAGGTTACTGGTCAATTGCGCGCGGATACTGTATTAACGACATCTATGAATTACTAATGCGATTTGTAAAATACAATAAAGAATTCCTGTAAATACAAATTTTGTGACCAATGAAAATCTACGGTACATACAGATTGTAATACAAATTTGAAATATCATGTTGGAAGATTTAAGGGGTAGGCGAAATAATTTCTCGGCCTGATATAAAAAAAATAAGAATTTTTATTTTTCAATATAATCTCCCCTAACTTCAATACATTTATTACAACGATCAATTAATAATAAGTTTTTTCTTCAAAATGTTGTATTACAGCTGCTTACAACTCACTATCGTCTTTAAAATGATTCCTTTTTGGACAGAGGATCATAATACAGAACCATTCTTTCATCTCCTGTGGCAATGGACTTCAAAATCGGTTTCGGGTAGTTCCACACATGTTTAAAAACGAGCGCGCACATTCGACCCGATGTTGACGTTGGAGAGCAGAAAGAAGATGCGGCACCCATCTTGTACTAATGTTATTCATATCCAAATGGTTATGAAGAATTCGACGAATACTTGTTTCAGAAATGTTAGAGAACAGTGCTAATTCCTTCACTTTTATTTCTTCACTAATTGAAATGTTTTGAGGCGTTATCAGTTCAATTGACCGACCGGGCAGCTTATCATCTTCAAGGGATTCTCGCCCCAAACGGAAACATTTTGCCCACTTTTTTACGGTAGGGTATGAAGGAGATAGATCGCCATAAACGCCGTCAAAGCGTTGTTTAATGTGATTAGGCGTATGCCTTTCTTTTGTTAAAAATTTCATGACCGCGCGGTACTCAATTTTCGTGCACTAGTCACGTTGTCTGGTTGGTTACTAAAAGTAGTAGTAGTAGTAGTAGTAGTAGTGTAGACCTCGCACATGTGCAACTATCACGCAATGGGGTTTGAACACGCTCGAACCTGTATAAGCCTGTCAGGCCGAGAATTTATGGCGCCTACCTCGTATGTAGACGGCACTTTCGGTTGTTGCCCAAACTTTTGTGTACAATTATTTACCATTCACACATTAGAGAACGGATGTTATATTCCATTAGTATTTGTTTTACTTCTAAATAAGCACTCACAAACTTCCTTTCAAGCTTTTAAATTAGTTCGAAATTATTGTAATAGTGTTAACTTGCACTTTCAACCAACGGATATTGTTTATGATTTTGAGAAAGTAATACACGTAGGCGTTAAAAGGATTTGCCCCGAAGTTAATAGTATCAGATGTAGGTTCCATTTAACGCAATCGTGGTTTAGAAAAATTTTTAATTTAGGGTTGGTAAATGAGTACAAGAAAATCAATTCTGAAGTAGGACAATGATTGCAATGGACTTTTGAACTATTATTTTTGAATCCAGGCGATGTAGAAAACTGTTTTGTAGAAGGATAGTATTCTGAAATTCCTCAAAATTAACAATGCATCGAGTATACTAATTATTTAGTTGAAAGCTATATATCCGACTGCACCGTTTGGCAGCCAAAGATATGTATGTCTCTCTTTGCTCTAGTAGTACTGAACGTACCACAAATGCATGTGAATCTCTTCACAGTCAGTTTAACGTTAGTTTTTATATGCTGCACAAGGATATTTATACACTGATGGTGGATATCTAGTTAAGCTCGTACATCAAAATGAAGAGTGTTAATTTGCTTATAGTTTGTAAAATATTAGTTATAAAAAGCGCCAGCCATATATTAACAATTAAAATCAGCTTATGCATGTAAAAGTATTAATAGATTTTATTTTATTAGAAGTGTTTGCTATTAATACATAAGGAAATAAAATATGTTTACGAGGGTAGCCTGGTTTTAAGTTTCAACATGAAGATGGCGTTACTCGTTAAAAATATTTTGATATAATTGCGCATGCGTTGAAAGATATTTTTGAAAATTTCAGCTATGTTGGAAGCTCAGTTGTTGTTTAACAGTCGTTTGTGTGTCGATGCTATTGTTTCTGGAAAAATGGAAAAAATCGAATATCGAGCGTTATTAAATTCTTGCATTTGAAAGGTAATTCGCATACGCACAGTAAAACCGAGATGGATGCTGTTTATGGCGACTCTGCACCATTATTAGCCACAGTGAAATTCTAAGCAACTAAATTTAAATGTGGTCGTACCAGCTTGGTCGACGATGAACGTTCGGGACGGCAACTATTACCGATAACAAAAGTTCGCCAAATGGTGCTAGACGACCGTCGAATTAAGATTACAGAGATAGCAGAGGCGGTGAGCATCTCATAAGAACGTGTTTGTCATAGATTGGTTGAAGATTTGGGCATTAAAAAGCCAAGCCGCGTTTGCTCACTCAGGACCAAAAACGCATTCGAATGGATACTTTCAAGCAGTTTAAGAAGTTTTGGCGTCGATTAATAACTGTATATGAAACTTGATTACACCAGTACACTCCTGAAGACAAGGTACAGAAACGGTGGACTACGAAGGGTGAATCGGCTCCGAAAAAGGCGAAAGCTGTTCCATCGGCCGGGAAAGTGATAGCGATTGTTTTTTGGGATAGTCATGGAGTTGTGTTAATCGACTATCTTAAAAAAGGAACAACAACGGGAGCATATTACACAAGCTGAAGGTAGAAGTTGCGGAAAAACGGCCGGATTTGGAGAAAAAGACAGTTTTCTTCCATTAAGATAACGCACCTCTCACACTTCAATTGTCGCCACGGCAAAAATTCACGAATTAGGGTTCGAATTTTAAACTTACAAGGCTTACAAGGAGACTATGTTGAGAAATAGAACTAATTTTGACAAAACACCTATTTTTGTGTTAGGCTGAAAACTTTTCAGATTACCCTCGTATTGTTAGGTTATTTTATTTTAGACAATATATTTATGTATTGGTATTCCATGGTAATCCATAGGTGGTTACACTTAATAGTAACCGTCCCCTAACAAAAATTGCCTTGCGTGCAATTGACCGGTGAGATTAACTTTACCTTTAAACAAATTTTTGCATACGAATGTACATTATTTTTGTACTAAAATAGAATAAAGATTTGATAACCTATTGAAATATTTTTTTTTTTTAATTAATCACCAGATTGGGAAATAATAGAGGAAATGCTACATCATTACAATGTTGCTAACAACAACAAAGGAAATTACGAATTTGGGTTATTATTTTAATTTAATTCTGTGATAAGCACCTAAGGTTGTTATTTTTACGTTACTAGATCGGTACTCAGAATGCATCCAATTAATAAATCTTGACGATGTTTTTGCATTAATTTATAATGTAATGGTTCTAAAATATGTAGAGTAAAAGTATGCCAATCCTTTGACTAACATTATAGCATGGTTATACACTACATTTTACACACACCATTTACATACTAAAAGGCTCTATAAAGGTTATAACAAACTTCAAAGCTTATGTACACTGTAGGGCCGCCAACACACGTAAAAAAAACAGTCAATATCGCCTAAAGTTCGTCGTATTACTATTACAAAAAGTTATTTTGCTTTGGAAATATAAAATATCTGACAAAATTATACTTTTTTATACTAATAAATTATTTGGTAGTTTTCAATTAGGCCAAAATGATTGCAATTTTGAAGTAATAAGCTTAAAAGCAACAATAAATAAGCTTTTGAAGTTATGTATGTTTCCATCAATAAATTTAAAGCGCTACGATTAATGGAGAAAAACAAAATACGATTACATTCATGCGTTTGCAAAGTTTACGTAACGTAATAATAACAACAAAATAGCGTGAATTTAAAAAAGTAAAGGCAGAAAGTGAAAATACTCTTAATTTATGAGGCACTTTGTCACATAAGTGCTAAAACAATTTACACAAACACTAAAAACACAAACGCTTTTCGCCGATTCCTCAACTGTTTTCCGACCGACTACAAGTTGTGACAAACGAGAGCACCTTCTTCAAAAACCTTGTGCAAGGACCAGGTGATATTTTTGGAACCAAGTCACAACAAACAATGTCACGACTACCGGGGCAAAATTTTCCGAAAACGAAAAAAAAATCGCCCGTTTCAGATCGGAGACTACGATGCAGACTGGCTGAATTCATTTTCAACTAGGTTTATGTACGCGGGATAATAGAAGCGCTAGATCAGGAGTTCTAAAACGTCTGACGTAAACAGGTTTACATCATGAACTCGTACATTTAAAAATCACAACAAAATAAAACATACATCCAGCATTTTTCCAAAATTAATCTCTTACGTAGAAAGTTATTGCCGTTGCCAAAGCGTTGTATGTAGATGCCAAAAAACCACCAATTTGGTAGATTGTGGAACTGGCGCGTAACAGATGTGATTCTTTGCATTGTGTATGTACATTTTAGGGTCTTGGCAAGAATACCATAATAATTAAACCAAATAGCTCTCTTCCTCGTAAGCTTATGCGTATGCTGAATTAGGATACTCGTATTGTAAATAAATATGTCTGCTCGGTAACTATTTCATTACGGTAGTATAAATTGCTACAAACTGTTTAATTATTTAAATATGATGTAAAAATAATCCAATCTAAAGGTTAAATAACTTCTGAAGCAACAAAGAAAATTACCCTATTCAATAAATATTAAAAGGTGAACTAAACTCAAAATACAAACTACATTTTAACATAAAAATTAACAGCTACAGTCCCTGGCCATATTACTTGAAACATGTCATAAATCAACCCTTTTACCTGAAAATTCCTATCCTATTATAATGATATTCTTTTCCTTTGAATCCGATCGTTTATAGGAGGACTAGATTATTGTATCAATAAATAAAAATACCAGAGAAATGATATTTAGAAGAGTAAAATACGTATAAATATAAATATTTCAGTTATCAATAACGCTGGCCACGAGCGGTACCGCGCATCGGCGTAGAATCAGTTCGGACCGAGAGGAACGGTAGTATTACTTCGTCTGCGGAGCAGTACGGACATTTTCGCTGCCGGTCATTTGCGCAATTGTTTATCTGTCCTAGAAAAATGATGATTTCGTCAGCAAAATGACCGCGGTCGGACAAACTTCGAAAGTTTATTGCAGAAATTCCAGACTTAATATATGATGGTGCTGAAATTAAATGTGTAATCTGTAAAATCCCGTTAATGTGTTGGTCCAGACAACATTGTCTAAGACACGCAAATAGTGAAAAGTATGTCTCAAAAAGAAATTGCGCACGAGACAATGAAAAATTTATATTTAATTTATGCTTTACGTTTATCGCATGTAATATACCGTTTAATTTACTAGATAAGGAACCATTTATCTGCTTTTGGAATAACTATTCGGAATGCAAATTACCAAGTCGAACATCGTTACGAAGAATTGTGCCATCTGCGCGCGAACATATTGAACAAAAAATAAAATCGGAGTTGAAAGATCAAAAATTGTGGTTATGTGTCGACGAAACAACAGATCGGAAGAAACATTCTGTTCTTAATGTAATGGCACGCAAATTGGAACCTCATCAATCGGCACCTTCAATTCTATTAGTCTCCAAACGAATACAACAGTGTACTGCCGAAGTAATTTCAAAGTTAGTGTTAAATACATTGGACAAGTTTGAACTTTCAACAAATCAACTCTTGATGTTAGTGAGTGATGGTGCTGCAAACATGCTTTCTGTAGGCCGGTCTCTTAAAAAGCGTTCTGCTAATTTCTTACACATTACGTGTAAAATTCATGCTCTCAATCTTGTGGCGGATAGTATCAGAAAATGTTATCCTGAGGTAGACGCATTAATAGCGCATACCAAAGCAGTATTTGTCAAATCACCGAAACGTATTCGCGAATTTCACAGACTGTGCCCCCGTATACCAGAGCCACCAGAACCTATTCTAACTCATTGGGGAACGTTTTATTATCATAAATATTTTGACAATATTAAGAACGTGGTTTTACAATTCGATACAAAGGAAGCTGCCGCTATTCAGAAAAGCCAGTCGAAATTTCAAGATAGTCAGGTTAAAATGGATTTAAAAATCATTCACGACAATTACTTCGGGCTAGCAGATGCAATAGAAAAATTACAAAATCCTGCGGTGCCGTTAGAAGAATCTCTACAAATAGTGCAACATGTTCACGCACAGCTATGCGCGATTGAAGACAAAATTTGAAAGTGTTTTTGAGAAAAATTCTGATTTTGGCACATTAAGACACATTCGTGAAGGTGCGTCAACAGAATCGTTAAGTTATTTGAAAGATTATTTTACTTACGCAAATATTACGTCACTAGATGTAGAACGTTCGTTCTCTGCATATAAACGCATTTTTTCCTCATGCCGTACTAGTTTTGCCGAAACAACAGTTGAAACATATCTAATGTTGCAGATATTTAAAAGACATTATTCACTTTGTGATTTCACGGAGGACTCTTAAAATGGTAAGTGTTTGAGCACGTGTTATTTAATTTTTATTTAAAAGATGAGCGAAATTATTTGCGGCAGCAAACATCTCTATTAGCAGAATAACTCTAGTGGAACGCGAGGCCTGGTCGACTCTACGCTACTGCGCGGTACCGCTCGTGGCCAGCTTCAGTTATCAACTTACATTTAGCGAGTTCACAGTTTAGAGAATGCATTGATATTTTTTAAAATATTTCGTCATAACTGTATAGAAGCTAAGTTGTGGAGTATCGTTAAGTGTTTTGTGTTGATATATCGTTATTGCAAAGGTAAAATTGTTATTCTATCTCTCTCTCAATAATTAATTATTTGGAATTTGAAAAATTTGAAATATTTGGGGTTTTTTGTAGAAAATGCCCGGGAAAGATTTAACAAGTGAACAAAAAGCCGCTATACAAGCTCTTCTATAATCAAACGAACATTCACAACGAGAAATTGCAAAATTACAGAAAGTATCTCCTTCTTCTGTATCGCGTTTAGCTAGAAACTACGTTGGCCCGGAAATTCACCGGACCTCAATCCCATCGAGAACGTATGGAGTCGACTAAAAAGTAAGGTGTATGAAAGAGAAAACCCTACAAAGGAAATATTAATGGAGAATATAAAGGATGTATGGGAAAACGATGAAGATATAAAAGAGACAATCATATCTTGCGTTGAAAGTATGCCCCGAAAAATTAAGGGTGTTATTAAAAATCATGGGTTATGGACTAAATATTAATTACTTATTTAATATTTACATATGTTACATATTTTTACAATATATTTTATAAATAAAAAATACAATAGATGTATAGTTTATATTTTATTATGAAGAAACTACAAAATATTAAGTGTTTCAAGTAATTTGGTCAGGGACGTATACAGTCCTAGATTGAGTTAATTATTAATGCAGAACTTCCTCAAATTGCCGTTATTTGTTCGAAGTGCTTGATAGAAATTAACTTTAAAAATACAGCTTCCTTAGGTTGTAGGAGTATGGAAATGACACGCAAAATATGTATACTATCTATCCTATTTGTAAGCTATTGACTTTAATTGCATATAGAGAAATTGCCTAAAAATAATCGCAGGCTTTTGAAGTTGGCAGACAACTACAAAGTATTTTAAATGTTTAATCCAAGTCCATTCGGTTGTACCGCTAAAAATGTACATACGCTAATAACTAGGATATTATTAAGTTAGTTGCAAAGGCTTATTCATAGAAAATAACTTATATTCAATCGAAATAAAGTTTGTTCAAATTTAAAAATCACATCATTTTATTTCATTTAAATAATTACCTCTGTTATGCAACCTCGTTAGCGTATATGATTTTGTAATACTACAATTCAGTCCCTGACTTTGACGTACTTAGTATATACGAGGATGGTATAAGAAGTACCCTTGTTTGGAGACAGATGCCGCTTTGTGTCAAAATCTGTATTACCGACTGTGAGTACTATTCTTTAGTCGACGTCTGTCAAAATTTCGGAGAGATTCATCGAGTAGTGTTGTTTTGAGAGCTGTTGAAAAGGAGCAAGTTCATGTATTTGTGGAATCGTGGAAAAAGAACAATACTGGTCTCAGTGATTCCATTTCTTTTTTTTTATGCGAAAATGAATGCAGAAATCAAAGAGAAGTAGGTTGCAGTTTATAAGAACCATGCCCCTTCGATAACTACCATCAGATGCTGGTTTAATGAATTTAAGCGTGGCCTAACATCCGTCTTTGATGCGGAGAGGTTAGGTCGCCCCATTGAAGTGACTACGGGCGATATGATCAATAAAGTTGATGATATCGTGTTACTAGACAGCCGCGCGAGTGGGAATTAAAGAGATTGCTAATATGGTAAATATCGCAATTAAACGTGTGCAAAACATCCTTCACGAAAAATTGAGTATGAGAAAGTTATCGGCGAGATAGGTGCCGCGTCTGCTGACGATTGATTAAAAACGGAATCGCGTGATAATTTCAAAGCAATGTTTGGACATGTTTAAGTGCAATACGAGTGAGTTTCTGCGAAGTTATGTGACTGTAGATGAGACATTGATACATCATCACACGCCCGAAACCAAAGGTCAATCGGTAAAATAGGTTTTTCCTGGCGAACGTGCATCAAAGAAGGCGAAGACGATTCCGTCAGCCGATCAGCCGGAAAAGTTATGGCGACGATTTTTTGGGATTCGCAAGGCATAATCTCAATTAATTATTTGGAGAAGGGAAGGACAACCATGGGACAATACTATGTTGATTTATTGGATCGATTCAACGCTGAACTAAAGATAAAAAGGTCCCACCAAGCGAAGAAAAAAATTCTCTACCATAATGGCAACATCCCGGCTCACCCATCGGCAAATGAGACAGCAAAATTAGTCCACCATATTCGCTAGATTTGGCCTCCTGTGATTTCTTCCTTTTTCCAAACTTCGGTTCACGTGAAATGAAGGGGCCATTTTGCAGTGTTCGATAAATGCTATTATTTGGATGGCCTAAAAAAGTTGGAACATCGTTGGTAGAGAAATAAATTTACTAAGTGCAAAACATTTGCGTTGTGAAAGAAATGTTAGTTTACTGCGAAGTTGTATAGTAATCTTGTCCTTTCAATCTTTCAACACTTTCAACAAGTATTTTAAAGTCTTGAAGTGTCATATCAATTCAACCATGTTATATTATCGCTCTAAAGCAAAAACACATACAATTTTAATGTAATTTAAACAACTTAGAATAACAACTCATAGCACTCAAACAATAATATACTTTAGATTTTGTTTTCTTTTAAAATAATCTCATAGAGATTCAAGAAATAAAAATGTTCAAGAATGAAACAGTTAATTTTGATAAGTTTGGAAGATTTTCCTTAATGATTTTACAAATCTTTCAAGTGGATAAAAGATGCTGAAATTTCTTTTTCATGTTTATTAAAAACAAAAGTAATACTAAACAATATTTAAGCATTAGCGTCTTATAAACGAATTTATTAACAGGTCTTATTAATTTTCAATTCTATAGTTTTCCCATCCAAACTAACCTCTTTTTAAGGTAATTTCTGTTTTATGATTGGTTAGATATTTCTAAAATGTTGGTGTTCTCTGGACTAACAATTTCTATTTCAAGCGTTGGACGTATTCCTGAAATACGTACACATATGCGCACCTACGCTAGCCGCTTTGCAAAACAACCGAAACACGACAATAAAACAACGTGTATGAAAGAAGTGACAAGCGCAGCGAGGATCACGGTGGTAAACTCTTTCCATTGTTGGCCACGGTCCAAACCGCAATCGATTCATATAGATTATGGACTAGCTGTCGACTATGTAAATGCTGGTGGAATATTACGTAGAATTACGTTTGCCACTGCGTAGGGATATCAGAGATTTTCAATCTAAAGTCCAAATATAAACCAAAAACATTCGAAATCAGACAAATGATTATGAAGTAAGTAACTACTCGAAATGCTTTTTATTTTGGTGGATTTGGGTTTTAAAATGCTAAAGAGAAAACTATATTAGTTACAGAAAGAATAGGAAGTACGGACAACATTGGCTTGGTAGAAAGAACTGCGATATGATCGTAAAAAAACCTAATCGAGAGGGCCATGTTTTTTTTGAATTATTTTTAATGTTGAATACAACTATATTACAATATTAAATCTTGCTTGAATCATATCAAGATTAAAACGTTTGACTTATTTGACAGCAATGATGCAAATAAGATTCTGTTTAAAACGTAAATGGCTAATGTGGTCGTCTAAGTCAATAGTAAAGCTAGCAGAATAAAAAAATCTTTCCTAATAAAAGTAAAAGAAGAATTTAGCAAACAATTATAGTAAATGCTCAAAGTGATCTCCTTCGATTTCAATTACGAATCTTTACTTGTCGTTTCACGTTGTTAAATAGGTTGAGGAGGTGTTAAAGCCTTATCGTGTCACAAACATTTTGAACTGTTTCAGTAAGTTTTTGTATTGTGCGTGATCTATTTTTTAAAAACTGTATTTTTCAAAAGTGGAAAAATCAAATAATCTAAAATAGTTAGATCGGGAGAACGTGGAAGAAGATCTACCACACAGTTATCAAAATATGCATGTAACAGGTTCATTGTTTGTAGTGTTTTATGAGCTGTAGCATTATTTTGTTGGGAGTGTTCATCCCTTAGTTGGTCATCATCATCATGCAAATGGTTTAGAAAAGGTTGCAGTAAGTTATTACGATATATTTCTGCATTCACCATTTCGTGAAAAAATAGTGCTCCGTGATGCAGCTACCCAAACACCAACCTTTTCAGAATGCAATGGTTTCTGAATCAAGGCATAAGGGTTTCCACTAGACCATATACGCGTGGTTTGTTTGTTAATAATAGGTAGAACCAAGCTTTCTCGGAGAAGAAGGCTTTGTCAAGGATATCATCATCATTTATGTGATTTTCAAACCAATTGCAGTATTGCATTCGCTGTTACGCGACCAGTGGGCTTGAGTTCTTACACGATATGAATTTTATACAGACATTTTCCAGCTTTTTCCTAATATGATGACAAGTACCATATGATTAATTAGTTTCCTGTGAGCTTTCTAATTGACTTTTTAGGTGAATGATCTACACGCCTCCTCACATCGGCAATAGTTTGCAGTTCTTTTCTTGAATCTATCACCTGGTTTAGGACTTAGTGCGGCAGTTTCACAAAATTTAGCAACGCAGCGAACAATTTGTTGATATAAACTGCAAAATGTGGAAACTGAAGACGAAATTCATCCACACATAGTTGCATAGAATAAAACCATTCCCATTCTGTAGCTTTTGCTTGCTAAATGTTTGGTAGTCTGTAGTAAATATGCTTTATAGGATATGTCAATAAACATCAAATGTAATTTGAATTGTCAAACATGTCAATAAATGTCAAACGTAATTTGAAGTTTCAATCTTGGATGTAAGTAACTTATGTTGTAAGCAATATAAAAAATAATTCGAAAAGAACATGGCCTTTCCGATTACGTTTTTTTATTATCATATTGCATAATTTGTGTTAACAGTAATATTTGGATTTGGGAGTCTGTATAGTTGTTCTTATGACAACCGTCTAAAGACCAAGGTAAAGATTTAGCTTTGGAAGAATTATTCTTCCTCAATTTGAAGAAATTGACACAAATACAACAATTTAAATGTCGAAACATATTGCTACATTACATTTTAAAGTTTATTTTTACAAGAGGAATGGCCACTTTGAATTGAATATATAATTTTAATGATATACCGTACGAGGGAGCGTACTATAATCACCCGATTTTACACGAACTCAGGGCATCTAAACGTGTGCTGTGTTAAATGTCACTGTGGAATGTCATTTGCCTGACAAAATTGCGTAAACGCAAATTCATTTGTGCACCTTGCTCATGTTATAAATGGCGTATTCGTTTACGTACATGTGCAAGCTACGACTTGGCTCTTGCATTTTCGAAAACACCTTGCTCACGTTATAAACGGCATATTCGCTCATGTACACGTGTAAGATACAACTTTGCTTTAGCATTTCCGAAAAATGCCGATTATGCTGGCTGATCATAGTACGCTCGCTCTTACGGTATAAGTCTGGTACGTTTTTAGATTCAAAAGGCAAAGCCTTCAGTCAAAACACTTCAAATATTGAAGAAATTAAAGTGAAGGAATTAGCAGTGATGTCTAACATTTCTCAAACAAGTATACGCCGAATTCTCCATAACCATTTGGGTACGAATAAGATTAGTGCAAGATGGATACCGTATCTTCTTTCTGCTCTCCAACGTGAACGTCGGGTCGAATGTACGCGCTCGTTTTTAAACACGTGCGGAGACGACCCGAAACAGATTTTGGGATCTATTGTCACAGGAGATGAAGCGATGGTTCTGTATTATGATCCTCTATCCAAAAAGAAATCGATAGAATGGCAGCGATCCGATGAACCTCGTCCCAGAAAGACGAAAGTAGTTCAATCAATGACAAAGGTGATGGCCACAATATTCTGGGATGGTGAGGGTATTTTACTCATTGACTTTAAAGAGCGCAATACAACTGTCAACAGCACATATTATGCATCTTTGTTGCATAAATTGAAGGACAATATTCGTGCAAAACGTAGAGGAAAATTGACACAAGCTGTTCGATTATTGCACGACAATGCACACGTCCATACTGCCCTCAGTTCATAAGCTGCCATCCGCGAATGCGTATAGTTCCGAAACGGGTCCAAGTGATTATTATTAAGGCTTTAACCAAATTATTACTTAAGAAACCTGTTTAGACAAATTCTATAGTAGCTACACACCATATAAAAACAAAAATCGAAAAAATCAATTGTTTATTTGTGTTCTTTACTGTATTCTCTAATATTCCTGTAAACGTTAAACACCTGTTGCAGATTACAAACTTAGTGATTGAATCAAGTACAGAACTCAGTGCCGCAATTTAGCTTCCTTATTAATGCGTGTTTGGAACTTGAGTCAAAATTAGAACATAAAGAAGGTCATCAAAAATCAAAGTTTTGATTGTGGGCCATATTACGACACATATCCATCAAAACATATCGTTATTCGTCGATAGGAACTAGATACATGAAAGTTATATATAAGTAATCCTCCCAAAACTCCATGTTTATTTTAAAAAATCATTCTTCTTAAAAATAACGTATATTATGTGTGTATTTACTGAAAACGCCATAGTTATAGTCAATTTTCTTCCATCCTCAAGTCCATTACGGTTTTTATAGCATAAGGGCAACGACGTCTGTACTAAATATAGACAGTAGCTATTTTCAATTTTATTACGAACAGGAATAACGCATTTATATACACACATGTCTACTAGTAAACAGTCAATGCATACGACATGGAAAAAAATAATTGTCACTCTGGAAACATTTCCAAACATCAAAAGACAGTAACACATTTTAGCATGAGATAAATTCCTCATGCCTTTGCAGACATACTTTGCTTACCAGTTTTGAATGCGGCCTGCAAATAATAATGTTGCTTTACTAGACGTTTTAAACTGATATTTATTACAATTCCAAAGAACAAATGTGACACGCTCCTTGGAGGAAGATTAAAACGGATTTTGTTGAAAATTAAGCGCTTCTATATTTGTTTCTTAATTCATACGCAAGATGTGGTATTATTTAGAAAAGATGTCAACTGTTTTTAAGCAAGGTACCGCTAATTTGGGAGTCAATTAGCTAATCTTTTTCTGATTTAAGCGCATTTAATGTATTTTGATAAAAACGCGATTTTTGTATACCACAAAAAGGATCGATCGTTTTGTTAGTAAATACTATTTGGGGCATCACGGTCATTAAAATATAAAATTTGAAAAACAATAATTGTAAAAAAATTAACAAAAAGAAAAATTGATTTATTCGGTTTTGCTTTAGGCAAAATTAATGTTCAAAAATCTGTATCATATAAATTTTTAAAAAATGTAGTATACGCTAATAAAACTCCTTAACGAAAAACTAAATAACAAAAAATATCTACTTCTTTTAAAGTCTCAAATATGGCGTGCAGACTTCTTTAAGCAGTCGCATTTTTTAGTCATTACTCATATCGTCTTGTGTTGCTGTCTCATTATTATCACCTCGATTTTCACAGAATAGTTTTCTGCACCATACAAAATTCTCGCCCATCTCCAATTCTTTCCCAAAATGTTTTTCCATGAGCTGTTTCCCACTTTATACCTTTTTTTTTGTGGAATATCGTGTCGCAAGTTGACCTCAAACAGCGAAAAATTCATTAAAGTTTTTCCTCTTTTAGATAGGTTTGGTTTGCTAACTTCTGACTGAGCTTGAAATCGGAAATCCAATCCTGTCCCAATGCTCTTCCAACTTGTGAATAGTGACGGATATATTCCTCTTTAGAAATAATGGTTGGATTTTTCCTAAATATCTTCTCTGCACGCCCAAAAACTATCCGCGGGCTATGACCCCTTGCAGAGTAAGTGATGCGAACTTCTATTACATTGTCAGGAGAATACTTTAGAAGCCAAAATACTAACATACGAGGGGGTACCCAAAAGTAACCGGAATCGCCTTACGGTAAGCAAAGCGTCCGTAGTATACGGTTCTCCTGCTAGAGGAGCGTAATGCCATGTCTCCTGAGCCAGTGTGCCAAGTGGCGTTGCCTGGAAAGTTTGTGTTTGGCATTTGTAAATTCTTTCGTGGAAGCTGTTTCGCCTGTACCTCGTTTTTAGCCATGGCAGACTTGCGTGAACACCGAGGAATTCGTTCCTCAAGGCCGGACTGTTAACTAGGCTTACTATTTGAAGGTGCAAAAAAGATTGCGTAACAGTGTGCAGCAGAAAAAAACCATTTGGGAGACGGCCGACTGGTTTTTCCATCACGACAATGATTTTACTCCGTGTGACTGTTTTTTAATCCCACGGATGAAGAGAGACCTAAAAGGAGGTAAAAACAAAAACGAAGGAGGCGCTGCCCAGTATCATAGCGGATAATTTAAAAAAATGTTTTGAACAATGGAAAGAAGGGAATCGCTCTAGTGAGGAGAACTTTGAAGGGAATTAAAGAATTTTTGTAAAAAAAATAAATAGACAAATTGTAAAAAAGAAATTCCGGTTACTTTTGTGTACCTCCTCGTATGAATAACATGGGAATTCATGTTTTGGCCCCCACATCCGTCGCAGAACAATCTAATCTGTAATTATCTGTAGCGCTCCTCTCAGCTTTGATTTCTATCCAAACCTAAAAGGTAGGATTTTTAAAGGTCATGGCATTGCAGTAGAAAGAGTAAAGATTTGTTTGGTGAACAAAATGCATTGGAAATTGACGTACGTGGTACCGGCTGCACTGGTTGCAGGTTCAAGCGAAACCTTAAGGAATTGTCTGGTTCTTGTTTACAAAGATCGTAAAAAGCTCGTGCTCTATCTAATTACTGATCGGTAACAAGTACGAAGGACATCTTTTAAGTTTTTACAGAAACAATGATAGAAAGTTCTTTTTATTGTTTTGAACCAATTCTCGAAACATTTTTTCAATTCTGAAGGAGGTATCTCCAAAACATCGTTTTCGAAGGCTTCAACAACTTCTTGAGGTGCCCACGCAGTTTTTGTTTGACACTCGGGAACAAAAAGAAATCGTTCGGCGATAAATCATGTGAATTCGGGCAATGATGCATTAATTCGATGGTTTTCTCTTTCAAATAATTAATTGTTTGACATGCTGCGTGGGAGTTGGCATTGTCATGATGATGATGCCACGTTGTCGATTGTTTTTCCCGATTTCATCGATGACAGTATAACGAAAGAAACAAGCAATCACTTTCTTGGCAGTGTTTCGTGAACGAGCAACTTTTGCTTGATTCGGTTTATCTAAGAACAAACAAACAGTTGGTTGTTGCTTACGATGTTGTACACGGATTTTGAAGTTCCGCTGTCGAATTTTTTTGAGCATTTTCTTCTTCTTCACCAGCCTTTTTCTGTGCTTCGGTCAAATTATGCGGAATCCATCTAAAATGTTCATGCAAATCGAATGTACTGCAGCCTTCGATATGCCTAAGGACGCCTTTATCTCACGGTAAGTCACATGCTGATCCACTTCAATCATCATATTGCGCATAGCACCTTTTTGGAACAACAACCAATTTTGATCGACCTTCACGAAATTCATCACTGACGGAAGCATTCCACGATGAAATTCTGCAAATCAGTTGTAAATAGTTTTTTGTGATGGTGCTTCATTACCAAAGATTGAACGAAGTAATCGAGGCATTGTTGTTGTGTTAGGCTTTCGCTAAAATCCTAAAAATCATTCGACCAAAACCTTCACGTGAAATTTCTATTCTTCACAAAATTGCTTTTTTAATCGCTCACTATAAACAGATTACTCGATCAATTTCTGTGCTGTCATTGCTTCAACAATAACAAATGTGAAATTTTACGAAAATAGTAATGTAAAATCTCAATAGTGCCATCTAGTGGTTGTTTGTAAAAACTTAAAACCCTACCCTCGTATTTTAACAAACTAAATAAACATCCGCCGCTAACTTAATTGTCATAAAAAGTGGGCTTATTCGGTTTTGCTCCAAAGCTCCTCAACTGTTAGTTTATCTTGGTTTAAAATTGTTCATCATGAACACTACTATCGTCCATTCTGAATTGTTAATACACGCTGTATAATAGTGAAAATAAAATATTTCCTGCAACAATAACATTTACGATAGATGTAGAGTCGCTTGCATATTGCCAAAAGTTGCTTAACTCGATATTTTTTTATAACACATAAAAATAAACATGATTTATAAAAGCACGACATAGCAAGGCCGATTCTAAAGATAGGAAAGGCCATCTGGGAATTTAATTTTAGGAGAGCACGTGCCATTTAATCCAAAACAACACGAGAAATGGTAGGTTATTTCAAAGAAAGAAAAAAAAAACCGGGGCTGCTCTTTATGCACAGATCGTAAATATGCGATACTCCTCCTTCTTACTCTATTTGAATGTGAAAATTGGAACGGTTTCGAAATTTGGTGGTTGAACGAGCCAAAGATTTCAAAACATATGCCTACAAGCGCAGACCTTCAGAATCAAAAACGTTCTGGAATTCTAAAGAAAGAAAGCAAAAGAACAGTTAAGGTTATAGCGAAAATAACAGAAAATGTGGTACTACAATCACGGTATACTATTGTTTGTTTAACTTTCTTTTTTTTTGAAAAAAAAATAACCGTTTAAATACACGTGTGTTTATGCAAGGAATGTAAATATTACCGTTCGGAATTAGATGGTCGTTTATCACTCGAAACGTCTAAACAGTACCTAATTTTAAATTTGCATGGAATAAATTCTTTTAACAGAAGATGTAATTTTCTACATTATAAACCAGATTTGTTTCTCATTAATGCAATGCACGTAATATGTTTATACTCGATAAAATATTGGTTTAGGTTTGGCTTCCATTTACGTCAAATTATTGTTTATTATTTTAGTGAAATAGACGTCTATGGTGATATGATGTGCCCATCAACTATTTTTATAAAACTAATATAAATATGTTATTAACACGATGCATTTTCATCGACGTTTTATTTACTATAGCACTCCTGTTGTTTCAATATACTTCACTAAAGTACGTATTGCTTTCATTTTCTGACTCAAATTTTTCTGTGCTATTAAAATAAATTAATGAGGAAGCAACTTGTGTAGAGTTAAACAACTGTAAATGTCTGTTTATACTGTCTTGGCGCCAGAGAGTTTAAATTGTGATTTTTAATGTATAGGAAGTCTAAAAGCTCGTATACACAATAATATACGAGTGCGAAAGCTAAGGAATATTTCTTCTGTCATTTATGTACTTCAAAAATAAGTTATAAGGTTTTAAATCGTAAAACTATATGTATTCTGCTAAATAGTAACGTTAAGAAAACGTCTAAAGAATTCATTAGGCAAAATTTTTGAAGTACAGTCCCTGGCCATCTATTTAGGACCACTTTAAAATATTAGTAGTGAGTACAATTTGAACATATATTTACTAATATTTGCTTATTTGTCTTGGCATACTGGCAATGCAGCGTTTTATTGTTTATTTTTTTTTTAATTTCGTCGCTATTATGCCATACATCTTCAACATGTTACAATTCTTCCTTTGTAGTTGAGCTTCGTGTACGTACGATGTTTTTTAAGACATTCCACACATTTTCAATGGTATTTCAAAGAGTTTTAATTATATTTGTGTGCGAGAAAAAAGTACGAATTTCTACTCTTCTAGAGATGGGAGAGTTCCCTCAACATGAAGTTGCACAAAAAGAGAGTGTACCACATCAAAATGTTCTGAGAATCGTTAAATTAATTAAGGAGAACATTCCTGGTACAAGTAGTGGCAGAACATACTGTGGCGGCAAACGTAAAACAACTGTAAGAGATGATCGTCGTATAGTAAAAATGGCTACAGAACATCATTTTTTAACCACTAAAGATGTTTATAAAATTCTTAGTGGAGAAGGTATATAAATATCAGCCCGAACAGTCCGTAGACGTCTTCCTGAAGCAGGTATGAAATGCAAACGTCCGGCAAAGAAGCCAAGACTAACATCTAAAATAAAAGTGACACGATTTCAATGGGCTACAGAATATAAAAAATATACAGTTGAAGATTGGGCAAAGGTAAGTTTCATTTATCATCTGTATTTTTGGTCAAATTCATCCTCATAGTTCACTTTATGGTTCTCTACATTTTTCACTTTTTCCTAGATTATTTATAGCGACGCATCACGGCTAGAAATGCTAACGGAGAGAAGACAGCTTATTCGTCGACGCCCTTCAGAGCATTACAAAGAAGCATGTACGATCAAATATATTAAACACCCCCCATATCTAATGGTTTGGTCGTGTATCATGACTAGAGTTGCTCAATTTGTGCCAACAGCCAGTGGCGAGCGTATAAAAGTTTACACAAAATAAATGGTCAGAAATAAAATATAATACGTGCTCAAACACCGTCTTAAGAGTCTTCCGTGAAATCACAAAGTGAATAATGTCTGTTAAATAACTGCAACATTAGATATGTTTCCACAATTGTTTCGGTAAACCGAGTGCGGCGTGAGGAAAAAGTGTGTTTATATGCAGAAAACAAACATCATCTAGTGACGTTATATTTGCGTAATTAAAATAATCTTTGTAACAACTTAACGGTTCTGTTGACGCACCTTCACAAATTTGTCTTAATGTGCCAAAATCAGGATCTTTCTCTAAAACATTTTCGAATCTTTCTAGAACACAAACATTTTTTGCGTTTTCTACCGCGCATAGCTGTGCGTGAACATGTTGCACTATTTGTAGAGATTCCACTAACGACACCGAAGGATTTTGTAATTTTTCTATTGCCTCCACTAGTCCGAAGTAATTGTTCTGAATAGTTTTTAAATCCGTTTTAACCTGATTATCTTGAAATTTCGACTGGCTTTCCTTGATAGCCGCAGCTTCCTTTAGATCGAATTGTAAAACCACGTTCTTAATATTCTCAAAATATTTATGATAACAAAATGCGGCTTGTAACCATGTTCCCCAACGTATAAGAATAGGTTCAGGTGGCTCAGGCATACGGGGGCACAGTCTGTGAAATTTATTTCTTATGAAAGTAGCGTCAAGAAAGGTCCTAATGAAGAGTTCTTTCATTTAGTATATAAAGGAATACATAGTTGGCAGCGCCATCTAGTACGCTGATGGTCAATCTAGTAGGCTCAAAAATGAAAATTGTTACGAACTCATTCTGGGCATTGCTGGCAACACAGCCTATTGGCAGTCTGGTATAAAAAACTAGATGAATAACAACTAACGATTCTATTTTGGCTCTATTTTCAGTGTTAAAATCGGATAGTTTTTTTGATTTATACTATTCAATTTTCAAACTAAATTTTAATTTAGTCACTTGAATACTATTTTCTAGATAAAAAAAAAGGTATAGTGTCCCGGCTTTGCAAAGTTAGTAAAAGCTATACCTATTTGTACAGTGGATATGCAATGGTCAATACCAAAAGTGTTTTAGATTTTTCTTATCGTGCAAAATTTATTAGGAGGTGTTGGCTAATGTTTATTTAATTGGAGCATAGTATATTCCTCTAGTAATATATGGTTTAAGATGCATAAACATTCACGAACACCAATCAGTTCAATAAATCTGCTAATTCTAAATTCGAATAACTTTATTTTATACATAAAACCAAAATGCAACTGAACATGGCTTGTTTTAACTTATTTTATCGTCCTCTTGTTTTCATCTTATTATTAAGTATTTTTTTGTATTTACAGAAGTTAATTAGGTAGCCGCAATTGTATGCACACAACTAAAACAATATACAAGTATGTATTAAAGGAAATACGGTATCAAAGGAAATACGGAGACATTAAATAGAACAGTTAGATACACAGTTTATTTTAGTAAGCTGTTCTTTCTTTTATGTTTTACGTCATAGAAGTCTTACACACCTACAATTTATTCAACGAATTTCAAATAGATCTTTTTACAAGAAAAATATTCACTTCAATATTTTGTTGAAGAGTTAATTTTCGTTATCGAATAGTCTTTTTATTTGAGTTATTTGAGCTATCAATGGAACTGATAAAAATTAGACTGTACAACAGTGATGTGCAGTACAAACATTTCTTCTGACAACGAAAAGAGAAGAAATGTATCAAATGGTCTTTATTTGATACATTTTTATCATAGATAGTTCTATTTCAGATTAATTTCTCTTTGATGAATGATGTAGTGCAAGCAGTATCGTTAACACAAGACAGTGCCATTTTACAAAAAAAAAGAAAAAAAATGTAAAGAAAAGGCTTTAAACAATTGATGAGAATATTGGCGGTCTTGCGTCTTACTTTCAAATAGCTACATACGTGACGGCATACCTAAAATTAAAATTTTATTATAGCAGCTGCATTTATAGCTGGAATGCATAGAATAAAACACACGCACGTGTATAAACGTAGGTTAAACCAAAACAAATGGATTGTAAAGCTTAATTTTCATCGAACAAAACGAAAACGCAGTAGCATTAATTGGCACTACAGAATTCCACGAAGTAGTAAACCACTAACCATTAAGCGTATTCCGTTTGTTTATGTTTTTTTTTTTTTTGTTAAATCCTAATAATGAAAATTTACGACATTGGAAATGTTGGCAATATGGTCCGCAGAAATAAAAATGGCTCAGTTTTAAATCACTCATTATAAGCATAATAAATGGAAAGTTTGCTAGAACAGATGCGATAATACAGTTCGACTTTAAACTTCAAAATAAGGGTTTGTGGCCATAATAAGGAAAAATGCAGAAATACGTAAGATAGTAAATTAAAGCTTTATTTTAAAATAATTGTGGCAGTCATTTCGGTTGTCATGACGACGCTGTGGCCTCATGTCACTATTTTTTAAATGGAACAGTATGCATTTGTTTACGTCACTAAAATTTGTGTTTATTAAGGATTACGGCGGCGAGATGCTTGCAAAAATTGAACAATTATTAGAGAAAATTAATAATTATTTATTTTTATAAAAAGGAATAAGGCAGCAACGTTGACCATTCGAGTTTTAGAGGCCTTTTTTAATCACTAATACATGCTATTATTTGTTTTCTACCTTGATGCGAACATCATTTGTGATTTACAGTTTGTCAGTTTGAAAACTACCGGTTAAAGTGAAAATGTTACGTTTAAATGAAATTGAAATTCTTATCGTAGTGGGACGAGGTGATAGGTTGCGAAGCCACGAAGAAGCGAGCGCATTCTTTAATAGGGAACTCGTCCCGCGGTAAGCAGAATTGTTGCAAAATTTTATGAAACGGGTAGTGTTAAAGATTTGCCAAGGTCTGGTCGTCCCTCATTAAATAGAAATGAGTAGGAAAACACGTCATTATATATACACGTTGGTTAAGGCTTCACCGGGCTGCGAGACATATTATACGTAGCGCGATCTGGCATCCTTCCATTTATCTCCGCCGGCCAGCCTCGTCGCGCGCAACTGCAGTAGCTCTGACAGAGATGCATTCTTTATCTTTCTGTGCACTCGTAAGGTTCTAACAAGAGATCGTGGATTTCGAATACATTATGTTAGGTTATACAACCGCAGAGATGGTACAGATCATTAAATAGTATCTTGGGAATTGCCGTAAATACCAACAAATAAACGAACAGCCTCGAATCCCTCTAATGCATCCCGACCGGGAGGAGAGAGAAGTGAGGGTTTGTTCGTTAGTTGAAATGGGCGAACCTTGCTTTACCCGGCAAATTACAGACGAAATTGGTGTTAGTAGAAGTACTGTGAAAGGTACTTTGAAACGCAACAAATACAAAAGTTACAAAGTTCAAAACTGCTAGATTTTTCCCCTTAATAAAGTAACATTGTTAGAATTTCCATTTATTTTATATAATTATCGAATTTATTTTTCTTTAGTTTAATTTTATAAGAATCTTTTTCGTTCTCCTACATCGTATAGCATCAACAAAATGAATATAAGAAACTGTACTTTCTAACATAATCTGAGAATACAGAAAAATTACGCAGTAATTCTGTATTAACACATTTTATCAGAAGGCGTTGAATTATAATATTACGTGATTGAGCGGACATGCGTGTTTATAATATGCGTGCGTACCGCTGCTCACTTTATGATATACTGCAATTGGATTGGGATCTATCAGTGAGACTGGAGTGCGTTGTTGCCATTCACAAAGGCTACCTCGTTCGTATCTGGACCAACGTGTATACACATCACTACTACGCAAATTAATTCCATTTTTTGCAAAATTACGCTGTTTTTTAAACGCTTTACGCGATAGAGCGCGGATTCAAATTTTATTCGATTGAGTATTTTTCTAAACTAGCGTCTACAAAATACAAAAATTTGCTATATCAATTTTCTTAAATGGAATACCCTGTGTATTTTTCCAGAATCTGATAAAGAAGTTGTTCTAAAATCTTTTTATAAACATTTCCCTCTACTTAAAATGTGTCGTTCTTTAGTAAATTAAATATGAAGCTGTGCTGATAATTTTCTTTGCTAAACTGAATGCGACGACGAAATACTATACATTTTTGTTCTTCTAAAGATTAAGAAATTCATCCAGATATTCATAAACATTTGTAGTTAGTTAAAAAATAACAATCGTATTAATTTGAGTTTGAGATTTACAGGAAGCATCACAATGGCATCACCATTGATGAGAGTTCCAACCATTCTCACAGACAGAAATTGTCTTCATTTTGCAACTATCTTCATAGGCTCATCAACATTCCACTTTCCATCGAATCCTTTAATAAAGAATTAGCTACTATAAAACAGATGGTTATTACGAACCATTTTGACACCGGTGTCACTGATAAACTTTTTAACAAAATACTAAGAAGGAAGTTGGAAAGAATTACCTACCTAGATCAAACAAATACTACTATTAATTTAGAAAAATCTTATATCTCGCTACCATATATCGGTCCTCTTTCTTATATAGTAGCTAATTTGTTAAGACCCTACTTCTCTGTTGCGTTCAGAACTTTATATCCTCTCCGGAATATGTTGTTGAACAATAAGGATACTGTAGATGATATGAAAAAGAGAGGAGTTTATAAACTTACATGTAATACTTGGCAATGTAATTACGTTGGCAGAACATATCGTAACTTTGATATTCGTATTAAATAACACTTGAGATGCTTACAACCCAATGCATCCGACTTCTCACACTTCGCTAATCATTTTAAAGACACTAATCACCATTTCGATGAGAAGAACAATTTTGACATTAAACACATCACTAATAAAGGTAATTATTTAAATAACTTAGAATCCCTTGAGATACTATGTCAGCAGTTGTCTAAGAGAGGGATATCTCTTAACGCGCAACTAAATTTTGATTCAACACCAACTTTTCAAATTTTATTTAATAGATGATGTCATATGTAGTTTTCTGTATCATCTCTCCTATTTGTTGTGGTGGTCCCTTCTTCGAATGATAGAGGTTGCTAGATATTTTGGTTTACTTTTTAATTAAAAAAAATTATATATAGATTTAAATATAAAAAAAAATAGATATTAGTTTTATTATACTCGAATAGGAGGGGATATAGGATAGCATAATACAGATTCTACTACAATTTATTGCTAAATTTGGTCACTTTTTAACATGTTGTGTTTGTCGCATTATACATATAATTTGTACATATTCGATTTTAATTATACGACAAGTGATCATCTCATTGTTATTGAAGTGTATTTTATCAGTTTAAGTAGTAGTACTTTATTGTATTGACATAACTTTTCCTGCAGTACATTAACAGCATTAATAAAAAAAAATGTTTAGAACTTTACATATATTTTCTCTTTTTGACTTACAATATAGATTCTTGTTCATACTTTAGAATTTTTATAAAAATTTAAACTATTGTTTATTAACATTTTGTTTTCAAAAAGACCTTTACATTACGTTATTTTCACTACAACGTTTATTACAAAAAAAAAGGTTTTCATCCTATTGTTATATAACAAACAATAACATATTATAATTATAAACTAATTATCATTAATTACATTGTCTACTAATAAAAATATTAATAGTTTCGCGAAACTGGTAGCACGTTTATTAAAACAGAGTTATTGTGAGAAGTAGACTTTTATTTTTCCTTTCTCAGTTATGAATTACTCACACAGAGTCGCATTGGATCGTTTTAATTATTTTATGCTAAACTCTAATCAACATTTTTGTACCTATTTACACTATTGTATGTAAGAAAATGATTATTTCTTCGAGTAGAAGTTGGAACTAAAGAAAAAGGATTAGTTTCTAGTTTTAATGAATATCTTTAGCGAAGCAACATTTTATAGTATTTCGTCACAGCACTCTGTTTTTAAATGAAAAAAAAAATTGTACATATTTTTTTCAATGAACTGCTGAAATACTTAATCGAATAAAATTTGATTCACCCCAACACGGATTGGTTAGACAGTGAGCTGCTTGTGCAATTTAAAGTAAAGGAAGAACCTTCGACATCATCTGGAATGGTACGTGGAAGACCGTGCAAGACTTTTAAAAATCCAGCTGAAACGACTCAAAGGCGTAAAGCAATTAAACTCTTTCGCCAATCTGGATTGGATCATATTCACAGCTCATATGTACGAGGATTGCGCTCAATTGGACAAACCGTTGAAGCTGAAATTATACAAGAATTACACGCGGCATCAATAGAAAAGGAAGAGGTTCTACTGCAAATGCTAAGAAACAACGCAACTGCGGAACTATTTACACCGGATGAAGCTCTGGCTTTATACAACGATATATCTTTAACAAGAAACAAGTACCAATATTTATTAAACTGCTTGCACACTAAACAGTGCAGTTTATTGCCATCGTACAAGAAACTGAGGGATACTAAGGTTGAATGTTATCCAACTCCAATTGAAATTACTGACATAAGTGCGGAAGTAACACTACAGTCGCTCCTCGTTCACACATGCAAGAGAATTTTGATGATAGGTTCTGTTCACCTGCAAACATCATCACAGTTACGTTTATACATTAAGCGGGGCTGTGATGGTTCTTCAGGACAAAGTGAATATAAACAAATTCTTCCTGGTGAAAGCTCTCTGATAGCTGACAGCAATTTATTTGTCGCTTCCTTGGTACCAATTCGCCTTATTGATTAACTAATTTGGCAGAATCCCTTCCCAGCTTTTGTGAGATATTGCAGCCCCATTTCAATCGAATTTTCAAGAGAAATGTCTGAAAAAATAAGAGCTACTGTGGACGAAATAGAAGCTCAGATCCGTACCTTGTTGCACACTCTAGTAACGAAAAATGAGAAACGGGTCACAATAAAGCATGAGCTTTGTTTACAACGATTGATGGTAAAGTTGTGCAGGTACTAACCCATACTCCTTCTACTTCAACATGTGCTGTGTGCTTTGCCAAGCCCACGGAAATGAATGATGTGGGTCGGGTGAGGCAGAAACAAGAATACGAAAACGCTTTTAAATTTGACCTCTCAACATTCCATGCATATAATTTGTCATTTAAGAAATGGACGGCAATCATTGAAGACATGAAAAACGAAAAACAAGCAAAGAAGACTTACGTTCAAGATAGATTTCGAAAATAGTGTGGACTGATAATGGATAAACCACGACAAAATAGTGGAAACAGTAATGACGGGACTACCACTAGAAGATTTTTCGCTAATCCGGCTTGTACAGCGGATATAACTGGCGTTGATGAAGAGCTTACTTCCAGATTTCACATAATACTACAAACAATGTCATGTGGTAGGCAGAGTAATTTCCAAAAGTTTGGTCAGTATGCATTTGAAACTGCACAATTGTATGTGAGCAAATATAATTGGTACTATATGTCCTCATCAGTACATAAAGTCCTGATTCATGGGGAAAACATAATTCGCTATAATGCAGTTTTGCCACTCGGACAGTTATCTGAAGAAGCCCAGAAATCGCGCAATAAAGATTACAAATTATACAGATTACAGCATGCAAGAAAATGTTCGCGTTCTGCTACGAACGAAGACGTTTTCCATACCTTACTGTTTACATCGGATCCCTATATATCCAGTCTCAAAAAAGTATCCACGCCTATAAATGTTGAACTGGACGAGGAAGCAGTACAATTGTTAGAGTTAAAGCATTTTCTGTTTTAGTGCTCTCCCATTATGTAAAACAACGTAATTTTCAGTGAATATTGCTAAAATAAGATACCAAATGTTTGCCGTATTTTATGCAGATTTCATACAAACACCTAATTGTTGGTATGTAAATATGTACTGTTATTTACCAATAGATAAGTTTGCTTTTATTTAATAAAGAACTGATTTCACATGATTACGCTGTATTATTAAGATAACAATAAATTAATGTCTTTTAAATGTAGATATCGCACAAACACTTAACTCTTGTTATTAACTGTTATTTGCCAATAGAAAAGTTTACTTTGATTTAATAAAAAAATGATTTCGCGTTATTATTAAAATTACCATAAATTAACATTTTTTAAGCAAATAATCGTGGAGAATTTTGTATTCATTTGAGACCTTAGACATTTCTGTACATGTCTGCCAAATTTCACTGCTATATTTCTATTAATAAGAAAGTTACAGATTTTTGACCATCGCAAAGCAGTTTGGCCCCATAGTGCACCGCTCTGGTGCACAAGGCGTTTAAGATATCAGCCGTTAAAGAAACAACTAAGCTATATAGGTATATGGAATATTGAAGAAAGTTGACACGAATTGAAGAGGCGTATCCAAATACGGAATAATAGGATGTTCCATTTAAAAAACCAAACTTGTATCTGTGTAGCGGAAACCGAACACCCTGAATACTTGAATATAATTTTGCACTACGGAGTACTTATCTCCGATTTTTTTTTTATTTATTACTATATTCCGCTCACGCACTAAGTGTTGCTAGAAGTTGCCCCACATATTCAACACGTTTGCGTAGTAACATGAGGATCCCATATCACCATTTCACAAATTTAGTTTGAGTTAAATTTTACAACAAATTGCTAGAAAAATGGAAAGGTCTTCCTTCTGCCAATTTTAAGAGAAAATTTAAACGAATGCTATTTTAAAAGGGGTTCTGGTTGTTTCTATGTTTCTTTGTTTTGTATTTTTTACTTTATTTGTTATATACATTTTCTGCGTTATTTTATTTATACACTTTTGACTACTGTAATCTATTTTAGATATAAAAAATAATGACTTTTTCTGTAATGCTTTAATTACAAAAAGAAAATACGATTTAAAAGAGTATTTTGACAATACTTTTGCGGTTAAGATTAAATATGTTTTATGACTTTTATTGTTGATCAATGGTTAGTATAACATCCAATAAGTAAATACTTTATACAATCAGATGTGAATTCTATTTATTGATATCGAATCATATAATTAAGATCATTAAAAAAGAAGGATTGTTTAATATCATATCAACATCCAATTTTAAAAAGGTTTTTCTGAAAATTATGCAAATCATATGGAGCATGTGTAGTTAGCATAACATCTAAATTATAGAATATCTTATTAACTAAAACAATTATCCTAAATACATCTTATCGTAAGTATAATGGAAAATGAAAAAGACTCACCTCTTGATGATTTGTTTTTGACGAATCTTCAAAGTCACCACCGCCTGAATTATCCTTTTCAGGTTCACCATCCTGCAAGAGAATAATAAATTTAAATTAGTTAATTAAATATGTAAATTTCAGTTATCCTACTCCGCTGCAGTATCGAATATGTTTTGCTTACTACTTACTTCCATATTATCAAATGCTACAACTCCTGTAGATCGTCTTTTTGGTCGTCTTCTCCTTTGTATTGCTGCTTGCGTAGCTAAAGTAGCCTGAGCATTCCGAGCGTCATTTTCTTTATCTTGTTCTAAAAACAAGAGAGAAAAGAAATGGGTCAGAAATATCGTATCAAAGGCAGCTGAAATTATTATTATAATTTTTGGAAATACTCCGTCAAATTCTATAAATTAAGTATGACAACTCTTTTAAGGCTACTTCCGAAACTATAATTGAAGAGTGGAAATACGAAAGGAAATAAATGCCAATTTTCAGTAAATTAAGCAATTGCGCTCAATAAGTAGCAAGTTCCATCTTGCATATATTTACAAAGGTTCTAAGCGCCAATTCATCGTCTTAAAAATGATGCTGTATTCATAAAGCAACACACAAATTAATATTTAGCTAGAGGAATAATTACTATGGAAAATATTTCTATTTTTGGATTCTCCATCAGCAACTGATTTCAAAAACGTAACATGGTGTCTAAACTTATACAAGGAAAAACGGTTATAACTTAATTTCAATGTTCGATAAACGCCATGTCGAGATCGCTGTTTGTTGTTTACAGTTTATAGTGCTTGGCTAGAATGGCGAAGTTGATTGAAAATCCCGTCGCTTTGTGAGATTAGATCTGTAATTCGTTTTCTGAATTCGAAGAACACTAAAGCAGCATTCATCGACAAATTTGCGAGGTTTACGGAGTGATTCAATGGTAGGGAGATGAGTCCGACAACGAACGAAGTGCGCGTCTAGATTTGGTTAATGAAGAATTGGTTCATGCAGTTGAAGAACTCGTAAAGCAAAACCGTAAGATTACAATATCTGATCTTTCTGCGAAATTTCCGCAATTTCAAGAGCACTTCTTCATGAAATTGCTTCGGAAAAATTGAATTTTCGAAAACTGTGTGCTCGTTGGGTGCCGAAAACTTTGATAGAGCTACACAAAAAGCAGCGTCAGGGTAGTGCACTTGATTTTTCGACACATTACAACAAAGATGGATGATTTTCTAAGCAAGACAGTGACCGGGGATGAGACTTGGGTCGCTTATAAATCCTCTGAATCGAAACGGCAATCAATGGAATGGAAGCACACTTCGTCCCCAGGAAGCCGCAGCCAAGCAAATCTTGACACCTCGAAAAATCGTGTGCACAGTTTTTTGGGATAGACACGGCACTCTACTGATGCATTTTTTACAGCGCGATGAAACAATCAATGCAAATTTTTACTGTGAGACGCTTAAGAAACTGCGTCGCGCAATACAGAATAAGCGCCGAGGAATGCTCACAAACGGTATTGTTTTGATTCATGACAATGCCCGACCTCACACTGCGAATAAGACACAACTCTTACAAGACTTTGGCTGGACCCAGTTTGACCGCCTTCCATATAGTCCTAGCCCCTAGCGACTTCCATCTCTTTTTGCACCTGAAAACGTTCTTTGGTGATCAAAAGTTCAACAACGATGAAGAGCTCAAAGAACACGTTACCACATGGTTCACAACACAGGCGGCAACTTTTTTGAGGAAGGCATACAAAAACCTGTGCCACGCTGTGCCTATAAAATGGTGGGAGCTATGTAGGTTTGTAGTTTTTTCGCAATAAATAGTTTTTCTGTATCTGCACTCGTTTTGTTTTTATTACCAAACGGAACTTTCTGCACGTGCCTCGTAGTATTCGCGGATCTGGTTTATGGTACGATTAAGGACGAAATGTTGGGCTAATTCTTAAAAAAAAATTGACATTTGTAACCCTTTGATGAGGTTTTCCTTTTCTTTCGCATGTATTTGGGATATATTCTTACTATTTACACAATGGGCGTAATTTTAAAATTCCAGAAGATTGGGACATCCTGTATTTTTATCATTATGTTGTGCGTTAAGTTGGGACAATAACCGTGAAAATCTAATCGTTTTCCTGTATAATACCAAGTTTATAATGCAAAACAAAAATTCCCTAAATTGGTTTATATTATGTATAAATTGGTATTAGTAGATATCTCTTAAATGAGAAATTTCTAAAAATAGGGCGTCTAAAGAATTATGCTGTTAATCCAGATTTCAGGTCGGATAAGCAATTATTTAAACCACAGACTAAATATTTATACTTTAATCTTAGGCATTATCTCTTATTGAACATTATGTAGAAGCTTTACGAGACAATTAAATATATTTCAAAGAGAGTCAGTAATAAAATTAAGTGTTACCAACCTTTTTCTTCCAGGGATTTAGGCCGTCTTAGTGACAGTGTTACGGTGGTATCCGCCGTTTCGACGGGTGCTGAAGAAGGCCTCGTAGTGGAATTACTTTGTAAGCCGGTACGACGTACGAAGGACGGAGTGGACGGAGGTTCTTCCGGTTTATTAACATCTTCCAATTTGAACTACAACAATATCAACGATTTGTAAACACGCTCATGCACCGCTCTGTTCCGAATTGTAAAAGAGTTTTGGACAAATTGAAACGATCTTTGTTGATTAAACAAGCATTTATATTTAACGAGATTAGATAAAAAACAATAAAGAATGCTATTATCGACTTGAAACGATGTTACAAATTAATGTTGGTAACCGTGCGAATATGAATTGCGGCGAAATAAATGTTGATTAGACACTAATAAACGTCTTTTCTATATGGGAACGATTACTTAACTGTTTATAAACACGCGCTAATATTACATTTGTATTGTAAATGTACTAATTTAACTTATGGAAGTGCTCAAGGTTATAAAAAAGTAATAAAAGGAAATTGATAATTTCAACAGGTTGCGTTCTGCTGGCACAATTTAATACAAAACTGAATTAGATGTTATTTATGTGCTAGCATTTTACACCTTGGTTGCTTTTTAAATTTTGTAAATCGAGTTTAACGTTATAAACCAAAAAAGGGAGCTATTCAAAACAAATTTATCGTATTTGTGGTCGCTTTAAAAATAACAACCGCATATGAAAGGTCAATAGAGACGTATAAATTCAATGGCAATTTAATTATACAAATATTCCACTTCTTTCTTGCGCGAGTTTCAAGGTGTTAGTGTAGAAAGTATCTTAGTGAATTACGTAAATGTATGTTTCTAGGATAAAAAATGGTGCATATTAAGTATGTAAGGTAAATGTTATTAACGCCAGTGTTTGTTAACGATGTGTAATACAATTGTGTTATTTACGACAACCAAAAATGATGAATATAATTGATCTTGTGTAGTATAGTTGAATACCAATTTTACCCGGATATACTAAGACTGTTTCTTGATATGTAAGATAATATTGAATTTGTAAAAAAAATAAATAAATAAGAGAGAGTTATAGGTAGCGATAGCAGTGTTTAGTTAGTTATATGGGAATTGAAGCTATCGATTTGATTTTGAATTTTATCAGCTTTAGATGAGGATTATGAAGTAAAACATTGATTAAAGTGTAAGTGTAATTGAATATCTTATAGATTATCCGTAGCAGACTCAAATTTATCTGTAATTCTCAAGCAAGCAGAAATATGATTATAATTTTTTTGATTTTATTTTTTTGTATAAAATAAAATATGAGCTTATACCAAGATTATAGTTTTTTAAATTCAAGAAGAAAAAATACTAAAATCTCGATATTATTATTACTTTATAATTAATTGTTAATACAAATATAATTTTAATAATCGTGCAATAAGAAAACAGCGAAGTCTGCTACTAAGGTTTTAAGTATATAAATATTAGTTAACATATCAATACTCTTGTATATTTGCATTCAAAATATATATACAGTGAAACTTCTGATAGCGGGCACCTTCATTAAGCGAACACTTTGATAGGTTCCAAACTTTTAAAAAGGAATTGCTAATAAATTGATTTCTTTCTCCCTTAAACAGACGCGAACATATATGTAGACGATTTTTAGGCATAATTGTTTCTATTCCTCGGATAATGAAATTGGTAATTTTTAACAATGATGTGAATGCTTGATGAACGCTTGTTTAGATCAGATTTGATTTATGCAAGGGGTAAGTTATAAGACGATATTTAAATAAAATAAGTCAAGTTCCTGCCCATTCGTTTTCAAACAAAAAGGTTTTGATAATTAATTCTATTTGCCAGAAGAGTTATGCCAGTTCGGTAGAAGACTGACCGGCAAAACCGGAAGACTGCATCCATTATTTTTGAACAACGCCGTTTCACCATCCCCCGATTTTATATTAAAAAGGCATGGAATGAATGAACTCTCTGAAACTATTAAAGTTGTTCCAGTTGATCCAGTGGGAGCCTTCTTTTTAGAGTTTTGTTTATTTTCATATTTAAGCTAATGTTTAAATGCAGGAACAAAATTTTTAAATTAGCATTGATTCATAAATGTGTTCTCTATTGTCCGCTTACCGGAAGTTTTACTGTGTAAATACTTTCAGATATGTTGTTTTCGTTTAGTGAACGATATATGGAGGGAAAAATCTAAAAAACAGTGTTTTGACAAATAAGGAACGCATTTATTGGACAATTTCTTTGTTTGTGTGTGCATACAAGTTTATCTGCCGGAAACATACCCAAAAACTTACAATATACGTGTAGAACAAAGAAGTAGTCTATGGAAATATAAAAATAAAGAAAAAAAAAAGCGAAGTGACCAGCACCGCTAGACTTAGAAAGATGGAAAAGGTGAATAGTTTGTGTTTTTGAGTATATTCCCCATACAACACTTAGTTTATTAAGGACTACTTAGTATCTAAATATACAAATCCATTGGATGTGAAATACTGATAACACAATACTACAAGGCAAGTACAAGAAAATTATAACTACGAAGCAAGTGAAATATTACACTAACACATGCAAATTTACGCTATCTATGTTTAATTAACCTATCGTCTACGAAAATTTTGATGTTACTAAAGCAAAATTTCTAAGAATGTTTGTTTTGTTATAATGATGTCTTAAATTGAAGAATAAGCTTTCAATTTGTGATTGGATCTACTGCTTAAATTCAATTTAAATTGAAAGAGGTTCATATTATAAACAAATATTAAAAATTCTTAATCGAGTAGAAAATTTTACTTTAATAATTTATATTTATTGTGGATAATTTAATTAAACACAGACATAATACAAAAACAATTAAGGAGAGTCTCAAAGTGTTTTGGACTTAAGTAATCACAACAGTAATGAAACGATAACACATAAAATTAAGCACAACAAATACATCTAAACTACCCTTTTACAGAAAATCCAAAATTTACGTTTTGTTAAGTATCTAGTGAAAATATAAAATACGCCATCGTTACAGTTAGATGGGGCCGCAACTGCAGAGTCAGATGTTAGACGAAAATCGTATAGGTACTATAATATTCGTTAACGTTGAAGTAACAATAATATTGAAAAATAAAATAAGTGCCAGTATGGGTGATACATCAAAAACAACGTCAAAATAAAAATGAAAAGGCAACTTATCTGTAAAAAGAACACAAAAATTAATAAAGCGTTAATTGATAAACGTACACTACACTGTTACAAATCGTTTCAATCTTAGAAATAGATATTCTATAGGCATGTAACAAGTCTTGTTGTTTGAGGTCCAATAAAAGACTTTTAACTGAAACGATTAGTTAAATGCAGCATATGTTTGGTATTAGGAGTATTGCGTTAGTCACACAAAGAGAAGTGTTAGGAAAATAAATAAGTTAGCAAATAAAATTTGTTTGAAGACTTAAAAAATGTCATATAAACATCACACGGCAGGATAGAGCTGCTGAGTTCAGATAAACTTAAATGTAATGTTTTATCAACATAATACCATATTCTTTTTCACTAATGTAACTTAATCAACACCTCATATCAACGAGTTCGTGGCTAACAATTACAACTAAATTGTTTACTACTTACACAAACACTAAAGTACCAATACATTTCGCATTGCGCAAAATATTTGGTTAAATTCGGAATAATTGTTTCGAGAAGTGGATTCCCATTGTCAACCGTACGACCGAATGATGTAAGAAAAAATATCTAACTCTAACATGCCTTGTTCTATCCCTATACAAGTATCTACTTTTACCGCCTGTCTACCTTAAAATTAAAACATGCGAACTACTCGGAACTATAGAAAAGTGCTGGCCTGTGGCACAAAAACATAAACATGTGTTCGTTTTACCCCAATAAATCCATCAACACGGAGTGGTTAACAGGGTTTAACAAATTTCGCGAAATACACCCAGAAACTTTTCCGAAAGATAAGATATGAAAGAAAGGTTGAAAATTTACAAAATTGCATGCGTTAATTGTGATAAAACCTATATTGGACAATCGAGAAGGGCAATAGGCACTACCAGGTTCAAAGAACACACAGCGCACTACCGAACCATCAGGTGTAGCACAATACATGGACGAAACCGGGCATAATATTAAATTAGAAAACCTCAAATTAATTAAGAATGTAACTTCGCCGCAATTATTAGATGCTTAAAAGCCATTTATATGAAAAGGAATGTAAGTTTGTTAAACCGAGAAGACCCTGTTAGTCAATCTGTGTTGATAGATTTATTGGTAAAACCAACACATGTTTATGTTTCTGTGACACACGCCAGCGTTTGTTTCTTTGGTTCTGAGTATGTCGCATGTTTTAGTTTGAAAGTAGATTGGCGGTAAAAGCAAGTACTTGCAAATATCTTTTAGTGTAGGAATAGAACAAGGCATGTCAGAATTAGAGATTGTTTCTCACATTATTCGGTTGTACGGTTGACAATGCGAATTGACGAGTTCCCGAAACAATTGTTTCGAACTTAAATAATTTGTGTGATTCAGAGTGTGCCCATAGTTTATTGTTTGCTATACCACCCTATAGTCCTTGCTGATTATTATTTGCTACTTAAACCGTTAATAAACATAATTCTTCTAAACAAAAAAAAAAATCAATTGTGATTTAGGACTGATAATTTCGCATTTTTACTTTACTTCTTGCACGCTGTAGAAACTGAAGCACCTTGTGGCAAATCTTTGTTCAATAATGGAAAAAAATGCCATGGTTTCAATAAGTAGTTAATTTAATTTTTTTATAAAACACGAATATTAAACAAAACTGAGTTTTGATTTTAGAAAAAAATGTTTGGAATTAAATAAAAAATACACTAGCACGTCGTTATAACTTGATCGGATATAACGCCATCTCCGATGTAACGGCATTTAAATTTGAATATAACGTCGCCTTTTGTATTTGAAACATGCATTTTTTTCTTGTAACTAAGAAAAACTTACGTTTGTTTGTCGGCATCTGGTAGTAATGATACAATTTCTTTTTGTTAGTAAAATGCTACATCAGACATAATAGACTCGACGGCGAAAGTAATACCTAATCTTGCAAAATGAATTTTAAAAAGCATTTCGTTAACACTAGCATAACTCATATACATACAAATGTGTAGTAAGCATTACTTGTGCGCAAAGAATTATTTTTCCTACTACCGACTACCTAAGTCAATCATTACTGTCCCCCGTCGAGAGACGTAAGTGCGATTTTCGGGTTATTGGTTGCCCTTTACATAGGATGTAATGGAATCTTACGTCCTTAGGAACGTAAAGTATTTATACAATAATACACACAGCAATAGCTGTCAATACATAACATAAATTGACAACTTTAACAATTATATAAATAAATGTTAAATATTTTTTCGTAAAATGCTGATTTTTTCGACATTTTGGGCCGGTAGTAGGAAAAATATAATATGACACTCGGTACGTAAGTGCAGTTCTGGTCTCGGAAACTCGGAACAATATTGTCGACCGCAAAACTGCACTTACGTCCAGTGTGACATAAATAACTATTATAACGACACCCTGTTCACGTTCTAGAAGATAAGACCTCAGTGTTTGCGTGTGACGTCATCAGTCGCGGTCCGGCACTTACGAGTATAACAAAACGAGGTATTACAACAGATTTCAGAGTATTTTACTACTGAAAATGTACCTACACGGCCAAATAGGTAATAACTATTGTAACAGTTATTTATTTTAAAGCAAAATTATATAAAAATAATCACTAAATAAAACGGAATGACATCTATAATGTGTTAAACGTTATTTTTAAGTTGTGCAAAACTATTCCCATCACATTTGAGAACATGCGCATCCGTTATTTTCTTTTTTTTTTGTTTACCGGAATTTGATCCGAAAAAGCAAGAATGAGACGTACATCTTAAAAGATTGCTGCAATTTTTTATTGCCAATGAAATAATAGAAGAGAAGAAGAGTGTAATTGTACTAAACAGACGCACTTGAGAAGGATACAAACTGACTATTAATTTGTGCGTATCTAAAAAGCCAGAAGACACCGAATATAATGCAATAATGGATATTTCATCCAGCCATTATTCAAAAAAATGGACAATAGTTGCGGAACGCTATCGTTTTTACAGACTAGAAAAAAAGACTAATGAAACGCTAGATGAATGGCTGCTACGCGTGAAGGAAAGAACTAAGTATTGTGAATATGGTACTACGCAACAAGTTTACTCCCGGCATGGATCCTGGAAAAGTGCTAGATCGATTATTTTCAGAAGGCAATCAATTAAGTTTGGCTAGAGCGGTGGAATTGGCACAAAATACCGATAGCACTCAAATAGGGTATGACATAATCAAGCACATATCGTCAGTATCGATAAAGGAGGAACCACTTCCATTACATCGTTTTGATGGAGGAACAGCGCGCGCATCGTTGAAACCTACCGGCAGGAGGGATGCGTCGGCGCGTAGCAAGGATTGTGTAAGACCTTCTGCAGGACCATCTAGGCCAGTCACTAAGGACAAGACCTGCCATTACACTAAATAAAGACTTCAATACTCTCTTTTTAGGGTATTGGAAATAACCAAGATTTTAATATAATAAATAAGATTTATTATTAGTCTGGGCAAAGAGCGGTAACAGTCAGTGTAGTAGATATGTGGTGCGGAGTCGGCGATTATTTATTTCACGCGTTCACAGCGACAGTACTAAATCGATGCTGTATGCGAGTAGTTCTGTGTATATGTAGACTGTCGTAACTTATTTCCTAATTGTACGCTTATGTTTGCTTTAAAAATGTCGCAGTTAGGTACGTTGCGAAAACGACCAGTGGCAGACACAGTTAAAAACTTTATAGTGGACATGCCGGACTTCATTTTTGTCTCCTTCTGGAATAAATATGCGGACTGTAAATTACCTAGTCGGACATCGATGCGAAATGTAGTGCCATTTGCTCGTGAACATATAGAAAAAAGAATGAAAACGGAATTGAAAGATAAAAAACTGTGGTTGTGTGTGGACGAAACAACAGATCGTCAAAAACATTCTGTGGTTAATGTAATGGTACGTACAATTGAACCACATCGACCGTTATCCTCCTTCTTACTTGCTTCCAAAAGAGTTATAAATTGTACTGCCGATGAGATTTTAAAGGTGGTGTTGAACTCATTGAACAAATTTGAAGTTTCAACTAAGTAACTTTTAATGTTTATGAGTGATGGTGCCGCAAACATGCGTTCTTTGGGCCGATCTCTTAAAGAACACAGTGGTAACTTCTTACATGTAACGTGTAAAATCCATACCCTAAATCTTGCGGCACAAACGATTCCTACATGTTTTCCACTAGTAAATGCATTGATTGCTGGTACAAAGGCAGTGTTTCTAAAGTCCCCGAAACGTACCCGACTATTTCACAAACTGTGTCCTGATTTATCTGAACCACCACAGCCGATTGTTACACATTGGGGAACATGGTTGCAGGCTGCGTTTTACTACAACAAATATTTTGATCAAGTAAAGAAGGTAGATTTAAAATTCAATCCGACAGAAGCTGCAGCAATCAAGAAAAGCCAGGAAATATTTCAAGATAGTCAGGTTAAAAGAGATTTACAAACTATTCACAACAATTACTTCGGACTAGCGGAGGGAATAGAAAAATTACAAAATGTTTCGATGTCGCTAGTGGATTCTGTTCAAATTGTGAATGATGTTCACGCACAGTTATGCGCTGTAGAAGGCGAAACAAATTGGTGTGTAATACGAAAATTTGAAAGTGTTTTAGAGAAAGACTCCGATTTTCTTATATTAAGACAAATTTGTGAAGGTGCGTGTGAAGATGCATTAAGTTGTTTCAAAGATTATTCTAAATATGCAAATATAACATCGCTAGATGTCGAACGGTCGTCTTCGGCATTAAAAAACATTTATTCCGCACGTCGTACTCACTTGACTGAAACAGCTGTGGAAACATATCTAATGATTCAAATATTTAACAGATGTTACCCAGTTTGTGATTTCACGGAAGACTTTTAAAACGGTAAGTGTTTCAGCACGTTTTATAATTTATTTATTATACAAGTATAATAAATTAAAATAAAGATAAGAATTCTAATGGGAAAGTGAGATAAATCACAGCTTTAGGAGGATTGGACGATTCACCGCAAGCGTTGCACCGCCGAGGACTGTTCGCCACTGGCCGGTTTTGCCGCGGGTCGTTTCGTCGTGGGCCGTTTCACCGCGGTTCTAATGCACAACTGAATTTACGTTGACGTCATTTTGACAAGCAAATAACATTTAATGGAGTTGGAAGAAAAGAAAATCCACTTTCTCACAATAACTCAATTTGATAGGAAAGAGCGATCGGTTTCGGGATTAATGTTCTATCTTCAGGCTCGCTGAAAGAATCCGGAAAAATATTATGTAGTAGATTTATATCATTAATAGATAGTAATCCAACAACAAAAAATACATTACAATTTATGTTAACAATTGTAAAAAATGAAAGTTAATTTTATAAAAATTTTTATCTTTTTTTAAAACTGTATATAAAACATATTCTAACACACAAGGTTCATTCACGATACAGACAAGAACACCAAGAAGGACTCCGTACTAAATACCAAAATAAAGGTTCCACAACAGCTATTCTTTTTAGAGATAGTAAATGTACAGATTCTTCCTGACTTTTTCATTGCATGTTGAGAACGTAATAGAAACAATTGTACTTACAGTTAAAAGTAATAGTAGGAAATTGTCAAATTAATAAATAAAAATAAAAACTACACATTCTATATATCAATAATTGTTGGACTATTTGTGTGATAGGTAATTAGAGTAAATAAAATTTAAAATCTTGTAAATCGGGACGTACACAACATATTCAAAAAGTCAATGTGAAATAAAATGATAAAAGAATCTATATGTAGTATTCTGTTTCACTCCATCTACCTGTGATATGAATAAACCGGTAATTTTTTATATATTATTGTAATGTTAAGTATCCAAAAAGTTATTAATTATTATGTATATATTTGAATTTACTGTTATTAATGCAGTGTTCTCTCTGGAGTAAGAGAGGAAACTATAAGAATTGGGAAATTACATTTAACACAGTTATGAATGTTTCGAAGAACGCACGATCGAACGTGACAAGATCGTGATTTGATCGCCACTAATGTGCAACAACGCATATGTTGTATTTGATCGTTGTTGTGATCGCCACCGGTACCGTCACTGTCACCGCGGCAGTCTGTCCGCCGCTTAAGTGTTACCTTTGCATTCTGGCACACAGCACTTCCTTGGCATTGCAATAACCAAATAACTGATAATTATTATACGATTATTTTCACTTGAAAGCACCATAACAACAACAAACACCCCGGATCTCAACCTACACGTCGCGTCGTCGCGATTTTACAGATCGATCGAAGTCCCGACATGCCTTGCACTAACCTAGACCGCGACGCGTGACGTATCCTAAAAAATACGTCATCAACACTGCGGTCTTATTTTCTAGGTGTTGCAAAAAGTCGCCGGTACCAACAATGACGCTACAACCGAGTTCTACTGAATATTGAATATACGAGTTTTGCTTATAACTCACGTATATAAGAAAAAATTCATGAAACTACAGATCTCATTCTATTTAGCTTCGTATGACATCTTAAAATAACTATTAAGCTTATTAACAATTAATGGTGAAACTTTTGCCCTAGCTCTTTACCGTAAAGTTTTGCAAAACACTCTAGTTTATCTGAACCCAGCAACAAAATAACTATGCATACAAAGTTCGTGATTGGAGTTATAAAATATTTTCCGACTTTTTTCTATAATACGGTGTGCATCCCAGTATCGCGTTAAGTTGTAGCAATAATTTTTAATAGTTAGCGTTTAAGAGTTTCAATTAGGTTAAATGTACTACAAATACAAACTAAGAATTACTATTTATTTGCTACATCTAACCTAGACCATGAAAACTATTCTGTGCCAAGCTTTTGTGACTCAATAAGTTTATGTTGATTCACTAAATTGGGTCAAGAGGAATATAAATAATGAACTTGGAGTTGCTGCATTTTTAAAGTAAATAACAATAATAAATAAATGTATTTAAATTTACTTTAATAAGTTACATTTACATCAGGAAATTGTTAATAGTTCATGTAAAAAATATAAAGTTATGTGCATTTAATTTTTACAGAAACTAGAATTTAAGTAATTAATAAAAAATCTAAAGGTATTTATAGAGTACTTTGCAAGAAAAAGGAAAACAAAAGAAGAATAAAGAGATGTGTCTGTTTTTCCTCATGTCGCACAAGTAAAAAAAGAACTCTGTAGAATTCCATCATTGAAGCATACTACAGATTTTTGGCAATATCCATTCATTTATAGTTATTTCTTATGTTATATCAAAAAGAAAAGTTTGAATCTTCGTTTGAATTCTGAAAATAATACACTCAAATTGTCGCCAAATAGGTAGGTAAAGTTTCTCTGTTATAAAAAATTATTTTAGATAAAAATTAGTCGCTCTATCAACACAAATTTGGAGGTAACGAGGCATTGTAACACGAGAGTGCGAAATAACATGTAAATATTACTGTTTAATAACCAAAATTAATGCTAATACAGCTCATGGTATTGGTGGAATCACTCCCGGCAAAAACAATGTGAGAAAAATGATAGCCAGCGGACATGTTTCTGCCTACCTGGCGTCATCAGCGTCGCTCCGAGTGCAATCCCTTTCTCACCGTTATTATTCGCCTCTCGGGTTTATGCCACTAACCTCCGCAAATAGCACTAAAATATATTTCTTCCACTTAGTGCCAAGAGATATAGTCATGCCGTCTAGAAAGTAGCGACAGAAACCGGAGTACATATGTCAAACCACCTTTCGAGCACCTCGTGGGCTGGTTAACTCAAGATGGTGTTGCGTCTGAGCGCTACGGTATCTACACATGTAAATGACTCCTCAGGCTTACCACGATATAATAAAAATACACAAGAAACAAGTGTCTAGTAACAATAACCAAAATGAATGCTACCATGACCTACATTAACATTAATTTTGGTTGGAATGTTATAAAATCTGTATTATTAAAATGTGGCCCCGGCGAAAGATCACATCGTAACCTAGCTGGATATTCAATTATTTATTTAGTTTCACCGAGATTTGCACGTGCCCAGTTAAATGATATACTCTGTTTACCGATTTTAATTAAATTTTAAGTTAAGTTCTTAATTAAAATTGGAATCTAAGGGGAATCTGTTTGTACAGTTAAGTTATCGAAGATACTACTAAACAAAAAGACACAAAATAGTTGAAGTTAATTGTAGGTTTCAAGCATTTCAGTGATCTAGGTTATAAGCTGAATATTATCCTTTTTAAAGTGAATGATACGAAGTATTAATCTTAGTTTCGTATTTAAAATCACCTACATGCGGGAATAAATTTTATTAAGAGCAGGTAAGTAACAATAAATATGACGGAAAAGCTAGCGAATGATTATTTGGTAAACATACCTTACTGCCAGTATCAAGCCTCAATCTCCAAGATGGCCTTCTTTCGTGTGTCGTAGTTACAGGATCCTCGGTATCTCTTGTGATCACAGTCGGCGTAGCAGTTGTAATTGTTGCCGTAACGCTAACTGTAGTGTTAGACGTGTCACCGTTTGCTCCCGTCTATTAGTTCGAAGCATATGACATGAATTACAATATTAATCACAGGTTATTCTAAACGCAAAAGAAAGGTAAACAAACGCCCGAAAGATTATGAATCACGGAGAAGTAGGAAATATAAAAATACAATAGCGCGCAAAGAAAATATCAACAAACCTAGCAGCTTTAAACAAAGAAAAGAACGTACTTGGATATTTACCTCAGTATTGTTGTTGTTATTGTTCACTGCGGCTTGATTCTTTTTCTTAACCAACTGTTCAGCAGACTTGATCTCTTCTAATGTTACTCCCTGCGTCGATCTTCTAGTTTCTCTAACCCTCTTCGCGTGAGCCTTTCGCTGTGTTTCACTTTCCTCATCCCTAACTGGAGGTACGAAAGACCTAAAGGGAAAGAGTATAGGAAATAATACTGCTTCTCTCTTTGATTTAGAATTTGTATGCAAAATAAAAAATATGTAAATATGTTTACATCCGGGCTTCAAACTTTATGAATGCTTCAAAATTAACTGTCTTTTTTTTTTTTTTTAGTTTCCGATAGACCTTGTTATAAATTGTCAAGCGGATATCAAAATGCCGTATTCAATTCAATTTTTGATTGAAAACATTCTTGGAATAGATATCGGTAAACAAGCCCTTTACAGTGCCAAATTGCTTCCCACGAGATGGATCGTAATTACAGTAAGGATTGTATCGGCACACTTTACACCACACAAGATGTTCAATTAACTAGAAATTCCTGGATTCCCAAAACATTCCGAGTTGATTAAGCAGTTTATGTGGTGTGGAGTGTGCCCATAATTTTCGTGCTTACGAGATGGGTATGCTATTAATTACTTAACATATGTACAGGGTGTCGCAACCTTTTGGAATTGTAAAATTGTGCCTATTGTGTAAATTAAAGGAGCTAAAATTTTCTGATGATATAATAAACATCAAATATAAATATTTTTAATCAATATTTCTGTATATACTCTGTGTATACTTAATCTATTATTTTAAACGGAACATCCTGTATATTATTACGTATTTAGCTGCTCCATCCAGGCATAAACCAACATAATATGAATTACATATGTCTATTTCTAACAGATTCGGAAGTACTTATAATTCCTCTATCGCTTAAATGTAGATACACTTATTTCCTTCCAAAAATCCGAAATGTAAATACATGTTAGCCTAAATTTTTCGCCTTCGAAGTATACAGTATTGAACACCAAACATTACCAAATTCAAACACCAAAAACTTAATACTGAAAACCTTGTGTACTTCGAAGGCGTTCTAGCACAATGTCTAGATAGAGGCACTTTAATTTCATAAAAAGTTAAGTTAGAATGTATTTGGATTTCGTATTTTTTTAAGGAAATAAGGAAACTTGTTAGAAATAGACATATGAAATCCATATTATATTGGTTTATTTCTAGAAGGGGAAACTAAAAACGTAGTAATATACAAAGTGTTCCATTTCAAATAACAAGGCCTGGTTCGAAATATTTTCGAAAAACACTCTACGAAGTCAATTATGTTATCAAAAAATTTTAGCTTCGTATTATTTACACAATAGGCACAATTTTACAATTCCAGAAGGTTGGGACACCCTGTACTCAAAAAAATTAACGAGATTTTATAATCAATATGGGTTAGAACACATTTTCATTTCTGTAGCAGCTGCTTCATTCAGATATGCAAAACTGTAGCTTTATACAATCTTTTCAATTATTTCCAAAAAACCACGCAACTGTGAAAGTCATATCAATTGTTTCATAAACCTTCGTAAATATTCAAGTTCTAAAATATCTAGGAGTATTATTAAATGAATCAAGTAAGTTTTCTTTTTAATTGATGAATGGATTTAGCTTTAAAAATAAAACAAAAACCAAGAGAATCTTGAATTGGAATTCACAAATAATAAAAACTACATCCCGTAATGCTTGTGTGTTGTATTAGTCACAATAATTAATTTTGTATTTTTTGTTTAACAATGATACCTGCATTAGAACTAAATTCAATTCAGAGTAGTGGTCACATTCGGTACCCATGACCTTGGTTAGAAACGGACAGACGCGGTATATGTGACGTCATAAATTTCCAATTTTATTTAACGGCAAATGGTGAAATTGTATTTCAGTGTTAAAATTGTATTACACTGTTCGAAAGAACCTACCTATTATTGCATATAAGTGGGGCTATACATTAGTAAACAAATTGTAGCATATTCATATACTGTAAATTGGAAAATTATTTTGAAAGCTTGAAGATTACCATAAAATGTCATCAAATATAAAGATGGGCGCAATGTCATCTGCTGCTGCTGTTGTTGTATTGGGCGAAACATCGGGTTACGGAATACACCTCGCACTTCTAGGCATCGATTATTATGATCATTAGCCGACCGCACTAGAATTTTGCCGAATCCAGAGGAATTCCAATCTTTGGTAAGGATCTTTAACGTGCCAAATATCGTATTGACACGGGACCTACGATTTCACTTCCTTATCCGAGAAGAAGACATACTTACGATTTTTATCCGTTATTAAAAAGCAACCGCCTCGACCGGGATATGAACCCGCGCGCCGTTCGGATCGAGAGGCAAGTATACTAACCGTCCGACCACCAAGACACCTCATCTGATGTTGTTTATAGATGAACTTACATCTATTTTGTTAAATAAGCTTCCTCTACTGTTTATAACAACTTGTATTTCGTGATATTTATCTTTTCTTTAGACATTTACGGTTCCTTTTGTACCATGAGCAAAACATAACACTAAACAGGTGAATATAATTAATAGATAAGAACAAACAAACATACGGCCCCCGAATCACAGCAACAGGTTTGACAGACGAAACGTGACCGGGTTACTATGCGACGTCATCGAATTTGAGGGGTTAGTTGGACTACATTTGACCACAACATACCAAATGTAACCGCTCTGAATCGAATTTGACTTAGACTTCCCATTAGACCGAAAATGCTTGGTTACGCGTAGAGTAAATGAAAGTATTGTACTTCTACAAAACACTGTAAGTATTTGAAAGTATTTATGAGAACTTTAATTGACTTGGACACCCTGCAAATGTTTATGCACAATCATATTAAAAAATGTGAATTCAACATAACCCAATTTATTGCATTGATAGTCTTAATTTTGAGATTGATTACAAATTCATTCAAGCAAAAAACAAAAATCACGCATATTACTGCACAAAAAGCAATTAACAATGATTTTATTCGGTTTGAGCACAAAAATTCAAAACACAAACACATTACTCTTAGAAGAAAAACAAAAACAATAAGCAAATATTTATATCACGACTTTCATGTTAATTTGCAATGTTAAATCGACGTTACAAAAGTTAAAAAAAGTATTAAGTATGTAAATCCTATCACGCCATACTTGAAGAAGTTTTTAATCATGGTGAGACGATTTCCGCTAGTTGGCGTTGTTGGAGTGGTTGCAGTACTAGGCGTACTGGTTGGAGGCGTAGGTTCACCAATCGACAACTTTAATCCACTAATATTGAATAAAACATCAACTATAGGTATTTCTTAGGGCACATTTTCGATAAGTTTGATGGTTTAAAATTTATTGGTTAGTAGTAATTCCGTCAATTAGTTAATCCGATTTCATAAAATTGCAGAAGAAAATCGAGTTAACTTGGATCAAAGGAATCCAGGCATATTCGTTAGATTAACAGAACAAAAGGTTTAATACATACCTCCTGACAGTCACTTGTTGTGGCTGTGGACTTGTAGCAGGCGAATTTGCTTTAGTTGGGGAAGACGTGATGGCGGAAGTATTATTTGTGGTGTTCGTCGTAGTGGTACTACTACTAGTTGTCGTAGTAGTTGCAGTGCTTGTAACATTTGTACTTTCCACTTTTTCCGATTTATTCTGTGCGCTAAAAAAGGGCATGGACAACATATAGAGACGCAGGACAGCACAGAACAAGAGAGAAAAAAAAACAAACAATAAACAAGGATAACTGACAATTAATTGATTTTAATTTAATAAAACAAATTGCAAAATGAAACAAAATTCTATTTTAATTAAATTCAACAAAATCTAAGTATATTATATCGATAGTAATTACTGAAACTTCTAATATGATTAGAGAAGTTAATGTATATACGCTGCAAATCAACTCATTTTAAAATATTTTAGTTATAATGCAATAAATCTTCGAGTCATTTGTAAGTAAATGTCTCGCATGCAAAAGCAAGCAAAATGTCATTCATAGAAAGAAAAAAAGAATTTTACAATCATTTCTCTCTTTTTAATACTTAAATTTCTATTGAAGCAAGTTTTCAATACTTTTTTTTGTTAATATCTACAAAAATTAAAACGATATTAAACAAATTATTTAAGTAATTCTTAATTTTACTTTGCGACCTGTCGCTTTTATTTGCCTGCATTGATCAAATTTATCTTTAAAACTTATTTATATATTAGTTGACTTATCTTTGCAAATCGAAACTTTTAAATTGAAAGTTTACAGCTAAGGCTATGTAACTTTAATAGTGGCATTTTACAAATATGTATAGAGATCATACGGTATTAAATTCTAGTTTAATGGCAAGTTTATGCTAATATATGAGCTTAAATGTTGTAATAAATAATCACATCATTGATTTCCTTTAGTCCGAGATTATAATACCTTGTTAACCATTAGGTTCCAAAATAGATCCATATTACTTCCTACAATAATGGTACGTCTTCAAAGAGGTTTTGAAATTATACGAAAAAGAATGTGAATGCATATTCACTGAAACTTTAAATCTGCTATCAAAAATCGTTATTATATGTTTATTAATGTTTTTTCCCCCAATTTGTTTCGTTAGCAATACTTAGGCTACTTGCACACAATCGGTAAGTAACGTTCGGTGTTTTCCGCACACAGCTGGGTTTTTAACCTAATATACGAGGGTGTATCAAATATAAACGGGACTCGTCTATTTATCTAAATTCTAACTTTATTTAGCTAAGCTTGTAAATATATATTATTTTCCTACATACTCTCCCGCTTTTTTATTCCATCATTGCAAAAACTCTTCGGACGTTCGTGTAGCCGTTGGAGCACAAACGCTTCCACCGCTTCCTTGTCGTCGAAACGCTGGCCTCCAAGTGCTTCTTTGAGGGGTCCAAAAAGATGGAAGTCACAAGGTGGCAAGTCTGGACTATAGGGTGGATGTTCCAGCGTTTACCATCCTAATGCATCCACTTTTTGCATCGTGGCCTTAGCCACATGAGGCCCGGCGTTGTCATGCAGAAGAATGACACTTCTGGCCGATTGCTTCTTCCTTTTCCTTCGAAATGACAATTTCGCGGCATCCAGTACTTCACAATAATATTCATTTCCTTCTATGAGATTTCGAACGGCCTCGATGTTGGCTTCGGTCACACTTGTTCTTGGGCGGCGATCATGGCTCTCGTTCTCAACCTTTTCACGCCCTCCAGGAATTTGTTGTGCCATGCAAACACACGGGTTTTTGACAGGGTGTTGTCCCCGAACTGTGTTTGTAATCGCTACAAAATTTCGGTTGGGTTCACCCCCTCCTTGGCCAAAAACTTGAAGATAACCCGCTGCTCCACGGAGACATGCACTTCTTTTTCGTTCATGGTTTCTTTTGATACTAAAGGGATCCGAGAGACTTGCGGTCGGTTCTCTGCTCTCCCTAACGGTACAGGCTACCTGTGCATCAACCCCTTCCAGGTCTAGAAGCCCTCCGGAATTTTTAAGAAAATCAGTCCCGTTTACATTTGATACACACTCGTACATTTAGTTCCAGTGCAATAATGAACGTTCAACAAAGAAATTATATGTTGGCTTTGGAGAATACTGAAAAATCGGCTTTTTCTTAAGGTTTCCTTAAGAGTTCCTGTAGGAACGAATCCTTTTTAAAACTTTTTCTAAGAGATTATATTATATGGGAAATGTGAATATAGAAAAAAAGAGTGTCGACCTCTTGTTTTATACAGGTACAAGAAGTATAAAAAAGCAATAACCACAAAATTATGGTTCCTTCTATTCCAAATGGAAAGAAATACGGTAACAACTTAACATTATTTGAGAAGATAAAATGTGATAGGATTTTTATGTATGCAGTATTCATTACTGATAAATATTCAATAATTTTACCAATAAGGCAGAGTAAATACAGCACTTTAGTGATGCAAGTGATGCACTGAATAGTTTATTTACAATTCGTGTGCCTTAATGCAGCACTACAAATACTAACAACGGTCCTGAAAATTAAAAAATAAGTATGTTTAATATAATATAGCCGCCCTATGTAAATGTACATAAACTTGCATGCACTAAAATGGGTTCGACCAACGTCGATGGCGAATTTGCCGATTACCGGACTGGCAAATGGTCGGTAACTTCCCCGCGAGCAAAATATAATACGCTTGCATCTATTACAACTTGTCACAGCGAATTTTCCGGTCGTGTGCAAGTAGCCTTAAAGTCAGCTAAAAAGCTAAAAAAAGGTCCGTAAGAAAATCAATTTCAAGAATAAGACTACATATGGACTTAAGAGAAATAATGATCGGTTACACGCATCTTGCGATTATCTAAAGAAATTAAAGGAACTTTTATTTGTGTTATATTCTTAAACATGTTGACGTATAGGAATTATAATACATATAGAGTAAAATCTATCTTAAACGGGGATTGTACGTTTCATAACTTTTTACCAACAAGAGAGGATTATATTAGAAACAATTCTAGTAGGTTAACTCATACACATACTTGTATTAACCTCTACAGACCGGGTGTACACTAAAATATAATTTTATTAGAGATCCGATAAGTAATATACTTTACAACAAAATATTTCTCACCAAAACATACTTTTATGGAGTTCACTGCCTAAGAATATGGAGTCTGTAAAGGATATTTCCTATTTGTATAGTAATAAAGTTATGCATGTTAATATATCGTAAAATTATTACCAACTCCGTTATGTATTTGTTAAGATAAATACTTTGCTTGGTAAATCACAATAAAATAGTTTAATTTCGTCTATATTATAAATGCCTTTATCGTCATATTTATGCACTATAAGTTTTTTTCAAGTATAGTGAACTCTCCTTACAGCGAACACCGATGCTGTGAAATTGTCTATTTTGCAAACAAGAATCACTGTACGAAAATGTTTAATTTCTAAAGCAGTTTGTTTTATTATAATGAAATTTCAATTTCGGGAATTAGGACAATTTTAATCCCCCAACACGCAAAAACTAATATAAAAAATTACCATTAATATGAACCAGTATAATCTTACACCTACATAATATAGAAACTGTGCGTAAACATTCGTTTACAAAGCGGCAAAATCGTCTGAGTGTGCATATTCCGACAAACGAGCACGTTCTGCGCTGTGATGATTGGGGATTTACCGTCTAGTTTCTAAGAGGTTATTTTAAAGTTAAGATTTAGCAAATTGTCAGAAGAATGGCAAAACTATCAACAAGCACAGAAGATATCTACTAGATGTATTACGTATTTCCATAAATCTGCGTTGAGCAGATATCTCGAGCACGTATGCTAGGTGACTGACTTGCGACTGTGTGGGATTGTCTAGGGACACTGAGGAGTGGAGAGGGCGTTCCTGGCACAAGGGACAACATTATTCGCTATATGTATGGGACCAGCGCTTATAAATGAATCCTTACCTATCCTAGTGTATAGTTGCTATTATTCTTTATAAAGAAACTAATTCGCACTAACGAAAATTCATTTGCACGAACACATCTATATAACGAACATTCGTGTTCGTGTGAAAATGTACACTCGTACATTCACAGGAAATTGTTCTAATTGTTGTCTTTTAAAACAATGCAACTAACCATACGGCGTACAATGTTTGTAGTTTAATTATTCAGCAGTTTCTCTTGCTTTGAAATAAACTTTTGGCCCTGACAGAAGAACGCCTTCATGTTGCACCAATTTTAAAACTGCAACTTACGTACACTGCCTTTATTTTTCATAAATATTACATTAATTTTTCTTTTAAAGTCAATATGCATTTATGTACTGACTACAAATCCCAAGATAAAACAACTTGACATAGTTAAGAGAATCTCAACTAACTCACAAGTTGTGTGGTGTCTATCCACACAAGAGAAATGTATCCGAACTCTATGAGTCAAACCAGATACCCGGTCGCAAGATGTATTTCTTCTAACCAGAGCGTATATCAAATCTTTTGTCAATATAAATTCATTAAGTGAGATTTTTAAATTAAGCGTTCACATGTTTCGACATTCATCTGCGATTATCCGGCTGCTGGGTAGTGATGCATTGATAGGAATATGCGCATTCACACTAGCCGGGCTCGCTCACCCGGTTGCGTTCGCAAAAGACATTGCTCCGGATTTTTATGAATAAATTTGCTTTAGTATGTCTTTGGAGGTTGATATTGACATTTTAGAGTATCCTTCGTCAAAAGAAGAAATTGACATTAAGAAATAATAAAAAAAATATCTTCGTGTGCTCATATGTACTCAATAAAGCCTTCTATTTCTGTTTTGGCGAAGACGTCGTCGATACACCCTAGTACAATAATACATCTGCATTCCATTATACCGATTGGGAAAATGTGAAATTAGCCATATCGCTATTCCCATCCTTGCTCTCAAGCGGAGTTGTCAGCGGGAGTCGATGGCTCAAGGTTACCGATGTGGTTAGTTACGAGGTAGACTGCCTTATGTGCGGACGATCTTAGTAAGAATTTCTAGAGTATTTACTTTTCTTTCATTTCAACAGGATCTGTTTTTATTTTCGTCGTTAGAATTTCTTATTAATTTTGTTTAAGCTTCGTAACAAAAAACAAAATTAATATGCGAAACTCTCATTTCCAGGCGACCTTGACTTCAAATTATTATGTGCGCTCTTTGTACAGTACGTCTACATCCCGACATTGTTCGAAGTGTACTAGTACGAATTGCTCGGATTTCACTCAGTCCCCTCCACGCTCTCTCGCATGTACGGCGAGAGAGCGAGGAGGGGATACTGATATAGCTAATTTCTCATTTTTCCAATCGGTATAAACAAGATGCAACTAATTCATTTTCGATGTGCTTTACAGGACTAGTGTGAACGCATTTGTTAAAACCGCGTATCTGGTAACGACTGTCCAGTTCCGGCAGGTGTGAAACGGCACTAAGAAATAATATTTTATTTTCTGGTCTATAGGCTTCCGCGGTCGTCAATAATATTGTTACTGCACACTGACTGTCAGCGTGAAGGAACGGCCCTGAAAATATCCCATAAGAGTGTGAACGAAAAGTCGGCAAAAGCTACGACAACGACGCGGTTCCAACCCGGAAACCAAGAGTATAGAACATCTTACTTCATTCAGAGATAAAGGTTAGTGCATCAGTCCTCCCAAAAAAAAAAAAATGAGACGGAAAAGTAATGTTTCAGAAAGGTTTCACTATAGTATAACCTACTAGTAGGATTGCGACTTCTGGAAATGTAACTGTGCGAAAATAAAACATATGACCGATGTACACCATATGTTGGCATGTTTTGTTCCGGCTTCTGTACATAAGGCCGGTTTCCAACGATTCACTAATCTGAACAATTTTCTATAAAGATTTATAAAAATAGTACTATAAAAATTGCACAAAATATTGCGTCCTAGTATAGATAAATGAGCTTTACAGATAGCCAGTACCATGCTATTATTTCGACACGCATTTTTGGAGACGAAAACGATTTAGTTTGAAGACAAGGCAGTGGTAAAAGGGGCGCTAGCGTTGTGACTTCTGCGGTTTTAGATGTCTGCATTATCATGTGTGAATTTGACAGAGAATACGTTTCAATTTGCGTGTAAAAGTTAGGTTAATAATGCGTACAATCCACTCAACTCCACGTTTAAAATCGGAGCGTACGGACTGCAACGCCGATGCCGGGGGCGCCCCCTATACATGTAAAATCAAAGTTATTACGGAAAGAAACTGAAAAAATAACGATTACGCAACACCGGACCATCTTCCAAACTTTAAACAAGTTATTAAAATGAATGTTCAATTGCACCATATATATTGGCTATATATAAACCTCTTTTATCTGTTGTCGTGGCATGCGCAATGTTAGTAATATTGGGAATGTAAGTTTGATTCCGGTAAAATTTGTTGGTATCTCGCCGTTTCTTCATTCAATCTTCAAAATCATGAAAATTTGTCTAGTGTCACTGTAACTATTAACTAATAAAATTGTAAGTATTATTCAAATAAAATTCAAATCATATCCTACCTCGATGACTTCACTGCCGTATTAAAATACATAAAAGCACGAATATATTATTTGCAATGTTATATTGAATAAAGCGTCAATCGCAAACTGCAGTACTTTCCCACTTTAGCTAACCCAATAATCGAAACCTGTCAACAAAATGTTTTACAAGAAAAATAGAGCAGGTTCTAAGTTATAATTGTTACACAATAAATTGCAGTCTACTACGAGGCAGCAATTTTTTTGTTCTTGAAAAATTTTACAAAATAATATGTAAATTCTTGTATGGTTACAAGGGGGCCTACGAATAGGTGCATTTTCATCTATTTGCGCTTAACGACACAACAGTTCGTACGTTCATCGAAAAAAAAAGTTAAGTTGGAACGTACACCCTCCGTAATGACGTAAAATTTTATTGAAACAAAAGTACTTTATTTACGATACTTAATCCAGTTCCTTTTGTCTTAAAACGATTACTATCTAGATTTAGTGGATGTAACGACAGTATGGGAATTCTCTCTCTATTGGGAATTTTAATTTTATTTTATCACAAGTCTTCATGAAAATTAATTGCTTTCATTATTATGTGGCAAGTTAAAAACTCACTAGTGCTCAATGTCCACAACAAATTAAAATTAGAGAGAAATAATGCTTGTTTTAAAAATAAAAATGGAATTCTGTTAAGATAAAATATAACCTATTCAAAATAAATGATATTCAGCATGGTTAACAATTAGTAATCAAACCAACACTTTAAAATCGGAGCAGTTCTCTCTTCAACCGCTAAACCAAATTAACATTTTTATTTACTTTGATACAACGAAAACGATTTCATGATAAAATGTGTATTATATGTGTAGCGTAATCGCCCGTAAGCAGCAAATAAACTATTTTCCTGACGCACCCCGCAAAATACGCAAGCAACAGGTCGCAAATTGTTTATTAGTAATAGTAGTAAATAACTAACGTGCATACCTGAGCTGCCGTTGTTTGAAATTGGAAAGGGGCGGGATAATAAAGGGAGATTTTTCTTCGGAAGGTGACTTTCTGTGGTAATAAGAAGGGAAGGAATTGGCCTGGATGCGTGCACGGAGCTTCAGATACCGGTCGTAGAACCTAAACATGCAAGCAAGTGTCAGAGTGCTTAGATGCAACCAGGCCCTACTACTTTAGAACGAATCTTCCTGAGTTCTATAACTGACGAATTAGATTTATAATATTCTTGCATTTTCGCCGAATAGATTAAAGAATGTGGATAATTTATGATGATCGTATATATTGCCATGATACTTTAGACGTATGAGTATGTAGTGTAAAGTTTGTTATGTAATCTTTTTACCTCAGCAGAAACATTTAACGGATATCAGGAGATGATTATTCAATTATTTTTTAGATATTCTATTTGGCGCATGAAATTTTCAATTTTCTCCAAAGTAATACATAAAGAATTGGCTTTGATGTTTTTTAACTCGTAAGAATTACGATTAGGTATATAAAAGGTATAAAATTTTATGTTAATTATTAATCTCCACATTTGCGTACCAAAACATACATCTTATCAAACGCCCCTCGGAAAAAATTGACGATAAAACCAGATGTTATATCTAATTTGATTTCCAATAATTTGTAAAATGTAAGTTATTCCCAAAAATGCACTCACAAACGTATTTTTTTGTATAATGAGTGGTCTAACGGGGTTTATAAACGATATATGTAAGATATTTAATTTACCACGAGCTTATTAGCTTATCAAAACTTAGCATAAACGATCTTTTGTGAGTAATACTCGGTGATATCCAAAGAGTATGATTTAACAATATATTTAAATCTACATTTTGATATGTATGTATGTCTATATTAGGGAATGTTTTCGCCGTGATGTTTTTATAGACTGTATTTATTAAAAAATCTAGCACATAATCATTAATTAAAGAAATTAATCTGAATCAAACTAGAACACTTAATCGTGTTTTGTCTGTTCAAAGTTTCTTTTATTACTGACGTTATACTGTTATATGGTGTACACAATTCGTAAACACAAATGTTTTTGAATAGCAGTTTTGTTTTATCTGTACTTGAGGCTAATAACCTCGGTTTTTTACGTAAACTTCTTAATAACAAAATTTAGATTGATGTTATTTAATTGTCGACAGTTAGGTAATAGTAATGGAATGCCAAATTAATTGTTGGTGTTATTCAACTTCAAAATTTTATCCGAGTCTATTACATGTTGGATTAACATTCTTATAAAAATATGTATAATAGGATTTCTTAAATAATTTACCTGTCATCTGAAAATACGTTACCAGTAGAGTTAGCGTTTTTAAAATTTCGCGGTTGATTTAAGTTGATATTTCCGGCAATAAAGGGCAGATTCGTCTGTATTACATTAAGAAATTGGCGAATATGTCCTTTATTGCCGGAACTACCAACTTAAATCAACCGCGAAATTTAAAAAATGCCAACTCTAGTTATCAGTATATTAAATAACAACATATTGTTAGTGATGTGGCAAAACCTCCTATCTAGCAAAAATTTCAATTTCAGAAAATAATGTTACATGAAATTTTAACTTAAAATGCATGAGCCGGAATACCTTCCAACTGCCCAAAATTGTTGCTTTGTTGTGTTTTAATTAAACAAATATTGCCGTTTCCCGAAAAATAAATTATTTTTTCTTTCTCCTCTTCCTTTCGTCGCATCACTGACAATATAAAAATGATATAGCAACTCAATGGAGTATTTTTTTTTGCAAAACGAAGTGATATCAGCTATAATTAATTTTTAAGTATTACAAAATTTATGTATTCGTTGCATGATGCGTAAGTAACCGTTATATCGTTACTCTAAATCCCTAAATTAACGCCAATTTACAATTTTCATTTGAACGTATAAATTTTTTACAAAAAACAAAAACAAAAAAGCTTTTTTCTTACAATTGCAACAAGACAATACACAAGAGACAAACACTGACAGCCAATAAGTAAATAAAAAATAAATTTGTGTATTTTTCATATTGTAAATCGCAAAATTGTGTTTTTCATACATGTGTATTTACATACCTTTCAAATGCAAGAATTCATAAAAAAATTTCATTGAAATAAAAAATTTTGTAGTGTTCCAAGAATAAAGAAAAAAAATTGTATAAAAGTAAAGGCACATTCATTATGAACTACCAAGAACACAGCTACTGAAATTAAACAATCGAATCATTCGCTTAATAATAATAGTAATCTACACGCATTCTAAAGTAGTATAAACCTGAGAAATTAGAAATAATAAAAATAAATTTAATGAACTGTTCGCTCGATGACAAAACTAATGTTTCTTCGTATCTCGACTTAAAAATGGCTCCCTCGCAAGATGAAAGCAAAATGCGTAAAAATGTGAGAGAAATTGCAACTGGATCGTCGCACTGCTCCGAATTTCAGAGTAAAACACGTGGCACTTGTTTTAGTCACTTCTTAAATGTTAATAAAACGATTAGTGTTAATCAAAAAAAGCTTTGCGTCATTTTGCCAAGGAGTTGTTAAAAAGCCCAGCTGTATGCTTAATGGCCGTACTTACTCTGGATCGTTCTGGAAGCTGTTGAACCTTCGCAGCGACACTTCGTTCTCATTGGTCTCCTTATCTCCTAGAAACAAATTAATGGATTTTAGAATATAAGCATGTAAGGAATGATGATACACATGTGCTACAATATAGTTATAGTTTCTAGTGAAAACCTTGGGGATGTTTCCAAACTCATAATAAATAAATATCATACACTCTCTGCAATTGAAATTGCACCACATTTAAAATATTTTAATATTTTCAATATTAAAACTTGGGTGTAAGTGTTCTTCCTGGAATTGTTGCATGAAAACGATAAGTACTACTTGATGCTACACAAGATGCTTTACATATAGCAACGTGCTCACTATAGGCAATTAATGCTGTTGGAAAAGAGGCGAATTGTTTAGTTTAAAGGAATTGCCCGAAAAACTGAATCAACATCATCAATGCTGTGTTGCAGTATTGGGGGGAAGCATGCCAAAGAATGATGCCGAAGTTTAAAATTTTGTATCAAGCTTGTTTTACACGCCGCGATTTATTGGCCAATTAATTCCACAAGTTGATCTTCGATGTTATCGTACCGTGTAAAACAGCAAAAATCGGTACGATTTCTTGAACAATTTATCGTACAATTAATTGAATTGAACAGTACATGCCCTATTTTTGTCACGATTGTCCGACGTTATTTGACTAACTTTGCTGTTTTAATACTAACTCAGTAACAGCTAAGTATCTACAAATTTTGTTTAGCGTTTTTAAAGTAAAGCGAGGATGAATTTCGAAAATTTATGGTTATTGACGTAATGGTCCCGTTCAACTATTAACAAAACTAAACGAGTATTCACGATCATTAAAAACTTGTCCAAATTATTGAAGAACGTAAAACGGTATATTTCTACCGATTTCTTGATCAAGAACTTGTTCAATTAATTGGCCAATAAAACGCGGCGTATAAAACAGGCTTTAGAGCAATTAATTGTGCACCAAAGATTTGAGTCGGCGAGTGCTGTAACACAACAATGATGAAAAGTCATAGGTCACCGAATCTCAATACGTATGATTTTATTTCTCCAACATTTCTGTTCTTAAAACTTTATATTACATTCTGATTGGAACAAAACTCGAATAGGCTTTCATTGTTTGGTATTCTGTGTACGCGCATCAATAGCTAGCGTTAGAAAAAGTGCAAGAGGTTTTTGAAGTATCTCTTCTTCAAACTGACTGGTGTTTATCTTCTCGGTGGAACCAATTTCTTTTCCCTTTAAATTTTCTTGTAAAACTAGCGAACAACTAAATCGATTCTTTCTTATCCCAGGTCAGCTTTACAATCCCTAAATCTGATACGCATTTTACTAATCTATTTTAATCTATTAGTACACATGGCTAAAAACGCCAGTAGGTATTATAAAAATCCTCTTTGTATTTAACTTTTTGTACTACTTAACTTCATGTAGAATTTTGGAAGAAAGGACCAAGTCCGATTGTTTGACATTTTAAAGTGAGGTAGCCTTTTTGTATATTATATTGTATCACCTGAGCACAAGAAAAGTTTAAAAATCATTATGCATGGCTTTGCAGTGTGTGCCGCCAAATACACTAAGCGAAAATACGGTCTATGTCGTCAAAATAAATTGTTTTTTCGCTCAGTGTGGAACTTTTTAATGTGTCAAAGTATCGAAATTTTCAGTTTGGTGCTGGAGCTTCAGGCCATATATCCGTCTCCGAATTTATTGATAGGGCTTTTTTCTCAACATTTAGACTGATAATATATAGAGCCTGTACCCATTAATAAAGAAAATCGAAGATGTAACAATATATTAGTGGTGATGATTTGAAATTTTATTACTACATTGTGAATAAAATGTTTTCAACAAAATTTATACCGGCCGGTCGGAAACGACCCGAACGCTATAGTTGAATGTTGAACTGTGAGACTGCGACATGCAGCACCTTTCTTATCTAAATGTGGCAGTCATCAAAAGCAAAAGGAAGGATTATTCAAACCAATGATTCATTGAATTAGAGTTTTTCTTAAATTCTAAAAGGCATTGTTAATTTTTGTATTTATAAGTTATTTATTTCGAATGAATAGAGTTGCTAGCTTGTTAATTGAAACTGGGAATCCTAGCTTATTAGCGCCAAGGTTGATTTTTTTTTTATTCTTTCGAGTGCGAAGGATTAACTACAAAGCAAATGCCTATATAAATGTTGCACGTACCCGATCAAATCGACGATTTCCACACGGTGTGTAATTTCATAAAATGATGTCATATTCCTAATATTCAAATAAAAAATATAATAGTAAATAAAAAAACAAAAATAGAAAAAGGTAAAAAAAAATCAGAGTAGTGGAAAAATGGTCGAAGTCTGTGAAATACTATATTTTTCATTAGGAAAAGGTGGCAATGATGATCTTTATCTCAGAAAAACTCAACAAAAAGTGTTTGTGAGATTAAGACCATCATTACCACTTTTTCCTAATTATGAATCACTCACACAGAGTCGCCTTGGATCGTTTGACCATATTTTTTGATAAAACAACTTTAAGAAACATGACAAACAATTTGTCTGTGAACACCAAAGTCGCATTGTTATCTTTTAAAATAATTAGTTTTTTTACCGCCTGAAAAATGTCTCAAACTGGACTTGGACTTCCACCAATTCAATTGCAAGTTTTTTTTTTGTCCTTTAAATAGGTTTTCTGTTGGGTAATAAAGAAATGATTATTTTTACTTACAATCATATGATTCGTATGGGGTCGGTATTTATCGTCGATTGTTGAAACCCTTTCTAGTACAACATCGGCATGTCAGGTTAGCATGATGTAACGAACAACGTAAGAGGAATGGAAATGCATAGTGTTCAGTAACCGAGTCGCGACTTTGTTTATAGAAGGATGACGGCGGGAAGTGAAAGAGATGAGGAGGTTTTACATTATTCAAATGCATACTGCGCCAAGTCACTTCCAGTCTAAACTCATGGTACTTCATGTTTCCTGATGGAAAATAATGCCGTCCATAACGCTTACGGTTGCCCTATCTTCCACCAATTGAACATATTTAGTGCCAGCTTTTATCACGGAACAATTGTGAGAAAATACCCCAAAATACAACGCTCTAAGAAGAGAGGTAGTTACACGCAGTACCAGTGTTCAATAAATTTATTATTTCGTTAAGTTTATTATATTAAACTTTAACGATTTACAGCTGTTTATAACAAACTCTCAGGTGATGCATTTTTATTTGCAGTGTACATATTCATAAAAAATTTGAAATAAGTAATCTGAAAAATTACGAATTGGTAATGTTTCCGTACTAGCCTAAATGAGTGAATCAATTACAGTAAAACCAATATAGAAAAAAAAAACTAAACGTACGGACCGCATATCTTGTATATTGTACCATAGTTATGTTTACACAAATATTAAATTGATAATACTACTGCTCCTGACTTCCAGCAAAGCTAAACTTTTGTTTATAGTAATTTAATTTTACAATTCTTTCATCCAAATGCAGCCAATTAAATGAAGTAAACAGAAGATTGAAAATTTGCTGATATCGCTGGGATATCAATACAAACCAAAATATTATAGCGGTATTCTTCTTTTTAGTTTGGTGCCTAATCCGGTCCTACCCAAATTGTATTTCCCAAAAAGTATATAGTTAAAAATTTTCCTGTCTTGCGAACTTTATGAATGGCATACAAATCTTTACTCGTCGTTCCATGTTGTTAAAAATGCGTTAACGAAGTTCTTGTATTGTACGGTGTATTTTTTAAACAACATTTTGAAATATTACAATTATTTATTTCTAAATTAGAAGATAATGCTGTTGCAGAGGAACAATGTAAAACATTAATTCTGGACAGAAAGAATTTGCGGTCACAATCACAATTTATTGAGACCAGTTTTAAAGAAATACCAGATACCATTAAAATGCTAGACTCACGGTTTGAAACTGTCAACCGCCCTAGAAAACTTTGACGTTCTATTAACAGATCTGAAAAGAATGGTCACTACAAAGTCAGTGGCAAGATAAAATTAGTGCCATTATTACGAGAAATCCAGATTTCGAAATATTACAACAAATATCGAAAAATGAATTTGCTACTGCTGATAATCTTTCGCAATTTTCTACCCTGGCTCCCTACTACACTTACGCCAATAGCAAGCTGCGACCTAGAAAGATCCTTCTCGAATTTTACAGATGTTTTCACATAGAAAAGAACGCAATTTGCCGAGGAAAATTTATAAAAATATTTAATTATCCATTCTTATACATGGAACGACAATGAATGGTAGGTTTGAGTCTTGTTTTTACGCATTTAACGTATTATTATCAGAATGCGTATCGCCAGCACGACATTAATTTGGATGCGGTGGCCCAGCGTGTTGATAACTTTGCCGCGTTGCTGGTGAGAATTGGGTTCGGCCGCTGGCTTAACGTATTAAAACCGCGGCTCTTTGATCATGACATACGGGACCATTGGACGCATGGCCTATTTGTTAATGAAACCATTAAGGTGGAACAAAATTTCGTGTGAGAAGGATTTGTCAAGGATGTTATCATCATTTATGTAATTTTCAAACCAGCTGCAGTATTGTACTCTCACTACGTGATCAATGGGCTTGAGTTCTTGCACGATGTGGATATTATTCGAAATCTTTTCTAAGAATGTGCTGACAAGTGTCATATGACAAATTAGTTTCCTGTGAAAGCTTTCGAATCGACTTTTTAGGTAAATGATCTATACACCTCCCCACATTCACAATAATTTCAGCAGTTTTTTTCTTGAATCTACCACTATCGGGTTTGCGGCTTACTGCATCCGTTTCACGAAATTTAGCAACGCAGTGAACAATTTGTTGATACGTTAATAAATGTCAAACGTAGTTGAAAGTTTCAATCTTGAATTTAGCTGTTAGATGCAGTTGTAACCAACAGAAAAAAAATAATAAAAAAAACATAGCCCTCTGGATTACGCTTTTTTGTACGATTATATTGTACTATAGTATTTAAAGAGCCCTACTTTTCATTTGCGTGTGTTTATATTCATTAAATTGAAGAGATATCCCGTAATTTTATAGCAAAAACGATACGGTACTGAGTGTTAGTAGCAAAGTTGTGTACAAAATTGATATGATGGTTTTGTATCTGCGTATAGCGAATAGTATGCGATGTTGCTTCTAGCACCCCAAGCTTTTTAGTATGCACTTTTAACTTTACAACAAACAGAATTCGTTCTACACTATTTATCACAGAACAGTTCTATTCTAACATATATTACACTAGCGCAGCTAGTGTAGAAGCAACAAATAAATTTTGTAATCGAAAATTATGTATATTGTTACATTACACTTACGGAAACTCTGACTGTTAGGCCGGGGACTACTTCTTCGCCATGATAATGCGCTCTCATCAACAATCACATTATCAGGCGCCTGCTTAGGTGAAATAGTTAACGGACCTTTTATCGGCTCTGGGTTGGTCGTAATGTGAACTTCATTGTTTAGGGCATTTTCTCTATTCTTCTTCTCTGGAAAAACAATATTAAACGTAAATATTCCACAAAAAAAAAGAAAGTGATTATTTAATAATAATAAAAAAAGGTTTGCCATTTAGATTAAAAACATACAAGAAACAAATAGTTATCAATAATAAAATTGGAAATTGGAGCAAGCACATATATGTACTATATATTTTATCCACATCAAGTTTTAAATAAATTTCTTAGATGAATGGAGTTGACAGTTTTAATAACAAAAACAGCAACGTAAGCGGTGTAGAACGGGTGATTAAAACTGAAAAAATTAATATGTGGCATGTGCTGTAAAGGGAAGGCTAAATTGGGCATTTTTTTGAGAAAGTTAATGGAATTATTTTCTTCCAGCTCGGTTAACACCATCAAATTGTAAGTTGGATGGATATGTGTGCCGCACGAAGAGCATGAAGTTAATATGGAAATAAACATAACTACAATAAATTATATTTATTGTAATTTTATCTTGATTTTTGCTGTTGGAGTCACGAATTATACATAAAAAGCATATTATTGCAAGTCATGTAATAGCTGCTTTTTTAATTAACCATTTTCAAGAAATTACTAGTACCGTGGTGTAAACATGTAGAACCCCATTTGTTAAACAATGTAGAACCTTCACATAAAATATTTGAGAAGGAAATCTTTAAAAAACATTTTAGATTCATTGTATTCTATTTATCGGAATTAATTGTACCCAATTTTTTGGGATTTTCATATATAATTATGGTAATGTGTCATTGTTTCAAAAAACAATTTAGGCAAATCATTAGGGCCTATGAAATTGTTAAAAAAACAATTTAAATATTTTCACTTGAAAACAGAGGAAAAAACCGTTATCTACGTCATAATTTCGCATATCCTACAAAAAATTACTAAAATACAATTCTAAATGTCCGTTTATTTTATTGATTGATGAGGTATTTTTCATTTCTGGATTTTTTCAAAGTAAATGTATGAAATGTATATGAAAAACGTAGGTACAATAGTTTCATGTTTCTTAGCACACTTTGCACTTTAAGCATTTTTTGGAGTACTCAAAATATCTTACCAAATGCAACTGAACAATTTTTCGTGTAAAACAATGACGTCATAAGTCATCTTACCGAGTTTTGCTGCACGGTATACTTTGGTTTACTATTTGCATCCTTGTTTATTAGTTTCTACCTCGAAATCTAATAACAGTAACATGTCCATCTCAGCTTCCCTCCAATGTCATATACTACTATATATTCGTTTGTTTTGAAATCTCTTTTTTGGCAATGAAGGTGTTTGTGGTAGAGTAATAAAATCTTGTTGCACTATCAATTCTTTTATTAATTTCCATTTCCTGTGACCTTTCCCTGTTGACGTGCACCCCCAAGTATTTAAAAATATCTATTTGTTCTATCTTCTTGTTGTTTATTTTAATGTTGACCGTACTTTTGGCGTTTCCACTTACCAAAATCTTTGGTTTTGCCTCGTTGATTTTCCTTGACTTTCTGTGTCCAAATATTGGAGCTTACATTAGTTACAAAATACAGCAGTTGATGATAGAGATTGTACCACGTGACGTCAATGACGCATTGCTGGAGATAGACCAAACAACGTACATCTGGTGTCGCAAATTTATTATTTATTAAAACTTTATTGGCGCATGCTAAATACATTATTGTTTGTATTAATGCACTATAGCCAACTTTGATATTATCGACGACAGTACAATATAGGTTGAATTAGCAAAGTAGCAATATTCTTAATACGGATAAGCATTCAATAAAAAATCAAATGCATAATGTACTGTAGGAAAAATTCGATTTAATATTTTTTAAACGTAACACCCTGTATATTTTTAAATATACATAGACATAATACAGAAATATAACTTGTAATGTAAACATTATAATGGGCTTCCTATGCTACAAATAAAAGCAAATGAAAAACCCTTTGAAAGTGTTATCAATCTTAGAAAGTGTTTTTCGCGTATTTATTTGTTAAAAATATTAATTTTTTCATTATTACCAGTTTCTAAGTAGTCAAAATATTTCGTCGACATTTTAGTGGGCAATATTAATAAAATGTTAAATATTTTTCATATTCTCAATTGCAGAACACTGTTGATTAGCAAAATCAGTGATGAATCTTTTTTTATTTCAAATGAAATATTCTGTATATTATGATGAATGAAAGAGTAAGTATAACATCAATATCTTTTATCGACATTAGCGATGTAAATCAATTTTGTGATTCTTATAATGAAAGACCGCCTTCTCCTTCTGACGTTGAACTCGAGCGCTTATACCTCCCTGGCATCGATGTTGCAGCTACTGTCATGCTGCTTGAGTTTTTGTTTTTTTTTTTTTGTGATTATACATCCCTGGGCCTTTTCTCTATGTCTAAGTATTCCCACGGCCCGGTCCGATTATCTACTGTTAGTCGGTCATTGACGTGAGGCACGAGGGTAGTCGGAAAAGTTTCAAGCCTCAACATGAAGATAGCGTTACTCCTCAAAAATATAATGGTAATACAATTGCGTATGCGTTGAAAGATACTTTTTAACATTTCAGTCATGTTGAACACTCAGTTGTTTTTAACAGTTGTTTGTGTCAGTTGATGTTAGAATTTCTGTAAAAATGGAAAAAATCAAATATGGTAATTAAATTCTTGTATTTGGCCGAAATGTACATTGTTTACGGGGACTCTGCACCGGTGGTCGTACCAATTTGGTTAATGATGAACATTCGGGACGGCCAAAAACTGCAACCACTACATTCACCAAATGGTGCTAGACGACGTCGAATTAGGCTTAGAGAGATAACAGAGACTGTGGGCATCTCGAAAGAAGGTGTTTGTGATATATTGACTATAAGATTTGGCATGAAAAAGCTAATCGCGCGTTGGATGCCGTGCTTGTTCACTCAGGACCAAAAACGCATTCGGCTGCACATTTCCAAAGCACCGTTGAAGCAGTTTTAGCGAAACAAATCAGAGTTTTGACGTCGATTAATATACTGTAGATGAAACTTCAGTACACTGCTGAAGCTAAGACACAGTCGAAACAGAGTGAATTGGCTCCGAAAAAAGCGAAGACTATTCCATCGGCCGGGAAAGTGATTTTTTGGAATAGTCATGGAGTTGTGTTAAACGACTATCTTGAAAAAGGAAAAACAATAATAGGATAGACTATGCATCGTTACTTAACAAGCTGAAAGCGGAAATTGAATAAAAATTGCCGTATTTGAAGAAAAAGAAAGTTTTCTTCTACCAAGAAAACGCATCATCTCACAGATCAGCGGTTGCCATGGCAAAAATTCACGAACTGGGGTTCGAATTAATAGACCCCGCACCCTATTCACCAGATCTGGCCCCAGCGACTTTTGTCTGTTTCCTAGGCTCAAAGTTTCACTGGAAGGACAGAGATTTTCATCGAATGAGGAGGCCATCATATTCGTAAACGCCTATTTTACAGAACAAGATGCCTAATACTATTTGGACTGACTAACGAAACGGGAGCATCCATGGGAAAAGCGTATAGACTTATAAGGAGACTATGTTGGGAAATAAAACTGAATTTGAATGATACGTAACATCCTGTTTTGGAGTATCTGCAGAATGTTCAAGTGGTAATCTGAGATAGTGGAGCATGTCAGCGCCCACAAGACGCTGGTGTTGTGTGGAAGGTATAAAATTTGTCTGTTTCTTGGAGGTGCCCTAATGTTGAGATTGAGACAGATAAACATAGATAGCTATCTACAAATTCCAATATCAAAAATCTTATACAGCATGTTTTGAGAATCTAGTCCAAACCTGAAGATAATCAAACCTCCATTATTTCTACGAGTTCTGCTCAAAACACCAACTTTACATACGTAAATTTGCTCGCTTCAGAGATATTTTGAAAAGATTCATGTAAAGTGACCGATTACTTTACAATACAATAAAGTACTTTTAAGGTTTGTGACACTTTCAGTATTTGTTTTAGTTTGGAGTATAAGAAGCGTACTATGATTTTTATACAATAAAAGTGTATCTTCGAAATAAATTAACAAAGGTGGCATTAAAAAAAAACATATATATAAAATTCGAATTTTCTCTGCAATACGTTATGTAGCTGTGTCTTTGTTGATTGTATCAATATTAATGGTATTGCATCCTCAGAATTACCTCCTTGGCTTAATAAACCATGTATACAACAAAATAGAAACAACATAAGCTGAATTAGCATAAAAATAGAATTTAGAAAATAAGCTTAATTCAATGTTTTACTTTGTTCTTCATATACGAAATCAAACAATTGCAATTACTAGGCCTGGAACAGAGCGCTTCGCGCTAGGTTAGAACTAAGGTTGCGCGCCCCACGACGCGACGTACGCATACAGACGAATCGGCATGCGCTACCTCAGCGAACGAAATTATTGATTTATTGCAATAGTTTCTCCTCAACCTTTCGCAGCGTTACATATAATTAGAGCGGGCACTTTTTAAATTTCGCGGATGATTTAAGTTGGTAGTTCCGGCAATAAATGACATATACGCCATTTCTTAACGTAATACAGATAAATATATTATTTTATTTATTGCCGGAACTACCAAATTAAATCATTCGCGAAATTTAAAGTGTCCGCTCTACACAATTATAAAGATATATGTGTATGTAAGTATGTCCAATGTATGCAAGGAACCGGCTGATAAAGTCACTAAATTTATTAATGAATTTCCGGATTTGAATTATAATGGAGTTAAAGTATTGTGTAAAGTTCACACAGCGAACATCCTTCACCGAGACAAACGTGCAAATTTTTTCCTAATCTTATCCACGCTGTTAAGAAGTTACGTTTATTTATTATATTATTTATTTAAGTCAAACTTCTTATGTGGCGTATTAAAATTAACATTCAACAACAACACAACCTTAATTTTAAAAAGCAATCAATACAAATACATATATTTGTTATTTTTTAAAAACAAAAGCGCTTTTTACTACATACCTATAGTTATGTTACTCATACATTTACGGTATTAAGTACAACAGATTTTTGAAGAAACTACTTTGTTACTTAATATATTTTGGCTTCCGTCGGTGAATTGGAATTTCCAACGTAATGAAATACTTGAAAAAATCTCGTCCCAGAAAGGAATCGAACCTGACACTTCCCGTTTGCCAGACGGGCGTGCTAACCACTACACCACGGGGACCTTGATGCTAGGAACGTTCACTTTCTAATATCTAGTTATAGGTATTCCTTACCGAGATGAGGTTTTTTCAAGTATTTAATTACAATTTACGTTTACTTTTTACGGTTATTACATTACGTACACAACAAATGCCGTTTTCAAACAAAAAATGGCAATAAAAATACTTCAACGCTTGCATGTATTCGCTTTATTTATCAAACATTTTTATTGCGACAGTTTTTATTTTGTATGATAGGGTATTTGATTTCTAAATTTCACTTCTGTCGGGTGTGAGTCACACATACACTTTTTATTTATTATACGCAGCCCATGCGACTGATCCGATTTTGTTGGGAAGACCAATTATGCTAGGCTTAGTAATTACTTTTCAAGGTAAAAATTAAATAAGCAGCTATTTATTTAATCTTTTTAAGAGATTAACTTCTAATCATTAATATACATAATGAGAAAAGGGGCACGAAGTGATAAATCGTTAGCGAGGGGAAACAGCAATTCTCATATAATCATTACCGCTCTTCGAATCATCCGATTCCAATTCTGTCTCGCTGGACTCCGTTTCGCTCTCACTCGAACTACTGGAGGAGACATCCATCCCTTCAAAGCGGCAGATAAGAAAAGAAGAGACACACGTGAAAAGAGAAAGACGAACACTCTCCAGCGATATGCTACTCGTACGTGCACTTACCGACAGTCTCTGATTCTTTGTTGTTCTCTTCATTTTCGCCTTCGATCTTCACTTCAACCTTTTGCATTTCCACTCGCTTAATCTTCGGCGGCGTTTCTGCTTCGGCGGGTCTGTTCTCCTTCTCTATGTCCTGCCTCTTCTTCGGTAGCCTGATGAGGTCGTCTCTTACTTGTCGTTTCTTCAGCATATCCAAATGATGGACCATATCGTTATCCGAAACATCAAAAGGCGTTTGGCCCTACGAAATATATGAATTAATATCTGCATTCACAATGCTTAAATATAGGTGTTTGGAAATCTCTGGATGCAACTAAGGACTCTTATTTCAGTGGCTTTGAAAAGCCTTAACTTCAGTGTAGTGGTATTTTGCGACACGCATTTATATTGAGATATCCTAAACAGATTCGTTTTAATAATAAATGTATGCAACATACCCTACAATTCTTACTCTGATGTTGCATTGTTGTAGTATTTCCTTTATAATATTAATTATTTTAACAGTTATATGTAAATATGTAGATTACTTGCACAAGCACATATTATTATTCTTGTCAAACAATACTCAAAATTTATCCTATGTTCATACAAGGAAAAGAAGTATTTTTAACAAAAGTACAATCGAAACATTTTGAAAGGTTACCGATTTAAAATACTAAGTTTTGTTTCAAAGCATGGTATGAAAACTGATATAGCAATTAATTTAATTGAAAGGAAGTAATTACAGTTTTTTAACACTAGTCATTACGAAATATTAACTAATTGAATATTTACGAATGAAAGGAAAGTAATACACGCGACAACGATCTACTAACTTTTGTTCCACAAAGCAAAAGTTTAGACATATTTCAGCATAAATTTCACCAAATTGCGATGCTAATAACTAACGTTCTTACTGTGTGTACGCTTGGCTTCAAAATACTACGTCTTCTTTCTATTTTTTCAAATGATTGACTAATTGACCCACACGTAAGAGAAGTATCTGAATGAAAACAGCATTATCATGCACATCTCCTGTTTATTTTGGGTGTGTAATCGCAGCTCTTTATACAAGGGTAGCGTCTTAAGTTTTTACAGACGACCACTAGATGGCCCTATTGAGGTTTAACATTACTATTTTTGTAAAATTTGACATTTGTTATTGTTGAAGCAGTGACAGCATAGAAATCGGCTGAGTAGTTTGTGGAAAAATGGAAATTTCACGCACAACACAACAACGCCTCGAATCGCTTCGTTCAATTTTACCCCTGGGGATAAACCCGATTCGAGTTCGCTGAATCCAATGGTGCCAACCGTTTTTAAAATTTAGCTCGCGTTTTCGAGCAATTTCAATTTAATTTTGGGCCCAAAAAACCTTCTGGAATTTTCTGGAAAATCTGATCAATGTCCGAAGAGCTTTCTGGAACCTTCGAGAACCTTCCATGAACCATTCGTGAATCTTCTAGAAACTTCCACCTCCGCTACTGCCACTTGGTCAAATATAGACCCATTTGACCGCGGCGCTGTTAACCGCTGAGAGCGCAGTCTGTTTTCAGAAGTCAAAGTGTTAACATCTAAATATTAAAGCAAATAACCTAAAATTAAATGAATAGTGAAATGTTCGAAATTGTTCATTGTATTGGCTTGTAAAATCATGACGCCGTCTATTATTTGTACAACATGCGTTTTGAATTTGAATAAACGGACAGAAATCGGAGCCGCTATGCCACTTGGTGTTCCGATGATTTGGATAGATCCAAGAGAACATGATCCAGCCGAATGTTATGCGTGCGTGAATTATACTGACGGTATGAACAGAAGAAAAAGTGGTTCCTTGAAATACATTCCAACACCATACATATACTCAATTGCCGCTGCCGCATTCAAATACAATTCCTGTTCCAACAAGTCCAATTTGAGCTATCAGCATTAGAAACCATGAAAACAGAAGAAGAAGCAGGCGTATCAATGTATGACCCATCAAATGTCACTGCCCCATGCAATCACATTGAAGTCACGCAATCTCGTTTGAATAATATGATAAGTCTGAAAAAATCATCTGAATCGAATCAATTTTTTTCAAATAGTCTCTATTCGATGACCATTGATTTCCATTGATTTAAATTTAATACATGGTAAAAAAATGATAAAAATTACGTTTTTTTGGGGGGGGGGGGGGTCTTTGGGCCTAAGATCTTTAAATTGAAATTGCTCGAAAACGTGAGCTAACTTTTGAAAACGGTTAGCACCATTGGATTCAGCATACTTGAATTAGGTTCATCCCCCGGACGCCCAGCTTGTTGCAAAAAAAGTCTCCAATTCGAGCGCAGTGTAATTAGTCGATTAAACATTAACCACAAATATATCTTTCACGTAAACGGTGCTCGGTTACGTGTTTGGTTTTTGCTTTGAGACCTCGTTTTTCCAAAATAAAATCGAATGGGATGCGAAGAAAGGCTCAGTTGACGACTGGCATCCTCTTTAAACCTGAAGTCCTTCAAAATTTAAAAAGGAAATGCAAAAAAAACGATTCCTTTACCGCTTAGGCTAATATCGTGCATGGCGATACACCACCTAAACAGCGTGACGCCATCGGAGAGCACTCTGCCCTTGTTATATCGGCGGTAATAGCTTCCGTCATTAATGAACTTCGTGGTCGGCCAAAATCGGTTGTTATTCCAAAAAACATCGATGTTGTCCGCAATATGATTGAAGAGGATCAGTATGTGTGATATAAAGGAATTCTTAGGCATATGGAACGCTGCAGTGCATTCGATTTTACATGATTTATGTGTGAAAAAGATCTCTTCCCGATGGATTCCGCATAATTTGACCCACGCACAAAAAAAGGCTCGTATCAATTGGTGTAAAATGCTCGAAAAATTCGACAGAGGAACTTAAAAATTCGTATACAACAATGCAACAGGTGATGAAATTTGGATGCATTCGTACGAGCCGGAAACTAAGCAACAATCAACTGTTTGGGAGTTCGCAGATGAACCGAATCCAACAAATGTTCGTTCACAAAGCACTTCCAAGTGAAACAATTGATTATTTGAAGGAGAAAAAGGTCAAATCTATGTTTCATTGGCCGTGTGCACCTGATTTATCGCCTGACGACTTCTTTTGGTCCCGAATGTCGAACAAAAAATGAGTGGACAATGATTTTTATCACCCCAAGACGCTGTTGAAGCCTGCAAAAACCATATTTTGGAGATACCACCCTCAGAGTGGAAAAATGTTTCGAGAATTGGTTCGAACGCATGCCAAAGTGTATAAACCTTAACGGTGAATATTTTGAAAACCAGTAGAACGATTTATACCAAAAACACTTTTTTGTCATTGTTTTTGTAAAAACTTAAAAGATATCCCTTGTACAAAGTATATAAATATTTTTTACAATTTGAAACTTTGAAATTAAGTACTAAATTTGTTTATAATTGAATTTAGTGTAGATAGCAAATAATGCCTACTAATAGTTTATAAATGAACAGATTTGATTTTTGCATACGGTATAGTCATATTCATTTTAGATTAGAAAACAATTGGTTACATAACATACACACATAATATAATGAAATTGTTCAGTAGTAATAAACAACTCACGTTATTTTATTTAATATTTCAAGAAATTTCAATCCTATAAGAAATGAAAGTTGTTTGGTTTTTTGCATAAATTCATGGGCCTTAAAAGAAGAGATATACATACTTCTCTTTACAAATCGAAGTTGAAATTGAACTAACCTTGAAAACATCAACTAAATTAAAAATAAAAAATCTCTGCAATTAAACTTTTATTTTTCAAAAATGTTTAATTTTCGAGATAAAAATTAAATGAACCACCCGGTATATCGTAAATCAGTATTTAGTGAAATTCTATTTGAAATACATATACAAGTTAAAATGGGCGTTATTGATGATTTTCAGATGAGTCATTGTATTGAAAAAGGCGCAAATTCAATAAAGTAAAACGTTCACTTTACCATAATTTACTTCCTATTTTGGACAAAGTTTTTTGCTAAAGTTTTGCTTAGTCAGCACGGTACCGAATTAAAAGCAATTTATCCTCTTTTATGGTGACTGGCGTTTTTCATTTTATTATTTTTTTTATCAATGAAAGACTACGTGAACTTATCAGAATCGTTAGCATACAATACGATAAAAGTTCATGTACATAAAAAAATTTCCAACGCATTATGATGTAATTGATGTAAAATATATAATTGTACAAAAATGAACTTTAAAATATAATAGGAAAACCGAAACGATAGTAGGACATTCAAGAAGGAAGACTGGTTATTATTCTTATTAACAGGCAACAAATACTTAATAAATTTGATGTATTGCTTAAGTACGAGTAACAAAGGAAGGGAAGTGCCTACTATTTTAAGCAAACTTGTAATTAAACTACGGAATTTGGAAGAATCCATTTAAGATACAAAAAAATAGTTGGAGTGATGAAGGTGTCAACAGCTGCAATATAGAAAAAACCATACTTAAAAATACGTAAAAGTGTGTGGATGTAGATGCATACTTTGAACCTACCTGTAGATAAAATAATTGTTTATTTCACATTAGTCCTGGATAAATTTATAGATGACTCATAACCGATCAATAAAAACCAAATGCAATAGATAACAATCCGCATACATCACTTCTTGTGATGTATTCGTTAATGAACGTTATTATTTCAGACAAATGCTACTACCTATAAATTGCTTTACAGTTGTTACAAATTCCTTTAGCTTTAGGTTAAGCAAAGTAACACTTACCAAAAGATTATCTTAATACAAATAACACGATAACTTTTCAAACAGATTAATCATTTAATACGAAGCGATATCAAACTGTACCATACAGATTTACGACTATGGCCTATTTGTAGTAAGTATTTCTGCAAATAATTAAAGTATCTTTTTGAAATTCTGTTGAGCGATATTATGGATAATGAGGTATTTCTTAAAAATATTTTCAACTTCATGGCACTCTTGATTAAACCGGAGAAAGATATCAACTCTTATTTTAAATGGTACAGCTTGTATATTACGCATCCTTTAGATAATATCATAGATGTAGGATATAGTGTTGCCAGTTGTGGCGATTTATTGCCAAATTGACGACTATTAAAGATGTCTTGGCGATTGGCAACAGGTTTGGCCGACTTTGCAAAATCGGTTAATTAAAGGTAGATTTTAGAACAAATTTAAGAAAATGAAAAGTTTATTTACTAATTTATTTTTGATACAAGTACATGAATCTTTCAATAACAGATGTCAGTGGAAATTTATTGTGCAAGAAAGCAAGAAAGTAGTAGTGCTACAGTAAAATGACGGAAAACTATGGTAAAAAAATTCACATAGGAGTAATGAATCCTATTAGAAACGAAAATACGGAAGAAGAAGAAGAAGATATTAATCGACTAAATGTTTTAGAAGAGAATTCCATTGAGAAAGTTAGGCTGAACAATATTAGAAAAAGTATCACATTATCGGACATTAAGGAGTATTTTATAGGAATATATCGTTACTATAGCACGTACCGATAATTTTCCTTTTTTGTCGAGCATTGAATTTATGATGTTAAAATTGCATTTTTTTATTTATTTGTTAGTGTAATAATTATAAGAGCTCGTTTTATTTATTTAATAAATGTAATTTTATACTCATGTCTTTTTTTGGGTTATTTTAAAATGTAATAAAAAGTATTTTTTAGTAGCCAGTTTTAAACGATTAGCTCATTAGAATGCTTTGCTACAAATACGTTTCGTAATATAACTGCTTTCGCTGCATCCATTAGTAACTTTTTTTTATCTTGGTGACTTTGGGCGACTTTATCAAAGTATATGGCGATTTTCAGTCTAGAAACACTGGTAGGATATGTACCACCTTTGAGATAGTAATTTATCTGTGAAAAATTTGTCAATTGCAGAGTTATTCTATCTTCAATTCAGTATTATTCCTGTAAATCAGTTTTGAAACTTTTATTGGCAACATAAACACACTCTTTATCGCTGTAATTACGTAATGCTGTACAGAGTATTTCAAACCCTAGTCCAAACACTAATATAATCAACTTAAAAAATCTCAATTTTCTTAAATTGAAAAAATACGGCGGGTAAAAAAAACATATTTTACTTCCTATACCTCAATTCCTCCAATTATGGAATCGATTATTTATTACCAATAAACAACCAGAACCTGAAATGCCAATCTTCTCATTTTGGTTGTTTAAGCTAGTGACAAATGAACACCGTGACATTACGTTAACATGTCAGAGTTTATTGGGTACTTGTTTGACCTTGGTGCTTTTACTTCGTATTGAAGTATAAAAACTATTAATAATGCAAATTTTAAAATTTAAACTAAATAAAGGATTAGCTTCCAGCTGCATACCTAATAAAGATTTTATTTATGTTCTGTTGTTAAAGTAAAATAAATATTGAATTAAAACTAAATATTTAGTTGATTATTAGTAAATCTTTAATTAGTAGCAGTAACATAAATTGAAAAACGAGTACGAAAAATTAAATATGATAAAAGGGGTAAGCTCAACTATTCAAAAAAGTTATACAAATTAAAAGATATACTATAGATATTCAAAACAATCTCCATCTAATTGCAGACACATTATCCTACGGTGCATGAAATGTACTGCCCTTTTGGATTTCTACTCTGCTAAGACTGGCAAAAGCTTTCTTTACTCGCCGCTCCGGGATTTCCCGAGAATAAATGGGACTGTCATACACCATTGTTTTTATGCAAGCCCAAATGAAGAAATCGAGAGGTGAGGGAACCTGGCTGGCCATGTCCAGGACCCTAACTACCATCCTCCTCATCCTTCCATCCTCCTCATCCATCGACGATCAAACATTTGCGGTGAATCTCGATTTAGCTGGTACCAACATGCCCACGTTTCGTTTAAATTTAGACCATAATAAATTCCATTACGGTGGTTTGTAGTAAATTTAAATATTTAATGCCATTTCAATTTTCGTCATAAATTTGATACGGAAGCTTATTGTCGTTTATGACACAAACTACATACAAGGTAAATTTTTATTGTAAATTTAGAGGTCTTGTTAAATGTAGATTTGAGGTGGCATAATAATGTTTACTTTTAGAATTATACAAACACGTCTCTCGTAAATGCTTCAGAAAGAAAGATTGGATTCTGACCTAGATATAAACGCAAAGTCATTATTGCAACGATCATTTGTCATTAGCTTGAGCAAAACAAAGCCAACTTTGTCAATTCTGGCTGTTTATTGGTAATAAATAATCGATTTCTCAATTTTTTAAAGGAACTCGGAAACGAGCAAATTTAAGTATAGGAAGTAAAATATGTTTCGCCCGCATTTTTTCAAGTAGAATATGTAGATATTCTTAAAAATAGGAGTTGCCAGTTAACACAATTGGCATTTTTTTAGTTGAATATGTTAGTGTTTTAACTGGGTTTTAGGAACACTTTGTACAACATTTTTGATATATAAAAATCTCAAAACTGGGTAATACCGAATAGAAGATATTATATGTTTCAGTTAAACTCTGCGTTTGTCGAAATTGTCACAAAAAAAATGAATATCTCAAAGTTGGTACAACCTACATCTATGATGTTATATATCGTTGACTTGCCTTTGAAAGTTCTATCTAAGGGAAACAGGCTATACTATTCGAAATAAGAAAGTTGATGCCCGTTTCCGGTTTAACCAAGAGCGCCATGAAGTTGTAAATATTTTTAGGAAATACATTATTATCCATAATATCGCTAACCAAAATTTATTTCCAGAAATTTTTTTAATAGGCCATCGTCGTGAATGATCCTGTATGTAGGTTACCATGAGCCAATGTAAATAAAGGGCTTTATTACAAACCATCAATTTTTCCATGTAGGAGGAATACGAGCCTTAACAACTATGTGTTGGGGCGCAGTGTTTATTACGACGATTTCGCATATATACGACAATTTCAAATATAGCTACCACCTTTCACAAAGGTACACCGACGAGCCGTAAACGGTGAAATGCGCGTCTGTACATGGTGGATCTTGGTAGCTTGTATCATTATTATTTATTTCATTGATTACTTCTGGAGAGGTCGATATAGCAATTAATTTCGACATTTTTAGTGATTATTTTTAATTAGATACTCTCATCCATGTATCATATAATTAAATTAAAAAAAACAAAAACAAATTTTGACAACTATTTTGAGTCCCAACGTTACTCAAAACTAAATTAATATAAGTAATAACTCTAGTAACTCGTGGTGTGTCCCGATTTGACAACCGCTCGATACGTGGTGGCATGTTTCTCAACAATTGTTTTTTGAGGAGCGTTCCTTAGTTATTTTTTCATTTCGATGGCATTTAAACCTGGGCTACTTAAGGGCGAAGACAAACTACTGTTTGGTTGAAGGTATGGTATAACACTAGACCACATCCTACTGGAAAATAAAATCAACGTCTCTTCCGTACAATTTTTCAATATTGGACAACAAAGTGACCTGCAAAATTTCTTGATACTTTGCAGCATTCACCTTACCCTCAATCAATTCCAATTGGCCCAAACCACTGACAGACGTACAGCCCCATATCATTTGCCCTTTTCGAAATTTAACTCCTCTTCAGACAGTTTTTATAAAAAGCCGCTCTTTTATTTCTGATCACCCATTGTCAATTATTCCCTACACAAACATCAAGCTTAGACTCGTCACTGAAAATAACTTTCTTCCAATCGTCAAAAGTCCAATTTGCCTTTTATTTTGTACAAATTAACCGGTTTTGTTTCTGAACAGCAGTTAATAGAGGTTTTCCTTTGGACTAAATAAGTTATTTATGTAATTTACTTATGTACATATGTATATCTTTAAATACCTTGTGAAATCCGAGTTTAGTTTTATGTGCATATTTCCGACAACACTCTCGGCACACGTTAAAACCACTGCGCTGATTCTAAGAGGTTTCTGCGATTTTCTTTGCAAATGTTGACCAAATTTCTTTGGCTTCGATTGGTTATAATTGTTCTCCTTTAATTTTGATGGTTCCAGTTTGTAGTCTTTAACATTTCTCACTGAGGATTTTGCCATTTTTAATTCAGTGGCGATTTGCTTTAATGATTTTCTTCGACAACAATTTCGCGCAAATTTTGTGAAGTAGGGGCACCTCTAATCTTTTTTAAAAAATTCAACACTGGCATTCGCTTAGACACTAATAGATTAGCATCGAAGGTGACAGGTGAGTGTTCAATGTTGTTTTCCACGACTACTTTATAAAATTTCTCCACCGTCCCAACATTTAGTTGCCTACAAAGTTCGTATATTTTTGGAATTTCAATTAAAAATATAATTAAAGAATAGAGTGTTGACAATTGTCAAACGTTGATAGATGCTCAAACAGATTTTTTTCGATTTCATAACCAGTTTTGAAATATTTTAAGGTACCTTAACCGTCTCAACATATAGATCTTAGAGCTCCTATGCTTCCTAATACATTACATGGGTATTTCTGATATTATGCATCAATTTTTTCTTGCTGATATGTTTTGTAGAATAGGGATCCAGGTAAGATGTTTTTAAAAGTATGCCTCATTAATCTATTAAGTTTAGAGCAAGAAACAACTTGATCAAATCTAATAATTGAGATGAGAAAATTTGTTGACTTGCGCATAAAAGTAAAACTTACAACAAAATTTTGAGCATCCATGCTAGCGCCGTTGTTGGCCAAAAGTTCGGCAGCATCCTTCTGTCCCCAATGAGCGGCCGCATGAAGTGGAGTCCATCCATCATTATCCTGCAGGTTTACATCCGCGGCACATTGAAGAAGGACTCTAAAAGCAGATAAAAATTAGGAATACTACTTACGTAAAATATTGTAGAAAACTGTTTACTGAGGGGTAAAAGCCTTTAATATCATTTTTATATTATTAATAGAAATAAGCAATAAATAAAATAAGATCAAATTTTACCGAAATTATTTCATTCCAAGTTGTACTGTAAAATAAGTAGTATCGACAATCGTTAGCATTACAAACCAATTTTCATTATTTTACATTATCAACTTCTCTATAAGGTATGAGATTTAATACCAACAGTGTGTCTCTTACTGTCCATCAAATCTTTATTTCCGGTTGCCATGTTGTATATATCTATGTGGCATCGTCGTAGTTTTATTATGATTTCAAAAAAAAACGTAAATTATATTAATATTTAGTAATAATAAACAAAAATGTGTGCTTTTTCATTAATTATCAAATAAATAATTATACCGCTGTGTGTATTTTAATGTTTTCCACAAATTTCTAACTTTTATTGCAAAGCCGGTCATCATTTTAACATGTGTTTGCCCCTTTTTACTCAAAATGTTTAGATATTTAACATTATCTTTACGACAAGTGATCCTCTTATTCCATACGAAGTATATTTTACAAGTTTAGGTTATATTTTATTAAATTTGATAGAACTTTTCTGCATTATATTAACTACTGCCTGAGGATGAGCTGATATTGGCTCGAAACCGGTAGTATTGCGTTATTAAAGAGTTATTGTGAGAATTAGATCATAATTACAACTTTTCCTAGTAACAAATTTATATGGTGTAGTGCAATCACAAAATGTTAACATACAGGGTGGTATCCATGGATGGGATTACAAAGGGGAAAAACTTTTTTAATATGCGTTTTACAGGAAAATGTTATTCTTTATAAAAAATTCTGCTTTCCTCAAAACGTCCAAAAACATAGTTTAGATTTGACTACAGACATACACGTACTTACAAATTAAATATTGTTGCAGCTGATACCTTTTTTTTTTAATTAAACAACAATCACTCTAAAAGAAGGACGTATCTATCGAGATACATGCTATGGTTTTGGAAAGTCTCACACAGACATACCACTCATTTATTTAGTCAAAAGTTTCCCAATACATCAATACATTTGTATCACACGTAGCTTGAAGTATGACAAAAATGACGTTGTTAGGAATTAATTCGGTGGAGGAAAATCCGAGGTTGTTTTTGAGGAAACGCTGGCGAGAGTTGAACGTTTCTAAAAGTTTGTTACAAAAAATTTATAAAGATAATAAAATCTCGCATTATAAATCGACAATAACCCATATACTTGGAGATGGAGATGATACAAAAAGGCTAGACTTTTGTTTATGGATTGGAGATGGACCGGGCACTTTTTAAATTCTGCGGATGAATTAAGTTGGTAGTTCCGGCAATAAATGACATATACACCAATTTCTTAACGTAATACAGACAAATATATTCTTTATTGTCGGAACTACCAATTTAAATTATCCGCGAAATTTAAAAAGTGCCCGCTCTAGTTGGAGAGAAGTTCATTGAAGATAGAACCTTTCATAGAAATAATTTTCTTTACTGACAAAGCAACATTTTCAACTAACGATCACGTTTCTTCTCCGAACCAAGACATCGGGCTGCGATGAATGCACAATTTCAAATTCGGTCAAGAAGCCAACGTTATAAAAAAGTAAATGTATGGTGTGGTATTTTCTATGGTCCATATTTTCTAAAACAAAATCTAATTCAACACGTTTATTTGGATTTGATAGAAACGTTTGTATAATCTCAGTTGCACAACATTAACGCTGACATATGAAGAAACATTTATTGGCAACAAGATGGATGATCGATTCATTCAACTGCATTGATATTTGTTTTGGATCGTTAACTTCCTGGGAAATGGATTGGCAGGAATGGCCAATTGGTTGAATGGCCTGCCAGATCAGCTGATATTACACCAATGAACTTCTTTTTGCGGGGGGAGCGTTAAAAGAAAAAGTGTATGCTCGTAGAACATAATTCAAATCAATTAAAACAAGCAGCAAGGGATGCGGTGGATGAGATTGTGTCTGTTACGATATACAAAGTTTGCAATGAATTTATTAAGAGTTGAAAAAAGTTGGAGGCAGCTATATCGAATAGAGATTGTTGGATCTGTTTTAAGCTAAGAATTAATACTTACTTGTTTATTTCAAAGAGTGATTGTTGTTTAATTGAAAAAAGTATCACCTGCAATAATATTGAATTTATGAGTAAGTCTATGTCTATAGTAAAATCTAAATACGTTTTTGGACATTTTTGAGGAAAGCAAATTTGTTTATAAAGAATAACTTTTTTTAGTAAGGTTCATATTAAAAAAGTTTTTCCTCTTTGTAACCCCATGGAGACCCTATATATTATTGTTTTAATTGTTTTAATTATTGCCCATTCTTTCCCTTTAACTTTTTGTGTTAATTTTTAAATCGGTTTTATAACAACTCTAACAGTCACAAAACGCCCATGAAGGTTATGTTTTGATCGCATGAAATGTCAAATAATGAACCGGAAATAGTAATGTACAATGATTGGACGATTTGGCAACAGTGAATCTAATTCCCATAAGATGTATACTATTTACGTAGGTTGAGACGCTTTATAGAACGAAATACAGGATAACAACCAAATCCGATTTAGTGGCTACATATGCACGTATCTAACAAAGAAGAGAATATTTCATAGATACACATCACATAGTAGGCGGTACTACCGGATGTCTCAACCAAAATAGGCTTTTCTTTGGTATAGCTATTGAAATATACAGGAAGGAACATAAGTTAAAGATTTGATTTTTGATTAGAAAACTGTCTTTCTAATTATACATTTAAGCTTGAAATGTATTTAAAAGATCTTGGTTTCATAATACGAGCATCAAAATCATTTCGCGACTCAAAAATTGTATCACAGATATCTTATGAATAAATTTTATATTACTAGAATTGAAAAAGTGCAGATGAAATTTGTAAAACATTTAAAAGTTAAAGTTAAACATTAGTTGTGATTACTGCGACTATCTCACGAAATATAATTTAGCAACGATTGAAAACAGGTGACCTGTATATCACAGCTGGCCTCGGCTCTAACAAATCGGAGTTATGATCTACTTCTCCGCACTTATTACTAGTCTGGGCAAACAGCGGCAACAGTCAGTGTGGTGCAGAGTCGGCAATTATTTATTTCACGCGTTCACAGCGTTTAGTACTAAATCGATGCTGTATGCGAGTAGTTCTGTGTATATGTAGGCTGTCGTAACTTATTTCGTAATTGTACGCTTGTTTGCTTTAAAAATGTCGCAGTTAGGTACGTCGCGAAAACGACCAATGGCAGACACAGTTAAAAACTTTATAGTGGACATACCGGACTTAATTTTTGATGGCGCTAAAATTCAATGTCTAATTTGTAAAATCCCTATAATGTGTTGGTTCAGAAGCCATTGTCAACGTCACATCGAAAGCAAACAGCATTCTTCTGCAAAAGGTGGCATACGAGACCAAGAAAAATTTACATTTGATTTATGTGTTACTCTTATTTTATGTAATCTATCGTTTCGTTTACTAGACAAAGAAGCATTTGTACCCTTCTGGAATAAATATGCGAATTGTAAATTACCTAGTCGGACATCGATACGAAATGTAGTGCCATTTGCTCGTGAACATATAGAAAAAAGAATGAAAACGGAATTGAAAGATAAAAAAAACAGTGGTTGTGTGTGGACGAAACAACAGATCGTCAAAAACATTCTGTAGTTAATGTAATGGTACGTACAATGGAACCACATCGACCGTCATCCTTCTTCTTACTTGCTTCCCAAAGAGTTATAAATTGCACTGCCGATGAGATTTTAAGGGTGGTGTTGAACTCATTGAACAAATTTGAAGTTTCAACTAAGCAACTTTTAATGTTTATGAGTGATGGTGTCGCAAACAGGCGTTCTTTGGGCCGACCTCTTAAAGAACACAGTGGTAACTTCTTTCATGTAACGTGTAAAATCCATACTCTAAATCTTGCGGCACAAACGATTCCTACATGTTTTCCACTAGTAAATGCACTGATTGCTAGTACAAAGGCAGTGTTTCTAAAGTCCCCGAAGCGTACCCGACTATTTCACAAACTGTGTCCTGATTTACCTGAACTACCACAGCCGATTGTTTTACGTTGGGGAACATGGTTGCAGGCTGCGTTTTACTACAACAAATATTTTGATCAAGTAAAGAAGGTAATTTTAAAATTCAATCCGACAGAAGCTGCAGCAATCAAGAAAAGCCAGGAAATATTTCAAGATAGTCAGGTTAAAAGAGATTTACAAACTATTCACAACAATTACTTCGGACTAGCGGAGGGAATAGAAAAATTACAAAATGTTTCGATGTCGCTAGTGGATTCTGTTCAAATTGTGAATGATGTTCACGCACAGTTATGCGCTGTAGAAGGCGAAACAAATTGGTGTGTAATACGAAAATTTGAAAGTTGTTTCAAAAATTATTTTAAATATGCAAATATAACATCGCTAGATGTCGAACGGTCGTTTTCGGCATTAAAAAACATTTATTCCGCACGTCGTATTCACTTGACTGAAACAGCTGTGGAAACATATCTAATTATTCAAGTATTTAACAGATGTTACCCAGTTTGCGATTTCACGGAAGACTTTTAAAACGGTAAGTGTTTCAGCACGTTTTATAATTTATTTCTTACCTTCTATTTTATGTGTAAACTTTTATGCGCTCGCTACGCCTCTGGCTGTTACCACATATTTGCCCAGGTTACTTAATACGTACTTGCATATCACCTACCAAAATTTCAGGTTCGTTATGATCGAAATTTCCCGTGTTTCTGCTTTAAAAATTCGTAAATGATTTAGTATTGAGAAATTGAGCGAACTAATATCGCTTTAAATAGTTTTATACAACAATATTATTATTTTCCCTCTTCTATCTCTTTTATATTATGTATAATATATATTTGTCTTTTTTCTTCTGTAAATACTTAATTTTTATTTGATTAAACATTTATTTACGGCAGTAGAAATTGCAGTTGCAATACCGACCTTAGTCTGTCCCTAATCCCGATATAGTGCAACGATATCAACGATTGTTGCATACTCGAATTCCATTCCGCGTCATCCAATTAGATCCTAATAGAATCCGTTTTATAGACAAAGTACGACATCCTTCAGACTGAATTACGTTAGTCATTGCTAAGGCTTCTCCGGTATGAATTCAATGTATTTATTATGATATAAAAACAATCTTGTAATATCGAACGATAGTAAAATAGTAAAAGTAATGCAACCTTCGATTTACAAGTTTTACAATGCTTTCGTTGGAACTAATGAAATACGATATTTGGCGCTTTTATCGTTTTCCTGCGCCACATAGAACATTTTTCTGTGAGAAGGAAATGGAAGCAGAAATTTTTGCAGTCATAAAAAATATTTTGACGCTAACTCAATGGTGTATTTGATGCTATCATTGTTATAACAAAAAAGAAATCGATTCTGGTCAACTAGAAATATCTGAAGAGATTTTTCTGGTAAACTATATCGGAAGGAATTGCCTTCCTTAATGCAAGCATGAGAGGAAACAAATCTTACCCGTTCAAGGCTAGGTGGTTTATATGACAACACAGCTTGATGGAAACGATTTCTAACTTCACAATAGAGGCAAAATAGATTAGGATTTACACCTCAGCATCTGAACAAGCAATGTAGTTGAAGTAAGAATGTTTCAAAGGAGGCTTTAAGGTTTCGTGTTGAGCAATCATCAACGATTTGAAAAACGATATAATACTGACAATTTATATAATTGTAGATGATTTAAAATAAATGTCAAGCTTGTATTAATATAGAAGATTTATTTAGCAGGAAAGACAATATCGGGATTAGAGGTGGGCATTTTGAGATTTATGTAGGGCCGGATACGCTTATTAGTCCAGTCCGGCCCGGCTCGACACCTGTGCGTGTTTGTTTATCCACCGAATGGCAGTGATGGCATCAGTTATTAACCAACATGTTTTTAATTAAAAATTGGATTCATGACGGATTCATCAGTTATTGTTTTTGTTTGTAATAATAGATGTCCACCAATTATCAAACGTTTCCACTTACTTTTAAAATAGGCGGATGGTAAGTGAGTAAATTGTCAAATCCATCGTAAAACCATCATTGGTGGAATTCATCAATTAAACGAGTTGGATAAAAAAACGACCGTTTTGTGAGCTCGGCTCGGCAGCTTCGCCGATTGTTGGCCAATCAAATCCGTTCGGCCCGACAAATGAAGTTGGCAATTCCGGCAATCAAGATCAAATTCTCATGTAGTACACCAAAAAATAAGCGAACATGTCCATTATTACCGGAACTACCAACTTAAGTTGTGTGCGAAATTTAAAAATTTCTGCTGGGGTCAATTATAGATACTATTTAGTTGAAACACTTCACTAAAACCCTTACCACAACACTTAATTCGTACTGGACGCACGTTTCTATAGCCAAGCTATCATTATCAACAGTAAAACTGAACTAAGCGAAAGGCTAACCTTGTATAGTAATTCTAAATTATGTAAATCCAAAAATATACAAATGTAAAGTAAGCAATTTTTAAAACAAACAACTTTAAAATATGCAACTTCAAAATATGCAAATCTCAAATTATGCAAAAATTTAAAGTTACCGTTCATTAACTATACATGATATAACAGAGAATGCAGGCTGGAATTTAGTGATTCTAAATTTGATTTCATTAAGTTATGTTTGTTTTTATAAATTTCCATGCCTTCATAACAATTTAACTGAACAATACTGGTTATGTTTATTTATTAAACCTTCTGAATTTCAGATGGGCCAAATACTCTTTGTACCTAACTCTGATTGATCTTTTTGTCTGCCAAATATACATACACTTCATCACAATCTTTACATGAAATTTTGCAAATTCCTGATTTATCTATGTTATCTACTGGGTCTTTAGAACTTCCTAAAAGGTTTTTGAGGTTATTGTTTGAAGGAAAAGCAATTTTGTGGTCAACTTAAGAAAAGATTTTTTGAAGATCTCTCGTGTAAGTGTGATAAAAGGGTAATTTAACATATTTCTTATTACAGCCGTCAATATGTTCAAGCGTGCACATATTTCTAACTCTTAATCTATTCTTATGTTTCATAATAGTTCCTAATAATTCTTATGTTTTTAGTTTATACTATTTAGTTATTTTATTTCGGTATCAAATTACGAACGTACTTAATTTACACATGATTAAATTTAAAAGTAAATATTAAGGTAAGAATTTGGGAAGAATAAGTTTGAATTTCAAAAAAGAATGTTAAAAATTAACAGCGAATTGGCCCGTCGGGTCGAATGGGCTTGTCGGGCCGCCTGCCTCATTTTAAAAAGCCCGCCCCGGCCCGCATTTGAAATATTCCGGCCTGACACATTCACACCTCTAAAAATTTTAAATATTATCCTATTTCAAAGAATTCTTGAAAATGATTTTTTTAGCAAGAGATTATTTAATCGCCATACTGTAGTAGTAACTTTGATATTGTTTTTTTTCTTGGTTTGTTTCCAATATTTTAACAGAAAAGTTAATTTTTGCCATTGATTTGATCGCAATAGTTCTATGGCAAATTTTAGGTGAAGCAATAACTTTCAGAAGTTTACCTAATTACTCTTCTAATCTTGATATTACTTTACATCTAATGCTGGATACGCTTTTAAGTCATTTAGCCAATTTAATAATCAAAGTTTGGCGCAAATTTTCATTCAAGCTTGAAAAACTTTCTGAAACTGCGGTCCAAATGGCGAACCTTTTAAATTTGCTTAAATAATCGGTGAGACCAACGCTTAAATATACAGGGTGTGACGAAATTCGCGGACACGGACTATGGGAAGAAGTTAAGCAGCAAAAAATTGAAACGAATGTTCCCTTATCATTTTTTAATGTGCAATAATAATAATAATAATATCAGTTTATTGTCCAACAGTTTTACAACCAACAATAGGACAAAAATAAAAAAATAAATAAATGCATACATATAGTTTATAACAATTGATTCATATTATTATAAAAAATATCCGAATAATGAAAATCCGCTGACCGACACATTGTAGCGAGTGGTGAGGCATGCAAGATATTCGTTCTAGAGAGTGGCAAAGAAAAGGAAGAGGAAAGGCGAGAGGAGAATCGAGGAACGCGAAAATTAAAAGGAAAGGAGGTAAGGATTGTCAGTAGAACCATGGATTGGTTTCCACACAAAGCAGGTTCCCTGACATCCCCGTCTCGACAATAGTGATAGGAAACCATATCTACCAAGTAGTCTGGAATAATCTATTCCTCGCTCCGGATATACACCATCCTCTCTATAGGCAAGGTACTTCAGAAATCGCCGTTGAAGTTTTTCCAAAGAAAGTTGAAGGTAAACATAGTGAGGAGACCACATTTGTGATGCATATTCCAACTTACTGATGACGAAACTATAGAAGAGGGTCTTTAATAATTGAACATCGCGAAATGACTTAGATGAACGTATAATAAAGCCTAAAGTCTTAGAGGCCGATAAGTAAAGATCTGTTATATGTGAGGGGAAACTCATCGAAGAGTCGAACAAAACTCCAAGATCTTTGATCAACTCAACTTTCTTCAAAAATCTATTATTTATATTGTACGTAGAAGGAATAGGATTGAGCTTGCGAGTAAAAGACATATAATAACATTTGCTGAAGTTCAAGCGCAGTTTAAATTCGTCGCGCCAAGCAATAATATGGTTAATATTATTCTGCAGGCATATAATATCATCCCAGTTAGAGATAGATTTATAGATTTTAATGTCATCAGCATATGCAAGTAGCGGGCAAGTCAAATCTTCAAGTAAGTCACTTATATAGAGTACAAATAGCACGGGTCCCAGATTAGACCCCTGAGGAACACCAGATTTCGGAAAGAAGTAGTTGGATGTATATCCATTATAATGGAAGTAATTGCGCCTGCCAGTTAAATAAGAGTAAATCAGTCTTAAGAATGATGTACTTAATCCAAACCCTGATAATTTGCTGAATAAAATACCATGATCAAGAGAAACAAAGGCACTACTAAAATCTGTGTAAATCACGTCAACTTGACCTAGCCTATCCAAATCTTCACAAATAAACTGAGACATAGTTACAAGGTTGGTAACAATTGATCTGCCACGAATAAAGTCATGTTGATAAGGAAAAATAAACGATTTAACGTTCTTATACAAGGTGAAAAACAGGATATTCTCAAATGCTTTAGCAAAGTTAGATAAAATACTTATTGGTCTATAGTTGTCGACCACCGTTTTAATGCAATCATTATAAAAACAAATGTGGTGTGTAAATAAGCAGCTGACATTTCTACTCTTGTCATTAAAAGGATAGGGTTTTAGTATTTTGAAAACTACTCAAATCGTGAGTATTACGATATGTTGATGGTTCTTAGTGCTTCAGGTAATAACGCAGGTCAAGCAGCGATTGTATGCGGTGTAATTTTATAGACGTCGTGTGCTAAATGCTAATGTCTTTAGAAGACTAGAAGACAGAATTCTTTTCATCGGGTGCGTTACAATACAACCACGTAAAAATGCTGGCCGTCCTCGCTTACGTGAAAATGCAGTAATTGATTTGATAAGAAACGATCCTTCAAAAAGTACTAGGTGCGTTGCGAGAGAATTGATAACAAATCATGTCCGCGTATGGCGTGCTCTGAGACGCGACCACTACCATCCATATCATTTCACAAGAATTCAGTATTTGGAAGATAATGATGGTTCACTTCGGCAAGTATTCTATGAACGGTATTTAAATCTCGATCTGAACATCCAAGATTCCGTTCTGTGGACAGATGAACGTTTATTTTTCCAAGATGATATTTTCAATATTCATAATTAACATCACTGGAGTTATGAGATTCCACATTTAATGATGCCTAGAAATCGCCAACGTCGCTTTAGTTTAAATATTTGGGCTGGTTTATTGGATGAACGACTGGTAAGGTTGCGTTAAAACTTGTCTTTAACAACTGTTGTAATTACTTTCAATTATTTTTAGTTTATTCATATTTTGTTGCACCGCATAAATGGAGATAATTATATAGATTTTCTGCGACATCAGCTTTCAAAATTTTTGGATGATGTGCAATCTCCGGCAAACCTTGATTTTTATGCACGACGGGGCGGGACCCCATTTTACACGAATTGTTCGAGATTATCCGGACAATACTTTCCGTGATCGTTGGATTGGCAGGGCTTGTCCAATACCTTGACCACTTCGATCGCCAGACCTGACACCTTGCGTTTTCTCTCTACGGGGCGTTTTGAAATCGTTAGTTTACCAAACACCTGTAAATGAACTAGAAAACCGTGTATTTTAAGCGACGCAACAAATAACACCGTAGATGTTACGTAACACCGTTCAAGCAATAGCAAGGCGTGTTGAAGCATGTTTAGTTGCTGACAGAAGACAATTCGAACGAATGTTATAAAGTGTTTTGTTTTACACATTTGTTGTCTAATATTTAAAATGTTTACATGTTTTATTTTTCATTTTTAAAATTGCTATAAGCCTATAAGAAATTGCTATAAGAAAATATTGGTCACATTAAAAAATGATAGGGAAGATTCGTTTCAGTTTTTGCTTCTCAACTTCATCCCATAATTCGTGTCCGTGAATTTCGTAACACCCTGTATGCATACAAAATATATTTTACAGACAAAAGCTTTTCCAAAAGATAAATAGAAACGAATAAGCAACTAATTAGTGGAAGTTGCGATAATAGGAAGGTACTAATTCAGGAGATAGAAATGGAAATACATATTTTGTCCAGATACTCCTTTGGCTTATTGATTATTACTAAAGCGTGACAGACGGTTGCACTCGCAGAGGCGCCGTGAAAGAAGCTGTGTTTACTATGTACATACTAGGAACCGAGTGGACGTTCGGTTATTATCGGTTGATCGGTGTGCTTGTACTATTTATAATGTTCGAGAAACTAGTGGAACCGTCCGGGGCGTACCGTGCAAAAGTAGACACAGTATTAACAAAAAAATAATAGATTGTTACCTTTTATTGATGTATCCAGAAGTAAGATTTGTGAAATTCAAATACTCCTGTATCTCTTCTGTGCTGTCTTGAATTCCAAATATAGATCGAACCTTTTCTAAATCCGGATTTTTATTTAAAACTGCACGAAATTTTTGCGCGACATCTAGTATTGCATAGTCACTGCAGAACAGTTTATGGAAAAGTCATCTACTTCTTTTTGAACGTCCGAATCTGAAAAAATTTGCTGACTCCCGCGAACCGTTTGAGAATTAGAAGAATTAAGTTTAAAAATGGCATCTATCACTTGGGAATAATATATGCGATAGTAAGATACTGCCTCAATCCATGTTCCCCATCTCGACAATACAGGCTGAGGTGGTAGCAGAATTTGCGGACACAATTGCTTGAATACGCGGATATGTTTGGGAGATTTCACAAACACTTTTTTGGTATATGATACCCTAGGATACTTGCTTCGAATTGTTTCTGCTACGAGATAATATGCGTGTATGAGGTATGTTATGCAAAGAAGAATCGGAAAGCATACTTTTAACATCCTACCAGCTTTCAGCATTGTTGCGGCTCCGTCAGAAACTAACATGGTGATTTCGGCTCCTACGATACAAAATTCGCTTAACATATTTTTTATTATGTTTACAACGATTTCGCCATCAGTTCTTTCAATCCTTTCACTGGCTAACAACAAGGAACCTGCTGGGCCATTGCGTTTTAAAGGACGCGTCGCAATATGAATCACGCTATGTTTCTGAGCATCAGCAGTTTCGTCCACAGTGAGCCAGATTTTTTGATTTCCCAACTCGTCTTTTATACAGTCTTTTACTGTACTTTGCACATGGTGTAAATTGTACCGCAATTGTCTTTTTGTTGGTAGTTTCTATGATGGAACATATTCATCCCAAAAAAGACGAAAGTTTTCATTATCTACTAGGAGTTGTGGGATGTTGCACGTGCTCAACATGAAAATAAAGTCATACAAAAATTGCCAGTGCGGAATATTGTTTCTTAAATTCAATACATGACGTTTACTTTTAATATGACTTCTACATTCAAATATCGTGCGACCTGGCAACTCTATACCGCAAAATTTGCAACGAATGTGCGAACCTGTAAATTCCAAACCAGGGTAACGCCAAATATATTTCTTCACATGCGATGCAAGAGGTACACCAGGCTTACGTCCCATGTTTTCGAAAACACACAATGAGAATCCGATAAATAACCGAACGAGTGAACTCCTCAATGTCTACCGCATTACTGAACTCTGCATCCACATACGTACACACACGCCCCCCTTTCACGGCATCTCTGCGGGTGCAACTGTTTGTCACGCTTTAATTATTACTGAAGATATCAACTTAATTCCTAAGATAAGCATGCAATTATTAAATATTTCTTCGAAAGAAAAGTAAGTAGTAAT